>CM074722.1:445095322-445695322 GCA_037306005.1 Rhinophrynus dorsalis | reverse complement strand
AATTATATGTATAATAGCAAAAGTGGAGTCATTTGGGGGCAATCCAACTGTACCATAAGTAAAAAAAAAAAAAATCCCATTGACTTAAATGGGGTTTTCAACCCTTTGTATGCTAAATGTCCCCAGTGCATTGCTATCCAATGCGTTGGAAGTCTCTCTAGCGTTAAATGGATTAATAAACCCATTTAAAAAAATGTGGTTTATATTTTTCCCCTACGGTGTAGTTTTTGTTTCATGCAAATCAATTGATAACTTTTTTGAAATGCATTTTTCTGGATTTTTTTGTTGTTATTCTGTCTCTCACTGTTCAAATAAACCTACCATTAAAATTATAGACTGATCATTACTTTGTCAGTGGGCAAACGTACAAAATCAACAGGGGATCAAATAATTTTCCCCCAATGGACTTATTTTGACTCAAGTGACATTAAGGGGAGTCTTTTAGAGTACTTAGCTTACTACACTGACAGGTAGGGCCAGTGTTAAAAATTTGATATGAGCACCTGATTTACAGGGGAATCGTTGTTGTATATTCATCCCAGTTTCCTGTCTTGTGCAATTCAAGTCCCCACAGACCTGCTGAATTGGTCTTGAAAGCCACACACACAGCAGGTTCATGGGGTCAGCTCATGCAACCCAGGAGTTTGCGGCTGAAAGCCACAGTGCATTCCAACAAAGGGCAGCAGTTTCCTGACCTCCCAAACAGCTGATAGGATCTGTTCTGTGGCTGCAAAGAGCAACCCTTGGCTTTTTTTTTTTTTTACTAAGTCTGCTTCAATATTCACAGATTTTGTAAAAAGTGATAACTACCCTTTAATATACAAGTAGAGTAAATGGAATGTAATTCAAGGATGTACAAATCTGAAAAGCCTTCTTGTCTCAAGCCTCTGGAGGTCCACTTTTTTCCAGGGGTGGGAGTGTCCAAATAGCACAATGTGAGTAATAAATTGGGCAGGGCTTTACTGGGATGGGAGGATCAGTAGGAGGGGAGGTGCGGTTTGCCTTTAAAATGGTAGGAAAGTGGGAAGAACAGGGATGAGAGTTATTGGAAATGGTAGTGAAGTGGGTGGAGATACAAGGGAACTCATTGAGCCCCAAGACTCTTCCTCTGTCTTCGGATACCCAATAAGCATAAAAACTGGAGTCTCTGGGTGATATCTGGAGAGTTCCCAGGTATTAGCAGAGGTAATTAGCCTAGCTTTAACCCATTTCCCTGAATGTACAACAGGGTGAGCATTTGAGGGCTTGCAGGCATAAACTTCTTAATAAAAGCAGAGCATGTGCACCGGTATGCACTAAAGCAGACAAAGACAATTGTTGAACCTCAAGCTATTAGGGACAACAGCTCCTGGAATAATGGTATTTGTAGTCCCCAGCAGCTGGAGGTCTGACATTTGACTGACCACATCTGCACTACAGCAATCCAGTGCTCTAATGCCTACCATGAAGTCCAGCTGCTGGTGTTGGAGTCCATCGTCAGTGGCTTCATACATTGTCCCAGGATATTTCACCTTGCATTTGCCCATCCTATAATATAAAAGGCCAGATGTATGTTTGTCCCATGCAATCACGGTCAGCAAAGACTGTCCGAACGGATGGAAGAAGTCATGCTCAGTAGTGACTGCCCGACTGCACAGAAGCAGTCATGCTCAGTAGTGACTGTCAGAATGCACAGAAGCAGTCATGCGCAGTAGAGACTATCCAAACGCACAGAAGCAGTCATGCTCAGTAGTGACTGTCAGAATGCACAGAAGCAGTCATGCTCAGTAGAGACTGTACAAAATGCACAGAAGCAGTCATGCGCAGTAGTGACTGCCCGAACGCACAGACACATTCATGCTCAGTAGTGACTACCCGAATGCACAGAAGCAGTCATGCTCAGTAGTGACTGCCAGAACGCACAGACACATTCATGCTCAGTAGTGACTGCCCGAACGCACAGACACATTCATGCTCAGTAGTGACTGCCAGAACGCACAGACACATTCATGCTCAGTAGTGACTGCCCAAATGCACAGACGCATTCATGCTCAGTAGTGACTACCCGAATGCACAGAAGCAGTCATGCTCAGTAGTGACTACCCGAATGCACAGAAGCAGTCATGCGCAGTAGTGACTGCCCGAATGCACAGACACAGTCATGCTCAGTAGTGACTGCCCGAACGCACAGACGCATTCATGCTCAGTAGTGACTGCCAGAACGCACAGAAGCAGTCATGCGCAGTAGTGACTGCCCGAATGCACAGAAGTAGTCATGCTCAGTAGTGACTACCCGAATGCACAGAAGCAGTCATGCGCAGTAGTGACTGCCCGAATGCACAGACACAGTCATGCTCAGTAGTGACTGCCCGAACGCACAGACGCATTCATGCTCAGTAGTGACTGCCAGAACGCACAGAAGCAGTCATGCACAGTAGTGACTGCCCGAATGCACAGAAGTAGTCATGCTCAGTAGTGACTACCCGAATGCACAGAAGTAGTCATGCTCAGTAGTGACTGCCCGAATGCACAGAAGCAGTCATGCTCAGTAGTGACTGCCCGAACGCACAGACACATTCATGCTCAATAGTGACTGCCCGAACGCACAGACACATTCATGCTCAGTAGTGACTGCCAGAACGCACAGACACATTCATGCTCAGTAGTGACTGCCCGAACGCACAGACACATTCATGCTCAGTAGTGACTGCCCGAACGCACAGACACATTCATGCTCAGTAGTGACTGACCAAATGCACAGACGCATTCATGCTCAGTAGTGACTACCCGAATGCACAGAAGCAGTCATGCTCAGTAGTGACTATCCGAATGCACAGAAGCAGTCATGCGCAGTAGTGACTGCCCGAATGCACAGACACAGTCATGCTCAGTAGTGACTGCCCGAACGCACAGACGCATTCATGCTCAGTAGTGACTGCCAGAACGCACAGAAGCAGTCATGCGCAGTAGTGACTGCCCGAATGCACAGAAGTAGTCATGCTCAGTAGTGACTACCCGAATGCACAGAAGCAGTCATGCTCAGTAGTGACTGCCCGAACGCACAGACACAGTCATGCTCAGTAGTGACTGCCCGAACGCACAGACGCATTCATGCTCAGTAGTGACTGCCAGAACGCACAGAAGCAGTCATGCGCAGTAGTGACTGCCCGAATGCACAGAAGTAGTCATGCTCAGTAGTGACTACCCGAATGCACAGAAGTAGTCATGCTCAGTAGTGACTGTCAGAATGCACAGAAGCAGTCATGCGCAGTAGAGACTATCCAAACGCACAGAAGCAGTCATGCTCAGTAGTGACTGTCAGAATGCACAGAAGCAGTCATGCGCAGTAGAGACTATCCAAACGCACAGAAGCAGTCATGCTCAGTAGTGACTGTCAGAATGCACAGAAGCAGTCATGCTCAGTAGAGACTGTACAAAATGCACAGAAGCAGTCATGCGCAGTAGTGACTGCCCGAACGCACAGACACATTCATGCTCAGTAGTGACTACCCGAATGCACAGAAGCAGTCATGCTCAGTAGTGACTGCCCTAACGCACAGAAGCAGTCATGCGCAGTAGTGACTGCCCGAATGCACAGAAGCAGTCATGCTCAGTAGTGACTGCCCGAATGCACAGAAGCAGTCATGCGCAGTAGAGACTATCCAAACGCACAGAAGCAGTCATGCGCAGTAGAGACTGCCCGAACGCACAGAAGCAGTCATGCACAGTAGAGACTGCCCGAACGCACAGAAGCAGTCATGCGCAGTAGAGACTGCCCGAACGCACAGAAGCAGTCATGCGCAGTAGAGACTGCCCGAACGCACAGAAGCAGTCATGCGCAGTAGAGATTGCCTGAACGCACAGAAGCAGTCATGCGCAGTAGAGACTGCCCGAACTCACATACGCACAGAATGCTGGGAGGTCTGCTGTGTAGTTCAAATTTCTTTTTTCACGCACTTTGGCCCGTTTTCACAGGCTTTTACACTAGTTCTCAATAATTAACTTACTTTTCTGATTCCATTTTCCTATTCACATCCAAGTAAGGCCTAGATTCCATTGCAGTTGAAGTCTTTGGAAACAAAAATTGTACCTAAACCCTTGTTTGATTTATCAACTGCAATGGACTGCAAAGTAATAATAAAAAAAGCATCACATTGCAGTGTGGTGGTGACCAATCTAGCATTCAAGGAGTTACAGCAATGAAAATGTTACTTGTTCCCCTATGGTGCAGTTGGTTTCCCTCAGAGGGGTGTCAGCGCTCCTTAGTACACCAAACTCATTGTGAATTTTCTTCTGTTCACTTTTGCCTTGATATGTAAGCCCCTATAAATCTGAACCCAATTAGCACATTTTAATAGCATCAGTAATGAGACATGGTAAGTCCTATAGGAATTTTGCATGCTCTTTTGAAGAATTAAAACCATTTTATACTGTCTAAGGAACCATGTGAAATGTGCTCTTTTGTGGAATTAAAACTGTTTTATATTGTCTTAGGAATCATGTGAAATATAACCTCACTAATCCTACTTTGGGACAGAAGAAAAGGCAGGATTGTTACACTAGACGGTCAGTGAAGATGACAGGCATCTTGATTGAAGGAACTTATTATATAATGTGGGCAGACTAAATCATTGAAGATCTGTCCCTGTTGTTGCCAAAATCAGACAAGACATAAAGAGGTTTCATAATCAGCAGCTTTGTTTCCAAGTCTAAAAAATTAACCCTTTAAGGATGAGGGAGGTGTATATTAAAATATTTCTTCGACAGACTGAGAAGCAATACATTGTGCACATTGGCAAAACCAGTCACTGGGAGCCCCTAACGCACAAATATTTTCCTTTGGACATAAATAAAGCTGTCGGGCCCTGGGGCCGATGGACCCCCTTTGATGCTGGGCCTCATCACAATTGCACCATCTGCACCCCCTGATGTTACTATTGTAACATCCAAAGGGTTAAATTCCTTTATTTGTAGATCATAAGCAGGACTGGTTATATTTTTCCATCTTGAAATTGAAACTAAGCTGATTAATTTGCAGCTGGAAATTAACCAATACATTCTTCAAGCTCACTCAGCAATAACTGAAATGCCAGATTTACCAGGGATGGATAATAATTAAAAAATAAAAAGGGGGCTCATATTTTTCCCAAATACATTAATTATAACACTACACATTTTATGTAGTATTTAAAGCAGCAGCAAATATTTATCATGAAAACACAAATATTGTATGGATATCCTTGCTGAGTAAAACAAGGGCACCACCACTGCAGGAAGTGATGACTATTGAAATTATTCATATCCTATATAATAATTCGCTAAGTTGTGTGTAACGCCGGACATGCGCAGTACAGACTGCCCGAGCCACAGCTGATACAGAGCTGGCCGCTCCGAAGGAGCATCCAGCTCTGTATCAGCAGTGGCGCGGGCAGTTTCTGCTGCGCGTGACTGTCCCGCGACCGGCTGCCAGAGGCACTGTGGCCCGTGTAACGGGCTGTTCAACTAGTATTTATAATAAAGGGATAGTAATGTTTCACAATAAAAGCAGCTCCAATTAATCTTCATAGTATTTGGGCCATGGAGAGTGTTGTTTCAATACTGTAGTAGTTCAAGAGTAATTGAATGATAAACTATCCCCCTCCCACCCCTTTTACTGATGTAACACTGCTCACCTCAGAACAGAAAGGTGGTGTCCAGATGGCTTGCAGAGAGGGACAATCTTCAATTAGCATAAGGGTAAAAGCTGTCAAGGGGGGCAGGGTTTTCCTTATGCTCACAGTAAGAAGATTGCCCCTTGCTGTGAGCTTGAGCTGTCTAGCCTTAAGACCAGATTCCATATCTGAGAGCTGGTTTACACTAGGTAAAAGGGGCGGGAGGGGGATACTTTATCATTCAATTACTCTTGAACTACAACTCTGACAGTACTGAAATAACACTCTCCTTTGCCCACATACTGTGAAGATTAATTGGAGCTGTTTAATTTTGAAACCTTACTATCCCTTTAAACTGATAGCACCATTGCAATCTGGTGTCCAGACAATTAATCCAGACATGGCCCCCTTGCTCACAGTGCCTACACCTGCAAGTGCAGAAGTCCAGGTGGTGCATGCATTACATGGATGTCTGGGACAGGGTGTCCAGACTGAAAACAGTATTACTTTCTCATTAGTGATTTGGGCCCAGAAAGCTCAGAGTGATGCCAGTAATGTCATGTACAATGCACAGTCCCATGAAGACAGTTCTATATCAAGCAAGGATGGTGCCAGGGTCACTAGGGAGGAGGGGTAAGTGTGCCCACTTTCCAGAAGCTTGGGTCGATCATAACTTTCAGCTCCAGGATAATTAGGCCCTTAATTCAGACCTGCTTGGTATCATTCACATCTAATTTTGCATTTGATTAGTAACCACTGCAAGTGCCACATTAATACATAGACTTTTCATTTAAGAGAACTTCAACTCCTTCATACCTTGTGTTTCTGCTCTATTCTCACAGGAGCAGGGCCATCTATACCTCTTGTTTGCAGGGTCACGTTAATCAATGAGCAAACAGGGCATTTGCCCAGGGCCCACCATCAAAGGATTCCACCAACAGAGGCCCTTTTACACATAGGAATAAGAAGGCAGTGGCCTATCAGAGGCCCCCATACAGCAGGGGGTCTTGTGACGTTTCTAACTCACTGAGCTGTGGGATCACACAGAGGAGCAGAGGCATTTGCTGAGTTCCTTATCCAAGACTCATAGTCCTCATTTCTCTTTGGAGCAGTAGATGCTGGCTCCTTATATTGCTCCTTTTTATGCTGTCTCCTTAAGTTGCCCATTAAGTTCATTGGATTTCTGGCACCCAGTACATCCCATACATGTGTCTGTGTAGTTCAGACATCAAACACAAGGACAGGAAACAGCTCCACAAGCCAGAGTTTTCTTCTGGCTGTGGTGAATGTTGGAAGGGAATGTTTGGTTATTGCCAGGCAACCACCGGATTGCAGACCTTTCATGCAGCCATGATCCAGAACACCACAGGTCTCTGTTAAAAAGAGGTCACTCTCCAGTGAAACAAGGCTAAATATGTCGGTGGTAGTTTGTGTAATTATTATTTTTTTTACAGTGGATTTGGAAAGGGGCCCACTAGAATGAGCTTTGCCCAGGGCCCACCAGAATCTTAAAGCAGCCCTACTTGTTTGAGTGCTCAGGGCCAGATTCCCCAGGACGCAGAGTGGGCGCCCACATTCTTAATTGTGGGTGTGGCCAATACAATTTCAATGTTCCTGCACCAATTGTATCCCCCTTTACAGGCTATTATTTAATCCTCTGGATATTACAGGCATATTCAAAAGATTAAAGAGGAACTTTCATCAGATTAACATAGCTCCGCAAATGATAATTACATTAGCAATATGCACAGATGTAGTTTTATTTTCAAGAATAATTGCTGCATTAAATTAAAATAGAGCTTTTTCGGTAGGTAGGCACCAGCTGGGATCTTGTTGTAGGTGCTCTCCGTGCCTGCGATGTCAGTCCCTTCCGGTGCCTTAAAGCACAAAGGCATTCAACTCACCAATTGTGGAGTTGAGGGGGGAGGATGGTGCAGACACAGAGATGCTTGTTATGCAAGATGTCTGCGCTGTTCCCTGGTGTCTGCCTGCATAAAAGGTTCTGTTTTTCTTTAATGCAGAAATTATTCTTAAAAATAAAACTACGTCTGTGCATATTGCTAATGTAATTATCATTTGTGGTGCTATGTTAATCTGATGAAAGTTCCGCTTTAAATAAATGTGAATTTTGGGTTTGTAACATATGGTGCAGTTGGTTTTCCCAGAATTACTTCAATTTATCTTATTACATTAGCCCAGTGGATCTCAACTCCTGTCCTCAGGACCCACTAACAGGCCAGGACTTAGAGATTTCTCTGCTAGAGCACAGGTGTGGTGATCAGAGGCTCATTCACATTGATTAACTCACCTGTGCTCTAACAAGGAAATCATCAAATCCTGGCCTGTTAGTGGGTCCTGAGGACAGGAGTTGAGAAGCACTGCATTAGCCTCATTGACTGATCAACAACTAGCACTCAGTTTACAACTGTGTATTTTTGTATGCATATTTGTATGATGAAAGTTGCTTAGGCTTTTTTATATTGCTTTTGTATTTCCATTACCAAATATTTTGGTTAGTCAACAGGTTATAATTCACCATTTTTATTTAAAGAAAAAAAAAAGGAATCCAGCCCTACAAATATACATTTCACATCACATCATCCTCACTGTGTGTTGTGATATAGAAAGGAAAATACCAATTCAATTAAGGTCCCTTTCACACAGGTGACATCAGCACAGCAATGCTGCATTGGATCTATTGCCCATGGTGTAAGGTAACATGCTTCATAAGGGCAGCAACTAATGCGTCATGTGAGATCACCTAAGGCCAACATGTTGCAGCTTTACTGAGTTTCCTCAGAGATGTAGTAAAGTTACAGGAAGCAAAGTCTGATTGGCAGCTTATGATTAAGCTCATCACAGCATCCAATGACCATAGCTGGGAACTCTCCGGATCTGGCTTTGTCTTCTAATTACCGGGTCTCTGGGGCAGAGGATGATTCTCCTGGTGTGGGGAGTTTTAAATAAAACTCTACCTACTTCTGTGTATGCTTCTTGCACTCTGACCAAATTGCCCTCCTTCCCAGGCTATTTTTCAGGGGGAATTTGGTGGTTTTTGAAGTCCCGCCCCTACTTGTGAGTAAGCCCCGCCCCCTTTTTGATGCAAAATTGTCATACATCTCCCCCAGTCGCATCAGAGGACTACCCTCCGGGTAGTCCACATGGAAAAGTTCCCAGGTATGCCAATGACTGGTCAACCCACTTTGGAGTCAGCCAAAATATTCACACACTGCTCCCTGCATTCAGATTGAGATGCAAAAGAGGGAGGTGAATGCATTTATATTGACAACAGAATTGTCACAGGGGTCCACAACAGTTGTGTCATCCACATGTGAGGAACCTAATAGGTGTCATTATACAGTACACCCCAAAACAAATCCACATAGAGAAAAGTAGCAATTCTGGGGCAAACTGAATGGACCATATGAGACATATAGCAATTTGCACTGGGACTTTTAGCCCCCTGAATGATAGAGAGGCTACCAAATCACTGTTTTCTAGACCCTGGTGCAGTTGGTTTGCCCCAGACTTGCTCTAGCTCTCCTTAGTGCATGAGTCTCATGTGTTATACCAAACAGTGTAATACATATGGTGAATGATTTTGGAACAGGGTTTTTTCCTAGCTTTGCAGTTAGGAGGTTATGATGAATCACTTCCTTATGCATATCTCCTTATGAAGTATAGCTGTGTCTGCCTATTCTTTTCGTGTAGCAGTTCTTTATCTTCTGCGAGAGGTAACAGATTAACCAGTCTTGCTGACTGTAATGTTTAAATAATCCCTTTCATTGCAATTAGTCAGATGTGGCTTTTCAGTATTGTTCCAATAGCTAATTATTTTACTGCTAGGGAAATAATTGTATAATGCTAATTAAGTTGTTTAATTATATTTCATTCAGTGGAAAAGAAATGTAATTATTGGGATATTTCTCTAATTATCTTGGCCCACAAACAGAAGACAATTATTTTTATACCTCTATGTCCAGGATCAGCACCAGATTTACATACCATGTGCCCATACGATAAGGCACCCCACTTGCACTTAGCCTGCCCATGGTTACACATTTCCATACCTGGGACCCTTCTTGCTATTGGCCCCCAGAGTAACACATAGTGATGGGGATAGGAGTGTCCACATGATGCAATATGCATCTTAATGTGTTGGGATTTAAATAGGGCTGGCGGGGCTGTATGGTTGAGAGGAGCGATTTGTCCTAAAGTAGGTTGTGAAGTGGGCAGAATGGAGCAGCAGTCGGCAGAACAGGTAGGAGTTCCAACTGAAATACCAAACCAGAGAATCAGCCTTAACATGAAGGTACAAAAGTATATAAACCTTTTGATTGTTAGAAACATCTCCAATGCATTGCCTTGCAATGTGATGAAGACATCTCTAGCCTCCAAAGGATAAAATATTAACCAGAAAAGGTATGTATCACTCTCAAGCAATGAGACTTCACTGGCCCCACCCACAATGCAAAATGTGGGTGTGGTCAGCACAGCTCAAGAGTTCCTCAAAATTTAGCACTATAAGCAGTTGTCTCTTCTGCCTAATGGAAAATCCAGGACTGTCTGGGATGCATGACTTCTGAACTTAAAGGTCACTCAAATGCATGAATGTATCTCTTGGATGCTAGAGAGAGCTGTTCAATACATTATAGGAATGTAGTAATATGATTCTGCTCGAACATAAGTACTGGAACAATTTATTTATTTTGCGCCTGCCTAAAAACTATGTGCAGCATAGGCCACTTTAGCAGCACACTGTGACACAAGGGACTCCTTGAGGAATAGAGAGAAGCGAAAGGAACAAGACTCGTCATTATTGCCCATTGCCCATCAACCCATAATGCATTGCCATCAATCCAGCACGGAGCATTACCAACCAACATCACACTATTTATTATGCTATAAAAACTGAAAATTCTCCTCTTCTCATGGTTATTCCAAGAGACGGGCAGTGTGGGAGTATATGGGCATTCTGGGGTGTTACTCTATTCCTTATCTCACACCATGGACAAACTAGACACAGGAAATTAGCAAAAAATGTTTCAATGTTCCTGCATAGGTGTCCTGACATTGGGGTCATATTTAGGCCTTATTTGCATTAAAGTTTTAAAGGGACCTAACACACATAATATAGCCATAAAATCCTAATGGCCCTTCTGAATCTTTTCCTTGCTCATTGTTTCAATCTGTCCTTAATGTCATGTCCAGAGAAGAAGACACAACAGTTGCTGGCAAATTTTTCAAACTCCAGCAGAGTGGCTGAGCCTGCTTAGTCTTTTAAGGACCCGAAGGGTGTACAATATAATGCAGAGCAATGCACTGCATAACCATGTGATCCTTACAGGTTTAAGATTACCAGGAGCAGCAGGTGGAGATTGTGTCCTTTAAAATATATTCATATATTGCTGGGTTTATCCTACTGAGTAAAATAAGGTCACTCCTACTGCTGTGAGATGTTGTATTTAAAAGTTATTGCAACTGAAACCTGCATTTTTGGATAGGCTGACCAGACCTCACCTTTAACCGGGGACACATAGGAAATAGGCATATCTCAGGACTGCACTGAAATCAAAGCAGCCCTACAGTATACATTTTTCATAAGTATCCCCGGTTAAAAGTGAGGTCTGGTCACCCTATTTTTGGATGCATTATCTAAATGGTCTGATATTTTAGGTGGCACGTTTGTTGTACAGCTCCACTGTAACATTTCAGGCCATAGAGGTACTGCACCCAAAGTATGTTTCAGCTGCAAAACTTTTGAATAAAACATCTCTCCGAAAAAGGAACACCCTTGTCTTACTAAGCATGATAAATCTTGTATTATATATTTTTACAGTATTTGTTACTATTAGGGGTGGGCGAAAAGTGAGAAATATTTCCCACAGATTTTTCACTTTTTTCACGAAAGTTTTATCTTTTTCTCCAGTGCAAAATTTTTCTCCTTTTCGCCTACTCCAGAAAATTTTTCGCCTATTCGAACACATTATTCTCCTAACACATTTTTCGCATACTTTAGCACATTTTTCGCCTATTCAACACATTTTTCTCCTATTCCAACACGTTTTCCTTTTACAACAATTTTTTCCTATGTTTAATATGGTGCAACATTTCCCTGCACAATATTACTTCTTCTGGGGGCTGTACTGGAGAAATAAGTAGCTGGAAGTCAAAGTTGTGAGTCCTACAGCAACATATACCTTGAAAAATGTGTTAGCATGCAGAATGCCTTTGTCCTTTGCCCACAACACTTACGGAGCGATGCAAAAAACGTTCGCATTGGATAAAGGCATTTTTATGCGCAGATAGATTTTGCACATATTCTAATCTAGGAAGCTAAATACCGAACACTTCTTGAATTGCGCATAAAAAAATTCCTTTTTACGACAAAGTATAAATTAATTCGCAATAGCAGTTCTTGCATTAGGTGCATTCGCTATTCCACTCACACAGATTTGTTAATCATAGCCACGCCCACAAGAAAAAAATATATGCAGCTGTTCGCTAATCTTGAATTTTCATGCGCAATTCAACAAAATCATGTGCAAACCTATTCCCTAGAGTTTTTCACATGGGAAATGGCAATTGCGCACGTTTCCTGCATCGCACCATTACTTCCTGCTTAAGTGACACTGGCACGTATTCATGATGATGCCAAGTAATTAAAAAAAAATAAAGTAAAACCTACAATGTGGCAGATGTGTATGGTAGTGTGGTGGGGGACTGGTGTGGTGTGATTGGTGGGACCTTGATAAACTGCATCCACCCTGGGAGGGGAGGGAGCATCATAATTTATTGCATATGCTGCAGCAACGATTGCTGCAGTCAGTTTTTACACTAAGACTTTACTCCCACTCCCCTGCTCTTCATCCACCTTTCCTCCTTTCGACTGTACATTTACTAGACATTACTCAAATAATGTGTATTTTTACTCTCTATAGTACACAACTGATGGAGTATGATGTCTTGCCTTGGCCCTCAACAAAATTCTCAATGTCGTCTGCTGTCTATCAAGTCTACCTCGGTCATAGAGCTCCCAGTCAGCTGTCTAATATATTTATTTATTTGTTTATTTATGTTTTCTATTTTTTTATTTTTATTTATTTTATTTTTTTAAGTTGTCCACCGTATCTTATCACAGTTAGTCCCCAAAAAAATATATATAAGTAAAAAACAAAATCAGCATCTTCTTTCCCCAGACTTCCCCAGTACAGAGACAATAAAAGTAAAATCAGCAAGCAATTTGGACCCCAGCTACCTGTATCTTGCCAGTCAGTCACACTAAATTTTGGGGTATTTTGAGTCAACCACTTTCCTCCCTTCTTCTTCTTCCTCCGTCCCCATTGTGCCCCCAGACTCCCCTACTACAGAGAACAAACATCCTACCTAAATGACTCCCTCAAACTAAGCCTCAATTCCCCTTTATTCTCCTATCTTCTCTAGCTCAAAAGCATGCTGCTCTCTCCTCTCACAAACACAGAATGGCTGCTGTGAGAGCCTGACACCCTTTTATATGGCTATAGCAAACTTTCGTGAGGTGGAGAAAAAAATTTCTACCCATTAATTTCAATGTAATGAGCTAGGCAAAAAAAAGCAGGAAAAGTGGAAAAAATGGCAATTTTTTCTGGACATTTTTTCACCAAGCGGAAAGTGCCATTTTTCGACGATCTCAGTTTGAGGCGAGAATTTTTGCCCATCCCTAGTTACTATCCCTTCAAGTATGTGTGGGGTTACAAAACCTGTTAGTACTGCTCAGAGTTCCCAGCTGGTACAACCTGACTCATGATCGAACTTCTGTCACCCAAATTAGACTTCTTTCTTAGTGCAGGAGGTCACCACACTTGCTATGGGACTGATGGACAGAGTAAACAAATTATTTTGCTGAGCTATAGGAGATGATACATGCAAAGGAAAAGAATGAACAAACTGCAGACTTGAGTGAGAGAGAAGATGAAGTAGATGTGGTGAAAGGTTGGGATGACTGACAATGATTTCAATCTGACAAGTTGCTAACACTGCTGAAAAAGCAAACAGTCAGCATAATATATGTGTATGTTCCTCACTACTTCCAAAAGGCTGGAAAAAGCAAAGCTTACTTTTTATAAGCTTGTGAGATATCACACAATTTTTATTGATTGTTATGTATAAGACTTTTTCCATTTACGAATGAACACAACTATATAAAGTCATCTTCATACTCTCATTGTTAGACTCCATTTTTGTTCCTCTGATATGCCTGCACAACATTCAGGTCTCCAGTGCGAATAATCTGCATTATAGTCCTTCGGCACCTATGCAGTTCAGCTCTGCTCAATGCATAAATACAACTGATTTGCAGCATGCCAAGTTAGGTTTCATTCATATATGAAGAACAACTTAGTACTTGCAGTTAGTGCTGTGCTGAAAATATTGTGCTAACATTGCAAATGTGAATGAGCCCTTTAGGTGTTGATCTAGATGATCCTTCATATAGTAATGATAATATTAACAAAATATTATTTTAAAGAATAACAGATGTTTATTTTGTTTATATAGCACCCATGGATCACTTTAATAGTAGGACAAGCTTGCCAGCTGCCCAGGGCCCACTATCAGGGCCGGTGCAAGGATTTTTGTCTACACAGGAGAAGGTGCATTTTCATGCCCCCTGCCACCAATCCTCCGACCCGGCCCCAGCTCCCCAGTTTCAGCACTAGGGTTGCCACCTTTTCCTAAATAAAATACCGGCCATAATTGTGGGTCGGTGAGGGTGGGGCCACAAAAGGGAGGAGCCACCAAAGGGGCAGAACCACTCTCAGAATAAGCGCTCTCTCAGACTATGCTCTCTCTCCCAGACTAAGCACACTCTCTCTCTCCTCAGACTAAGCACACTCTCTCTCTCACTCTCAGACTAAGCACACTCTCTCTCTCAGACTAAGCACACTCTCTCTCTCAGACTAATCTGTCTCTCTCTCTCTTAGACTAAGCACATTCTCTCTCAGACTAAACACACTCTCTCTCACTCAGACTAAGCTCACTCTCTCCAACTAAGCACTCTCTCAGACTAAGCACACTCACTCTCTCTCAGACTAAGCACACTCACTCTCTCTCAGACTAAGCACACTCTCTCAGACTAAACAATACTTTATCTATGTTGAACTTATTTCAGAGATTTTCGGCTCTGGTGGTGCCAGTTCAGGTAGTAAGGATATCCCAGATTAAGCACAGTTGGTATAATCACGACAGACCCACTGATTACTCACCTCATAACCCTTTGAGCTCCAGAGGGTTTGGCAGCAATATATTGCTTATCACTGTGTTGCATACCCTTCTGGAATTCAAAAGATTAACAAACAGGGATATCTTGAAAACTTGCAAAGCTGATGTGTACTCTTAGAGCTAACATCGAGAAACATTGACTTACTTCAACAAAAGTGTCACATATTGCTGTCAAATTTAATCACACAACATGAAAATTATATATTACCAATATGGGCAAAGGTATCAATACCCTATAAGTATAACCAAAGATCTTCATAATACTTGCAGTATCCAGAAAATTGCTGTATTCCAGTGGATGAGATTGTAAACAAAAATGCCCTGGCAAAAACGTACACCTACTGCCATCTGGGAGAGGTTTCAGAAAGGGCCGGGGGCCAGAAACCCATTGCACTGGACTTGGATAACAAAGCTCTGTTATTTGTGTTCAACCGGAGACCTTCATATTGAAGTTTTGTCCAAAGGCTATTGCGATGGGCAATTTTAACCCTTTGAGTGCCAGAGAGGTTTGCAACGCATTGCTTTGCAATGTGTTGGGTACCACTCCAGCACTCAAAGGGTTAAGTTTAGATAAGTATAATCACATGCCATACGCTTATAAGTTTCAGCGTTATTAATATAAGATATTTACAATAATCCCATCAGAGTATACCTGTAGCTACCTAATCAGTTAGACACCTTTTAATTATTATCTTTTTCAAAGGCTATCGTGATGGGCAGTTCTAAGCTTTGACAATTATATTCCTATGCCACATACTTATAAGTTTCAGCTTTATTGATTTAAAATATTTACAATGATCGCATCAGAGTGTGCTCTGACTTTTTACTGCCGGTCTTCTTCACAGTTAAGCACCATTTAAAGGGATAGTAATGTTTCATAATAAAAGCAGCTCTAATTAATCATCATAGTATTTGGACTTTGGAGAGTGTTATTTCAATTCTGTCAGAGTTGTAGTTCCAGAGTAATTCAATGACAAAGTGTCCCCCTCCCGCCCCTTTTACTGATGTAACACTGCTCAGCCAGATCAGAAGGGAGATGCCCAGGTAGATTGCAGAGAGGGACAATCTTCAATTAAGATAATGGAAAAACCTGAAAAACTTGTCAAGGGGGGCAGGGCTTTCATTGTTCTCATAGGAAGAAGATTGTCCCCTGCTGTTATCTGTCTGGTCTACGGACTGCATTCCACATCTGAGAAGAGATGGCTTTCACTAGGTAAAAGGGGCGGGAGGGGGAAACTTTGCTTGTGAATATCTCATAAACCATAAAGGTTTGAGAGATGAGACTTATATCATTCTTCATGTTATTTAATGCCTACAAAATAAAATAAAGTTAAAATGAAGTATTACTATCCCTTTAAGCTCCCTTATCAAACATTTTAGTTATAGATGGCAGCACATAAGTATCAAGGTCTTCTGCATAAAGCTAACCCTCAAGGTTAAGCCACATTCATGTTATAACCAAACCTGGTTGGGTCAACTCATGTTCACTCTCTCGCTGCCGAAGCTTACCTGTCTGACAAATTAATATCAAGTCTGTCCACTTCTCCCCACTGACAACAGAGCGTTGTGACGTACAGAGGCCCACACAGGACAGCATTTCCCGAGCTAATGCGCATATGCGGGAGTCACAATGTTAGACAAAGGCATCAGTGTAGATAGGTACCATAGAGCTGTCACTGTCCAGGAACCAGAAAGGGAAAAAAAAGATACCCTGCTGCTGTCAGAGGAGGGGACACCAAGCTTCATATCACCCCCCTCCCTGGACTCACACAAATACCGGCTTTTCATCAGCCAGGTGGCAAGCCTATTCAGTGCCCCTCCACTGCGGAGCCCTAAGGCGGCTGCCTAAGCAGCCTTATGCTAGCACCGGCCCTGCCCACTAGTAGGAAGGGACTGCTACAGGAATTGAGACACACTGTCACAAAACACAGCCTACAACTCGCTCTCTATCCCTTTCTCTGAAGATCTGAAGCACATGAGAAAGTCTGCTCAATGTGTGAACACAGGTGTTAACACTAAGAATTGTGTGAAGAAAACTCAGTATTTTGTTGTTACTATAAATGTAGGCCCATTGTGTGAATGCAGGTTAGTTGAGAAAACACAACTTTCTATGAAGCTAAAACTGTTAGGTCAAAATTGAGAGTGGCTGTTATCAGCTTGCTTTCTACAACTTCCTAATGCATTATTTTTGCATTATTTGGTGTAGTAGTAGGCCTACAGTAATGCAATAATTTGCAAACAAATGTATGTAATGTCTAAATGTTTATTGGCGGCAGCTGTTAACCAGGTGCCCTCTACATCTTAGTGGGCCCTAGGCATAAGTTACATTCACTATTAGAATATTCAGCCCTAGGTGAGATTCCATATGGACCAGATTGTTCATATTTAGGGCCTAATGCCCAAAAGGAAAGATAAACAATTTTAAAGCATGCCATCTGCACCACAGAGAATTAACAGAACTTCCAATGTTGTAAATGTTATGTGTTTAATGCTAGGGAAGGAAGCTTTGTTTAAATTAATGAGAACTCTGGGACATTTTATTTGTCCACGGTGCTGTAAATACATAAGGTCCAAAGTGTTTTAATTAAATTGTTACTCCATTACAGAAGACATTAGTATTTTACCGACAGCTCAGTGACCCCATATCCACAGTATGAAGCTTGACAAGAGGGGAGAATATGCCTTTTATATAAACTGTCACACTACTAGATTATGGCTATGTACTTGAAATATAACATCATATCATGATCTGAATTTCCTAGTAAGTTTGCCCAACATGAAAAAGGTCAAAAAAGGAATTTTGTTGCAACCTGTAAATCATAACTGGAGACTTAAGCATATCACAGTCCAAGCTTGTATCCTATTATAGAGTTGTATCGCTAGTTCAGTCTAAAATTAACATTGGGCAATATCTGTATTGGTGTAGGAAACATTAAAAGCTCATATCTGTTTCTATGAGTTTAGTATTCAGAAATTGTACCACGGTGTAAAAATACAGTAAGTTTGTATTTTGTTACAAGCCTGCACCTGGCAGTGATGATCAGATAACCAAAATCTTTTTGCACTTAAAGGGAAATGGTATCTGAAAAATAAATTATGACTGTATATCATTCATGTAGATACTGTATGTCATTCAATTTTTTTATTCTGTTTTAGGATTGTTTTTCAATGACAAATATATCCTGGTATGGTGGAGCAAGTCTAAGTGCACAGCATTGGCCAATGAACACTGTGAATGTGGCACTACAGCCTTTTGTGATCAGCAACCTAAAATCGCACCCTACAGGTTATGGATCAGTTTTAGAAAGATATTTTCTGGGATCGACTGGTAAGAACAAATCAATTTTGTGCCTATATAAATTAATTACACTTAATCTGGTGGACAGTTTGCCTTTTGGACACTAGTTGGTGCCGTTGCTAATAATTTGATATAAAAAGGGTAAGTCTGAGCTGTAATGATTTGGTAATGAAAATACTCCAGCAGTGGGAATATCCTTGTTTTACTCAAAAAAAAAAAAAAATACTCATACTTTAAAGGAGAGGTCTTGTCACAGTAATTATAGAGACTTTCCTCTGCTGAGTAATTTGAGGGTACCCCCCCACACACACTATGAGGATATGTTTATTTGTAAATTATTACACAGCAAGCCAGCATTAAAGGGATAGTAAACCCCAAAAAAAACTTTAAGCCAAATTATAGGAAAAATAAAAACATACTTAAAGCCCTCATTCCCATCTCTCAAACCGTTATGGTTTGAGAGATGTAAGAAAATAAAGACCTCCTCTCCCTCCCCCTTCTCATGCGTCCGCTATACAGCGGGCGTCATGAGATCCTGCTTCCAGGACCAGGCGGCGGCTCTTCAGGAGCTCTGTCATCGAGATATCTAAGTATAATTACTTCATCGGAATGATCTACAGCGTGTGCTTGCAAGCCAGGCACACGTTGTAGACTATACAGATGAAGTAATTATAGTTAGATATCCCAATGTCAGCGCTCCTGAAGAGCCGCCTACAGTCGGGCGACCGGATTCTGCCTCTGACAGCTTTACAGCTCGTCAGGCAGAAAGGGGAGGGAGCGGAGGTCTTTATTTTCTTACATCTCTCAAACCATAATGGTTTGAGAGATGGGAATGAGGGTGTTAAGTATGTTTTTATTATTCCTATAATTTGACTTAAAGTTTTTCGGGGGGGTTTACTATCCCTTTAAGGTGAGAAATATACATAATTTCCTGTGGCCTTCCATTTTATCAGAGCTATTTTGCTATTGCAGTCTATGGGGAGCTCTGTTCAATCAAGCATCTCCGAGAATTTAAGTACACTGGTTTTACACAGTTATAAAAGATCTAAAGCATGTATGTTCATCATAATAAGTATTTGCAGTCCTTTTAACTTATATTTAATCAGCTTTGGACTTTTACAAATCACACCCTAAGCACTGATGGACAAAATATGGTTTGCATGTAAATGCAGCACAAGCATCCTATTTAATAATTCGCTAAATGTATGTTTGTCAGAAGCTGTCATGCGCAGTAGAGACTGCCTGTGCCGCGGCTTATAATGGAGCGGGGCGCTCCGAATTCAGACCGTAGTCCTCTCTGCGCACCTTCCTGGGACCAAGGGTCCCAGGTAGGTGCGCAGAGAGAATTTGGAGTACCCCGCTCCGTTATCAGCTGCGGCACATTCGGGCAGTCAGTACTGCGCATGACGGCAGAGCGGCCAACAGGATCCGGCCCCGAGCCGAGGCTGCTGGGTGGCACTATGGCCCATGTACACAGACTTTTCAACTAGTTAGTAATGTTACACCTCTGTGTTCCAGATTCTAAAATAGGTAAAAGGTGGTACCATGTTAGACATAGTAAAAGCAGGAGACTGGTATAGTAAAAGTGATACCTGAGTAGATAAAGAATACAATCTTTGAAGACAAATTTTCTTCAGGCACGATAGAATGAAGGCTGAATACAAAATACAGAACAGGTTATACAATACAATACGAATTATTTTTAAATTGAAATTCCATTGGAGGTGTCTCTGATCACTATTGACTGTATAAATTGTTCCTTAGACTCCAGTAGATGCATCTCTTTGGTATAATATTTATTTCCCTTTTGATGTGTGAATAGCTCCAGTAAATTTAGTGTGTAGAGGGTTTGTGACTGCAGCCAAAGATCGCTAAATATGTGGAATGTATGGTTTAACCCTTCAAATGCTATGGGGTGGATAAAAGCATCACTTTACAATGTGTTTCACTTCCATCATGCACCCAATCAATTGATGGCAGTCTGATCTCTCAAACTTGTATAGTTTGAGAGATATAAGGTTCTAAACTCCCCCCTCCTGGCTGTTTCACAGAAGTCTGCCCTCTAGCTGACAGCAGGAGATTCTGGGACCGGCTGGCAGCTCTTCAGCAGAGCTGAAATAGCGAGATCTAAAAATAAATACTTCACTGTAACGGTCTACAAAATGTGCTTGCAAACAAGGTACACTTTGTAGACCATTCCAATGAAGTATTTATTTTTAGATTGCGCTATTTCGGCTCTGATGAAGAGCAGCCAGCCGGTCCCGGGACCAGGATCTGCTTCTGTCAGCTAGAGGCTGACGTCTGTGAAAGGGGCGGGAGGGGGGGACTTTGGACCTTTATATCTCTCAAACTATACAGGTTTGAGAGATCACACTGCCATCAATTGATTTATTTTTTTAAATATCTGCAGTATTAAATCTAGTAAATATAAATCATTACTATCCCTTTAATGCTATGACCAGTTTAGCAAAAATGTTGACCCACTGGGTATGAGGGGGTCTCTTTTCTTGTTAAAGGGATAGTATTGTCTAATTTTAAAAAATTCAGTCTTGTAGCCATTCAAAAAATAAACTAAATGATCCTAGTCCCATCTCTCAAATCTTTATGGCTTGAAAGATATTTGCAGCTAAAGTTCCCCCCCTCCCTCCACTTTCCCTGACGTCAGCGCTCTAGCTCCTGTGTAGGAATGCAATGCACACCACTGTGGTCCTTAATGGGTTATTGTACTATTTAATAGACTTCAGTACTGATTATTTATAGAGCAGATGAATGAGGTGTCATGTTAAGCATTGTTTTAACCACATTCTAACCATAGGAGGTGGATGCACAAAGCTGATGCACAGTATACACACACACAAACCAAAGCCTTACAACAGAGGTGAGTGGGGTCAATTACAGTAACAAACAACTGCCCACGGCAGGAAAAACATTATAATCAGGGTCAAAGGCAATTAATCTAGGAAGGCAGCAGACAGAATAACTGTGGTCAGCGTTCAAGGCATGCAGAAGGGCGGGAATATCTGTTACAAACCAGGGTCAAAAGCAAGCAGACATCAGAAGTGAAATCCAGAAAGATGAGGCCAAAGGTCATACCCAGAAATTAAGAATGAAAGTGATTCACTGCACCCTTGGTAGCAAAGCATCTTATTCAAGCTCAGATTTGATGGAAAAGGTGACTTTTATAGATGCAGGAGTAAAGGGCAATGAATGGCTGGGCTTAGCAACATGTTCAGAGCCTGCACTGTGAGTCTTAAGGCGAGATATTCAGAAAGTGGTGGTAACTGAAATGGTCTGTAATCAGAATAAAAAAGTTCTTACACCAAGATCCGTCAATTCTCAGACATGTTTCCGCCATTTTTTGCATCCAATTCCGCCATCTCCATCAAAGGGGAAAAGACATCTGAAAAGTGGGTGTGGTGTAATCTTCCGTCATAATGTAAGGTATTTTCAGAAAAAAAAATATTCGTTTGAACATCACTTTTTTCTCTGATTAACGTCATTTTTTCCCGACATAATAAAAATGGTCTAAACTTGGAGAAGACAAAGTACTGAGAAGCAATTTTTCGTTTAAAAAAATGTCTTTGTTTCTTTGAAAATGTTTGTTTCAAAGACAAAATCACAGACAATTTTTAAGATCAGAATTTTTAACGGCAATGTTCAATGAGATCTTCTTACCATCATTTTTAATTCTTTAGGTGAATTTTCAAATGTGACGGATTTATTTCTGAAAATATTGTCCTTCTTTTACCACCAACTCATGATCCAACAAGTGTTTAATTATGACGGCTTTTTGAACATCTCACCCATAGAGCACATGAGCTGCCTCTGTTTAGAAATATAGTTACATGCACATCTTTTGGTTCAAGTGCCTTACTGATCTAACACAGACATACAAATATCTCTTCATGTTCCTGAACAGAAAAGAATGTTTGCACCAGAGACGTGCAATGATTTGTTACACCACTGCAAGGTGCTGTGGAAAGCAGAGTAACTTTACTTAATTTTTCTGTGCAAACTATAGGGTAGTCATTCTGGATTTGCTCATATTAAAATCATAACAATGGCAGAATGTGTGTTTCAATATTCACCAAAGCATTCATTTGCCCCATTACATACAGTAGTGTAGATCCGTGATGTCTAAACTTATGTGCACGTACAGAAAATAAGCCACTTTAGGGGGTTAATATATTCCCCACTTATGATCAAAAGTGACCTTATTCTGGGGCAAACCAACTTAATCATAGGTGACAAGTAAACATTCCTCAAACTGTTATTGATTTACATGAGGTTTATAACCCATTGATTACTTTGTAATCCAACTTTAAAGGCACTAAAAGCCCTATTTAACAATGGGAATGGAGTTGTTTTGGACTCAGAACCGGATTTCCCAATAGGCAGATTAGGCAACTGTCTAGAGCTCCAATTTTTGAGGGGTGCTTCAGCTGTGCTAGCCACAACCACATTATGTGTTGTGAGTGTGGCCAGAGCAATCAGTTTCCCTCCACCAGCTTATATATATATATATATATATATATATATATATATATATATACTAGCAATGTGGGACGGCCTTGCCCGTCAGGATATATAGGGAATTAATGCACACACATGGATGCAAGACAAACACACACACAGACACACACGCGTGCACTGAGATGCATAAAGAGCGACACAGTCACACACACACATACATGCAGTGCACAACATGCAGACACATAGAGTGTGATACAGACATGCAACACACACAGTGAGGAACACACAGGCACACACAGAGACACACACACACACAGAAGTGAGTCATAAGGGGGTGACTTATGTGTCATTGTAATGAGTTTGTGTTTGTACTTATGCCTCCACTGTAGCATTCATTCAGATAGTTGAAATGCATGTGGTAATTGCACATACTATGGTGGAAGGTGGATCGTGCTGGCTCCCGGAGTGTGAGTGAGTGTGTGTGTGTGTGTGTGTGTGTGTGTGTGTGTGAGTGGCATTCATTCATGTAGTTGAAATGCATGTGGTAATTGCACATACTATGGTAGAAGTTGGATCGTGCTGGCTCCCGGGGTGTGAGTGAGTGTGAGTGAGACTATGGTGGAAGGTGGATCGTGCTGGCTCCCGGGGTGTGAGTGAGTGTGAGTGAATGTGTGTGTGTGCGAGAGTGAGTGATTGCGTGTGAGTGATTGCGTGAGTGATTGCGTGAGTGTGTTAGTGAGTGTGAGAGTTTGTGAGTGAGAGTGAGTGTGAGAGTGTGAGAGTGTGTGTGAGTGTGTGTGTTTTTTGTCTGATGTGTTTGTGTCTGTGGTGTAGGAGCGAGTGGCAGCCATTTTGTTTTTTCAGTTACTTTGATAGTGGTGGGCGGGCTGGATAGTTGGGGCAGGCCAACTCCCTGCATGATTTAAATCACTCCCCCATTGAATCACCCAATGGGAGCAGTAACTCCTCCTTGCTTTGCAATGCGTTGTGTACCCCTCTGGCACTCAAAGGGTTAAGTTATGGTAACATAGCAATATAACACACGGTGGCTCTTCAGTTGAGGCAGCTTAGCAATATGCTGAGGGAACAAATAGATAGTGGTGTTTGAGGCTTGCCCTCTGTAACATACAGCAAAGCATCTCTCTCCCTTTAAGGAGAAAGGGCGGGAATCAGGAAGCAGGAAGTGGAGGAGTGACAGCTGAAAACAGACAGTTAGTGAGGTTGACTGAAGAGATGAAAAGAGTTAAATAAAAGAGTTGCTATTAAGTCTATCCCTGAGTTTGTATTTTATGGAAACATTACACCCTCATACTGAAACAGAGTGTATGGAGGGTTACAGTTATCTGTGGGAGGTGACACAGAGTGTATGGAGGGTTACAATTATCTGTGGGAGGTAAAACAGTGTGTTTGTGGGGTCATGATCCTGAGTGAGAGTGTGTGTGGACCAGGAGAAGTTATCAATATCCCCTACTTCAGGAGCGAGTGGCAGCTATATTTTTTTTGTCAGTTGGATAGTGGTGGGTGGGCTGGTCGGGGGCGGCCAACTCCCTGTATGATAAACATGCCCCCATTGAATCACCCAATGGGAGCAGTAAAGTCCCCATTGAATCACCCAATAAGAGTTGTGTCTCCTAATGAGACATAAGTTATGTAATGAGGCATTCTATTCAATCTGTGTTTGTTTTCTGAGGAGACATAAATTATGTTCTGTGTGTGAGGTACCATAAATTATGCATTTAGGCTTATTCTTTTATATAGATAGATAGATAGATAATTTACAGGCTATTATTTAGCTTCTTGGATGCTAGAGAGATCTCCAACGCATTGCAAAGCAACCAATGGGATAAAAGCTTTTTTGTGATTGTATGTTTTAGACACAGTATTTCTATGCCAGGGAAATGTGGATGGAACTGTGGGAGGGGTCATGTGAGGATTTGAGGTGTAGCCACAGGAGGAAGTAAGGGTCTCTAGGATGCATTGCCTAGGGGAACCTGGGATGTAAATCCAGCCGTGTTTGACTTACAATTACTCCACTTTTCTTTTCAACTAGGTACTAACGGGTCAGCAGCTGTTTAGTACAGTGACATAAACTGAGCTGTGTTTCTCACCACTAAAAAGGGGATTAACCTCTGTTATTCTATGCTGTAAATCATGTTGCAAATCTTCCTGATTCCACAAAAAACAGTGGTGCCATGGATATCCACTTACAGTGCCGCTTGTTCTTTAGAAAGTCTTTGACAAAAAAATGTAAATTTTGAGTTTCACATGTATATTTAAGGCAGCGGCTATGTACAATACACTTTTTTGTTATGGAACCTAAAAATAATTATATATTATTTGTTTCTAGTGTTCTTTATGATCTTGACAAATAACCTTGAAAATTTAGGGGTTCCCTATAAGCATACCTACAAACATTTCAGATGGCCATAGAAAGAAGGACCTAGATTTATCAGATACATTTTTTATAACATTATACTGATAACTAGGCTTCATTAAAGGGATAGTAATGTTTCAAAATAAAAGCAGCTCTAATTAATCATCATAGTATTTGGACTTTGGAGAGTGTTATTTCAATTCTGTCAGAGTTGTAGTTCAAGAGTAATTCAATGACAAAGTGTCCCCCTCCCGCCCCTTTTACTGATGTAACACTGCTCAGCCAGAGCAGAAGGGAGGTGCCCAGGTAGATTGCAGAGAGGGACAATCTTCACTTAAGATAAGGGAAAAACTTGTCAAGGGGGGCAGGGCTTTCATTGTTCTCATAGGAAGAAGATTGTCCCCTGCTGTTATCTGTCTGGTCTTACAACCAGATTCCACATCTGGGAAGAGATGGCTTACACTAGGTAAAAGGGGCAGGAGGGGAAACTTTGCTTGTGAATATCTCTCAAACCATAAAGGTTTGAAAGATAAGACTTATATCGTTCTTCATGTTTTTTTAATGCCTACAAGATAAAATAAAGATAAAACAAAGTATTACAATCCCTTTAAATAATAAAGGAATCAAATTGCTTTTACTTTACTTGCCATTTTATTCCAAAATAAAAGTGAAGTAATTGTGTATGGAACCAGCTTTTAAACCTTTGAGTGCCAGGGAGGTATCTTATTTTATTTGTTTAATCTCTTATAGTTGGTATATTCCAAAAATGATGCTCTTTAATTTTGTGAATAAGGTCTTAAGTATTTGAATTAAAGTTGTTTGCTCCACTAGATAAATCAATTAGTGTTATCTACAGCTCATTAGATAAGACATTTTGTATTTTACTTACAGTTCAGTAACCCCAAATGCAGAATCTGAAGCTTGAGAAAATCAGTAGGATGTGCTTCTGATATAAAATGTCACGCTACTAGATCGTGATTATCTGCTTGGCATATAACATCCTAACATGATCTGAATCATGATTATGTGCTTGGCACATAACATCATAACATGATCTGAATTGTAGCTATGTGCTTGGCATATAACATCATAACAGGATTGGTATTTCCTAGTAATTTGCAGTCTGTAAATCATAATTGGTGACTTAAGCATATCACAAACCTAGTTTGTATCTTATTATAGAGTTGTATCAATAGTGTAATCTAAATATAACATTGGATAGTATCCTCATTGGTATAGGAAACAATAAGAACTAACTTCTGCTTCTATGTATTTAGTATTCAGAACTTTTTAATCCTGGTATAAGAACACAGTAAGATCCCAAACCCTTAACCCACTTGTGAAGCAGGGCATTAAACGCCTCTCTATCATCCAAACAGTTAGGGACCAGAGGGGTGTGCAAGACATTGCTTCACAATGCATTGTGTGCCTCTTTGATCCTTAACCCCTTAAGGACCCTTGATGGTCCTGGAACGTCATGACACGTCATGGAATTCAGGGCCATCCTGGCATGTCATGCAGTTCATGGCTCCTCGAGAGGCTGCACACCGTTTGTGGAGCCCCGAAACGGAACTGCAAAGAAAAAAACGGTCTGCGGTCCTTAAGTGCAGGCCGCATGCACGACCGGCCGGTCCTTAAGGGGTTAAAAGGATAGTGACCCTTTATTTTGATGAACCATATTCTGAAAGTGCATAATATGTAAAGTCAAATTGACTAAACTTCTTTTATTTTATCTTATTTTTTTTTTTTATTGTTATCAATTGTTTTTTCTATTTTTATTTTATGTTACTAACAATAAGCACTCTGGATCTACGGGAGGGATTTATAAATAGCCTTCTTAACCAACGTTTAACCCTTTGAGTGCCAGAGGGGTACAGAATGCATTGATTTGCAATGCAATCCGTACCCCTCTAGCACTCAAAGGGTTAAGAATTATCACTAAGGTTCACAACAACGGGTCATACTTATAAAGAAGTAAAGTCAAGTTTAGAAATATGTCTATCTGAGAATATTCTGAGAAAATCTGAAGAAAATTCGCAACTGAGAATATTTTTTTCCCATGCATATCTGCCATTGAGCTATCTCATATGTACATATATATATGTATGTATATATATATATATATATATATACACAAAAATAATCAATTAATCAACAAGCCTTGTGAGTGCGGTTCATTCTCTTCGATATATATATATATATATATATATATATATATATATATATATATGTTTTTTTTTTTTTAATAAGATATCACAGTCATTTTTATGGTGTTACTACAGCTTTTGCATTACTTTAAATTAAATGAAAGGATATGTTTCATGATAGGAGAGGAGAGGCGGCAGCTAGTTTCAGTTTCATGATGAATTGAATTATTTCACACTTACAAAGATTCAGACTTAGAACATGCGCAAAATGTATCTGCGCACAAAAATGAATTAATCCATTGCGAACGTTTCTTGCATCGCGCCAATTGTCTCTATTGGCGCAATGCAGGAAATGTGCGCAATCGCTATTTCCCATGTGAAAACCACTAGGGAATAAGTTTGTGGATGATTTTGTTGAATTGCGCATGAAAAAAATCAAGATTAGCGAACAGCTGCGTATATTTTTTTTTTTGTGGGCATGGCTAAGATTAATGAATCTGTGTGAGTGGAATAGTGAATGTGCCTAATACAGGAACTGCTACTGCAAATGAATTTATACATTTTTGTTCTGTTGTCGTAAAGTAAAATTTTTTTATGTGCAATTCAAGAAGCGTTCAGTATTTAGCTTCCTGGATTAGAACATGCGCAAAATCTATTTGCGCACACAAATGCCTTCATCCAATACAAACGTTTCTTGCATAGCACCATATATCCTCTGAATAGATCCAAACATTAATCCTAGATGTTTCTCTCATCCCAGCCAGCTAGCTGGGCTACTGCCATTGATTGGGTCTGTGCTACTTCCCACTACAAATTGCAAGCCATTCCCCACTGAAATTCCTACTTTACTTGAACTGATAGCCAAATGCAGGGTACTGGTACTTTAAAAATATATTAATCTGGAGGACATACTCATGCTATAGACATGCTGGATTAGGCCTCAGCCACATCCACGATATGCAACAACACAGCCAGCATATCTGTACTGAGGACAGATGATACATTTGGAATGTACACCCTACATATTTCCCAAGTACCCCTGGGGACACTAGTGCTATAGTTTTTTTTTATTTTTTTTATATTGTTTACATTGTATCTTTTATATTATATCACTATAACTTTATTCAGAATCCTTCACAGAAAGCTCTCTGGTAACAGACCAAGCAAACTCAATTTCAGGGATGTAACACTGTAAATAAATAAAATAAGACAAAAAATAGGTGCAGAGAAAAAAAAAAAATCAAAGCTACAGGTAGCCCGACTTTAACCCCCTTTGAGTGCAAGAGGGGTATCCAACGCATTGCGTTGAAATGTTGGATACCTTTCTGGCACTCAAAGGGTTAAATACTATGCACTTTAAGAGTACGCACTCAAAATAAAGGGTTACTTTTTTTTTTTTTTTTTGAAAGGGTTACAAACTTTTTTTTTTTTTTTAACAAACCTGCACCTGGTCATGACTGTTCCATAACCAAATGTTTTTATAGCATGTATTGGAGAACTCTGTGTCATTCAAGCGGTTAAAATCCCATTTATCGCAAAGGGAATTTTGAGAATTTTTATGTCTCCCCTATGGAGAAGTTAGCTGACTTGCTGCAGAATGACTCCACATTTCTTTTGAGTATAAGGAGCCTGGGAAGTTTTCTTACAGTTGTCAGAGCAGGTGACATTTTTTGAATGCTTGTGGGGAAACACACAACAAATTGCTACCACAAACTGGGCCCTGGAAATTAGAGGGAAGCCCAGATATTTGACTTATGTAGGTTACTCCCTCTGCAGGAGCAAATCTTAGGAGGCAGCCAGCCAAATATGTTAACTTCTCCACATTCCCCACACAAATAAGTCTGCCAGTCACCTAACTCACAGTAAAAACAGGCCTGTTGTTCTGCTTCTCTTAGCATGCCAAGTACTTCAAAACTAAGGGGGAGATTTATAAAACTGGGGTTATAAAGAAAGTGTAAAATTGTAGGAAAGCGAAATAAGGGTATGTATAAACGTTTAGCAACATTTTCACTAAGTGTAACTCCAGCCAGTCGACTTTATTGAAAAGTGGAGTAGAATGGTCTTGTCCAAATAAGAATTGTTTCTCAACATATAAAGATATCTGTTAAATGCTGCAAAAATAAAGGCAGTTTTAGTGACTAAGGGCAAGATGTTCAAAAAGTCATCATAATGATAAAACTGTCAGATCGTGAGTTGGTGGTAAAAAAAATGACAATATTTTCAGAAGTAAATCCGTCACATTTTTAAAATGTGTCATAAAGACTTAAAAATTATGGTAAGAAGATCTTGATGAACATTGCCCTTAAAGGGATATTAATACTTTATTATTACTATCCCTCATATTGTAGGTATTTGTAAAATAAGTTAATAGCCCCCAGGTTCATCTCTCAAATCGAAGGCAAAGTTGCCCCCTCCCTCCCCCTTCCCTGAAGTCAGAGTTGTGCTGACTGCAGGGATATCCAGTCTGACATTCATCATGCGGCTCTGCAGCAGA
Organism: Rhinophrynus dorsalis; assembly: GCA_037306005.1. Lineage (NCBI taxonomy): Eukaryota > Metazoa > Chordata > Amphibia > Anura > Rhinophrynidae > Rhinophrynus > Rhinophrynus dorsalis. Next base: position 445,665,648 of record CM074722.1, on the reverse strand, counting down.
GCCGCAATCTCGTTAGTGACAAATAATTATTTCATTGAAACGGTCTTCTACATGTGCTTGCAAACCAAGCACATGTAGAAGACCGTTTCAGTGAAATAATTCTTTGTCACTAACGGGATCTCGGCTCAGCTGCAGAGCCGCAAGCCTGTCGTACGACAGACTTCCCCTGCAGCCAATACAACGCTGACTTCAGGGGAGGGGGAGGGAGGGGGGAACTTTGCCTTCGGTTATCTCTCAAACCATAAAGGTTTGAGAGATGAACCTGGGGGCTATTAACTTATTTTACAAATACCTACAATATGATGGATAGTAGTAATAAAGTATTACTATCCCTTTAAAAATTCTAATGTTAAAAATGTCTTTGATTTTGTCTTTGAAACGAAAATTTTCAAAGAAACAAAAACATTTTTTGTATTTGAAATGACATTGCTTCTCACTCCTGCTAACAGCACTTTCATTTGTCTTCTCTAAGTTTAGACCATTATTATTTTGTCGGGGATAAATGACGTTAATCAGACATAAAAGTATTGTTGAAACTAATATTTTTTTCTGAAAATACCTTACAATATGACAGTAGATTAAACCACGCCCACTTTTAAGATGGCTTTTTCGCTTTGACAGAGATGACGGATTTGGATGGAAAAAATTACGATAACGTGTCTGAGAACTGACGGACCATGGCAAAAGAACTTTTTTGTTCTGATTACCAACAATTTCAGTTACCACCACTTTTTGAACATCTCACCCTAAATGTTAACATCAGGTATAACCTGTTCTTAAAGGGATAGTAATGTTTCATAATAAAAGCAGCTCTAATTAATCATCACATTATTTGGACATGGGAGAGTGTTATTTCAATTCTGTCAGAGTTGTAATTCAAGAGTAATTCAACGATAAAGTATCCCCTTCCCGCCCCTTTTACTGATGTAACACTGCTCAGCCAGAGCAGAAGGGAGGTGCCCAGGTAGATTGCAGAGAGGGACAATCTTCAATTAAGATAAGGGAAAAACCTGAAAAACTTGTCAAGGGGGGGCAGTGCTTTCATTGTTCTCATAGGAAGAAGATTGTCCCCTTCTTTTATCTGTCTGATATATGGACTGCATTACACATCTGAGAAGAGATGGCTTACACTAGGTAAAAGGGGCGGGGAGGGGAAACTTTGCTTGTGAATATCTCTCTCATATATCTCTCATATCTAAAGGTTTGAGAGATAAGACATATCGTTCTTCATGTTTTTTTAATGCCTACAAAATAAAATAAAGATAAAATGAAGTATTACTATCCCTTTAATGGAAGTATATGAAGAGTGGATTGAGAGCCATTGCTTCGAAATTAGTTGGATACTCTCTGGCACTCAAAAGGTTAAAGGCTGAGTAAACTGTTTAATGAAAACTTTATATTGTAATGCTTTTCTTACTGAGCAAAAGTGTTCCCACTGCTGGGTAATGAGTAATTGCAAACTTAGTACAATTTAAAATGTTTTTTTTTTTTTTTTTTTTTTTTTGGGGGGGGGCAGGGTTACATTACTGTAGTGTCCAGAAAAGCTCACCTACAGTTCACCTTGGGGTAGATTCACTAAGCGGTGAAAAAGAGGTGATAAAGTAGAGATGACTTCTCCAGTTTATCATTTCTCCAATTCCTGTGTTATTCTGTACAGACTATGCACCAAGATTTCTTCAACTTTAGAGATATTAGTGCATAGGCTCCATAGAATAACATAGGAACTGGAGAAATGATATCACTGGAGAAGTCATCTTCACTTTATCACCTCCTTATCACCACTTAGTGAATCTCCCCCCAGGTGTTCTGAATGCTATTCTGTTGTATTCTGTGGCAGAGTGGCCGATGGTTATAACTTTTGACTAAAATAATTACTAGCAATGGGAGTACCCATGCTTTACTCAACAGGAAAAACTCTATGTATAGGCTTTCATTAAAAATGTTTACCACACCTTTAAAGGGACACTAACATCTAAAATGATGTGGGATTATACACATGTAAATAGTTTGTTGTCCATGCCAGGCTCTGTAATCATTCTCTTTCTTTTCTGAGGCCTAAATTTACTCTTACTTTTGCTCTGTGGGGCTTCCAATTCTGCTTTTTACAGGGCTCTCATTACTATATCAATCATCTATAAATATATATAATCCCAGGGCCGGCCCTTACATGGGTCCCGGTGAGTCCATGGACCCAGACGGCAATTTGCCAAGGCATGCTATTTTGTGTGTGCCATCTCCCCACTGCCCACACTGATGATGGCTGGGACTGCGTCACATGCGTAGACACTGTGTAGAGCATGCTGAGATTTTCTTCCTCTGTTCGGAGGCCAGTGCAAGTTTAAAACTGGCTTCCAGACTGACAAAGAAAATCCCAGCATGCACCACGCGGCGTCTCCACATGTGACACAGTCCCGGCTGTCATCAGTATGGGGCAATGGGAAGACTGAGTAAAAAGCAAATTTACGGAAGAGCCAGAAGGAGAAGAGAGAGCGAAGGAGAAGAGAAACAGGTGGTGGTGGGGGAGTGGCACAAGGGGTGAAAAGAGGGTGGAAAAAGGCACAAGGGGTGAAAAGATGGGGGGAAGAGGCACAAGGGGTGTAAAAAGGCAAGGGGGAGAAAGGTACAGGGGGTATAAAGAGGCAAGAGGGGAGAAAGGTACAGGGGGTGTAAAAAGGCAAGGGGGGAGAAAGAGGTACAGGGGGTGGAAAAAGGTAAGGGGGAGAAAGAGGTATAAGGGGTGGAAAAAGGTAAGGAGGGAGAAAAAGGTACAAGGGGTGGAAAAAAACAAAAACATTACAGTTCTATGTGGTTTTAGGGGCAGGAGAGGGGTTAATATAATTAAGGATTTGGCATGTTTTGGTGGGTGTGGTTTTGGTGTGCAGGGTGGGGCAGCATTTCACCCTTGGACCCAGGCAGCACAATGTATTGGGCCGGCCCTATATAATCCAATATAATTTTTGGATGTTAGTGTTCTTTTACATTCACAATAATCATCTTTTCCTTTGTTAGAAATTGAACAAAACAATTCAAAAATAGTCCAATCCATCAGACCAAAAGAAAGAAAAATGTTGGTATCATGCAACATAGCTGTTAGATAGAGAACATTCCAGAAATAGAATAAGCTCTCTGGTGCTGGGGTAGTTTGTGGATGCCTAACAAATATCAGGAATTTGCACATTTTTCTAATAAGCCATGACAAAGTTGGTTGAAATATATGTAGTTTGTTATGGATGTGTCACTTTCACTGAGATTATGTTCTTTGGTTATTATTCAGTATGTCTTTAAAGGGATAGTACTACTTCATTTTATCTTTATTTTATTTTGTAGGCATTAAAAAACATGAAGAACGATATAAGTCTTATCTCTCAAACCTTTATGGTTTGAGAGATATTCACAAGCAAAGTTTCCCATCCCGCCTCTTTTACCTAGTGTAAGCCATCTCTTCTCAGATGTGGAATCTGGTTGTAAGACCAGACAGATAACAGAAGGGGACAATCTTCTTTTCTGAGAACAATGGAATCCCTGCCCCCCTTGACACGTTTTTCAGGTTTTTCCCTTATTGTAATTGAAGATTGTCCCTCACTGCAGTCTACCTGGGCACCTCCCTTTTGATCTGGCTGAGCAGTGTTATATCAGTAAAAGGGGCGGGAGGGGGATACTTTGTCATTGAATTACTCTTGAACTACAACTCTGACAGAATTGAAATAACGCTCTCCAAAGTCCAAATACTATGATGATTAATTAGAGCTGCTTTTATTATTAAACATTACTATTCCTTTAACAAGGAGCAAAATACAGGTCGCATGATTCTAAAGTAGGCCAGTCACAGTAAAAAGGCTTAGCTTATTTTACGGAAAATTTAAATTTACATATATGTTATACTAGTTATTTTCTTTCAAAATACATACAGTTTGACAAAGTAACATATTTTGGCATCACACTGTGACACTATATTCTACTTCTCTACATAGTATTAATTCTTTTTGAGGCCACAATGTATGGGCTCCTTCTACAGCAGAGTATTTGGGAATATTGGCCAAGCACATCAACTAATTAAGATAATGTGCCATACTGTGCCACCAATAAATTAAGGTTAATGTCTCAAAAACTATATATATTTTATACAACATATAGGCAGTTTTTCATACACTTTACAAATAACGAGTTTTTTTAACCCATTAGTGACGTGCTAGGACGATCATCGGTAACAGTCATAGAAAGACACATCATTTTTGCTCACTGCACTCCTGCAGGAGTGCTCTCAGCACTACCGGTGCCTGAAACTGACTGCTCCAAGATCAGAGAGGTCAGTATCCGACCCCTGCTTGGCAAGCCAGAAACTTGATCAGTCACGTGTGCCGGGTTGCCGAATGTGATCAAAGAGGTCCTTAAGGGGAATTCACTCCCCAGGAATGTGGTTGTTAAGGGGATAAGGTGGCAGGTCCACTTTAAGGCAGTAGAACGCAATGTGTCCATCTCTAGCTGTTGGTGGTCTTCAACTCCCATCATATGAGGGCTTTATGCAGAAAGCAAATGATGAGCAATGCTGGATCAAACCAATTGCTCTGCAATGCATTGCCCACACCTCTGGCATTCAACAGGTTAAGTCATAGAATAAGTGCATTATTGACATGGTTCTAGTACACCATGGTTCTCAAACCTTTGTCCTAATGCAGAATTACTGCACAAGAAGCAGATCTGCTGATTAATGCTTTGAGAGACAGATAAGTAATCAAACATTACAAAGCAATGTGTTGTCTATCCCTCCGTCCCTGTAAGGATTAAGCCAGGGCTGCCTTCTGAGGCCTTGAAAAGCAGCGAGGGTCAGAATGGGTGCTGGAAATAAGACCCTTGGGTCTGTGGGAACTGTGAATGCACCCCAAGAGTTTGGGGCTGGGATCCACAGACTGTCATTTTGGCATTGCATCCCCAGGCTTTTTACTGAATCTGGTACCATCAGAACATCACTTTATAGGGGATTCTATACAGGAGACGGTGATATTGCTCAGTATTGTTATATTGAATACATTGAGTTAGAAATAACCACGTCTACCTATATTCCTTGCAATTCAGTATTGATACACGACTTATCCGTACAACCCATATAACACCACCCTTTAAAGACTCAAATCTTATATAATTTCACAAGAAGAAGGAATGATCAGTCATGACCTGTTAGCTTGTGTCCATCTGGGTATAGCTCAGTTACCACCATTGTAATCAATGCACTATTTACTTACACTGGTAAAGCTGAGACCAATGTTTGCCTTTTTCCTCCAGAATTAATTATTTTACCTTTAGATGAAGATTTTATTGAAATAAATTAATGAGGTGATTGCAGAGCTTTGATTAAATTTGACATTGTCACCTGTCAGTACTGGAAGTAACAATGGTGATATATATATAAATAAATTAAGCAAATGTAGAACTATTCTGGGTCAGACCAATTGCTCAATAGGGAACAAATAAGCATTCCCATTTATTTAAATTCTAGGAGGTATCTCTGATGCAATGAGTGAGGAATTTGTATTTGTACCCTGCGCCCCAGAATGGTTTCAATTTTGGTTCTGTGCATATGGCCCAAAGTGTCTGAAAATGGTGTCAAGGCCAGCGATGTATCCAGGATGTTTTTTTTTTACAGCCCCTAATACTCATATGTTTGCGTACACGGCATACCTGGATTTTAAAGTGTGGACAGCTGATTGGATGGACCTGTGTCCAGTCTGAGTGGACCATGGCCCAACCAGGCCCACCTGTGGCTACAACCTGGTCATGTCTTAATTCAAATCAGGAGTGAGTGCTTAGATACAAACCCAGAGGTATGAAATCACATTCTTATCCTGTGGTATTTTAAGGAACAATAGACTTATTTTTCTACTTTACATATTCTACAAGTTTATAATAAACAAATAAAATTGCCTATACTTTTTTTTGTCATCTATTTTTTTTTAATTTCATGTCACTGACAGTAAGCTCTCTGGATCCAGACAGCTTTCTATCAGGGACTGTGAAAGCAGGGATAACACTGAGCAATCTGTTTGCTATATATTTAAATTAGTGTAAAAGCCTGTGTATACAGGCTCAGCTTTTTGTGTTTTCGGGCAGTCTCTACTATGCATGACTGCATCGGACAAAGCATAAAAGCCCGTGAACACAGGCCCAGCAGTCTCTACTGCGCATGGCTGCATTGGACAAACATACATCTGGCCTTTTATATTGTGGGATATTCTACTTGATTAACTAGAGTCAAGTATTTCTGCTGCAGGCTTGGTGTTATATTGTATCACTGTCTCTGTTGCTCTCACGATTCCTGACAGAAAACCTCCCGGGAAGCAGAGATCCAGGAGGCTCACTGCCAGGTACATAAAAGTGCAAACAAAAATAGGTGATGGTATAAAAAAGGACTGGAATCAAACAGACTTTATTGTACCAACAAAGTTTGTCAAGTGGATACCAACAAGTATACTCCCACTGATGGGAAATTCTTTCTTCAAAAGTTGTTACACCAGACCATTCTAACATGAAAGGGATAAAGTACCAGTATAAAAGGCAATTGCTGAATTCGACTTTAACCCATGAACGATTCCCCGATCTGGGGGTAGGTGGGTGGCCAGTGCACTTTTTGTGTTGTTGCAATGAATGCAGCTGTGCTGTCATCCCAGAATTCCATGATATGCCAGGGCCGTCAGTGGTCCTTAACGTCTGTTCTGGTGGAGGTATTAATGATTTGTTTTTCTACTCATCTAAGATCTCTTTTTGGAAGAAATGTACATTATTCAAGTTAACCCCATATTTTCCCCATTTTGCTTCAAAATGTGTTGTAAACCCTTTTGTCACTCCATTTGCATTGAATTAAATGGAACTTTTAACCTTTTGAATGCTAGAGGTCTACAGTAGATTGTGAAACATAAAAACAATCTTTATTGCAAATGAAATAAGTTACTTTTGTTTGTGCTATTTTATTTTGGACATTATTCATTCGTTAAAGCAGAACTACCACCCCTGAATAAATTTGTCCCAAATAAATAGCTGATCAATAGCACTAGTCTCCAGAAATATTACCTGGTGTTTGAGAATTGTATGCTGTTCCCGGACTGACAGGAAAGAAACAGTGCAGACATCTTTCCATGGTGACGTCTGCTCGCCTGTGCTGTCAGTCCCTTTTGGAGCTGAACGGCTCCTAGCAACGCCTCCTAGAGTAGGTTGGGACTGACAGCGCAGGCACGCAGACGTCACTATTGGAAGATGTCTGAGCTGTTTCCTGTCTGTCAGTCCGGGAACAGCGTACAATTCTCAAACACCAGATAATATTTCTGGCGACTAGCACTATTGAGCAGCTAGTCGCCAGATGGGTGTCTATTTGGGACAAATTTATTCAGGGGTGGTAGTTCCTCTTTAAAGGGATAGTAATACTTCGTTTTATTTTTATTTTATTTTGTAGGCATTAATAAAACATGAAGAACGATACAAGTCTTATCTCTCAAACCTTTATGGTTTGAGAGATATTCACAAGCAAAGTTTCCCATCCCGCCCCTTTTACCTAGTATAAGCCATCTCTTCTCAGATGTGGAATGTAGTCCATAGACCAGACAGATAACAGCAAGGGACAATCTTCTTCCTATGAGAACAATGAAAGCCCTGCCCCCCTCGACAAGTTTTTCAGGTTTTTCCCTTATCTTAATTGAAGATTGTCCCTCTCTGCAGTCTACCTGGGCACCTCCCTTCTGCTCTGGCTGAGCAGTGTTACATCAGTAAAAGGGGTGGGAGGGGGATACTTTGTCATTGAATTACTCTTGATCTACAACTCTGACAGAATTGAAATAATACTCTCCAAAGTCCAAATACTATGCAGATTAATTAGAGCTGCTTTTATTATGGAACATTACTATCCCTTTAAGGTAAAAAATGCGGTAAAAACTGATTATGTTTTTACATTATATTTATATTAGTTTATAAAATTAACTCACGTAATGCACTGGAAATGTAACTAGCATCCATGGGTTAAAAAAGCACACTAAATCATTTTCCCCTGCTTCCTACTACTACATGATTGTAATTTGTAACCATTCCCCAGGGATTTTTAAATATAGCATAGCAAGATAACTACAGGGGAAGGGCACAGTACATCTGAAAGTGGATGAATAATGGGTTATGGTCATGGTGACAGATTAACCCCTGTGCTGAGAGGGACCCAGCGTAGCCTTACAGTGATGAAGGTTCCATAAAGTCTGCTAAACTTTAACTGCCATGAGCAAGACATGGTGGAAGGGGGATATAGTTACATTATGCGGTGCAAGCTGTAGAGCTGATGCAAATAGTTTGCATTGCATTTGTGTATCATATGTTTGTGTAAAAAAATAGATTAGTTGCATTTAGATTTACCAACTAATCTCTTTAATCCTGGCTGTTTATAAAAGATACATGTTGCAAGGCAACATAGGAGCCATTGAGCCTATAGCCCTAGTTGTTGTACTACAACTCCCACAGCACTCCAGCTTTTATTAGATAAAAGGTCTTATCATTCTCATTTAGCCATTGGCTGGCTGAGACTAATGTTTGTTGCAATACAACAACAGCTGGGAAAGTAAATTTTGCTTACCCCCATTATATACGGTTGCATTGGTTACTATGTAACCCTTTAGTATACCTAGTTAATGATGAGTACCTGGTCAGGTATTAAAGAGATGAGATGGCAAACCTAATTACAATTACCATAAAATCTCAGGTACAATACACATCTGTGGATAATATGCAGATATATATTATACCCAAGATTTTAAGGGACAACAAGAGTGCCTATGTTTAATACGCATCCTTGTTTTCCCTCATCAGAGCAGGGGGTGCCTGGTGTAATGCTCGTGTCGCCCCATTGAAGTCAATGGGGCTCGGGTGCTCGGCCGAGCACTCGAGCCTCAGGGGGTGCTCGGTCAGAGCACCCGAGCACCCGAGCATCGGGGTGCTCGCTCAACACTAATTATAACTAAACCCACAGATCTTGCAGTCTATAGAGTGGACTAACAGAAAGTGTACACTATAGATACAGAATGAATCAGAGAGCATGCAGTCTATAGTTAACCCTTGGAGTGCCAGAGGGGTATCTAACACATTGCAAACTGACTCTCAGACATACAATCTATAGGAGAAGTGATACACAGAGATATCAGTGTAAATTACTGGTCATTTCTTATATCAAACTAGCTGAAGAGCCCGTTACATGGGCCACAGTGCCACTGCCAGCTGGTGGCGGGGCAGTCATGCACAGTAGAGACTACCCTAGTCACTGGCAGTCTCTACTGCGCATGACTGTGTCGTTACACACGTTTTAGTGAATTATTATATAGGATAAGTGGACTAAAAGCCTGTTTTATTGTTGATTCGAAAGCTTGCAGTCAACAGTGATACGTACCTAAGAGCAAGAGCTTAACAGAAACCTGTTGGTTTTATTTGGCCCCTTTGGAGCACTTAGTTTGCTCCACAATAGCTCCTCTTTTCATTTGTGCATACGTCTAAAAACATTGACATCCCATTATTTTTAACTCCTTAAGGACCAATGAATTTGTATATAAAGAGAAGCTCAACTCAGCTCATGAGCTTGCAAGGGAACACAAAAAGCTCACTGGGACTGCATCTAGGTTTGCCACCTTTTCTTCAAAAAATACCGGCCATGGCATTCCCTCCATAGACTTAACATTGGACAGAAGCCAACTTTTTACCGGCCTGCCAGTAAAATACCAGCTGGGTGGCAACACTAACTGCATCCTCTCACCTAGGGTGCAATCTCTTTTAGCTCATAAATACAATACAAAGAAAATAAATATTCTGAAGAACATCATAAAAAAATGACAATCCAACCATAAAATGCCAGACAACTCTTCTCTGAACAAGGCAAACAACTTACCCCAAATGTACATTTTGGCCTTACTAGGCCTCATCGATGAAGTATAGCTGATTCCTTTAAACACTTGTGAGCAAAGGGCCAACATCTGGATTCCCCCATTATGCTTAGGGTGACCAACCCTAAGAGCAATTTGCATATACAGTAAGAATACAGAGATGCTCAACTCAGCTCATGAGCTTGCAAAGATATGCAAAAACACACTCTCAGAGTGCAATAACTTTTAGCTCACAAATTTCATACACAGAGAAGCAATATTCTCATTATACAGGTCCTACCAAATGAAAGCACAGCCACAAAATGGCAGGCATTGCTTTTCTGAGCAAGTGAAATAGCTAACCCCAAGCATACATCTGGGTCTCATTGGTAAGGACCAGCTTATCTAGTTAGGCACTTGTGAGCAAGGGATCCACATCTGGATTTCCCATATTACCCTTAGGGTGATCAACCCTAAGAGCCACTTGTATATACAGAGAAGATGTCATACATGAGCAAGGGGTCCACATCTTGATTCACCCACTACCCTTAGAGTGACCAACCCTAAGAGCGATTTGCATATACAGAGAAGAAGTCAGAGAAGCTCAACTAGCTCAGGAGCTTGCAATGGTATGCAAAAAGTTCACTGGGACTGTGTTCTTGCACCCAGGGTGCAATCTCTACTAACTCACAAATGTCATACACAGAGAAGAAATATTCTGAAGCAAATCATACAGGTCCCGCCAAAATGTCAGACAATTATTTTCTGAACAAGGGAGACAACTAATCCCAGACATATGTTTCATTTTTATTGGGCCTTATCCAAGAGGTGCAGTTGATCCCTCTAGGCACTTGTGAGCAAGGGGTCCACATCGGGATTCCACCAATACCCTTCGGATGACCAACCCTAAGAGCAATTTGCATATACAGAGAAGAAGTCAGAGATGCTTGCAAGGGTATGCAAAAAGTTCAATGTGACTGTGTCCTCGCACCCAGAGTACAATCTCTTTTAACTCACAAATGCCATACACAGAGGAAAAAAAAAAAAAATATTCTGAAACATATCATACAGGTCCTGCCAAAATGACAGTGCAGCCATGAAATGCCAGACAACTCTTCTCTGAACAACAGAAACCGCTAAATCCATATATATGTTTCAACCTTATTGGGCCTTGTCAGTGATGTGCAGCTGATCCATCTAGGCACTTGTGAGCAAGTGGTCCAGATCTGGATTCCCCCATTACCCTTAGGGTAACCAACCCTAAGAGCAATTTGCATATAAAGAAAAGAAGTCAGAGATGCTCAATTCAGCTCATGAGCTTGCAATAGTATGCAAAAGACTCACTGGGATTGTGTTCTTGTACCCAGGGTGCAACCTCCTTTAGCTCACCAATGTCATACTCTGTCAAGAAATTTTCTATAGCACATTATGCAGATCCTACCAAAATTATAGTCTAGCCACAAAATGCCAGACAATTCTTCTCTGAACAACAAAAACAGCTAGCCCCAGACATATGTTTTGGCCTTATTTCAGCCTCATCTGTAATGCACAGCTGATCCCTCTAGGCACTTGGGAGCAAGGGGTCCACATCTGGATTTCCCCATTACCCTTAGGGTGACCAACCCTAAGAGCAATTTGCATATACAAAGAAGACATCAGACATGCTCAGTTCTGCTCATGAGCTTGCAAAGGAATGCAAAAGCTCACTGGGAGTGTGTCCTCACACCCAGGGTGCAATATCTTTTAGCTCATAAATACCATAAACAGAGAAGAAATATTCTGAAGACTAGCATAAAAGTCCTGCCAAAATGACAGTCCAAACACAAAATGCCAGACAATTCTTCTATGAACAAGGCAAACAACTTGCCCCAAATGGATGTTTCAGCCTCATCAGTAAAGGAAAGCTGAGTCCTCTAAGCACTTGTAAGCAAGGGGCCAACATCTAGATTCCCCAATTATCTTTAGGGTGACAAACCCTAAGAGCAATTTGCATATACAGTAAGAATTCAGAGATGCACAACTCACTCTTGAGCTTGCAGAGGTATGCAAAAAGCTCACTGGGACTGTGTCCTCACACCCAGAGTGCAATCTCTTTTAGCTCCCAAACGCTATACACAGAGAAGAAATGTTCTGAAGCAAATCATACAGATCCTGCCAAAATAACAGACCTGCCATGAAATATTAAACAATTTTTTACTTAACAAGAGAAAAAGCAAACCCCCAAATTTAGATTTCAATCTTCTTGGGCCTCAATGGTAAGGTACAGCTGATCCCTCTAGGGAGCTGTGAGCAAAGGGTCCACATCTGGATTCCCCCATTACCCTTAGAGTGTCCAACCCTAAGAGCTATTTGCATATACAAAAAAGAAGTCATAGATGCTCAACTCAGCTCAAGAGCTTGTAATGGTATGCAAAAATCTCACTCGGACTGTTTACTTGCACCCAGGGTGCAATCTCTATTAACTCACAAATGCCCTATACAGTAAAGAAATACTCCAAAGCATATCATACAGGTCCTGCCAAAAAAGCCAGATGATTCTTCTTTGAACAAGTGAAACAGCTAACCCCAGACATACATTTTACCCTTATTGGGCTTTCTTGGTGAGGTACATCTGATCCCTTAAGGGCCTTTTCAAGCAAGGTGTCCATGTCTGGATTCCCCCATTATCCTTAGGGTGATCAACCCTAAGAGCAATTTGCATATACAGTAAGAAGTCAGAGATGCTCAACTCATGAGCTTGCAGAGGTATGCAAAAAGCTCACTGGGACTGTGTCCTTGCACTCACAGTGCAATATCTTTTAGCACAAAAATGCCATACACAGAGAAGAAATATTCTGAAACATATCATACAGCTCTTGTCAAAATGCCAGACAATTATTTACTGAACAAGGGAGACAACTAATCCCAAGCATACATTTCAGCTTTATTTGGCCTCATCAGTGAGGTGCATTTAATTCCTCTAGACACTTGTGAGCAAAGGATCCACATATGGATTTCCCCATTACCCTTAGAGTGACCAACCCTAAGAGCAATTTGCATATACAAAGAAGACATCAGAGATGCTCAGTTCTGCTCATGAGCTTTCAGAAGAATGCAAGAAGCTCACTGGGACTGTGTCCTCCCACCCAGAGTACAATCTCTTTTAGCTCATAAATACCATACACGGAGAAGAAATATTCTGAAGAATGGCATAAAGGTCCTGCCAAAATGACAGTCCAAACACAAAATACCAGACAATTCTCTGAACAAGGCAAACAACTTGCCCCAAATGTATGTTTCAGCCTCATCAGTGAAGTATAGCTGAGTCCTCTAAGCACTTGTAAGCAAGTGGCCAACATCTAGATTCCCCAATTATCCTTAGGGTGACAAACCCTAAGAGCAATTTGCATATACAGTAAGAATTCAGAGATGCACAACTCACCCTTGAGCTTGCAGAAGTATGCCTAAAAGCTCAATGGGACTATGTCCTCACACCAAGCGTACAATCTCTTTTAGCTCCCAAATACTATACACAGAAAAGAAATGTTCTGAAGCAAATCATACAGATTCTGGTAAAAACAACAGGCCACTTCATGAAATATTAGACAACTCTTTACTTAACAAGAGAAAAAGCAAACCCCCAAATTTACATTTCAATCTTGATGGGCCTCAATTGTAAGGTACAGCTGATCCTTCTAGACACCTGTGAGCAAGGGGTCCACATCTGGAATTCCCCATTACCCTTAGAGTGACCAACCCTAAGAGCTATTTGCATATACAAAGAAGAAGTCAGAGATGCTCAACTCAGCTCAAGAGCTTGTAATGGTATGCAAAAAGCTCACTGGGACTGTGTACTTGCCCCCAGGGTACAATCTCTATTAACTCACAAATGCCATATACAGTAAATAAATATCTTGAAGCATATCATACAGGTCCTGCCAAAATGCCTGACAATTATTCATTGAATAATTGAAACAGCTAACCCCAGACCAGGGCCAGTGCCACCTATAGTCGAGGTAGACACCGGCATATGACACACATGTACTGGGGGTGCTGGCATGCAGCAGAGAAGAGCTGTGCCCGCTGCCCACATGCACGCACCACACTGGGAACACAACACAGTCAGATCTGTGTCGTTACTGTGCTCCCTCATCGCCGTCAACTCTTTAGTAATGCAGAGCATGCTGGGAGTCATGATCTCCCGGTGCGCTCTGCATTACTGAAATGAAGACTGCGCGGGAGCACCAGGTATATGATGGGGGGCAAGTTGGAGCTGATGGGTGGCAAAGTGGAGCTGGTGGGGGCAAGTTGGAGCGGATGGGGGGGGCAAAGTGGAGCTGATGGGGGAAAGTTGGAGTTGACAGGGGGCAAAGTGGAGCCGGTGGGGGCAAGTTGGATCTGGTGGGTGGCATCTCTTACAGGCATCTCCAGACCAGGGGCAGAGAGAGGACAATCATGAATAGAGGTGGGGTATAAATAGAAGGAGTATAAAGGGGTGGGACACAAGGGGCAGGGTCAAATGGGCAGCAAAATTAGGTTTTGCCTATGGTGGCAAAAATTCTTGCACCAGCCCTGCCCCAGACATACATTTTAACCTTATTGGGCTTTCCCAGTGAGGTGCAGCTGATCCCTCTAGGGCCTTGCGAGCAAGGTGTCCACATCTGGATTCCCCCATTATCCTTAGGGTGATCAACCCTAAGAGCAATTTGCATATACAGTAAGAAGTCAGAGATGCTCAACACACAAGCTTGCAGAGGTATGCAAAAAGCTCACTGGGACAGTGTCCTTGCACTCACAGTGCTATCTCTTTTAGCACGCAAATGCCATACACAGAGAAGAAATATTCTGAAGCATATCATACAGGTCTCGCCTAAATGCCAGAGAATTATTTTTTTGAACAAGGGAGACAACTAATACCAGACATATGTTTCAGCTTTATTGGGCCTTATCGGTGAGGTGCAGTTGATCCCTTTAGGCACTCGTGAGCAAGGGGTCCATGTCTGGATGCCCCAATTATCCTTAGGGTGAGTGACCAACCCTAAGATCCATTTGCATATACAGAGAAGTTGAGATGGTAAACTCAGCTCATGAGCTTGCAGGGTATGCAAAAAGCTCACTGGGACTGTGTCCTCACACCCAGAGTGCAATCTCTATTAGCTCACAAATACCATAAACAGAAAAGCAATATTCTCATTATACAGATCCTACCAAAATAAAAGTCCAGCCACAAAATGCCAGACAATTCTTCTCTGTACAAGGGGAAAAAAGCTAACCACAGACATACATTTGGGGCTAGTTGGTGAGGTGCAGCTTACCCCTCTAAGTACTTGTGAGCAAGTGATCCACATCTAGATTTCTCCTATTACCCTTAGGGTGACAAACCCTAAGAGCTACTTGCATATACAGAGAATAAGTCAGCCATGAGCAAAGGTCCACATCTTGATTCATCCACTACCCTTAGGGTGACCAACCCTAAGACCAATTTGTATATACAGAGAAGAAGTCACAGATGCTCAACTCAGCTCATGATCTTGTAAGGTAATGCAAAAAGCTCACTGGGACTGTGTCCTCGCGCCCAGGGTGCAATCTCTTATAGCTCATAAATACCATACATAGAAAAGAAATACTCTGAAGGATATCCTAAGAGTCCTACCAAAAAGACAGCTCAACCACAAAATGTCAGACAACTCTTCTCTGAACAACTTGCCCCAAATGTATGTTTCGGCCTTACTGGGCCTCATCAGTGAAGTATAGCTGAGTCCTTTAAGCACTTGTAAGCAAGGGGCCAACGTCTAGATTCCCCAATTATCCATAGGGTGACAAACCCTAAGACCAATTAGCATATACAGTAAGAATTCAGAGATGCACAACTCTGCTCATGAGCTTGCAGAGGTATGCAAAAAGCTCACTGGGACCATGTCCTCACACCCAGAATGCAATCTCTTCTAGCTCCCAAATGCCATACACAGAGAAGAAATGTTCTGAAGCAATTCATACAGATATGGCCAAAATGACAGGCCAGCCATGAAATATTAAACAATCCTTTACTTAATAAGGGAAAAAAAGCAAACCTCCAAATTTACATTTCAACTTTGCCAGGTTTTAATGGTGAGGTACAGCTGAGCCCTGTAGGGCCTTGTGAAAAAGGGGTCCACATCTGGATGCCCCCATTATCCTTAGGGTGACCAAGCCTAAGAGCAATTTGCATATGCAGAGAAGAAGTCAGAGATGCTCAGCTCATTAGCTTGCAGGGTTATGCAAACATCTCACTGGGACTGTGCAATCTCTTTTAGCTCACAAATGCCATTTTCAGAAAAGCAATATTCTCATTATACAGGTCTTACCAAAATGTCAGACAATTCTTCTCACAACAGGGGAAACTGCTAACCCCCAGACATGCATTTGGCACTTATTGGGCCTCAGAAGTGATGTACAGTAGATCCCTCTATGTACTTGTGAGCAAGGGGTCCACATCTGGATTCCCTCATTACCCTTAGGGTAACAAACACTAAGAGCTTTGGAATACCCTAGACACCCCCTCTCACTCAAAGGGTTAAACTATGTACCTCGTTTCATATGCTAAGTGAAAGTGAACTGTGTAGGGTTGTTCGTTATTAAACCATACTGATCTGTCTGGCCACCAGCCAGTATACCAGCCATGATAAAAAATGAGTCTGACTGTAAAGGTTACAGGGAACTAAAAGGGTTAATTGTCAGCATGTGGGTCATAAATCATGATGCAGCAGATCCCTGGACTGCAAATAAATTGCTCTTTCCCACACAGGTCCTAGAGTGGTGAATTGCACCTTGGGTCTGTCGGTGTGTCATTCAAACTTGCTCCAGGACTCAAAATTAGGACTATGTTGAGGCACATTATTTAAAGAATCAGTAAACTTTTTTTATGAAAAAAAAATATTTTGTAGGGATTTTTCTGTTGAGCAAAATAAGGGTACTGCTGGGAGATGCATATTTCCAGCAATATTATAGTTTAAACCCGTGTTTTTTTACATTTGCATTGGCCTCAAGTGGTCAAATTCCAATTAGTGTATTTCTGTTACATTTTAATGGAGATGAAAGTCAGTGACATACAGTTCTCCACAGCATGTGATAGATACCGCTGAGTCACTTCCTGTCAGAGCTTCCAGGAAGTAAACACATGATAAACTCACTTTCTGATTATTTGAACTGTTACAAATGATGAATAAAATAACTGTCAACAGCTAGATTGCCCTTGTTATAAATGTTTTCATAAAAACGTTTACTGCTCCATCAGTCTTGCTTGGAATGTCTCTCTCTCTCTCTCTCTCTCTCTCTCTCTTGCACCCTTGGGGTGCCAGAGAGGTGTCCAAGGCATTTCTTTGGAATACTCTGAACACTCCCTCCCACTCAAACTAGATGTACCTGGTTTAATATCCTAAGTGAAACTGAACTGTGTTGGGTCATTCATTAGTGAACTGTACTGCTCTGTCTGGCCCCCAGCCAGTACACCAGCCGGCACATTCTATCCAGTGTACCTAGTATGCCTAGTTCTTCCGGATGCCTGCATTCTAAGCTCTATTTATGTGTGTCCTCTAGTATTATTTGATGCTAATGGGCAGATCTGAAAAGTGGCATTGCACACAAAACAGTAGAGGCCTCAGGGCCGAAAGTACAGGGGTGCAGAGTTGGCTGCTGGGTACTAGTGCATGGCTCTCTGGCTGCTGCAGTGCCCTCTTGTGGAGCCAGGTACCATGCATGTCCTAATTGTGTCTAGTCACCCTACTCACTCCTATCCCTCTACAATGCAAGACTTTAGCAGAGGAAAAAGGACTAGACCCCCCCAATTCCTTACCTCTTTCACAGAGGATGAAGGACTAGCGCTCCCCTTACCTATTTGTGGCAAAGGACTAGCCCCCTCCATACCTCTTTGGCAGAAGCAAATAACACCCATTCCTAACAATTTTTGCAGAGGCCATTAAGTCTCCCTGCTCCTTGCCTCTTTCACAAAAGCTAACAGGCCCCTGCTCCTTACCTCTTTGCTTTTGGCCCAAATGACTAGCCCCTCCATTCATTACTTCTTTTGCAGAGGCCAAAGGACTACTACTTAGCTCTCACCTCCTTACCTCTTTCATGGAGGTCGAAGGACTGCTCCTTACCTGTTACACTGAGGCTGAAGGACTACTACATACCTCTCTACTCCATACCAGTTACTCAGAGGCTAAAGGACTACTATTTATCTCTCTATTCCTTAATGGTTTCACAAAGGCCAAAGGATTAGTCCCTCCCCTCCTTGCCTCTTCCAAAGAGAATGAAGGACTAGTCCCTTATCTCTTTCACAGAGTCCAAAAGACTCTGCTTCTTACCTCTTTAGCAGAGGCGGAAGGACTAGGCCCCCCATTCCTTACTTCTTTCACAGAAGTCGAAGGATTAGGCCAAAGGACTAGCCTGCTCCTTACCTCTTTGGCAGAGGCCAATAGCTCACTGCTCCTTACCTCTTTTATTTATTAATTTTTCTTGATTTAGTCTTACTCTATGCTCCATTGCCAGTGAATTTCAAGTTTGCATATATGATTTAGAGACCTTGTGAGGCCTGGTAAACAGTAATGGGTAATTTTGCATATACCACCATGGCTGACATGTTCAGGCCTCTTTTCGAGTGAATGGAGTATGAAGCCACTGTTCATTGCACCTTTTTGCATGAGTGGATACCACACGGCTCTTTCTTTTTTGGAGTCTAACTATTTTTTCTGTGTGGAAATTTTGTTTTTTTATGGCCTCTCATGTATTTTTAGGATATCTTCAGATGTTTCGGTGTTTACTCCTATTTTGGGTTACAACAATTTATATATTTATTACCTATTAACTTACTTTTTGCCCAGGAAGTACACTTTACATATTTGTTTGCTTCTTCTATTCTTTTACCATATAGTAATAAAGGTTAAAGGGATAGTAATACTTCGTTTTAACTTTATTTTATTTTGTAGGCATTAAAAAAACATGAAGAATGATATAAGTCTTATCTCTCAAACCTTTATGGTTTAAGAGATATTCACAAGCAAAGTTTCCCCCTCCCGCCCCTTTTTCCTAGTGTAATGCCATCTCTTCTCAGATGTGAATCTGGTTGTAAGACCAGACAGATAACAGAAGAGACAATCTTCTTTATATGAAAAGAATGAAAGCTCTTCCCCTGTTGACAAGTTTTTCAGGTTTTTCCCTTATCTTAATTGAAGATTGTCCCTCTCTGCAGTCTACCTGGGCACCTCCCTTCTGATTTGGCTGAACGGGGGGGGGGTACTTTGCTTGTGAATATCTCTTAAACCATAAAGGTTTGAGAGATAAGACTTACATCGTTCTTCATGTTTTTTTAATGCCTACAAAATAAAATAAAAATAAAACGAAGTATTACTATCCATTTAAGTTTTATCCTTTTGGTACTTCTCTCCATGATCCTATTTAGTATAGGTTTGAGCGATAGGCAGTGTTTTTGTTTTCTGCATTTTATATCCTCCCCTGTATCACCACCTAATAAGCATACTGGATTCCTTTGAAATGTTCAATTTGCTTTTGATGGTCCACCCACCTGTGTAGCTTCTGCGCAGTGCAGTGGGGAAGCTCCTACTATTTTACAGTCAGTTTTTCCATTTGATCCTGTGATCTTGACACCTTTGCAGCAAACCCCCCTCCAAAAAAACTATTCTAGTTACTTTTGTGTGTCTCTCTGTGCCCATTGGCCATCCATTACCTCAATTACTTCCTCTTCGTTAAAACAGCCCTTCCAGACTCCAGTCACGCCTTAGACCTCAGCATTTTTTCTAGCTCACTAACAATTTTAGTCGTTCCTCCTTCCTAAATTTTCTTGGCATCCATCTTTCATCTGTTACTATGTAATCAAGCTTCCCTAGAGAATGCACCCACATTCAAAATCTCATTGACTCTTTCTCTACGTTCAATCCTGCACAAAGCTTGTATGGCAATCCTTCCTGGATACTATGACCACACCATCCTCTCATCGCTTCCTTCCCCTTCCTTCCCTCAAGTGTTCTGAGACTCATCTTCCTCTGACTGTTTTGTGACTATTTGTGTAGTGCATGATTCACTGAACTCTGGCCTCAGGAAAGACTGAAAATCTCCAATTTTCAACTACACCCTCTCTTTTTGCATTGCATACATCATAGCTGCAGAGGATGTATGGTGCCCATCATGGTCCCTTTTCCAGTCACATTCCATACAACCAATCCACTTCAAACATCAAAATCAAACCAGATCATCCTTCCCCCACATCATGATATTCATGTGAATTCTTCCAGATCCTCCCTTCAGCCTGTCCACATTCCACAATCTAATCTTACCTTAATTCATCATCTCTATTTCACTCACATATCATCCTGCAAACTCTGCGCCTCAACACCAAGGAGATATATGGTAAAGCCTGTAAAATTTTTATCCACTTCAACATCTGAACAAACCTACCCATCCCTTCTCCATCCTGACCATTCTGACCTTCTGCTCTTGCTGCACTATCCCCTTATACTTACCCTAATACCTCAAATTTACTTAGTAGGTATTCTCACTACCAGTCCCCTTATTTTACCCTCTATCCACTTTACTTCTCATCAAGCTATTTATCATGTGTTTTATCAAACACCTCCAACCTTCCAGGAAGTTTGTGCCTTCCAACAGGAAGCAACAATTTCAAAAACTTTTTCTAGAGTCACCCAGCAATCCAACCAATAAGTTATGTACAAACATTGTTATACCTTTGTTTCATTTCACAATAATGGTCCTACTCTACCCAACTGACCAGCTCAGCTCCCTTTGCCTTTGGCCCTCTGAGAACTTCCACTTTTACCAATTACTTTAGTGTTCTACTCTTACATCTACACTTCAACCCTGACCTATATTCAGGCCACCCATTTAGAATAGGAGCAGAATCTTTCATATCTAAGAACATCATCCCTAGTCATATCATTTAGGAGATAGGCCTTTAGCTATCCGTTTGCTTTGACATGTTCATTTCAGATTCACAGCATGACATTCAATTATTCTTTTCTCTGTAAGTACCAATTTAGTCACTAACTTCTCTTACTTGCTATTTTGCCCCCTTTTGACCTCTAACCAGTCTCACTGCCACTGTCTAAGCCTAAATTTCAACCACCTAAGGTTTCACCAAACCTCATCATTCACTTCTCCTTCTCCTGCCATAAGCCCTGACCACAACTGTAGCAAACCTCTGTAATTATGGAAAGTACCAAAGCTTTGTCTCTCTCTATCTCTGATCTGATAGGGGGCAGTAGAGCAAAAAGAGGGTTTCTGGGCAACTGAAAACCCTCTCTCAGTTTGCACTTGTGCTTTATGGTGTCTTTATTTAGCTGAAAATAAAAAGTTAAAAAAATAAATCTATATACTGTTCTAATTTGGCCTTACAAAGTTTTCACCAACTATATCAGTTGACTGCTCCCAGTTCTCCTTAGGGATTTCACAGAGATGAGCATGGTCAATAATTGCAGCTTTCTATAAATACAAAGGCCATGTCAAGCACAATGTGGTAATTAGTGAATCATAACAAAGCAATCATGTATAATAGGTAGTTTGTTGTTTATTAGTATTAAGATGTTTACCCAGAATCAGCTATGAAATCTATTCCGGTACAATGTGAAAGCTGGATAGCCCTGAGGTGTGATGATCTGCAAATGTAAGCTTAATCATTAGGGAACACTGTAGTGTTGCAAAAAATATATATATATATATTTGGATATGGTTGACGTAATCATTATTCATGCTTTGTAACTATTGCAATGCTCTTATGATCTCGTCTGCACATTGAGGATTGTTAAATCAGTGACTAATTATGAAAGCCTTGTTCATACGGGGCTCCAGTTTTCAAATATGCAGTAAAAAGGCTCCTTTCATGTCCTGTTTGGGAAAACTGACCCATTTGGCTATAACACTGCCCATAGGTCTGTAGCTATCAACCACAACCTCCTGCACTGCATGCACATTTCTCATAGGCCCACTATGTCGGACTATCAGGTCTGATACAGAGGGTCTCTGGGGATCTACATCATTCAGGACAGGAATCTATCCAACATGGTGTCCCATAGATACACCAGGGGAATGTCAGGGATCTCCTTTCACAACCTGTTCTGCTCTCCTGTTGGTGTTCCATGGCTCGCAATGCAGGCCCAGGTGCACAGATCTGCAAATCAGTCAACAGTCTGATTATAGTCACCTTTTATCTACAAACATGCAACTGCTAAAATCATAGAGATCCATAATGATTATACATTAAATTCCTGGACTCTAGAGATATCTTCAGTGCATTGTGGAGCATTGTGCGGAAATTTTTCTAGCTTCAATGAGTTGCAAATGTTGATAAATAACCAGGCTGGTACCAAGTACCTGAATACAAAAACATGTAAGAAAATAACACTTACCATTGAGCTAAAAATGCAATAGAACAACTTGATCTATAAAACATATGCCTTATTATAAACGATTACAAACCTATTCTCTGGCACATAAAAGGCAGGGTAGCATGAGTATAGAACCAAACAAACTTCATACTGAAGGACTTACTAAAAGGCCTTAATGGAGTAGTATGTCATAGTTCTCCATATAGGGGTGTATTTCAAAGCTCTCCATAGCTGTCTATTGTGAACCTGCACATGAGACTGAAAGGGTGAAGTTTAACATTACCCTCTTATGCAATGCTACTATGTAGTTTCATTTGCGTGCCAAGGTGATATCCAAAGCATTGCAGCAAAATGCGTTGTATACCTCTCTATAACCGAGAGGGCTAAATATTAACCTGATTGCAGGTTTATACAACTGTAACACACTGGCAACATTTATTCCAACATCATATGCTAATAACTGATATTTCTACATATCCTCTTCAATAAATAATGTTTAGTGCACAATGCAAAGTATGTCTTACTCACAAGACAAACTGGTTGCATCACGCTGCCAAAATAAAAAATGTCAGCATGTTATAGTATGTTGTAGTATACAACAGTTAGAGATTTCCCCAACACCACCACCTCATAAATGGATTTTTTAGTTCAGAACAACTTGTTTAACCGAACAATGAAAAGCTCTTTGAACATATTTCACAACATGAACCCCTTAACGACTGGCCAAGCGGCACGCGGCTGGCAGTTAACACCTTAACGACGATGGACGTACATGTACGTCATGGGTGAATGTCCCTAAAGGACCCATTATGTGTGTGTGTGCACCGGTCCTTAAAGGGTTAAGGACCACAGAGCATTTTTTTGCTAATCGGATTCAGGAGTCCCCGAGCGGTGTGCAGCCACACTGGGGTCCCTGAATTCCATAACGTGCCAGGTCTGTCACCGGTCCATAACTGCGGAACTGCTGTGATGGCCCTGGAACTTCATGGTTCCTGAAAGGAGCAGTACAAAAATTTTATGAAAAAATATATATTGTAGGGATTTTCCTATTGAGTAAAATAATGATACTCCCACTGCAGAGAGATTTATATTTCCAGAGGTATTACATTTTAAACACGTTTTTTTACATTAGCAGTGCCCTCTAGTGGTCAAATTCTAATTAGATTTCCTGTTAGATTCTAATGGAGAGGAAAATCAGAAAAGTCAGAGACATACAGTTCTCCATAGAATGTGATAGAAACTGCCAGTCGCTTCCTGTCAGTTAGAACTTCCAGGAAGTAAACAAAGTAAATTCACTTCTTGATTATTTAAACTGCTGTAAGTTTTGAATAAAATAACTGACAGCAGTGGGAGTGACCTTGTTTTATTCAACAGGAAATGCTCTCTAAAGTATGTGTTTTCATAAAAAAAGTTTACTGCTCCTTTAAGGGATTAAATTCAGTGTTATTATTTCTTCATTATATTGCAGCTAACATATGATAAACTGATCCTACAAATAATTGTTGATGACTTGCATGCACTTTAGAGGAATCTAACACCTAGTAATTATAAATCCCCATGTATCTTAATCTGGCCATAAAATCCTAGTGGCCACTACGTATCAGTTGTGTGTGTACTGGTTTTCAAGAATTAAACATGAATTAGTACTGTATATCATATATATATGTGGTGAGACATAGATGTTTGTTACAAGATGCCGAAATCCTCCTACTGAAGGCTTCCTAAGAAAAATTCAACAGTAGGGGTTGAGGTCCAGTAGTCCATCAAAAAAATTTATATATTTCTCCACGGATGTCATAATAGTGCTACTTAAAGTTTGATGTTAGGGAACCAATCCATAGCAAAACTGATTTATAGTGGTCATAAGGATTTCGTTCCCAGATTAAGTAGGAATTTATTATTAGTAAGTATTACTGTTCTATTAATAACATCATACTATGGTGTCTATTCACGAAAAGGTCAGTATGGCTCCCTGCATGAAATATATACAAGTCCTTATTCAACACACTAAAGAAATGCAATTCTTACAAGTCCTTATTCAACAAGCTAAACAGATGCAATTCTGGAGGAAACAGACAGCCCCACACAGGTGGAAATTAAAGACTCTTTTATTTGTTCATTGGCAGGACTTACCTAGGTAGGTGCCCATCAAACAGCTGTCAGTTATACACAATAATTGTGTATATATATATATATATATATATATATATATACAGTATATATATATATATATATATATCCTATATAATAATTCGCCAAGTTGTGTGTAACGCCCGACATGCGCAGTAGACACTGCTGCGCGTGCGGCAGTCACGCGCAGCAGAGACTGCCCGCGCCGTGGCTGATACAGAGCTGAGCGTCCAGCTCTGTATCAGCCACGGCGCGGGCAGTCTCTGCTGCGCGTGACTGCCCCAGGACCGGCTGCCGGTGGCACTGTGGCCCGTGTAACGGGCTGTTCAACTAGTATATATATATATAAATATATATAGAGAGATAAATAGATAGATAGATAGATAGATAGATAGATAGATAGATAGATAGGATAGGAGATAATCCTAAAAATTAGCACTCATAAGGAGGAAGGCCCTCTGAGGGGTTGAAATGTTGACATTAAATTTATTTTGTGTCTGAGGGAGGCCCTCTGAGGGCCTGAAACGTTGACATTAAATTTATTTTTTGCATTATAAAGTCCTTATGACTGCTCAGTTTTGGGGATATCTCCCAATAACTCCATATCTAGTTAATACATTTATGTAGCACCAAGGCAATTGTATATCTTTATTTTTACATGTAAGGAGTGCTTTGCCCAAGCATTTATATATATATATATATATATATATATATATATATATATATATATATATATATATATAAAACCAATGGGTGGATGCACTCACGGTAAAAGAGTCTGTCGCCTGGGTGCACATCCAAAATTAAACATAGATGCACACAGTTCTCTTAGTGGTAGATAACACTCACAAGCTATTTTAGTGATGAAACCAAAGCTATGTCTTATTTTTTCGACATTTCGGCCAGCACTCATTGGGCTATATCAAGATACGTATATACGTGGGTATAGATAGGCTGTTTTAAAACACATATTTTCCTTTATACCTCCTAGGAGCTAATGAGATTGTCAATTCATTGAAAATTTCTCTGCATTCTAACAGATTAACCAGGACCGTCATGGATTTCAGGGCTCCCTGTGTGGCTGCACTCCGTTCAGGGCTGGTGCAAGGATTTTTGCCACTCTAGGCAAAACCTAATTTTGCCATCCTATTGGCTCCACCCCTTGTGTACCATCCCTTTATGCCCTGCCCACTTATACCCCTCCTCTTTTAATGATTGTTACCATAGCGCCTTTTATGCACTAATTAAGAGATGTTTTTTGTCGCAAATTAACTAACTAAAAAACTAATTGAGCCAAAACTGAAATGCCAGAGAAACGTACACAGCTAATTGCTTTGCAATGCAATTGAAAGTAATGCGTTTTGTACCTCTCTTTGGCTGCTAGCATTCAATGGGTTAAATTTCAGATTAGGCATAGTGGGATGGCACCCTCCCTTTGCTCCGTGTGTGTGTTTGTATGTGTGTGTGTGTGTGTGTATGTATGTGTGTGTATGTGTGTATGTGTGTGTGTGTATGTATGTATATGTGTGTGTGTATGTATGTGTGTGTGTGTGAGCGCAGCACGTGCACCGTAATACTAGGTACTCCCTGTGCAATTCTCTATAGCTATATCCTAAAAGGCAATGAAGCACAGGACCAAATGTATAATGATATATTAATTTACTAGTAATATGAAAAAATATAATGAATAAACTCAAGAACATGGTAACAAAAATAAATAAATAAATAAATATAAAAGCTGTATGCTGCATATGGAAGTTGGCTGTAATGTGGAATAAGGCTGTAGGGAGGAAAAGGTCTTCAAAGTTCCATGTGAAACAAATGTAAAATCACACAAGCTCTGTCCTCTGTACCTGAGAGACGTGTGATTTTACATTTTACATACAGCCTTATTCCACATTACAGACAGCTCCCATATGCAGCATACAGCTTCTGTATTGTAGGTTTTTATATTTCACATTTTTTTAGCGTGCAAATATTACGTTTGTTCCATACTTCTAGTAAACTAATATATCATTATACATTCTGTACATTTGGCCCTTTGCCTTTTAGGACATAGATGTGCACAGGGAGTACCTAGTATTAAGGTGCACCAGGTGAACATGATGCACATTATATATGTGTATATATACAACATATTGTATGCATGTATATCTCTCCTTTAGTTTCTCTTTGTTAGTAGTTTCTCTTGTAAGTCTTGCGTGTGTGTGTGTTGTTTTTTATCTTCCTTATCTTTGGCATTTCTGATATAATGGTAATGGTTACATTTTCCTTTGTCTGTCCCTGGGGTTGGCAGCAACAGTAGAGAGGAATACGACAATGGTACATAAATGCAGCCTCTGGGGAGTAAAACACACACCAGCTATGCACTGCAAATGTAAGTGCATAGTGTGTCTGAAGATATAAAAGCAGCCCACACTAGCTACGCGGTGATGTAGCACATGCAGCTGCTCACCATCACATCACCCAGTCTTCAGTCCTGTCTGGCAGGGGCCTTCAGCATGATTCAAAACTTTATGGGTGCGCCAGGGGGCCCCTGAGGTCAGTGCTCCGCTACGCCTTTGACTGTAACACAGCAGCCGCTGAGTTGCGTGCAGCTCTGCGCTGTGCCCTCTGTAGATGTGCACCTTAGGCTGGCGCTTACCTTGCCTATAGATGGCGCCATACCTGACTCCATTCATGGAGCCCTGAAATGGATCGCATTAAAAAAAAATGGTCTGTGGCCCTTAAGTGCCGGCCACTTGCATAGGCATGTGGCTGGTCCTTAACCCTAATGGGTTAAAAAATGTGTAACAATTTATATAACATATCACTGGAGCTAATGGACTTAGGAGAATTAAATCAATTATGGAGTAAACCGTTTACACCATAGGGTACAAATAAATTTAAATATGGAATTTTTAAATACTTGAATGTTCAAGAGACCTCACTCCCATTCAAAGGCTTAAAGGGCCCATTTAAATCAATGGGTTTCTTTATTTGTCACCTATGGCTCAGTTGATTTTACTCTAGAATTATTCCAATTCTTCTAAGCACATCACCATCACTGTCTTTACTGCCCTACTATTTCACTCTTTAAGTGCCAGAGGGGTACGCAACTCATTGCAGAGCAATGAGTTGCGTACCCCTCTGGCACTCAAAGGGTTAAATTGGCCCACTGCAGAAGCGTGTCTGGTGTCCACAGCATCCAGTCTGTGCTGACATTCAGAGGACACCATTTAATAACCCTTTAAAGCAGAACTACCACCAGAGGTAAAGTCGCCCTGCAATAATTAGGCAGATAACGACGAGCTTAATAATAGTTATATTACCTCTCACAACAAGATGATTCTACAGAAATCTTTAACCCCTTAAGGACCCATGACGGTCCTGCACCGTCATGGGTTGTTATACCCTTAACGACCCATGACGGTCCAGGACCGTCATGGCTTAAATGATAGCAGCGTGCCTCCGTGCACGCTGCTATCATTAAATCCAGGCTGAGACTGTGCGCTCCGAGACCGGGGCATTCAGTCTCAGCCCTTCTTCCTTCTTCCGGTTCATGCGATCGCCGTATCAGCGATCACATGTACCGGCATAGTGACAGACAGAGGCAGCATGCAAAGCATGCTGTCTGTGCCTGTCTCGTCTGCCTCTGTCTCCCTTGCCCTCAAAGTAAGGGAGACAGAAGTAGACGGGAGACACCTAGTGGTTAAAAAAAATACAGCAGTTGGGGGTATTAACCCCTTCACTGCAGGTGCAGGAGGCTGGCTAAATGCAGGTAAATTTTTGACCTGCAATTTTACACTTTTTTTTTTTTTTTTTTTTTAAAACACAACACACTTTTTTTTTTACAAAAATATATTTTTATTTTAAAAATATATATATATATAATTAAACAATTTTGCAAATGTGATTGTTGTGGAGCCATGTAAAACACTTATATACACCACCAAATGCCACGGACAAAAAAGTGTCAAAATAGGGTGGGAAAAAGGGACATGGGGATTTTCACCCAGGGGGGACAGTGGCCACTTTAAACTGCGCATTTTGTAGGTATGACTGACCGGTCATACCTTTCATGCAGTCTCCATAAAAATGTAACGCTTTGTGGCCAATTGATCCCAAGAGAAAAATCAAAAATGGGTTTTTTTACATTTTTTTAACTTTTTTTTAATTTTAATAAAGTGAATGGTGGGTTATCCATATAAATAGGGTATCAAATGAAAGCCCTATTTATGCTTAAAAAACAGTATATAATTTATGGGGGTGGAATAAAAGCCTAAGAGGGAAAACACTGTTGAACAAAGACATAGTCAAAAAGGTCAGAATTGCTCCGGTCCTTAAGGGAAAACGACCTCAGATTTTCCCGGTCCTTAAGGGGTTAAACTTCCGAGCCAGGCATCAGCGCAGACATCTTGTCTGCGCACCTGTGCTGTCAATCTCTGTCTCCATTAAGAAGCATTGCACTGTTCCGAAAGGCACCGGAAGGGTCTGACAGCGCAGGCACACAGACTGCACTAACCTGGCCGTCAGTCTCAGAAGATTAAGGATTTCTGCAGAATTGTGTTGTTGAGAGGTAATATAGTAACATAGTAACATAGAAAATTAGGTTGAATAAAGACACAAGTCCATCAAGTTCAACCTTCTCCTCATACCCCAGTCATTTTATAACTTTCCTGCTACCAAATAAGTTAGTCTTTATCAGACCTTCCTGATCTGCCTACTAATAAACAGTATAACTCTGTATGTTCCCTTTGGATAGAAATGTATCTAATTTTCTCTTGAATGTATCCATTGTATCTGCCATAACCACCTCCTTGGGCAAAGAATTCCTCAATTGAACAGACTTTACTGTAAAAAAACCCTTCCTCTGCTGAAGTCTAAACCTCCTTTCCTCTATTATTAAGCTAGTCGCCACCTGCCTAATTATTGAGGGCGACTTTACTTATGGTGTTAGTTCCGCTTTAAGAGCAGAGAAGCGTGTAATGCATTGCTTCACCATGTGTTGGAATAGTAAACGTTTTGGCCTTCTGGTCAATGAGATCTCCTTTGCCCCATCTTCCCTTTGTGATTCAGGCATATCATTTCAAACTCACCTCTCCCCCCAACAGCCTGGGGCTTTCACTGATGTGTTCATACGTAAAGTATTATTTATGTTTTGAAATGTTGTGAGTAATAAATGTTACAGTGATCTTCTTTTTAAGAAAAACAAGGGTATTCCCACTGCTGTGAGATTTTTATTTATTCAAAAGTTAATACAGTTCATATTTACTGTTTAATCAAACTTTTAGCAACAACACCAACTAGTGACCAAAAGGTTATTTTTATAACACTCTTTGAGAGAACTTGAGCATCTGCCTACAGCTCACAATAGAAAATGAGGGCAACAACACCATCTGGTGACCAAAAAAGAACACTGCAGTTTAATAAAAATGACTTGTAATGACTTTGGAATTAAAATAGCGCTTCATAGCCTATATTTTTAATAGAACATATTTACTGCTCATTTTATAATGTTATTTTCTTGGATCACTTCTGTAAAGTAATGTATATTTTAATTAAAATGTACATTTTAATTGGATAATTAATTTTATTTCATGCGCAAATCATTAACACACTTTTTACTGCTAGTGCCACCAAACAGAAGTCCTATGATTGTTGTTGTCCTATGGCCAGCTGAGATAAGGCATTCTAGTCACTCTCAGCTCTGTCTATGGTCACAGGCCCACTTCTCACATGACCACTCAACCAGTCCTATATATTTCTTCCTGGTACAGAAAATAAATTTGGCCTATAACAAGCAATAATGCAAAACACTGGAGATCTCTGCATCCAACGGGTTGAATAATAGCCTATAAAGGGTTATAAAACTGGTGCAGGGATAGTAATACTTAAAATGTAAAAAGAAATATGTTGTAGGATTTATCCTCCTGAATAAAACAAGGGTACTCCCCTCTGAAAGGTATTTTATTCAAAAGTTATTGCAGCTCAAACTTATATATTTAGGTGCAGTATCACAGTGGACTGAAATTGTACAGTGGCGCTGTTGCTGCACCATCCAATGGAGATTTATGGTCAGCTGACCAGAGTTGTTCACAGGATGATGTAGCAACAGCGGCACTGTAGATTGTCAGGCCACTGTGATACTGCACCTAAAAAATATAAGTTTGAGCTGCAATAACATTTGAATAAAACACCTTTCAGCAATGGGAAAACCCTTGTTTTACTCAGGGATATAAACCCTACAACTTATTTCTTTTTACATTATAAGTATTACTATCCCTTTAAGCTTGCTCTGGCAATACCCACATATCAGAAAATGGATGTGGCCAGCAAAGCTGAGTTGTCCTTCAAAATTTGGCTCTCTAGGCAGTTGTGTACTCTTCCTACTGGGAAAACTGATTCTGATTTCTGTGGTGCTTTGTCCCTCTCTAATCTGTTAAGGTCAAAAGAGTGCAAATGCAACTGAAATTCACCTGTCAGTTTGCCCCTGTACTAGAACAGAATTTAAAGGGGTCATATTCCCTAATTATGAAAATATATATGTTGTAGGATGTTTATTGTTGAGTACTTGTAACGCTGGGAGTTGATTCTTTCAAATGTTATTACAGAGTTAACAATGCATTTTTCTGATAGCTTAAAGGAGCAGTAAACTTTTTTTATGAAAACACATATTTTACAGAGCATTTCTTGCTGAATAAAACAAGGTAACTCCCATCGCTGTCAGATGTTTTATTCAAAAATTATAGCAGTTCAAATAATCATGAAGTGAATTTACTGTGATTACTTCCTGATAGTTCTGACAGGAAGTGACAGGCAGTTTCTATCACATTCTATGGAGAACTGTATGTCTCTGACTTTTCTTACTTTCCTTTCCATTAGAATCTAACAGGAAATCTAATCAGAATTTGACCACTAGAGGGCACTTCTAATGTAAAAAAACATGGGTTTAAACTGTAATAACTCTGGAAATATAAATCTCTCAGCAGTGGGAGTACCCTTATTTTACTCAATAAAAAAAAAAGTTTACTGCTCCTTTAAGTTGAAAATGTTTCACCAAGACATGGAATTATTTCTACATCCATCTATGGAAAGCTTGTGTCTGTGATATTCAGCTTTTCACAAGCAGTAATAGCAACAGTACCACCTGTCGGCAAAAATATTTTGAACTCAAATTCTTAAAAAAATGCATTTACTTTCCAATAATTTTTTGAATAAAGCATCTCCCAGAGGTAGATGTATTAATGTTTTACTCTGCAGAAAAATTTTAAATATTTTCATACTACAAATTTGCTGACCCTTTAATTTTTCAGGCATTATAATGTGTGTCCCTTTTGGTCTAACTTTTGTATTAATAACTTAAGAACCCATAACATACATATGTTAAAAACTTATGTTAAGGACCCATGATGGTTATGTACGTCATGGAATTCAGGGCGTTTGGGGACCCCTGCTCCATGGTCCTTAACAGCTGGCCTCTTGGCCAGTCGTTAAGGGGTTAAACACAACATAACTGAGACTGTTACAATTGCTGCTAATAAAGCATTTATGAATGAAGGATTTTGAAATGACCCAGGCTACCAGGCTGTAGAGGATCTGGAGCAACTCCCAACAGCCTCGGCAGCAGACTTCAACAAACAAGATGACACAGGAGGGGACTGGAGTGCCTCTACAGACCTACTTGTTGCGCTCAGCCAGCAAACTCCAAATAACTTGTTTATCATAAAAAATTCAAATATTTACTGTATAAAAGCTTAAAGGGATAGTAATACTTCTTTGTATGTTTATTTTATTTTGTAGGCATTAAAAAAAACATGAAGACCGATATAAGTCTTATCTCTCAAACCTTTATGATTTGAGAGATGTTCACAAGCAAAGTTTCCCCTCCCGCCCTTTTTACCTAGTGTAAGCCATCTCTTCTCAGATGTGGAATGCAGTCCATAGACCAGACAGATAACAGCAGGGGACAATCTTCTTCCTATAAGAACAATGAAAGCCCTGCCCCCCTTGACAAGTTTTTCAGGTTTTTCCCTTATCTTAATTGAAGATTGTCCCTCTCTGCAGTCTACCTGGGCACCTCCCTTCTGATCTCGCTGAACAGTGTTACATCAGTAAAAGGGGCAGGAGGGGGATACTTTGTCATTGAATTACTCTTGAACTACAACTCTGATAGAATTGAAATAACACTCTCCAAAGTCCAAATACTATGATGATTAATTAGAGCTGCTTTTATTATGAAACATTACTATTCCTTTAAAGCTAATCCATGCTTATAGTAAGGCACAATGTATAAGGGACACACAATCCTCCTAACGTGTTTCGTGACAACTACACATAATCATAGGTCCTAAGTGTTGTTTTCACGAAACAAGTTATTTTGGGTTTTCTGGCTGAGCGCAATAAGCGGGTCTATAGAAGCACTGTCCTTCTGTGTCATCTAACTTTTGTATTATACTAATTGTTGTTAGGTTATTTTATATGATTTTGCTATTTTCTCATTTTTCTAGGAGTGTCCGTGCTGGTCAACCCAGATATTCCAATATCTATCTCAATAGAGAAAAATAAATCATTCTGTCTGGAGACTCCCTTACACACAGAGATGACTCCACTGCAATATACAGTGTGTATAGGTCAGACCATAAGATCAGTCCATCAAGATACAGGAAACCAGCTTTATGAGAACCAGCGGATACTTCCAAATGTTGATATACTCTGGTAATGTCCTTAACATTAAGAGTCATCAATTTTAAAGGCACTCTTAAGACCAGCCAGGGTGAAATAACATTAAATATCATGTCATTACAGCTAGCATATGTATAAATTCATTATTCATGTTACATCCCTAATGTATAACACTAAATGTCATTTTTAACACGTGTACATTTTCCTGTTCAGAGATCATATATTTAATGCTGTTTATATTGTTTATATTGAGAGATAAGAGCTTAATATAGTTGATTGTGATCACTGATTAGTCCACTATTTTGTATTCAGGTAGGTTGATTTCTTATCTTAGTCCTGGATAGTCAATGGGAGTCTTGGAGC
Organism: Rhinophrynus dorsalis; assembly: GCA_037306005.1. Classification (NCBI taxonomy): domain Eukaryota; kingdom Metazoa; phylum Chordata; class Amphibia; order Anura; family Rhinophrynidae; genus Rhinophrynus; species Rhinophrynus dorsalis. The sequence continues at coordinate 445,632,248 of CM074722.1, read as the reverse complement.
CCTGAAAACGTCAGCAATGTCTGCTCTCTCAGAGTATATGTAAGACTAGATTTTAGGCCACAGAAAACAAACAGAATTTTTTTTTTCTGACATTAGCATGAAATACAAGGGAAACAAGTGTATATAACCCCAGTGCATCTTTAGGTTTTATTCATCAAGCTGAAGGGGTGCAATTCTAGAGGAAACCAATTGCATTATACTGTTAAATTAACATTTTGGAAATTCCATTGATTTAAAGGAAGCTTTTGTAATGTGCTAGAGTCCTCTCTAACATTGAAGATGTTAAAAGCCCTGTTTAGGGGGTGGAGTCAAGACACCGACCAGGATGGACATGTGATATGTTGGCACCATGGTGACCTGGGGTTATTCTTGATATTTAAGAGATTTGCAGCCACAATTGACCCCAAATCACTTTGCTCATGACTCTCCTGAGCAGTCAGAAGGGAAAGAAGAAACAATCCTGGTCTTCTGCAGCTGGGGATATGGCAAAATATTTGGCTAAATTTTCAGACCGCACATTGGATGTGAAAGATGGAGCCTAGTGTTGCTGATTTAGATCTGGCCAATAGAAACTGCTCCCTACAGCCAAAAGAAGGTGCGGATCGAGAGATTACCACTTGGTTAACATTGCGACTTATCTTACCAAGGATGATATTCAACATCTTTCCACCAAAGCAGATATTAATGGTTTGCTTGATAATCTTAAACAAGCCATGAAGGCTGAAATGATGAATTTACATAAAGATATTACTCATCTGGGGCTAGGTTTCATGAGTTGGAGGAGACGCAATTATTCTTTTCCGAGCAACATCACAACTTTGAACATATTGTCTCTCAGCAGGAGGACATAATTAATTCCCTGCAAAGCAAAGTTGGTGATTTGGATAACTGCAGCTGTTGGTGTAACATAAGGATCAAGAATCTGGCAGAAAATGTCCCACCTAAAGACCTGATGGCATCTCTACAACTACTGTTCTCCTCGGTTCTGGGAAATGTGAGCACTGAGGAGGTAGAAATTGAGAGGGCTCTTCACCCACATGGGGGCCCTTTAGACAAACCGAGAGATGTCATATGTTGTTTGATGTGTTACCATGGCAAAGAGGAGATGCTTCAAGCAACAAGAGTGAAGGATGATGTTAAGTTTGCTGGCACACCAGTGCAGCTCTACCCTGATTTATCTTTTCATGCACTCTAACACTGGAGATCTGTGAAGCTTCTGACGGATTTTCTCAGGTCGGCTGGCCTGTGGTACCATTAGGGCTTCCCTTTCTTGCTCACTTCACAGAATGATGGAGTCTTCGATACGCTGCTCAGTGTGGAGCATGCACCCACCTTTTGCAAACAGCAGGGAATACCAACACCTGCAGCCTTCAGGAGGCCCAGCAGCTAAGCCTCAAAGGGAATTTTGGCAGCGGTAAGGTACGACGAACAAGAAGTGGTTCAAAGAACACGAGGCCAATGAACTGCAATCTCCAGACAATTCTCAGCTATGACGGTCCACCCCTGCATCACCATGAGAGGGTACTCTAGTGGTTCAGTGAGATTTCTGATTCCTATACTGTTTATTAGAGACTGGGCTATCAACATGAGCGGTTGCAGTTAATTTATGGGGGTAGTCTCTGTTCTCTGGTCAGCCAATACTAGCCCTCCCAAGTTGAAGGCAAGAAGATTCATGCTTATTGTTGTGATGTCGGGTGGTGGGTTTGTATTGTTTATTTGTGCTCTGTACAATATGATATCTTATGTATCATATCTGATGCTAGCCATTGATACAGGTAGTAGCACAAGTGCATCTTGACTTACCCTTGGAGGACTGATGGCCTCGGGTTTTGGAACTCTGGACCTCTCCTGACTCCGGGGGGTAAACTCAATGCTATTCTTTTTCTCGGCAGGGCTGCAGGGGGCAATGCTCTCCCTACAGGTAGCTAATAACATATTGTAGAGATTGGGCCGTCTTTGGTTTAAAATGTTCTAGAGTTGATACCTGCAGCCCCGAGGAGTTGGATAGATTTGGTTGGGGACATGTCAATGTACTGCAAGTAACTGCACTGCTGTACTATGTGCCAGTCAATGGGGGTGTAACATGATCACAGGATATATAGCTGATTTTCATAACATATGTGCCTTATGCCACCCCCCATACATTCTCCCCTCTGTCTCATTTCACTGATGGCATTGTACACATTTTCAGCCATGTTGCCTTCTAAGCAGCCACTCATCACTGGATGTAATACCAGACAAGTACTTGGTCCCCATAGTTTCCATGCACTGAACATGGGTTAAGGTTGACCTGAGAGTCCTGTTGACCCCTTAGTTATGTCGCCGGAGCTTTAGAGCACTACCCAAACATTCCTTACTCACTGAGCTGACTATAATGCTCTACCCATTCATTACACAGGCTGGTCTTTCCTCCTTCTGCTCAGTGGCTGGCTGCTCCAAGATGTTATAGTAGCTTCCGGGTGCCTTGTGTGATCTTGGCCACTAGTTCTATCCATGGTCTTCTCTCCCCCTGGGCCACCAGACCTCTACCATGCAGAGCACAGTAGAATACATGGTCCTCATCAGTTTGTGGGATTCGCCCACGGTTTGTTTTATCTATGTCTCTCTTGTTTCATTTCTGCGTCTTTTCTGCATCTTCGCATTCTTGGGCTCCCTCTGCCCTTTCCTGTGTCTACCCTTTTCCCTTGTTGTCCTTCCCTCCCTTCAACTGTCTGGGGCCACTTTTGGGTCATCGGGGGGGTCACTGAGTACACCCAAGATTGAATTACTAGATTTACTTACTCATAATCCCAATGGCATTGCGACCACTTAAACTATTGACTATCAGTGTCGGAGGGCTTAATAGCCCAGAAAAGCTCTCCATTGCATTAAGGGAATATGAGTGTCATAAAGCAGATATTATTTGTGTTCAGAAGACTTACTTCAGTGTTTCAGCGGAGCTGAGACTTCTGTCTCATTCTTATCAGTCCCTCTGTACCTCCTCTTCGGCAACCAAGTCTAAAGGGATTGGGATACTCCTTCACAAGAGCCTACATTGGTGCACTGTTGATGTATTACAAGATGGGGAAGGCAGTTTCTAGTTTTTCAAAGGACTTTTATTCAATACTTTAATAACATTGGTTAACTTATACGCCCCCAAATCTGGGCATCTACCTTGTCTCTGGTCTGTATTGGACTCTCTCCGAGACTTCGCACAGGGTAGTCTGTTCATGCCAGGGGATTTGAATGTATCGCTTTACCCTGAACTGGACTGCTCCACCGGTAAATCATCAATGCCTTACACATATCTTTGCCGCACACATGTTTTGTTGTCTAGTAAGGATCTTATTGACACCTGGTGGGTCACACATCCTCTTGACAGGGATTACATACATCTCTCGAGTCTCCAACACACTTACTCTTACATAGATTATGTCTTTATGCCCTAATATATTATTTACATGCTGGGTTAGGATGGGATACACCCGATGACGGTGCAATCATTCTCCCGTCTCTATCACTTTCACTTTGCCCCACTGTCTGAGCACGACACCTGTGTACAGTCTGAATGAACAACTTCTTCATTCTCAGCAAAACATCTTGAGGTATTTTCAACTCAATGAAATGGAGGATGTTTCAGAGCTGGTTGTCTGGAAGGCCCACAAGTGCATTTTTAGAGGTGACTTTATTAAATTGGGGGCCTACAAACATACACTGCAACTCCAATAGATCTACATCTTACTGACTCTTACTGACACTGTATGACTCATGCATGGTGCACTTCAAAGTTCTCAAATCTGAACTAGCTGCTTTACTTACCTCCCCGGTGTAAAACTTGTACATGTGGCACAGATACTGTAAGTATCTTTCTGGGGATAAATGCGGTAAAACACTGGAAGGAGTGGTTAGAGCAAATGGACATTGAAGCATATTCCAAAAATTCATAGCGGCCCTAATACATGCAACTTTTCTTTGCCACGTATAGCAGAGTCTTTTGCCAAATATTACGCCCAGAAGACAAAGGGCTCTCACAGCTTACCCGGGATCCTAAGATTGTGACATTTTTTGAGATGTGCAGGGGTGCCTGCTCTTTCCCCGGAGAGAGCAGATATTTTGGATAGCCCATTTATGGTGGATGAACTTGTAACAACTCTTAAAGGGGATCTATAACCCCTATGCATGTTGGTGTCAGTAGTTAGTATATGTAGCGACTAGCTGGTAAAACGTTTTCATTTTTTAAATAAAATTGGTATTTTGCTGTGAGCATTCCAGTTTACATGCAGAAAGCCTCCATCATCAGAGCAGGCTGGATCGAGGGAGGGGGAGCAGAGGCAGAGTGACAGACTGAGGTACAGAGCTGGTAACCACAGTCTGTCTAGAAGTACGACACAGGGCAGTATTTACTTGAATCATTTCAGCAAAATACCGATTTTATTTAAAAAACAAATCCATTTCACCAGCTAGTCGCTACATATACTAACTATTGACACCATGTATAGGGGTGATAGATCCCCTTTAAATCCATCCCTACTGGAAAGAGCCCAGGGCCGGATGGGTCTATTTTGGTCTCTTATTACATAACATTTGTGCAGGAACTACTGGAACCCCTGCTTCATACATTTAACTCTCTTATCAGGACCATCGTTCCCCCCATAGACACTGGAGGCACATATTACTGTACTCCCAAAGAAGGGGAAAGATAACACCATATGTGGCAACTATAGGCCATTTTCTTTGTTAAATTTGGATGTTAAAATATATTCTAAACTGCTGGCAATGAGATTGGAACCTTTATTACCAAACCTGATTCACCCTAATCAGTCAGGATTCGTTAAGGGTAGGGAAGCAAAGGATAACACCACCAAAGCTATTTCCTTTATGCACATAGCGTCTGTCCATGGATTCCTTCTCTCCTTCTAGCCCTGGATGCAGAGAAGGTATTCAACAGGGTGAGATAGTCCTATCTAAGGGAGATGTTGACTAATATTGGCCAGGGACCTCGTTTCCTGCATGCTATCTTTATCCTCTATGAATCCCAATTGGCCAGCGTCAGAGCGAACGGTTCCTCTCATCCTCCTCCCTGAGGTGCCCGTTATCCCCTCTTCTTTTTGCCCTAGCCCTGGAACCACTTCTTAATAGGATTGGACGAGGCCATCACAGGCATCCCCCCATCAGTGCCCTGTCATAAGCTGGCCAGTTATGCAGACGACGTTCTGCTTTTTTTTAAGTAACACTGAAACGTCTATACCTAGAGTGCTCAGCTTACTTGAAGATTTCAGTGCTATATCTTCCTTCAAAATTAATTATTCTAAGTGTGAGATCCTAAATCTTGGTATTGCACTTCATAAGGCTCGGGTTTTACAATCATTGTACACATTTCCTTGGCAGCCAGACTCTATTAAGTATCTAGGCAAGCGAGTGACATGTATAACAGAGGAGCTTTTGCGTCCAATTATCTCCCCTGGTAGGGTCTATAATGGAAGATCTTAAATCGCAAATAGGTAAACCTCTATGTTTCCTGGTTTGTGAGAGCTACTTTGCTCAAAATGATGGTTCTATCAAGAATCTTGTACTTATTTCAAATCCACCTTGTCATTGTTGAATAATTTTGTATGGCATTACAAAAAACCACGGCTCTCAGTTGCCGTTCTTTCTAGGGACCCACTTTTGGGTGGCATAGGTCTTATTGACATCCGATTATATTGTTTAGACCTTTGTCGAGATACCACCAAAGAATGGGTGCAATCCTGCTCCCTTATGGACCCTAAAATAAACTTGTCACAACTTTTTCTATTCCAACGCAGCTCTATTCCCACAGTGCTCAAATCGAACCCAGTTCTTCACAGTATTTTGGTCATTTGTGATATGGTGAATGTGCGATTATGGCTCTCGCCTTATCCCTCCCCTGTACCTTTTGATTGGGGGAATCCAGATCCCCCCCTCCTGGGTTTTGAGTCTCAACGTTTTGCCCCCTGGGCAAATTAAAACTTGCATACGCTAGGCATATTGATTCTAGACACTGGAATCATTATGAGGGAATCGGTGGCAAGGAACTATAGCCTTGGGAATCAATATGACTTGGAGTATTGTCAGGTTTACCACTATTTGTTAAAATTAGTTTCACAGGAGGTATACCTCTAGAGCTCCCGCGGCTTTTGAAATCCTTGCTTATCTCAAGTGACCCGTGTCCCAGACCATTTACTTCTTTTCACAAATTTCTGGTCTCTCACCTACCCCAAAAGAAACTGTCTTTTATGTTACAGTGGGAGGTTGATCTGCAGGTTGAGTAGCACCTAGACACCTGGAAGCGGGTGTTCAAACTGAATGAGATCTTTCCTCACAACACCTCCTCTAGAGAAAATAATTATAAGATTTTCTCTAGGTAGTACAGAACACCATTCCTTTTGTTTCAGTTCTATCCTCAGGTATTTGACCATTACTGGAGGTGTCAGGCTGCGCAGGGGACTATACTCTGTATATGGCAGAATTGTCCAGACATTGTCCCATTTTGGAATGATGTACGAGTTGAAATTGAAAAGATGGTGGGGCTAACCATCATTTCATCTCCAGTTTCCTTTCTGTTCTTTCTGCTGGAATCGTGGGAGATTTGGCCTGGGAAGGAGGGGGTGCACCAGTGTAGGATTATTTACATATTACTTAACGCAGCCAGAGCTATGATACCCTTACATTGGAAATCTAACACATCACCAAACTTGGAGCAGTGGAGGTCCGGGGTACAGACTGTGATGATTTTGACGATCTTGAAAGAATGGTAGCTTCAACTTCAGGCACAATGGAGACCTATAGAGCAATTTGGGGACCCTTACTATCCACATATCCTTTAGGGCCATACATGTTACTGCCCCTATCCGTAGCATTAGTTTGGTGGGAGTGAGGCCTGTTGGTTCTTACTTGAGGTTGACAGACGGTTTACTCTCCCTATTTTCTCCCCCTCCTCTTGCTCTTGACTTTCTTTCTTCTTTTTTTTTCTTCTCCACTATCACATAATTTACAGTACATACTCTCTTAGTTCTTGCTGCTGATGTGAGTTTCTGCCTGAGGGTGTACAGCACTCTGGTGCCGGGAATCACTGATTGGTTGATTTTCCTGCAATTGGAAGGTATTGATACCTGGGTAATTGTCTCTATTGTTTAGGGATAAACTGCTATTGTTGGAAGGGATCACAGTCGGTGCCTTGATGTGGTTGGGTTGGCGCATACTTATAAGGACAAAAATCTGCATTATTCATGTATTTTATGCTGATTATTTTGATTGTCTTACATGCTTTTATGCTGTGTAAGCAATTTGTTTTTTTCCTGTCTGATGTCTTTGTATTGTATGTATATCTCTTTATCTTCAATAAAAAAGCCCTGTTTAAATCAGTTAATATTTTCACTCTCTCTATGGTGTAGTTGTTTTCTTCCAAAATTGTTTTTGTTTTGTTTGGCTAAAATGGCCCACAAATGTCTGAATTCTGATACGGTTCAGCAGCCTATTATTACCATACCTGGGAACTCTCCAAATCTGCCCTGGAGACTCTGGTTTTTGCAGTGAATTGCCGGGTCTACTGGGATAGAGGCTGATTCTCCGGTGGAGGTGACTTTCTTATGAAACTCTGCCTACTTCCCCCCCTTCCCACTCTTTTCTCACCCTTGCCCCCCTTTACCACCCTTTTCTCTCACTTCCTGCCACTTCTCCTCCTTCTCACCCTGTTCTGCCCATTTCCCGCCCACTTTATATCACAGTCAGTTAAGCCCCACCCACATCCACAACTAATCCCCACCCCTTTGTGACAGGAATCATGTAATTTATTTTCTCCACAGAGGCGCCACATGAGCCCCCACCAGGGACTCTACAAGACAAAGTGGGTTATGCACTCAGGCATGATAAAGAAGTGATAAAATGGATATGACTTCTCCTGTGATATTACTTCTCAGTTCTATGGAGCCTATGCACTAAGATCTCCAAATGGAGAAATGTTAGTGAATTGGTTCTATAGAATAACACAGGAATTGGAGACGTGATAAAACTGGAGAGGTCATCTCCACTTTATCACCTCTTTATCACACCTTTGTGCATTTCCCCAAAAGTCACTAGGTATAACCGCTAGAGGCCAACCTACACAGGTGGGGGGTTAACGAGACGTACCCTATTTAACAAATTGTCCTATCACCCTGAGACTGGCCTACTAAGAAGTAATGGAGCAATTTTGGAGCAAACCAATTACATCACAGGGGATGAATTAATATTTCTCAAATACCCATTGGTTTTATCCCCTTCCACGAAAGAGCAATGTGCTGCAGAACTCGCTAACATTCAACAGGTTTAAAGACCTGTTTAACTGCTCCCCCCACTTCCTGACACCCTTTCACTGCCTAAGGAGGTAAACAATGCATTGCTGAGCAGTGCAAGTGTACATGGGATAACGTAAGACTAAGACATGAAGAATCTGCATGATATGCATTATTTACCATAATCTATACATATAATTAATGCAATAAAGAGCTTTCCAAATAAAATATATGTTTTATATATAGTTGTTTTTTAAAAGCTTTTTCAGAATTGCTCTGTCATTCAACTGTTGAGGACTACGACTTCCATCAATCCTGGCTAGCCAATGCCTGGCCAGGAATCATGGGAATTATAGTTATCAGCAGTTGGAGGGCCTCAGATTGCCTATCACTAATTTAGGGAGCCAAATTGTGATTGGTGCCTCAGCTGTTCTGGCCACTCCCATTAAGCTAAGTCCTAGGTATTAAAAACACAAGCCCAGTACATCTGCACCAGATATCTGCTCCTATCTTGCAATGGTAGCTTTGTTTACAAGTTTATATAATGCTGTAATGTCCAGTTTATTTACCGGTTTACTTACCCATGTGTGTGATTGCAATGCATTGGTGACATCTCTGGGATTAAACCCTTTGAGTGCCAGAGAGGTGTCCAGCGCATTCTTGGATAACTCTCTGGCACCCAAAGGGTTAAGGGAGATAAAAGTCCCATTTAAATAAATGGGAACGTGTATTTATTCCCTATGTTGTAGTTGATGTGCATCAGAACTGCTGTCCTTATATCTTTATACGTATGGCCCAGTGACAGACATTTCGATTGACAAAAATTTGCTCTTGCAGGAATGTTATGGAAACCTTGATTGTTCTGGGTTTTTTAATACTAGACAAACAATTAGCAACAGTGTAAGCTTGAATGTAAGTTTGTAAGCTATTAAAGGGATAGTAATGTTTCCCAAAAAAGCAGCTCCAATTCTGGTGAGAGTGTAGAAGACATATTTCAAACAGTGCAATTTGTTTTCTTTAATTTTTTCATGTAAAAAACACTAAAACCTAGCCTCCTCCGAGAAAAGAAAAATTAGATACAATTACCAGTTAACTCTTGCCTTAATCACTCCTCCAGCACTCAAAGGGTTAAACACATCAGCCTAATCATTTTGTCCTGGATCCTGTTAAAAGAACAGTTTTATCTTATAGGGATAGTAATATTTCTCAATAAAAGCAGCTCCGATTAATCTTCATAGTATTTGGGCCATGGAGAGTGTTATTTCAATACTGTCAGAGTTGTAGTTCAAGAGTAACTGAATGATAAAGTATCCCCCTCCTGCTACTTTTACCTAGCTTAAGCCCCCTCCCCTCAGATGTGGAATCTGGTCCTGGAACTAGACAGTGCACAGCAAGGGACAATCTTCTTACTGTGAGGAAACCCCGCCCTCCTTGACAGGTTTTTCAAGTTTTTCCTTATGCTCACTGAAGATTGTTCCTTTCTGTGATCCATCTGGACAGTCTTTCTGCTATGAGGTGAGCAGTGTTACATCAGTAAAAGGGGCGGGAGGGGGATACTTTATCATTCAATTACTCTTGAACTACAAATCTGACAGTATTGAAATAACACTACATAGGCCAAATACTAGGAAGATTAATTGAAGCTGCTTTTATAGTGAAACATTGCTATCTCTTTAAGTATGAACATTTAAAGTGTTATTATGGCAAGAATCATATACTGTAGGGCTTTTGCTTCTGATTAAAAGAAGGATACTCCCATCTCCCATCTCTAGCAGTTGCTTTATTCAAAAGTTATAACAAAACAAGGTGTTCTAAAGTGGTGGTGCTATAACTATCACAGTTTATGGAGAACTGTAGTCTGTGGCTCACCTCTCCCATAACAGGCAATAGAATAACTGTTTGAACGCCCAGTGAACTGTAGTCAACCTACCAAGCCACCAGGGGCTGGATTCTATTGCAGGTACTAATTTTATCACTGCTTTTATCTCCAGGTTTCTCCCTAGACTTCAATAGGAAGATATTTGATAAAACGGGAGGTAACATTTATGTCTTGCAATAGAATCTAGCCCCGGAGTGCATTGTTATGGAAAATTGGAAAAACACATTTCCTAACAGTAGACGTACACTGGAAACAATATATTTTCATTCAAAAAAGGTTTATTCATCCGTTAAGAATGAATAATGTTATATATTTAGGAAGCTGAAGAAGTGCAGTTCTGGGGCAAACTCCCATGGGGGAGTAAACAAAAATCCTTATAAATTTAAATCTGATTTTAACCCCTTGAATGATAGAGGGTTTTCCAATGCATTAGAAAGCCATGTGTTGGAGACATCTGTAGCATTCAATGGGTTAAAGGCCATATTTTAATCAATGAGAATTTAGGGAATTTTTATTTGACCCCTTTAGTCATACCTCCCAAGTGTCCCTCTTTGAGACCCAAATCCCCCTGTCCCTCTTTTCTACCCTGTTGTCCCTCTTTTTAGGACATCAGAGTGAGTGGTGTTTATTTTAGTTTATCACATTGCTCCACAGCAATGAAGGTCACATAAATGTTTACTTAATCTTCAGTATATGTGTTTGTAATTGAATCTGTGTAAATAAAATACTTTAGTCTTGCTCTAAATCATTTATTCAGTTACACAAAGAGGTGTCAGTAGGTGACAAAGTAACCTAAACATTCCCCGCCCACCAGCCACACCCCTAAAAACACCACCTAAAACACAAGTGTCCCTCTTTGGCCATTTGAAATGTTGGGAGGTATGCTTTAGTAGTTGGTACACCCCCAGAACTGTTCTTTTCAGCTCCCTGTCTGTAAACATAATGATCTTATTATGAATTAAAAAGAGCTTCTCAGACAAAAGTTACATTTTAAGTTGTAGCCAGTGCTCATTGGTTGAATGTTTCTCATGTAGGATGCCACTTTGGAAACATTACGGAATATCAGATTCTGCAGCAAAACTTGAAAGAGAATTAAGATCGTTCCATAATAAAATCAAAAGGCACGGCTTGGGAGAATGCCTTATTGGTATCAATGAACATTCCACAATGTTACTTTCTGACAAGGTAAGCTCATAGGCCCATATTAATAAAAGCAAACTGAAGTTATTCTGGAGTAAACCAATGGCAAAATAAGGGACAAATAAACCTCCTGTTAATGAAATTGGGTGGTTAGCCCCTATAATGCTAGTCATTAGCATTCAAGAGGTTAAAAAGCCTTATTCATGTTCATGAAAGTACTGGTCCATAACCCTAACAATCTTCTGCTCTTGTTCATCATTCAGTGCCATTGACACCTACCACAAGTAATATTGTAGCATCTATCCCCTGTGATAGTAGTTGTTGTAGTTCCTTAGAAACCCTCAGTCTAGACACATCCTCACTGAGATCCCACCTGAAGCACAAGCACAGGTCTGGTTGGAAGATACACCAGCAGCACATCAGAGGTGTAAACTGAATAAGAAGGCCAAGGGTCACATGATAGTAGTGTTGATGATGTCTCCTGTTACAAGGCAACATTTAAATCAGTAGCAGTAACAACTCATGCCTCCCACTGTTGCTGTAGTGCAAATGTAAAGCACTGGGGAAGATGACTGATTTAGTTGGAGGTGACAAGAGTCATAGTCACCCACCAACTGCCAGGCCTTCTGCCACCAACACCTCTAGTCATTTTCTTAAAACAATTAAAGGAGCAGTAAACATTTTTTATGAAAACACATATTTTATAGAGTATTTCCTGCTGAATAAAACAAGGTCACTCCCATCTCTGTCAGATGTTTCATTCAAAATGTATAGCAGTTTAAATAATCAGGAAGTGAATTTACTGTGTTTATTTCCTGATAGTTCTAACTGACAGGAAGTGACAGGCAGTCTCTATCACATTCTATGGAGAACTGTATGTCTCTGACTTTCCTCTCCATTAGAATCTAACAGGAAATCTAATTAGAATTTGACCACTAGAGGGCACTGCTAATGTAAAAAAATATGGGTTTAAACTGTAATAACTCTGGAAATATAAATCTCTTAGCAGTGGGAGTACCCTTATTTTACTCAATAGGAAAATGCCTACAATATGTATTTTTTCATAAAAAAAGTTTACTGCTACTTTAAGTTCCACAGTTCTGGAGCATGCCAACTGCACTCTAGAATTCAAATGAAAATTCAGCAAGTTCCCAATGATTTAAAAGGGTGTTCAACAACTCCAGTGCTATAGAGGCCTCCAATTCTTGCAAAGCATTGCATTGGAGACCTCTTTAGCATTCAAAGAATTTAAAACTTAATTAAAACCAGAGCAAAAGTACAGTTCCTCTCTTTTGCTTGATGAATAAGGACCAATGCTCCTTCAAGTGAAGGGTTAAAAAATAAATTATTTAAATATACTGTAGATATAGTATGTAAGTGCTTCCTACAGTATCTGCTATTAACTCTATTTTGATGATTAATTGCTCCATTGAAGTGGATATATTTTTCACATCGTAGGACCACATACCAATCGCAAACCAAGGACTACACACTAAAAGACACAGAAGAGATTCATATCATGTTAAGCATTTAAATCTACTGATCACAACATCCCCATATGCAAACATGAGCTCTGCACTATTTCAAAAATATTTGAAAGATGGAAAGGACAACTTCTGGCTCAGTCTTTACTCAAAGGCAGATGGCTCACTGGTAAGGATTATTTAATTCATTATGTAACTCATCATAAAACCTTTAAGTACCAGAAAGGTGTGCAATGTATTTCTTTGCCTGTCTGGTGCTTAAAGGAGCAGTACATTGTTATATGAAGTACAAGTTATAGGGATTTTCCTGCTAAGTAAAACAAGGGTACTCCTTCTGATGATAATTGCCTTATTCAAAAGTTATAACCATTCAAACTGTCACAAACTGATTAAGTCTTAATTACTTGTCACTTAATTGATTAAGCTGGTGACTCCATTCTTCCATATGAGCAATAAAATAACTGTCTGAAAACCAGACGGACCGCAGGTTAACTTTCTGGACACCAGTGGGTGCTGTTAATGTAAACAATAAAGTTTAAAGGGGATCTATCATCCCTTTACAACTTTGCCTAAATTGTTTTTTTGCATGTCGTATATAATGAAAAGTGTATACATTTAAAAAAAAATCTTGTTTGGCGAAATTAAAAGAATAAATTCAGCCCTGTATCTACTTCTGGGCAGATTGTGGATAGATGATCTGTGCCGCAGTCTGCCGCTTTGCCTCTCTCTATCCAGCCTCCTCCAATGACAGAAGCTTTCTGTCTGTAAGCTGGAGCACTCTTATTGGCCAGAAGTCGATCTCCAATAAGAGCATTCCAGCTTGCAGACAGAAAGGAGGAGGCTGGAAGAGGGAGGGAAATGGATGCAGAGAGGCAGACTGTGGTATAGATCAGTTAACCGCAGTCTGCCCAGAAGTAGGTACAAAACTATATTTATTCTTTTAATTTCACCAAACAAGCTTTTTTATTTAAAAAAATATGTATACACTTCTTTGCATACGATATATAACAAAACGATTTAGGAAAAGTTGTAAATGGGTGATAGGTCCCCTTTAAAGGGATAGTATTACTTCAAAATTACTATCCCTCATATTGTAGCCCTTAATAAACTGAGTTAAATGACACCAGCGGCATCTCTCAAACCTTTATGGTTTAAGAGATAGCCACTTTCAAAGTTTCCTCTCCCCTGCTGCCAGCGTTCTGCTGCTGCCAGCAGGAGAATCCGGTCTCTGAATCAAGCGGAGGCTCTTCAGCAGAGCCGATATCTCGTTATGGAAGTAAAAATTATTAATTGAAACAGTCTTCTACGTGTGCTTAGTAACCAAGCACACGTAGAAGACTGTTTCAATAAATAATTTTTCCTTCCATAACGAGATATCGGCTCTTCTGAAGAGCCTCCGCCTGTCCCGGGACCGGATTCCCCTGTTGGCAGCAGAACGCTGACATCAGGGGAGAGGAAACTTTGAAAGCGGCTATCTCTTAAATCATAAAGGTCTGAGAGATGCCGCTGGTGTCATTTAACACAGTTTATTAAGGGCTACAATATTAGGGATAGTAATTTTGAAGTAATACTATTCCTTTAAACTGTCGTAATCCAGGAATGACTCATTTTCAAGCAGAAAAAGCCCTACAATATATATTTTTAATTAAAAAAGTAAACACGTTTTAAATACATAATGAATACAAGACCCAACATTTTCTTGTTTTACTTCTTACAGGTACCAGTGCTAACAAAATGGAAGAATCAGTTCTCTGTGAGACTTAATATAACTAGTGAAGCTGCTGTTAAGTGGTATTTAAACACTGTGAGCATGTTGAAAAATAAGTTAGGAGCTGAATATGTCATGTTTGAAGGTGTGGAAGGAAATACATTTATGGAACAATCCATTCAACCTCCCAAAGGTTTGGAGGGTGATAGCTATACTGGGTTTCTAGCAGCTCTGGCAGCAAAGTTTGGAAATTCAACAATAATTACAGCGAGTACAAGGTGAGACAATTAAACTGTACATAGTCATTTCTTACCAAGTCACCAAGGCTGTTTGTAAAATAAGACAAAGTGGGACAGCAGCCTATGGCCCACTGTGGAAACACATCTCCTCCCCCATAATAGAAATTGTGATTCTCATACATCATAGTTTGCAGCCCTCTGTACTGCCCTCTCCCCATTTTTCTGTTTCATACAATACAGTCTGCTCACCAATAGAATCCAGGTATGGAAACTCATCATTATATATAGGTAGAAACTCATTATTTTCATGAGGCACCGTAGGTGTAAGCACTCTGCATTGTGTGAACATAGGTGTGATCTCAAGGTTCTATGAAGTTGATTTCCTGTAAATTCTAAATTGTGCTATCATTATGTAAGCATTGAAGGGGTTCAAATCACCATTTAAATCAAAGCTAGTTTGGGAAATGTTTATGACCTCACTATGGTACACCTGGTTTAAACCAAAATGATTTAAGTTCTTCTTAATACATCATCCTTACTGGGGTGAATGCGCACAGATGATCCCATTCTAAATTAGGTACGGTCACTTGTAAGGCCCTATGGATGCCTAATGCCACTTGCACCAAAGGGCCCCAAAGGGAAGCCATTAAACCAGTCTGTGGCCATTTCAGGTCATTCCTTTCCTATACTCATTGTTTAACATGATATCCTTTTAAAACATTGCATTTAAAACATTGTGCAGCTAAACGCTGCATTAAAGGGATAGTAATACTTAAAATGTAAAAAAAAATATGTTGTAGGGTTTATCCCCCTGAGTAAAACAAGGGTACTCCCACTGCTGAAAGGTGTTTAATTCAAAAGTTAATAATTTTAAAAGTAGAATTTTCTAGGTGCAATATCACAGTGGCCTGAAATTGTACAGTGGCGCTGTTGCTACACCATTCTGTGGAGATTTATGGTCCCGGGACCAGAGCTGTCCATAGGATCATGTAGCAACAGCGCCACTGTACAATTTCAGGCCACTGTGATATTGCACCTAAAAAATTCTTTTTTGAAAATTAATAACTTTTGAATGAAACACCTTTCAGCAGTGGGAGTACCCTTGTTTTACTCAGGGGGATAAACCCTACAACATATTTATTTTAACATTTTAAGTATTACTATCCCTTTAAGCATGTCGCCTTGATGAAAAGGGTGACATGAGAATCTCACCCTGCATAAAAGTGCAAGATTATCATGTTGTGTCCTTAAACGGTGCTTCAACTCAGCCTGCAGCATTGTCCGCATACCTAAGAAACAACAAGCAAAACTGGACATTACAATTGTGGCATGGTTAACTACATATCAAACAAAGGACTAAAAATCCTAGATATGTTTGATCGATATGTAACTTAACCCTTTGATTGCCAGAGAGTTTCCCAATGACTAGGGACCACTTAGGCACTGAAAGAGTTAACCAGGCTACAATTGTAACATCCAGTGTTGCTCGTCATTCCTTAGGTATGCAGGCAATGCTGCAGGTTGAGTTGAAGCCGCATTTAAGGACGCAACATGAGAATCTCATGCTTTTTATGCAGGGTAAGATTCTCATGTCGTCCTTTTCATCATGGCAACATGCCTAATGAGGCATGTAGCAGCACAATGTTTTAAATGCAACATTTTAAAAGTAAACCATTTAAAGTTATGTATTAAACAAACCCTAGCAGAAAGTGATTTTCCCCTGTTTCTATGCTCATGTTATGTGAAAGCTGTACGGTGCTCACTGACATTAGGATTCTAGGAATGGAGCAGATTGCCCACTGGTATGCATTACAGCGATCATACATTCTACTGCATACCCTGAAGTGCAGCCAGTGGTGTTAGAGGATAATACCAATGGAGTCGCACTGGTAAATTCATACATTTACCTTTTATTTCTCTACTTTCCTCTGATCTACCCATTTATTTTTTTCCCCTTCATCCACTTCTGTGTTTACCACATCCCACATTTGGGTTTTCTCCCTCTCTCCCAGCATCTGCTCTCTCACATGTTGCCTTTTTTACCCCTCTATGGCACTTACAGAGTTAAAGTGGAACTGTCAGTTTTTAACAAGTAGGGAGTTTTGCAAGAGCAAAATATCAGTCACCTTTGATTTAAAACAATAGTTTATGAGATGTTTAACTTAGTGCGAGTCTGGCAGGCATGCTAGCCACATACTAATATTTTACACTATTCTACATTCCAAATGTCACTCCCAGCAGTCCAGTACCAGCTCACTTGCATTAAGTGACAAAAATAAAGGCTAAATGTCTCACTAACTAGTGTTTGAGATAAAATTTAATAGTACAAATATAGGTGATTTTTAGAGATATTTCAACATCACCTGTTTGTTACAAAGTGACAGAACAAGTTTAAAGGGATAGTAATGTTTCATAATAAAAGCATCTCTAATTAATCATCATAGTATTTGGACTTTGGAGAGTGTTATTTCAGTTCTGTCAGAGTTGTAGTTCAGGAGTAATTCAGTGACAAAGTATCCCCCTCCCGTCCCTTTTACTGATGTAACACTGCTCAGCCAGAGCAGAAGGGAGGTGCCTAGGTAGCCTGCAGAGAGGGACAATCTTCAATTAAGATAAGGGAAAAACCTGAAAGACTTGTCAAGGGGGCAGGGATTTCATTGTTTTCATAGGAATAAGATTGTCCCCTTCTGTTATCTGTCTGGACTATGGACTGGATTCCACATCTGAGAAGAGATGGCTTACACTAGGTAAAAGGGGCGAGAAGGGAAACTTTGCTTGTGAATATCTCTCAAACCATAAAGGTTTGAGAGATAAGACTTATATCGTTCCTCATGTTTTTTTAATGCCTACAAAATAAAATAAAGATAAAACAAAGTATTTCTATCCCTTTAAACTGGACTTTCAACCCGTGTAAGGCTAAAGAGATCTCAGACACAACATGGGTGATGTGGCATGGGATGAACTTGATGAATGCATGTCTTTTTTCAGCCTGTTCAACTGTTACTATGTTACAAAACAATGCAGTTGGTTTGCTCCAGAATTACAGTGCATTTCAGACCTATCAAGCATTCAAGGGGTTAAAAGCCCCATTTAATGGTCATCTTGACAATTTGTATTTGTTCCCTATGGTTCATCTGATTTACCCAGAACTGAACTATTTTTACTAAGTAGAGCAGCCTAATTGTGGGCTTTCCAGCTAAGCAAAACTAGCAAAACTCTATACTGCTGGTAGATGCTTCACTCAAAAATTATTATAACTAAAGCACTTGTTTAATATTAAACTGATACGCAGTGCCTCCTGGTGTTGAGATATTTTTGTTGCATTATGTAAGAGAGGTTTTACTATAAGCTCTTCAAAGGATGTGATAATGTTAGCACCACCACCTCCTGACAACTTGAACTGTAATAATCTTTGAATTAATCATCTCCCAACAGTGGATGTTATTTTACTCAGCAGCTAAAGCCATACATTCTTTGTTTTTGTAATAAAATGTAACTTAATTTTAAAACCTATTAATGTTTATATAAGTTATAATAAAGGTTTTATGTGACAGGCTGTAGCCAATTATTCTCAGGGTGATTGTCATGTGAGGAATGTGTGTCTGGCCATAGGTGGGGATAGAACTGCCTTGGATACCTTACCTAGAGTCACAGGATTTTTAACCCCTTAACAACGACATGCCAGGACCATCATCAGTGGATGTGCGTTAAGGACTGGTGACGGTGAATGCACTGCTCCCATAAAAAGGTGAAGTGGTCCTCTAGGGCCGCCGAGCACCAGTCCGGGCAGTCCTTAAGGGGTTAAATAGGATCTGTACGTCGTTATCAGTGTATGTCTGTTAAGGACCGGTGATGGTCCTGGCACTTCATGGAATTCTGGTAAGGCAGCTCGCCTGTGCTGCCATCCCAGAATACATAGCCCAAGTTCCATGGTCCATGCAGTCCTTAAGGGGTTAAGTTCAATAGATTGTAAAATGCAAAAAATATCAGTGGACTAATACAAACATCAAATGAAAATAAAATTTATAACAATATAACTGACTTATGTTTGATGGATGCCCACCTATGTAAGTCTATCTGTTAACAAACTAAGAGTCATTTATTCCTAGAGAAAAGTTCTCATTTAAATCTGGTCACGCACATAAGTAAACAGTGGGAGATATTTATATCTTCATACTGAAACAAAAGACCCTATTATCTACTTTCAACATGTAATATATCTAGAGCTTGGAGAATCTCATATAAATTTATAATGAGATGATAATTGTTTGCTTATTTATGTAGGAATTAACATTCTTGGCAGCAAATACCAACTGCAATTGGAAGAGCAATTAAGTAATTCAGCTTCATTTGTACACACACACAAGGGATATTATCAATCTATTTAACTACATGTTAAACCTATCATTGCTGCTGCATTAATGGAATGATCATCTGTTGGCTGTCATGGAATGAATATTGTTGCCTTTCAAACTAAACTATGGCATTAGTGAGCTCTAGGAAATCAGCAGCTCTCCAGCTCTTATTGGCTACAGATTTCTCCATCTTTAGCTAGCCAATGGCTGTCTAAGGATGTGAGAGTTGTAGTTTAACAATAGATGAAGACCCAAGATTGCCTGTCAACTCTCATTGTCCTTATAAGTTATACAAATAAAGTAACCCCTTGCAGAGCAGTGCTTTGAACACACTCAGCAACTCAAACAGTTAATGAGCGGTACATTGCATTGGTTCAGTTGAGAAGTTGTGTAGATGGATTCTGTACCATCACTTGTAAATTTGTGGGGAGGAGTTGAGGAAGGAGAGCCCAATTTCCAAATCATAAAGCAGTGGAAAGCCCCCTCTAGATCACATGACAGGGAATAAAGCAGGTCCTGATATGTAACCAGATTTCAAACAGTATATGAGAATGAGGGATTTGAAACCAAAGAGCCCTTAAAGCAGTGGTGGACAAATTGGACAACGTGAAGCACTCCAGCTGCTGCCAGACTACAACTCCCATAATTCCCTGCCCGCCATTGGTTGGCAGGGGATGATGGGAGTAGTAGTCTGGCAGCAGCTGGAGGGCCTCATGTTGCAGATCCTTGCCCTAAAGTTTTACTTGTATTAAGCATGTTTTCAAACCAAGGACTAGGCAGAAGAAGAATTAAACAGAAGACAGATTAAAGGAGAAATAAAGATTTGTTAAAACAAAAATGTCTTACAGAACATTTCCTGCTGGGTTGAAGGGATAGTAACACTTAATATGTAAAATTCTATATATATTGTAGGGTTTATCCTCCTGAGTAAAACAAGGGTACTCTCACTTCCGAGAAGTGTTTGATTCAAATGTTATTGCAGCTCAATCTTGATTTTTTTTTAGGTGCAGTGTCTCAGTGGCCTGACATTTTACAGTGGCGCTGTTGCTACACCATCTTATGGAGATTTATTGTCAACTGACCAGAGATGTTCATAGGATGGTGTAGCAACAGCTCCACTGTACAATTTCTGGCCACTGAGACACTGCACCGAAAAAATTAAATATGAGCACGATAGCTTTTGAATAATACAGCTTTCTGCAGTAGGAGTACCCTTGTTTTACTCAGGAGGATAAATCCTACAATATAAATCTATTTTTACATATTAGGTGTTACTATCCATTTAAAAGGATAGTAATACTTAATTATTACTAATCCCTATATTAAAGTAATATTAAAAATAAATGTATTTCCCCCAGTGTCATCTCTCAAACCTTTATGGTTTGAGAGATAATCGCTCCTAAAGTTGCCCTCTCCCTCCCCCTTCCCCGAAGCCAGCGTTGTAGCTGACTGAAGGGAAAACCAGTTTTACAATCATCAGGCGGCTCTGCAGCAGAGCCGAGATCGCTTTTATAAAAAAAATAGTTCACTAAAACAGTCTTCTACGTGTGCTTGCAAACCAAACACACGTAGAAGACTGTTTCAGTGAAAGATTTATTTTCTATTAATGCAATCTTGGCTGTGCTGCAGAGCCGCCTGAAAGTCGTATGACAGGCTTCCCTGCAGTCAGCTAGAACTCTGACTATAGGGAAGGGGGAGGGAAACTTTAGGAGCGATTATCTATCAAACCATAAAGGTTTGAGAGATGAAACTGGGGGCGATACATTTATTTTTAATGTGACTTTAATATAGGGATTAGTAATAATTAAGCATTACTATCCCTTTAAACAACGGCACTTGGCCTTTGGGCCATATTCAATAAGTTAAAGAGGTGAAATTCTAGAACATACTATGTCATAGGGTACAAATGAAAACTGAAATAAGGCTTTTATTCCCTTGAATGCCAGAGAGGGCTCAAATGCACCCCCCCATAAAGCAATTAATTTGCTTTTTATTTAGCTCTTTGAATATGGTTCTTTGGGGGAGATTTATAAAAGTGTAGTTACTGGAAAAGAGGAGTTAAAATGGCTGTAAGATTGTCTCTGGTAGTTATAAAAGTACTAAGGACAGTTTTGGAGGACATAACGTTGTGTAGTAAAGGTTTTATATAAAAGACAGTATGTAAAAAGTGGTTCAGCGAATTTATAAAGAAATGTTGCTATTTTCAACAATTTAGCGACAGAATTTTCACTAAATATTGAAGGTTATGTCTGACCTGTTCATATTCTGTATGGTCACCACATTTATAAACTAGAATACTTTATAAATACCAACATACTTAATAAAGAATAAGGACATTTTAAATATCCATTCACAAAAACAAACAAGAACACTTTTTATAAATCTCCCTCTTTGAGTCTAAACAACCACTAATTGTATAACCAATCAGATGCTAAATGTAATTCTGCTTATCGTGGGCAAACTGCATGGCTGAGTAGTGAACAATAGCCACCTGTTAGCTGTATATTATGCATCTAATTAGTCATCCATTGTACTCAGTGGGTCTGTGCAGTCACACCCTCAGCAGGGACTTTGAAATGTTGAATTTCATGTCCCAGGTTTCATATTCAGCCCTTTGAGCAGGGTCGGATTTACATTCCAGGCTCCCCTAGGCAAGGCACTCTGGGCACCATTAGCTCTGCCCATAGCCACACCCCACTCCTCACATAACCACGCCCCAGTCTCATCCACTGTTTCCTGGCCCAGAATATACCTTTGGCCTACAACAAGCAAGGACATAAAAGCTTTAACCCCTTGGTTGCTAGAGAAATCCCACTAGCATCCAAGGGGTTAAATAATAGCCTGCAAAGGATGCATAAGCTACTGCATGGAAACAGAGATTGCTCTGACCCCACCCAAAATTCATAATGAGGGTGTGGCCAGCACAGCTGAGGCACCCCTCAAAATTTGGAGCTCTAGGCAGGTGCCTAGTCTGCCTATTGGGAAATCCAGCCCTGCCTTTGAGTGCCGGATGGGTACTCTGCAATGCATTGCATACCTCTCTGGCACTCAAAAGGTTTAAGCTATGGGCCTTGTTGGCAGCAAGGATCATGAAATGGTGCTAATCTAATTATTAATATTGATGTGATTGGCCTGCACAGTGCTCTAATAATGCTTTAGGTTGGCACCATCTCCGGGGTCTCTTGGTTACCTAGCATCCTCCCCTGCCACACAGGGACGTTGTAAACTGGAGCATTTGCTGAACACATGAACTGTACCATAGGCAACAAGTACACATTCCTGTTGATGTAAATGGAGCTTTTAACCCCTTGAATGCTAGAGAGATCACCAACGCATTGTAAAGCAATGCATTTGAGAGATCTCTGACATTTAAGGGGTTAAAACATATTTAAATCTATGGAGTTTTCAATTGGCCCTCATGGTACAGTTGGCTTGCCCTTGAATTATTTCAGGGGTGTTATGCAACAAGGTGGAAAAGAGGAGATAACGTCTGCAGTGTGACAAACTTTCCAAGTCCTATTCTATTGTATATCGCCTATGCACTAGGATTTCTCCAGCACAGGATCCATAGAATAACATAGGGACTAGAAAGTTATCTCCCTGGAGCAGTGGCGACTCTAGGATTTCTGCTTAGGGGGCACACATGGGGCCAGAAGAAAAAATGGGGGGCCAATTTAATGAGCAGTAACAAAGCCTTTACACCTAAAATAATGATATTCAGGCCACTGGTTATGTGTGTACGCACACCATAGCAATGGAAAACATTGGTAGACTGGTACAGAGCTATGTCACCACCATAGCAAAACACCACAACCAGAGCAGTACAGTTAGATGCCACCACCAAAGCAATACAGAGTTATATGCCACCACCAGAGCAATACACCACCCCCAGAGCACTACAGTTAGATACCACCACCAGTGCAATACAGATTTTTATGCCACCACCAGAGCAATACAGAGCTATATTTCAGCTGGGTGAATAGAGAGAGCAAAGGTGGCGAGAGAAAGGGCAAAGGGGAGAAGAAAGGAAAGGGGAAGGGTGAAACAGAGAGAGCACCTTTTGACCAGTGCTGCTTACTGGTTGAAATATGTGCAAGAAAATAGCTGGTATAAAATGATCCCCATCCCACTGGGCATTTTATTTGATGAGGCGTTTGAAGTTGTAAGGATTTCTATTGCTACTACTTGGGTGATTTGATGTGGTGGGTGCTCTTTATTTGCAGGAAGATGTGTTATGTTGATGGGGGCTTTTGATGTTGCAGGGGGGACGATTGATTATTAGGGAGTTTTGTTATGGCATGTGTTATATTTGATGTTGAGGGGTATATTTTGATGTGGTATTGTCCGTACTTGTCACAAAAACTAAAGTAATTGAACTCTTTAAGTGCCAGAGGTGTGTCCTGCATTTGCTTGAATATAAGGCAATCACCCACCCACACAAACATGAGATTTTCATGAAGGAAAAAAGAAAAGTCCTGAATATAAGGTGACCCTAAAGACTAATTCAGCAAGCTGAAGTGGTGCAATTCTGGAGCAAACCAACTACACAAAAGAGGCCAATAAACAGTCCCTTGGATCAAATGGAGATTTTAACCCCTTGAATGTAATTCATTAGAAACAGCTCTAGCATTCAAGAGGTTAAAAAGCTCCATTTAAATCAGTGGAGATTTGGGGTTTTCTAATTTACCCCTATGGTGCAGATGGTTTGCCCCAGAATTGCACCACTTTAACCTGCTTTAGGTCCTTTGCAATCCTCACCCCATCCATGTCCTCAGACCACATCCCATATGGGGCCTTAACACCAAAAATCCGACAGCACAGCCCTCAGCCATCATATAACCATCAGTCACCACACTGTCTCTCTTCCGGTTATAGACCCTGTTATGGCAGTCAGCCCCATCCCTTATCAAACCTCCCCACTGAGTATGCAATAACCATAATCATCACCCTCATTTCAGAGGAGCCATCAGCCACTTTCCCTCCACAATAGCCCTCAACTACCTCTGAAGTCATATACACTTAACCCCTTGAGTGTCAGAGGGATATACAATGCACTGAGAAGCATTGTGTTGCTCAATCCTCTGCCACTCAAACCTAAACCCTTTTGAGTGCCACAGTACTTGCCCAACACACTGCTGGACACTCCTGTGGAACTCAGTAGGTTAAATAGCTCCATGCTAAACTCAGTTTCCTTTCTGAGGCCTAAAATTCAGACATACACATGGGAGCAGGGCCAGACTTGGAATAACAACCAGCCCTGGATACCAGTTCCACATTTCTTCAAGTGGCCCATTTCTACAATTACTCTGGCCCACTGTCCCAGCCCAACCCATTTTGTTGAAATGAGAAGGGGAGGAAGAGAGGAAAGAAGGGGGAGAAAGAGGCAAAAGGGATAAAGAGGGAGATAAAGAGAAAAAGGAAAGGGGAGAGAAAGAGGCAAAATGGGGAGAAACAAAGCGGTAAGAGGGAGAAAGAGTTAAATATGGAATAAAGAGAAACAGGCAAGGGGGAGAAAGTCGCTCTCCACTCTTGATCCCCACTCTTCCATCTTTCTTCCTCTTGCCTCATTCTCCCACTCATGACTCCATCTCCCCCTTTTGTCTCTTAATCCCTCCTTTTGCTTCTATCTCCCTTCTTGCTCCCCTTTTTGTATTGTACGCCGGCCTACACATCCCATAATATTCAGCCAGCCAATCGGAAAGAATTTTCCCTATCTGAAAGTATGTAGTATTACCATCCATCACACCAAGAGAACAACATGTTTTCCCCTTTCTCCTGACTGTAGGTGGGGTCTGGTCCATAGACATCACTTTACACATCATCCTAAATGCCTCTAAGGTTAAAATCAAAAGACTTACTGTTTTCACTGCCCCATTCTGCCAGATCTGTCAGAGACCCCAGCTCTCTAGCCAGGGCCAGCCCAAAGAATTATGCTGCCTGGGTCCATGGATAAAATGCTGCCCTCACCCCAAAAAACACCCATTAAAAAAAGTAAAAAGGGGAAAAAAACATATTGGTTAGGGCTGAGCAATCATAATCTCATTTCTGAACTAACAATGTTAGTGCAGAGATGATATTTTTATGATGCCCAAGCCTAACCACAGTTTTTTCCCTTTTAACCAATAAAAAATAAGCTTAACAGGATACACACATTGCCCCCCATATCTCCACAATGCCCCCTCCATCTTCACAATACCCCCTTCATCTCCACAATGCCCCCTTCATCTCCACATTGCTCCCTTCCACAGTGCCCCCTTCATCTCCACATTGCTGCCTTCCACAGTACCCCCTTCATCTCCACATTGCTGTCTTCCACAATGCCCCCTTCATCTCCACATTGCTCCCTTCCACAGTGCCCCCTTCATCTCCACAATGCTCCCTTCCACAGTGCCCCCTTCATCTCCACAATGCTCCCTTCCACAGTGCCCCCTTCATCTCCACATTGCTCCCTTCCACAGTGCCCCCTTCATCTCCACATTGCTCCCTTCCACAGTGCCCCCTTCATCTCCACTGCCCCTTCCACAATGCCCCCTTCATCTCCACATTGCTCCCTTCCACAGTGCCCCCTTCATCTCCACATTGCTCCCTTCCACAGTGCCCCCTTCATCTCCACATTGCTCCCTTCCACAGTGCCCCCTTCATCTCCACTGCCCCTTCCACAATGCCCCCTTCATCTCCACATTGCTGCCTTCCACAATGCCCCCTTCATCTCCACATTGCTCCCTTCCACAATGCCCCCTTAATCTCTCCATTGCTCCCTTCCACAATGTCCCCTTCATCTCCACACTGCTCCCTTCCACAATGCTCCTTCATCTCCATATTGCCTTCTCCACAATACCCCCTTCATCTCCATAATGCCCCTTAAAGCCCCTTCATCTCCACGATGCCCTACCTTGAGTCCCTGGTGGTCTAGCGGTGTGGCAACTGGCAAGTAATCTGTGCCTCCTCTGCCACGGACATAGAAGAAACTCCCGCGCGCGGTACTCCCTAATGCAGAGCGCTGGGAGATGATGTCATCTCCCAGCGCTCTGTATTACTAGAGAGCCTGCAGCCGGGAGATCTGCTGGATTGCCGCCCTGTCAGTGTGTGGACTGTGTGTCACATCATGGACGCTGCGAGGGAGCGCTGATTTAAGCTACCAAGCGCTCCCTCGCGGCGTCCATGATGTGACACACCGTCCACAGACTGACAGTCAGAGCGGCAACCCAGCAGGTATATTTAAAAAAAAAACCAAACACTGAACAAAATTGGGGGGGCACATGGGGGGGCACAGTAGAATGTAGGGGGGGCACTGGCCCCCTCTGGCCCCCCCCTGGCGACGCCACTGCCCTGGAGAAGTCATCTCCCCTTTATCACACCTTAGTGCATCTCTAACCGACTCTTCTTAGTACATCAGCCTCAGTATACTGTATACCTAATAAGACACTTGAAGTGCGATTATAAAGGTTAAAGAGGCGCAATTTAGCAACAAACCATATCACCATAGGGGACACACAATGTCAGATCTAGTAAACAAATCTAGTAAATAATGATAATTTCAGTGGCTCCAAATCACTGCAAAGTACTGAAAAAAATCATACACATTTTCAATTATCAACACTCAGTGGGTCTGTAAAGTTGTTTGGGCCCCATTGCTTTGCACCTGCTGCTTGAATCACCCTGGGAACATATAAACATTCCTAAAATGTCTGTTGATTTAAAAAGAATTCTTAAAGAGGAACTATCATCTCAATTAAAGCACCCCCCCCCAATAATTATTCACATAGCTGGGAACTCTTTGGGTTTGCCCCAGAGACTCTGGTTTTGACTCTGCATTACGGGGTCTCCGGGGCAGAGTCTGATCCTCAGGGGTGTAGGCAGTTTCTTAAGAAACTCTGCCCATTTGTGCTCCTTCCCTATCAGTTCCACCCACTCCCCTCCCATTTCTCCTCCTTCCCCAGCCTATTGCTTATAGTTTTACAACTTTCTGAATCCCCGCCCCAATCACAGTTAAGAACCACCCCCTTTTGATGCAAATTGTGTCATTTTTCACCTTGAACGGCACCACAAGCCTCCACCTCCTGGGAGGCTAAAAGAAAAAGTTTCCAGGTATGATTATTAATATAGCCTTAAACATAGAAATAGTACTATTATCCAGCATAAGTACAGTGTTATTAAGAAATCCTACTTCTTCTGAGACTGATGGACAGGCATCATTGCAGACATCTTGGATTAGAGACATCTGCACTGTCTGTCCCAGTCACCTCTAGGAGGCGCTGCATTGTACCTTAATGTAACAGGAAGGTACTGACAGCGTAGGTGAGCAGATGCCTCTACAGCAAGAAGCCTGGCTGTCAGTCTCAGAAAAAGTAACATTTCTTAATAACGCGGTACTTATGCTGGATAATAGTATTATTTCTAAGCTTATCCCTATATGAATATTTATTCGGGGTTGGACTTTATTTGGGGTGAAAGTTCCGCTTTAAAGGAGAACTAACATCTACTAATAATACTCTCCACATTCCCTTAAAATGGCTAGAAAATCCTAATAGCCCCTATGAATGTTGTTCTTGTGTCTTTGTGCAAGAAATAACATCTCCAATCAATTTTGAATGTTGTGTACACGGAGGCAGACATGACAGTTGATGGCAGGATCTCAAACCTTACATCACATGGTAATCTTAACCCTTTCAGGACCTGTCCTCTCTGGTCTTTAAAGGGTTAAGTAGTCCCATGTACTCTGTCTGCTTCCGTTTAACCCTTTGAGTGCCAGAGGGGTATGGAACACATTGCTCTGCGATTAGTTCTGTACCCCTGTGGCTTTCAAAGGGTCTGCCTTCATGGATATGATGCCCTGAACTGACTGTTACCATTTTTGGAAAGATATAATGGTATAGGGGCCATTAAGATTTTCTGGTCATAGTAAGGTAAGTGTAAAGTCATTGTTCGGAGGCGTTAGCTCTGCATTAACCTGTTGAGTGCTATAGAGTTCTCCAGTGCATTTCATATGTCCTCTATGGTACAGTAGATTTGCTTCAGTGTTGCAATGCTTCAGCTTCCAGAATTGCTCCTTTGATGAGGATTTCTGCAGCAAACTAACTGCACCATAGGGAAGAAATGAAAATGTCCAGTTATTTAAACACATGCTTATCTCCTTGAATGCTAGAGAGGTCTCCAACAGATTGCACTGGAGATCTCTCTAGAATCGAAGACATTAAAGGGATAGTAATGTTTCATAATAAAAGCAGCTCTAATTAATCATCATAGTATTTGGACTTTGGAGAGTGTTATTTTCATTCTGTCAGAGTTGTAGTTCAAGAGTAATTCAATGACAAAGTATCCCCCTCCCGCCCCTTTTACTGATGTAACACTGCTCAGCCAGATCAGAAGGGAGGTGCCCAGGTAGACTGCAGAGAGGGACAATCTTCAATTAAGACAAGGGAAAAACATGAAAAACTTGTCAAGGGGGGAAGGGCTTTCAATTTTCTCATAGGAAGAAGATTGTACCCTTCTGTTATCTGTCTGGTCTATGGATTGCATTCCACATCTGAGAAGAGATAGCTTACACTAGGTAAAGGGGCGGGAGGGGGAAACTTTGCTTGTGAATATCTCTCAAACCATAAAGGTTTGAGAGATAAGACTTATATCGTCCTGCATGTTTTTTTAACGCCTACAAAATAAAATAAAGATAAAACGAAGTATTACTACCCCTTTAAGGGCTGGATTCAAATGAAGGTGCTAATGTTATCTCTGCTTTTATGTCCAGGTTTCCCCATAGACTTCAATAGGAACATTTTTGAAAGAAAAAAGGAGGTAACATGTATCTCCTGCATTTGAATCTGGTCCAAAAGGCCCAATTTAAATCAATAGGATTGTGAGGAATTTCTGTTTGTCCCCTATGGTTCTTTGGAGTACATTGACAGCTAAGAAGTTGCATATTGCTTGAAATTCATGCAGCACAATATCATAACTTGAATTTCATCTTATATAACAGTGCAATTAAATCATTTTCTTGCAAAACAGACACTAAAAAGCTTTAGTTTATATATTATATACATTGTCAGATTAAATCTACTGTAGTACTTGTCACATCCATTTATAATGGTTTCAAGATGCACTTATGCTAAGAGGTTTTTGACAGCTGAAGTAATTGGAGGCTGCATCCAATAATGAGCTAAATGAAATCTCTATTTACTGTCAATAAACTAGTCCTATAAAATGCAGTCTTTACTTAAATATCTTGACTATTAACAAAATATATGTTCTTCGTCTACAGATCAAACTATTTGCCAGTATTTGTTCAAATGAACCCTCTTCATTCAGACTGGAGTTACTCCGGACTTAAAGGAATTATCCCTTTAGTTCTTCATTACAGTTTGTTAGGATACAATTTTTTCATTCCAGATGCAATAGGTAATTGCAATTGATATAGTGTTATATCTTAAGGTCTTCAATGCTACAGAGTTCACCAACTCATTGTAAAGCAATGCTTTGGATATCTCTGGAGCATTCATGGGGTCAAATAAGCCAGAAAATTAATTTTATTATCATTGTTTATTCATAATGTTTCAATGAATTAAACTGTGACATTGTTGAGGGTTAATAATTAAAGAGAAAACAGATGTAATCTGGATGTAATGGGTGTTTGAGAGTCCTGTTTTTAGTCTACAGAAAGCAGGTAAGTAAGTGCAGTATAAGGTGTGAGTTGTAGTGTGACCACGTGTCCCTGATTGGCCAAGGCAATCCCGTATTTTAATCTTTTCAGTGCAGGAGGCTTGTGGAAATTTTTTTTGTACCATGGTGGCTGTGCACATTTTCAGCATTTTTTGCTATCTATCCATTTAGATATGACACCTGTTGGTAACTTTCTAGCTATACATGGCTTTTTTTTTTTCAGAACAATGAGGCTATACTCATGGTTCCTCATGTAAAGTAAAGTTTGTGTTGTGTGCAGAAGATATACGGAATATGTCCTTGGCCCTGTGGGGGACACCATTTTCTGGATGTATTCCTTATGTCAAAGGGTTAAATGTGTGTCCAGCTTATCAAGGAAGCCCTCTTCCTGCATTGCATTTTAATATCAACATTTTATATACACCCCTTCCCTTCCCTCGTATTTTACCAAAAAATATATACACATATCTGAGATGGATCTTTTTGGCTATTTTTTATTCCCAACATGTCTTGTTTTGAAGCAAAAGCACACTCACGATGACAAAAATAATTGTTACGTATTGTCTATTGTCTAAAACAATGGAACTCCTAATGCTAGCAGATACTTCAAGGGTTAGTAATGCCGAAATCTAAGTAGATTAAATATTGTAGATCTTAAAAAATAAAGTATATGAAGAACATCCTATCTCTCAAACCTTTATGATTTGAGAGATATTCGCTGTTAAAGTTCCCCCCTCCCTCATGTCAGCTGTAAAGCTGACAGAAGGAGATCCGTGTCGGCCGAATCGAGGAGGTTCTTCAGCAGAGCCAAAGTAGCGACATTTAAAAAGAACTACCTCACTAGAACGGTCTACAAAGAAGTATTTTTTTTTTAGACCGTGCTATTTCGGCTCTGCTGAAGAGCCGCTGGCTGGCCCCAGGACCGGGATTTCCTGCTGTCAGTAGATTGCTGACATCAGAAGAAGGGGAGGGAGGGTGTAGACTCTAGAGCCTATGGATTAAGATTTTCCATGTGGGAGAGATCTTAGTGCATAGGCTACATACAATAACCTTGAAACTGGGGAAGTGATATCACTGGAGAAGTCATCTTCACTTTATCACCTCTTTATCACGCATTAATGGAGCAAACCAGCTGCACCACTCCCCAAACAGCCATTAATTTAAATGGGGAGTTTAATCCTTTGAATGCTGTTGGGGAGGTCAACAGCCCCTTTGTATCAATAGAAATGTTTATTTATCTGTTATGTTGAAGCTGGATTGCCCCATTCTGTCATTACATCAAAGTCAGTAACACTATTAACAATTATTCTGAGGTCACTGATCAAAAGAGCTTATCAAAACTTTTGATGAAATGTGGCAGCAATGATCATTAAGTAACTACCTCTTGATTAGTCAATTACTAGGCCTGCAGTGGTTGGTGACTGAAACTCCCATCCTCTCCAACCAGCCGGAAAGGATATGAGTTGTAGTGCCCAATAATGGAAGGTGCATTCCACTGCATAAGCCCTTAATGACCGGTGATGTGTTAGTACCATCACCGGTGTCCTTGCCTAAAGGAATGATGGCGGTCCTGGCACGTCACCTATTTTTTGCTTACAGCTCTCCTGCAGAAGCATTGTGAGCACTACCAGGGTCTGAAGTTGACCATTCCAAGACTGGAGCAGTCCCTATTAGACCCCAGTTCAGCAAGCTGGCACATGTAATGAGTCACAAGTACCAGCTCAAAGAATAAGATCAAAATGGTCCTTAAGGGGAATCCACTCCTCAGACCACTGGCCGTTAAGGGTTTAATGGAAAGTAAACAGAACATTTAAGTATGCATAATTCTTCCATTCTTCTCCCACTTTTTCCATCTCATCCTAACAATTCTCCAAAAGCATATTTTTTTTTACGTTTGTTATCAGTTTTATGACAGAGTTAACACTTATTGCTCAAATACCTTTACCGTCTGTTTACATATATACTTTTATGATTTTTGTGAAACATAAAAACCTGTTTTACAAATCAAATGAAAACATGCACTACGTATTAATAAATTTCACTTCAATATATTCACGTAAGTAATATCTATGCACACATCCTGCAAGCTATTTGCTTTATGTTCTGTACATTAATATGCTGAATACATTACATGATATTGCAATTTATTTGATTTCCTGTCAACTGTCCCAAAGAGCTTTCAGTCAATGTTAGGTCCGGCAGACAAGAAGCTTGCCATCTCTTTTATGTCTTGTTGACAGGTTGCACTAAAATCTATTTGATTACAGGATAATAATCCTTTTGGGTGGGGGGGGGTGTAATCCTTCAGTATAGAGCAGTGGTAATCAGGTGTTCATTCTACAAGGAAGGGATAAACTAATATGTAACAAAGAGCTTTGTGATAAAGAGGAGATAATATCTCAAGTGAGATAAATTATCCCATTTACATGTTTATCAAATCTTAGTGCATAACCCCAGCTAATGGGTACCACATTTCCTATTATCACCAACCAGCCATTAGTTGTTTTAGGATGATGGGAGTTGTAGTTCCCAACAGTTTGAGGTCCAACATTTGAAACCCCTCCTACAGAGCAAGATTTAAAGTTAAAACTCTGTGGAGAAATATGACTTTAGTTTCCCTGGAACTTCATTTGTAAGGAGGGGATGAGTGTAACAGTTGGCGGTCTATGTTGATATCAACCATTTATAATTGTGAGATGCCTACATAAGTGATTTATTCATTGGATGTTGCGATAAGTATACCTTCTACCAAATCTTGTATGTGAATGATCTACATGGCAGGATCTGCTTTGCTGCAACTTACCTGCACTCTGAATTTGCCTATGTCATATTATTAGTTTCTACCTTGTATGAACAGCAAAATGGATTTTTGTTTTTGGGGGGGAGGCAGATTGACTAAAGCAGTGAAGTCATCATCCATGTGACCAACATCTCTGAGAAGTTGACAGAAAGTAGCTATGGTGAATTAGATAGGAATTTATCACACGCTCCTTGCTTCAAAGCCAAAGCAAAAGTATTTGAGACAGATCAGTAATTCATTTTATTACAAATTTATGCTTTTAGTTTTATTAAGCTAGCAATGTCCTGATGATGTGCAGAGCAAATGTAACAGACAAGGCTATTTCTGCAATTTAATAATTTGCTAATTTCTCAAATGCCAATCTTTATGCTGCAGAATTTTGGAATTCATTTTATCTCAAACAATATATTTAATTAATGCGTCAAACTTTTCAGAATTAAATTATTCTCCTTAGTGTACAAAATGTCTTATTTAATATTACATAATTAAGCTGCAACTATATCCATCAAGTTCAATCTTTGCCCCTGGATATTCTAAAATTGTAACATTTGAGGCATGCATTACTAGCATTCAGCCTTGTAAGTATGGACTAAAAGTATAATGGTTTAACCCTCTGAGGAGGGGTGTCCAATGAATTGTGAAGCAATGTGTTGGATACCCCTCTGGCACTCAAATGGTTAAGGGGATAGTAATGTTTCACAAAAAAAGCAGTTCCAATTAGTCTTCATAGTTTTTGGGCCAATACTGTCAGAGTTGTAGATCAAGAGTAATGGAATGATAAAGTATCCCCCTCCCACCCCTTTTACTGATATAACACTGCTCACCTCAGAGCAGCAAGACTGTCCAGATGGATCACAGATAGAGAAAGAGAGCATAAGGAAAAACCTGAAAAACCTGTCAAGGGGGGCAGGGTTTTCCTTGTGCTCACAGTAAGGAGATTGTCCCTTGCTGTGACCTGTCTGGTCAAGAGACTAGATTCCACATCTGAGGGGAGGTGGCTTACACTAGGTAAAAGGGGCGGGAGGGGGATACTTTATCATTCAATTATTCTTGAACTACAACTCTGACAGTATTGAAATAACACTCCCCATGGCCCAAATACTATGAAGATTAACTAAGAGCTAATATATATATATATATATATATATATATATATATAAATATATATATATAAACTGCTCCAAAAAATAAAGGGAACACTCAAACAACACAATGTAACTCGAAGTCAATCACA
Source organism: Rhinophrynus dorsalis (assembly GCA_037306005.1). Taxonomy (NCBI): domain Eukaryota; kingdom Metazoa; phylum Chordata; class Amphibia; order Anura; family Rhinophrynidae; genus Rhinophrynus; species Rhinophrynus dorsalis. The sequence goes on along the minus strand of CM074722.1, from coordinate 445,598,486 downwards.
CTTCTGTGAAATCACACTGTCCACTCAGGAAGCAACACTGATTGACAATCAATTTCACATGCTGTTGTGCAAATGGAACAGACAACAGGTGGAAATTATAGGCAATTAGCAAGACACCCCCAATAAAGGAGTGGTTCTGCAGGTGGTGACCACAGACCACTTCTCAGTTCCTATGCTTCCTGGCTGATGTTTTGGTCACTTTTGAATGCTGGCGGTGCTTTCATTCTAGAGGTAGCATGAGACGGAGTCTACAACCCACACAAGTGGCTCAGGTAGTGCAGCTCATCCAGGATGGCACATCAATGCGAGCTGTGGCAAGAAGGTTTGCTGTGTCTGTCAGCGTAGTGTCCAGAGCATGGAGGTGCTACCAGGAGACAGGCCAGTACATCAGGAGATGTGGAGGAGGTCATAGGAGGGCAACAACCCAGCAGCAGGACCGTTATCTCCACCTTTGTGCAAGGAGGAGCAGGAGGAGCACTGCCAGAGCCCTGCAAAATGACCTCCAGCAGGCCACAAATGTGCATGTGTCCACTCAAACGGTCAGAAACAGACTCCATGAGGGTGGTATGAGGGCCCGACGTCCACAGGTGGGGGTTGTGCTTACAGCCCAACACCGTGCAGGATGTTTGGCATTTGCCAGAGAACACCAAGATTGGCAAATACGCCAGTGGTACCCTGTGCTCTTCACAGACGAAAGCAGGTTCACACTGAGCACATGTGACAGACGTGACAGAGTCTGGAGACGCCGTGGAGAACGTTCTGCTGCCTGCAACATCCTCCAGCATGACCGGTTTGGCGGTGGGTCAGTAATGGTGTGGGGTGGCATTTCTTTGGGGGGCAGCACAGCCCTCCATGTGCTTGCCAGAGGTAGCCTGACTGCCATTAGGTACCAAGATGAGATCCTCAGACCCCTTGTGAGACCATATGCTGATGTGGTTGGCCCTGGGTTCCTCCTAATGCAAGACAATGCTAGACCTCATGTGGCTGGAGTGTGTCAGCAGTTCCTGCAAGAGGAAGGCATTTATGTTATGCACTGGCCCGCCTGTTCCCCAGACCTGAATCCGATTGAGCACATCTGGGACATCATGTCTCGCTCCATCCACCAACGCCACGTTGCACCACAGACTGTCCAGGAGTTGGCGGATGCTTTAGTCCAGGTCTGGGAGGACATCCCTCAGGAGACTATCCGCAACCTCATCAGCAGCATGCCCAGGTGTTGTAGGGAGGTCATACGAGCTACTGAGCCAAATTTTGACTTGTTTTAAGGACATTACATCAAAGTTGGACCAGCCTGTAGTGTGGTTTTCCATTTTGATTTTGAGTGTGACTCCATATCCAGACCTCCATGGGTTGATAAATTTGATTTCCATTGAGAATTTTTGTGTGATTTTGTTGTCAGTTCATTCATTCAGATCTAGGATGTGTAATCTTAGTGTTCCCTTTATTTTTTGGAGCAGTGGATGTGTAATCTTAGTGTTCCCTTTATTTTTTTGAGCAGTGTATATATATATATATATACATATATATATGAATACATGTATATGAGGCCTTGTATAGAAGATTCAGTTACTAACAATAAGTAAATTGAACAAACTGCTCTAATTTCTTATTATTTTTGTTATTATTTTTTTCTGTTTCAGTTCACTTCTGTACTTTCTATAACTTTTTAATGTTTCTTTGAAGGAGGAACATTGTCAGAGGAGTTTATAACTGACGAGGAGCTATTTATCCGCTGGTTGCAAATTGTAACCTTCCTTCCAGTAATGTCTTTCTACACTCCACCATGGGTTTGCTGTGATGATTGGGTCAGTATGGCACTTTTGTTTTATTTTACTTATGAAGAAGACATTGATTTGGGACTCTGATTTCAAATCATTTTAGTAGACTAATTTAAGATTCTGTATTTTAACATGGACCTGCTATAATACAAGTTTAGTTTGCTTTACACATAATTAAAGGGATATAACCATAGCATATGAATAAATACATATATCCTATATAATAATTTGCTAGGATGTTTGTCAGAAGCCACCATGCACAGTAGAGACTGCCCGAACGGACAGAATGCTGGGAGTTCTGTGCTGGGAGCATTCTGTGCTTTCGGCCAGTCTCTACAGTGGCAGGACGCAGAGCAGGACCAACCTCTTAACCTTTTGAGTGTCAGAGGGGTACGCAATGCATTGCAAAGCAATGCTTTGCATACCCCTCTGGCACTCAAAGGGTTAACATCACCTGGACCTTGGCCTGTGTACAAGGGCTTTTACACTAGTATATATATATTACATTAATTGGGTTGAAAAAAGTAATAACTCAATAATGAGCATTCAGAAGGAACGGGAAAATAATCACATTTATTGTCAACATTTCAGCCCCTGTAGGCCTTCCTCAAGACAAAGAACATAACTAAATTGTGACCATATATACAGTAGTGACATAATGGAGTCTATGAGCAAAGAGGAGCACAGACGCTGACGTCAGTTTGTGTCTTGTGACCCCCTTATATCCAAGACTAATCTACAAACTTTAAGTGAGCACTAATAGTGCAGCAAGAATGCATTTAGAAAGTAAACCTATTAACCCAACTACTCGGGCTTCATATTGCCAGCATGGCACAACGTGAATAGTGGAGCAGCTTGGACCAATCAAAACAAGTCCTGGGAGTGGGGCTGGTAGGAGTGGGTCATAGCAAATGCGGAAAAAGCACTAAAAGGACATACGCCGATACATGATGTGCACACATCCATCCATGTCTTAACCCCTTGTGTGCCGAACGGACACGCAATGATCCACAAGAGTGGCTCTCCGCATGCCCCATTAGCACTCCAATGGAGAAACAGACCAGCAAGTGGCTCTTGTACGGGGCTTATGGCAATAAAGTTGTAGCGATGGTGGAGATTGTCCGCAGGTATGCACTATAGCACTCCTATGCCATACTGCATACCCTTAAGTACAGCCACTGGCGTTAGAGTCTAATGCCAGTGGACATGCACTGGCAAATTTGTATATATTAGCCCCAATTACCCTCCACGGTATGCAGCAGCAACCTACCACGGTAAAATTTTAGGCCATGTTGGTATTGGACCCCAAAAAATGCAAGTTAACCTTTTTTTGTTTTGGTGACAAAAGTGGGACCCCCTTGGATGCTGGGCCCTGGCACAACTGCGCGCCTGTACTTATGTCCATGGTGACACACTGTGGTCCTTTATGCTAACTCCCTGCAGAGGAAGGTAGTTAGTAATAGAATTTAACCCACTGTGTGGTTCGTAGATTCATACATAGTACAGAGTCACATCATATAATAAACATAAATAACCATACTTTGCCACCAACACATAAAGACTCATATCTCAAAAATATTTATGTTGCAGACAAATGATTAGCAAAACATAAAGACATTTGTTACTTTTTTTTAAAAATGAAATAAACTTATACTTAAGTCATTGGTCCACTTTAAAGGGATAGTAAACCCCAAAAAACTGTAAGCCAAATGATAGGAATAATAAAAGCATACTTAACGCCCTCATTCCCATCTCTCAAACCATTATGGTTTGAGAGATGTAAGAAAATAAAGACCTACGCTCCCTCCCCTTTCTGCCTGATGAGCTGTAAAGCTGTCAGAGGCAGAATCCGGTCTCCCGACTGTAGGCGGCTCTTCAGGATGCTTATAATAATTATAGTTAGATATCTCGATGACAATGCTCCTGAAGAGCCGCTGTCTTGTCCCGGAAGCAAGATCTCATGACATCCGCTATACAGCAGACGCATGGGAAGGGGGAGGGAGCAGAGGACATTATTTTCTTATATCTCTCAAGCCATAACTGTTTGAGAGATGGGAATGAGGGTGTTAAGTATGTTTTTATTATTCCTATCATTTGGCTTACAGTTTTTTGGGGGGTTTACTATCCCTTTAAAATAATTTGTAGTTTTCCAAAATTCTATAAAAAGTTCAAGGACAGAGCGAGGCTGTAAACTCGGTGGGTGGGAGGGAGAAGCACTAAGGTGTGATAAAGAGGTGATAAACAGATGATAAATTGGAGATGACTTCTCCAGTATCCTAAACTCTCCAAGCCCTATGTTATTCTATGGAGCTAATGCACGAAGATTTTCTGTCTTTGGAGATATTAATGCATTGGCCCCTTACAAGTGATATTACTGGAGAAGTCATCTCTACATTCTTACCTCTTTATCACACCTTAGTGCATCAGAGTCATAGAAACAATAGGAGAGAGGTCCCTTCCCCAAAGATCTTAGAGTCTAAATCATAGAAATGTACCATATAGCCCTATATAGAATATGGTATCTTTTTGGGGATGAGGAGGGAGGTGCACATACTTAGTATATTTTAGCACATCCACAAAATAGCCCTGAAATGAAGTATATTTATTGGACAGTGCATATGTTTAGTCCTAACAATCTTTTTCTTTTTCTGTTTTATGGAATAGGTTTTAAATCTCACAAGAAAATACATACAGAAACATCAAGATTATGTCACTCCTGTCCTGATAAAATATGCTGAACAGTGGGTTAACACAGGGAACCCTATCTACAGGCCTGTATGGTGGATGAGCCCAAATGATCCTGTGGCATTCACAATAGACAATGAATTTCTAATAGGCGATGAGGTGAGATGAGTAAACCAAAAGGTTAAAAGTGAACGTGAATAACAATGGGCAAAAAAAGTTTATTTTATTTTCCGCAGGAATTCCTGAGGAAAAGGAGACATGTTTCTCCTTTCCAAAGAAGGCCCCGTGGGAAGGTAAATGAACCTATGTCTGTAGCTGGAAGGTTAAGCCCATTGATATTAATGGCTTAAGGAGAAGTAAACATATTTAATATACATCTCCAATAAATTTAGAAACAAACATAAATACTACCTCTTGCCTCCAAGAATTTTTTTTTAACACTGGCAAATGGAGGATGCCACCATCTTTGTGTAATAATTGACTGTGTTGTCCTTAAAGGAGCAGCAAGCTTTTTTATGAAAAATATATACTGTAAGACTTTTCCTGTTGAGTAAAGTAAGGGTACTCCCACTGCTGAGAGATTCATAATTCCAGAGTTATTCCAGTTTAAACTCTTGGTTTTTTTTTTTACAATAACAGTGCCCTTTAGTTATTCTGTTACATTCTATTTGAGAGGAAAGTCAATGACACATAGTTCTCCACAGAATGTGATAGAAACTGCTGAGTCATGACCTCATTTAGAACTTTCAGGAAGTTAACATGCTGTAAATTCACTTACTGATTATTTGAACTGTTATAACAATTGAACAAAACAAGTGACAGCAGTGGGAGTAGCTTTATTTTAGTATTTAAAAAAATCTGAATATACCAAATAGGTTTTCATAAAAAAGTGTGCTGCTCATTTAAACCAATGTTTTTATTATATTGACAATGCCCTCTAGTGGCCAAAATTCCAATTAGTTAGTCTATTACATTATATTTGAGAGGAAGGTCACTGACAAACAGCGCTCCACAGAATGTGATAGAGACTGCTGAGCCACTTCCTGTCAGTTAGAACTTTCAGGAAGTAAAAGCACTGTAAATTCACTTCCTGATTATTTAAGCTGTTAAAACATTTGAATAAAACAACCAACAGTGGTGGGAGTGTATTGTATTGTGTTGTATATTTTTATTTATATAGCGCCAACTGGTGTACTTGGCACTTTACAGATTACATTTAATATAGCTGGGGTACAATAAGTGCAGTGATTAAGTGCTTATATAGGCAGTCATAAGGGGAACAACAGGTGAGTATACATTAGGGTAAGAGGTCCCTGCCCTGTAGAGCTTACAATCTAAGTATAGGATGGGTGACATACAGATACAAGTTGGTAGAGGAGGAAGTACAGTGTTTGGCTTATGATAATAATTATAATGTTTCCACATTATGCTGTTGCTAGAGATAAAAGGTGATCTTTTACTTTAGATTTAAAATTGTTGAGGGTTGAGGCTTGGCGAATACTGGGTGGTAGGGAGTTCCAGAGGTAGGGGGCAGCATGTGAGAAAGCTTTAAATCGTGGAACAGCGATAGTGGTTAAAGGGGCAGTGAGTCGTCCAGCATGTGTGCTGCGTAGTGGACGTGCAGGAATATGGCAGGATATCAAAGATGAGATATAAGGCGGGGACACGTGATGAAGAGCCTTGAAGGTAATGAGGAGGATTTGGAATGTGATACGCTGCTTTATGGGAAGCCATGACAATGATTTTAAGAGTGGTGGGGTGAGTACTGTTCTGGAGGAGAGGAAGAGTATTCTGGTGGCTGAATTAAGAACTGATTGAAGAGGAGTGATATGGTTAGTAGGAAGACCAGTAAGTAAAGAGTTGCAGTAGTCCAGGCGAGAAAGGATAAGAGCATGCATGAGGGTTTCTGTTGTAGAGTGAGAGAGGAATGGCCGGATTTTTGCTATATTCCGAAGAAAGAAGCGTCAGGTTCCGAAGAAAGAAGCGACAGGTTTGGTAACTGAGTGCCCTTGTTTTACTCAACAAGAAAAGCTCTATAACATTTTCACTGCTCCTTTAAATCACTCCCTATGCAGAATAATCAATCCAGGATAATAGTACAACTGGTGACAACTTCCAGTAGTGTAATTCATGAGTCCTTAGTAATGGATATTTATCTCAGCAATTTGCATCTTGATATTCTTCTTTTATGTCAGATATTGCACACATAAAAAATTTATCCCTGCACATTTATCCAAAACAGCAGCAGGCGAAAGATAGGGAATTAAATTTCTTTTTCACTGGAATGTACATGCAAGCTGGCCTGTGTTGTTTTTTCTCTTTAAAATAAATATTAAACACCTAAAAATGAACTGGGGTTTTATACACTTAAATACCACGTACTTCATGTTAGCATCGCTAAACTATTAGTTTTCTGAAGACTAAAATAGAATTTTACATGCGTTCTAAAGGTGCAGATATTTTTGCTTTTTCCAGGGCTCTAGGGTTACCATTGATTGTCCACGGTTAACCGTGAATGGGCTGAGAAAAGGTAACAAACATTCTGTTCAGAGCAGTGGGACATCACAGTCAGTTTACTGACTAACTCCTTTGTCTCAATACAAACAGCACAAACAAGATTAAATAAATATGCTTTGAACAGGACAATTTACATGTGTTAAAAAGCAAGTTTAGGATTATATTTTAGGGATTTAACATAGGAATCATTAATTTTTACATATCATAGCTATATGTACGTGATATTTCATTTTACATCAACCTATTTCATTTTTTGTGTTAGTGTATCTTTAACCTCCTGGCATATTCACATGCAGGCATACATCAAGCATGCTGTGTATGTCATTACACAGACAGATATACACTAGAATATGCATGTGAACACCATTTCGCTCACCTCATTACTTCACAGGAAGATGTTTGCTATGGCCATCTTGTTGGAATTCCCATGGAATGTTAAACAGATCGTTTTACGCCTCACTTGCTTGTGATGTGACCTTTTAAATCTCACTGAAGAGTATGGAACCCATAGTTAAAGGCAGGGGCATAATTAGAGCTTACTGAGTCCTGTCACAAAATATGAATCTGGATGCGCCCCCCCCCCCCCCATTTATATGACACATACACACACCACGTTACAAAACACAAGTGTCTCTGGTGGTAAATAAGTTCTGAAGCTTCTGATGAAGCACATCTGAATAATTTGTGCAGGCGCCAAACAGAACATAAAAGTTTCGGAACCTATTCACCTCCACAGACACATGTGCTTTGTAAATTGGTGTTATCATCGATCTGGCCGGGTAGCAACTAAGGTAAGGGAGAGAGGCGTTAGTTTTCCCTGTGTAATATTTTCTTCCTGTTGCTTCCTTTGTTGGCAGGAGGGAACAGACATGTTTGTAGCATAAATTAATTATGCTGTCTGCACACTAAACTTAATCCCTCCTACTTCTTTTCTTATCGGAGTAGGACTGAGATTAGTGTGCATAATTTATATTACAAACTTGGCCAATGCTGTGACCAAATTATTCAGTCTGTTCCCTACTGTCACTGCCAAAATGACAGCAGGAGGGAGAAGCAATTACACAATGTGGACCAAATGGAGCATGGCCAGGAGAGAAAACTGAGAAGATTACTGGTAGTACAGTTACTGCCAACTCCCCTTTCACACACACCCACAGAGCTGCTCATTTGACTATGGGAAGGGCCTCCATCAGAAATCATGAGGCCCAGGATATGTTTGATTGGCAATACCCACCACCCTGAATTCCATTGCCCAGCTCCTCGCTTGGCATTGTAAAGCCCTCCCTTAGGTTAAAAAATATTTTTAAGGTTTTTACTATTTGTAATGTATTTTAAAGAGATAGTATTGTGAGTAAAAAAGTATTAACTATATGGTAGATACAATTAAAAGAAAGTACTTGCACTTATTCTTATCTCTCAAACTGTTATGGTTTGAGAGATCTAGGAAAATAAAGTTCTCCACTCCCTCCCCTTTCTGCTTGATGAGCTGTAAAGCTGTCAGAAGCAGATTCTGGTTCCTGGATCAGACGGTGGCCCTTCAACAGCGCCAAAATAGCGATACCTAAAAATTAATACTTCATCAGAACGGTCTACATCGTATGCCTGGTTTGCAAGCACAGGTTGTAGACCATTCCGATTAAGTATTTATCTTTAGATATCATTCTGTCGGCGCTGCTGAAGAGCTGAGTCTGGTCAAGCGACCAGAATCTGCTTCTGACAGCTTTACAGTTCATCAAGCAGAACTTTATTTTCCTATATCTCTCAAACCATAACAGTTTTAGAGATACGAATAAGTGCAAGTACTCTCTTTTAATTGTATCTACCATATAAGCTCTCACGAGCAGGGCCCTCTGATCCTCCTGTTCTCCACATCTGATTGTACTATTTAATACCTCTGTATGTCTATTCCCAATTGTACAGCGCTGCGGAATTAGTTGGCGCTATATAAATAAAGAATAATAATAATAATAATAATAATATGTAATACTTTTTTTCTGACATTACTATCCCTTTAATAATTGGAGTGCTAGAGCGTTAACCAGTACAACGCTGTGGTCACCACTTTGGCACTCAAAGGGTAAAGCTCATAGCATAAAACCTTAAGCATGTCTCTCATATCCATGGGATTAAGTATTACAATAACTGTTGACTTTATAACTCTTTCAATTCCAGATCTGTGTTCAAAGCACCGTACTTCATTTTAAAATCTTATCCCACTTCTATGTCTTGTCTTCTATGCCAGAAAGCTGTGCAATGCATTACATACCAGCTCACACAAACAAACACATACACAGCCATACACCAATGGTATTCAAAGGATAATAGTCCATTAAGTGGCAGTAACCAGCCTAACTCAAACAGTGGCTTAGCCTGCAGAGCCCCACATTAGATATCAGACTATTGTCCTGACAGACAGTGCACTACACCTAGCAGCCTGGAGATGGCATCCCTTTCATTGTAACACCCTGCCCTGCACCATGGTGGATATGAAACATCCACATTTTATTATGTCACATAGGAGATAGTATGTGCTCCCTGTCAACCGTCTTGCACTTTGCAAAGCCAGACATCTTCTTTCTGTACAGCTATATTCCATGCTTGCTTCTGTCCTTCACTGCTATGGGGTGTGAGATTCACTCATTGCAAGGATCAGGATGTACATAAGCCCACTGGAATTGTACATTAACAGCAAATGAACCTCACTGTCCAAGCTAGGGCCCAAGACAATAGTCCTCCCTTCATTTTGGCCCTGGCAACATTTAAAAAGTGAACCTGGCCCTGGCTACGGGTTTGGTGGGTACACTTGCTGTAGTCCCCCCCCCCCCGCCTCACTTCATCAATCTCGACCAAGTCTAATTCTCTGGTCCTCTGTGTTTGGCTGAGCTTCTCTTTTGTCACATGTCACTGTTGGAACTGAAAGCTGGTAGTGGATGTGATTGAACAGCAATTCAAAGCAAACACACTGGGAAATGAAGACACCCCTCTTCTCTTAATCACACAATGGGTGCAGGCAGGGGTCAGACAATTTAATTTTTAGTGTAAGAAGAAAGGGATTCACATGAAGGTGCAGAGATGGTGGTCCCCCTGGGCCAATGGACCTGGGCACTGGTTAATGGTGAAATATCATGTAATAATAACCGCTCAGCAGGTCTGCTTGACAGATGATTCAAGGGTTACAAAACCCACGCACACATCTATCTCTGCAGGTCCTGCAGTACAACTGAGATCTGAGATTTGGAAGTTTTAGGACCCTCTGTTCAAATGAAAAATGAAGTAAATCTAGGTCAAACCATCTGAATTATATAACAGATATGGGGCTTTTCACTCCTTTATGTTGGACAGGACTCCAACACATTGCAAAACAATGAGTTGAAGACCTCCCTAGCATTAAAGGAGCTATATGACTCATTTATCTCTCTCAGTAGGTGGGCAGATCTTATTATGGTGAGGTTGGTTTGTCCCAGAACTGTTCCATTTTACTTCTGAAAAACGTATCCTTAGCTCAGCCCTCATAAGGTAGAAATAAAGACTGTTGAGTCTTAAAGGTATAGTACTGTTTCACAATAAAAGCAGCTCCTATTAATCTTCATAGTATTTGGGCCATGGAAAGTGTTATTTCAATGCTGTCAGAGTTGTAGTTCCAGAGTAATTGAATGATAAAGTATCCCCCTCCCTCCCCTTTTACTGATGAAACACTGCTCACCTCAGAACAGCAAGACTGTCCGGATGGATTGAAGAGAGGGACAATCTTCAGTGAGCATAAGGAAAAACCTGTCAAGGGGGGCAGGGTTTTCCTTATGCTCACAGTAAGAAGATTGTCCCTTGCTGTGAGCTCTCTGGTCACAGGACCAGATTCCACATCTGAGGGGAGGTCGCTTACACTAGGTAAAAGGGGTGGGAGGGGGATACTTTATCGTTCAATTACTCTTGATCTACAACTCTGAGAGTATTAAAATAACACTCTCCATGGCTCAAATAATATGAAGATTAATTGGAGCTGCTGTGTATTTGTGAAACATTACTATCCCTTTAGTATTTTCTGCCTGTAGAAAGAACACATTTCACATTTTAACAATAGATTTCCATGACTTGAGCTAAAGACCTAATTTACAGCAGTGAAGTGATCAATTTTTGACAGTAGCTGTTTTGGGGATCTAGGACTGGATTCAAATGCAGGAGATAAATGTTACCTCCCATTTCATCTAAAATTTTCCTGTTGAAGTATATGGGGAAACATCGAGTTAAAAGCAGAGATAAAATTAGACATGCATTTGAATCCAGTCCTTAGACTGCTACAGTTACATTATTAAACTGAATACATTCATGGCTATGTGAATAAAACCCATTGAGAAATGGGTATGCACATTCGGAACTTCATTCATCCTTGGTGTACAACGTCAGTTCACAATGTATCATCTTTCAAATCAGCTAAATAAAGACAGCTGGTGTACTGTAGATTCAAAGGAACTCTACTCCTCCAAAACGAACGAACAGTAGAATATCCACACTCGGGCTCATTACCAGGATATGTATAAAAACAAAGAATTTTATTGAAAGTTAAAAACTGAGGAACATGGATAGAGACACAGGATGCAAAACTCCAAGCAAGCTCCTAACACGTTTTGGACCTTTACTGTCCTTACATATCTTGAGTATGAGCCTGAGTGTGGATATTTTGCTGTTCAGTTTAGAGTGCAGACCAGGGGGGAGATTATGTAAGCGATGATAAAGAGGTGATAAAGTAGAGATGACTTCTCCAGTTCTTATGTTATTCTATGGAGCCTATGCACTATGATTTCTTCAAAGTTGAAGATATTAGTGCACAGGCTTATTAGAATAACATAGAAACTGGAGAAGTGATAAACTGTATGGGGGATTTTCACTAAGCAGTGATAAAGAGGTGATAAAGTGGAGATGACTTCTCCAGTTTATCACTTCTCCAATTCATCTTATTCTATGGAGCCTATGCACTAACATTTCTTCAACTCTGGAGATCTTAGTGAGTACATTCCATAGAAAAACATAGTAACTGTAGAAGTGATAAACTGGAGAAGTTATCTCCACTTTATCACCTCTTTATACCTGATTAGTGAATCTTCCCCCTGGAATTTTTACTAAGCTTATTCACATAGAAGAAAACACCCAAATAGTAAACCTTTATTATAAATGAAAACATATACAGCATGGCTTTCATATCATCAGATTTACTAAAATAACTGTCTAAACACCAGGTGAAATGAAGTTGAACTGTTTGAACACCAGATGGCACTGTGAATGTAAAAAATATCAGTTTCAACTGGAGTAAATTTGGAATGACACATCCCAGCAGTGTGAATGTCCTTGTTTTAATCAGATATAAAAGCCCTACAGTATATGTTTTTTAATAAGAAAGGTAAACTTCCCCTTTAATAAAAAGTAATAATCACCCATTTATGGAAAGTGTGAGCATTTCTGACAATGCAATGGAGAGGTCAAACATTTTACTAGTCACTAACTCGTATCTGGCCTTGGAAATTAGTCTTGTCTTTTGCTCCAAAGACTTCTCAGTGGTTGATCTTAAAGGGATAGTAATACTTCATTTTATCTTTATTTTATTTTATAGGCATTAAAAAAACGATATAAGTCTTATCTCTCAAACCTTTATGGTTTGTGAGATATTCACAAGCAAAGTTTCCCCTCCCGCCCCTTTTACCTAGTATAAGCCATTTCTCCTCAGATGTGGAATGCAGTCCATAGACCAGACAGATAACAGCAGGGGACAAACTTCTTCCTATGAAAACAATGAAAGCCCTGCCCCCCTTGACCCATTTTTCAGGTTTTTCCCTTATCTTATTGAAGATTGTCCCTCTCTGCAATCTACCTGGTCACCTCCCTTCTGCTCTGGCTGAGCAGTGTTACATCAGTAAAAGGGGTGGGAGGGGGGATCGTTTGTCATTGAATTACTCATGAACTCCAACTCTGAAAGAATTGAAATAACACTCTCCAAGGTCCAAATACTATGATGATTAATTAGAGCTGCTTTTATTATGAAACATTACTATCCCTTTAAGCAAATGCATCTATCAGCACCAGGAATAATCTCATAAATAAACCTGGATATTAATTATACATTCCCAAAATTATATATACAATCTTGTGGTTTCTTTGGGAGTATAGCAAAATCACTTCCATCAATAGCAGCTATTTAAACATGTCAATTAACTTAATAGCCTATTGGATAGTCACAACCCAAATGTGGTTAAAGTGTAGTACCATGTTAGCCAATGAAAATGCAGGAGACTAGTACAGTAACAATGATATCTTTTTTGGCTAAATGAGTGGCTTTAAGATGCAAGCTTTCTAGACATCTAGGTTTCTTCTTCAGGTATAATAAAAACGAAGACTGAATGTACAATACACAGAAGTGGTCAAATCAACCATGAGAAAAGAAATAGCAATACAAGACACAAAGTATTAAATACACTGAAGCATCTAGATCTTATAAATAGAAAGGGTCCTGAGTGACTAATAGCTGCATCAGATTGTGAAAACAAACAGGATACTGACCGACATGTAAATATATATCTAAATCTAAACAAATTAATTGATACCCATAAAAAAGCCAAATAGTATAACAAACTCTGACAATGTATCGCCATCCACCAAAAGAACACAACTATATAAGTGGTGCATTGTCATATATCAAGCAAGCATATAAACAATTCTCAGCTAACAGAAGTCCATTTTGGAGACTCATCAGATATGAATGGTCAAAGGGGCACTTAAAATCTGAAATATGAATACATGTACAAACCTCATCCCCCCCCCCCACCTCCTTATAGATAACTTACAGTAACAACTAGAAAGTAATTTTAGTAGTCTCATTTAAACCATCTGGAGATGTAGATCTCAATTTATATATCCAATAAGAGTCTATGTTAATTAACCTTTTCTTATTTTTGGATGCAGATGTATATTCTGTAGGTGTAATTTCAATTGTTGTTGGATTTTATTATAACAGTAAGCACAGAAACATTAAAACATAGAATTTGACGGCAGATAAGAACCATTTGGCCCATCTAGTCTGCCCATTTCCCTACTGTATAAACCTCACCCTTATTTGGTCCTTTTTCTTGTCTTATGTTCAGGACAGCCTTATGCCTATACCATGCATGCTTAAAGGAGCAGTAAACTGTTTTTTATGAAAACACATATTTTATAGAGCAATTCCTGCTGAATAAAACAAGGGTACTACCATCACTGTCAGATGTTTTACTCAAAATTTATAGCAGTTTAAATAATCAGGAAGTAAATTTACTGTGTTTACTTCCTGATAGTTCTAACTGACAGGAAGTGACAGGCAGTTTCTATCACATTCTACGGAGAACTGTATGTCTCTGACTTTTCTGACTTTCCTCTCCATTAGAATCTAATAGGAAATCTAATTAGAATTTGACCACTAGAGTGCACTGCTAATATAAAAAAAACATGGGTTTAAACTGTAATAACTCTGGAAATATAAATCTCTCGGCAGTGGGAGTACCCTTATTTTACTCAATAGGAAAATCCCTACAATACATATTTTTTCATAAAAAAAGTTTACAGCTCCTTTAAATCCTGTCACTGTTTTAACTTCACCACTTCTGTTGATAGCTATTGCACTTATCTACTATCCTCTCAGTGAAGTAAAACTTTCTTACATTACATCTAAACCTCTGTCTCTCTAGTTTTAGACTATGGCCTCTTGTCCTAAAATTTTACTCCTTTTAAATGAACTTTCCTCCTGCACTTTGTTGAATCCACCTCATGTATTTGAATGTTTCTATCATATCCACTCTCTCTCCTCTCTTCCAAGCTATACATGTTCAGTTCCTTTATTCTGATATTTCTTTTCCTGTAAACCAGTTACCATTTTAGTAGCCCTTCTCTGAATTCTCTCTAGAGTATCTATATCTTTCTGGAGATGGGGTCTCCAGTACTGTACACAATACTCTAGGTGAGGTCTAACTAGAGATCTGTAGAGTGGCATGACCACTTCCCCCTTTCTGCTACTAATGCCCCTAGCTATACAACCCAGTACCCTGCTTGCATTCCCTCCACTTTTACATTACCTATAAGTCATCAGAAATTATTACTCCCGAATCCCTCTGTTGTCTCTGACAGCACAGTGCCATTAATACTATAGTCTTCCGATTTTTTATGTCTCAAGTGCATTCTTTTACATTTTTCAACATAAAACTGCAGCTGTCACACTCTTGTATCACAGTATTATGAGATCCTGTCATGTAGAAAGCCTCTCTATATATTTCCCCTTTGTTGAATAAATCTGGTTCCTAGATGCTGGGAGGTTCTACATATCTATTTTCATTATATCCACAGACTTCTTCAAAGATCTACATCAATAAATCATTGGGAGCAAATAGTTATATGGAAGAAAAAGGTGACTGGATGTATTTTGAAGTTAGAGCCAATTGGTCACCCTTTCCCCTACAAAGTAAAAACTCTGCCACATCTGCATTATTTTAAAATGATTTGTAGCTCATGCTGCCTTCATAGAACTTCTAAAAGAGCAGTGACATAAACAGATGTTTGCCTAACTAGAACCTAGTTTTACGGCTTTGTTCAAATGTTTAACACATTCTACAATTTCTATATTCAATTTTGTTTTGTTCTGTATCCTCCCTAGCCCCCCCATTCCAACCTCCTAAGTTCGAAAGGTCCCACACAACTTGATTTCTATTGAGTTAACCCTATGAGTGCCAGAGAGGTATCCAGTGCATTTCAACAAAAGGTTAAATGACACATGTACCACTAGAAACGTCTCCAAAATTTAGTTTCACAAAGAATTTGTTTGTCTGGTATGAGGAAGCTGGTTTTTCCCAGAACTTCTCTGATTCTAATACTAAATCTCTCCTTCCTGTATATTAGGGAGAAAATCCTCATGGCCTCAATGAATCAATTTTGCATTGATTGGTTGACCAAATATAATCTTTAATTAATGCTCGAGATCAAGTACACAGACCTGGATATGTTTCTTTGTTGCCTGTCTTCAGAACCTCAAAATGATCAAACTGAAGTATTTTTTTTAGAAAAGAAAGACCACAGGGGAGGAGATTGGGATTTGGAAAAAAAGAATGATGTCTGCCTCTAAGGACATGTTATCTAGTACTAATCAAAGATAAATTTCATGGAACTAATCCATGAAAGATTAATTCATAGATGCCATCAGAATATTCTGCCCTGATTAAGGAAAGTATGGGTTTATGGTTAGGAGGTGTTAGTGTTCCTTTAAAAGTGTAGTAAACTTTTTTTATGAAAACCTAAACCGTCTCTGTCAGTTGTTTTATTCAAAAGTTATAACAGTTCAAATAATCAGGAAGAAAATGTACTGTGCATTTACTTCCTGAAAGTTCTAAATGACATGAAGTGACTCAGTAGTTTCTGTCACATTCTGTGGAGAACTGTTTGTTATTGACTTTACTCTTAAAAAGACTGTAACAGAATAACTAATTGAAATTTGACCACTAGAGGGCACTGTTCGTGTAAAAAGAAAAAAAAAACATTTAAACTGTAATAACTCTGGAAATATGCATCTCTCAGCAGTGTGAGTACCCATATTTTACTAATTAGGGAAAGCCCTACAAGATAGGGAAAAAGATTTAAGGGAAAAAGATAGATGGATCGAGATAGGTGACAAGTCAAGATTATATCAGAGTAAATATACGGCACGCAATAGAAAATGTCAATAATGATAAGTCCTTTTATTAAATATTTTTAGTTGTATCCATTGGTTAATTAACAGTCTGTCATAATGCATTAATATGTATGTTACTGATCTCAAATGTTGGTGCTATATTTCCATATTAACAATCCTAAAACTATTGTTCTTATTCCCAGATGCTAGTAGCGCCTATTACGGAACAAGGACAAGTTCAGAGAGATGTTTTTCTTCCTGGAAAGGACTATAAGTGGACTGACACCAAAACCTCCCAAGTATTCGATGGAGGCACCATCTTAAGAAATTATCATTGTGGCCTGCTGGAAATTCCAGTTTTTATAAAGAATACCTGATAGATTCAAAACAAATGTTATTAAAATTTATATCACTTCTGAGAAGACAATTATTATAGAGGTGTCTCTTATTTAGAGATGACTGCACTTTTACCAAGCACTCCAAGGATCATATGCTTTTAATTGTTAGAATTTGTTACCGTATAATGTTCTTTTTAGGTGTTTGACACATTTACCATATCTAATGATAGGTGAAAGCTACTATTACAAAACTGAAATCGATAATAGTATTTTTGTGAAGATGAAATCATACACTGTAATATTTATTGCAAAAAGTCTTAGTAAATAAATTGCATCATCTACCTCTCTGTATTAACAAAATTATAAACAACTGGTTATTGCTTATTATTTGTAATTTAGTGTTTTGTCATAATTCCAAAATATGTCTTGCAGAAATGAAGAAGTTGGTTAAACCAATTTCTTGGTTGCCCCTCAATTAGTAAACACATATATGGGCTGTATGTTCAAAAGAAAAAGTGGAGGAGTTCTGGGGTAAATTACTTGCACTATAGGCAGGAGAAGGCTGGCAACTTGTGGTCCAGGGGGCAAATACGATCAAGTGGCCCATTTCTACTATCGTTTGAGCCTACTGACCCAGCCCACTCCCTTTTGTTAATTTTAAAAGTGGCATTAATATCATGAAGTAAAGTGATACCATGTAGCTCACATTAAAATGGTCTAAATACTATATAGCTTACAATTTAAGAAAAGCTACACTAGTCATAATATAGAGCTTACAGGGGAAATGGGCTATGTTCCTATTGTAGCTGCATTTGGATTGGAGCTCTGTGGTATCACTAGTGTTGCTCCATTTTATAGCAACAAGATGGAGATTAAGTGAGGCAGTTGCCCACTGGCTTTAGACATATGGCCAGCCCAGGGGGTAATTACCCCCCTGCCCCCTAGGCCAGCCCTCCCCTGACTATAGGAGATAACTAAAACTTCCCATTGATGTAAATGTGGATTTTAACGCCTCATAAGCTAGAGGTTTACAACGCATAACTCTGCAATGCCCTGGAGACCTCTCTAAAACAAGGGGAATTGTTGCAATATTTATTTATTCTCCTCTACAGTTCAAATGGTTTGTGCCAGAACGCCTCCACTTTTCTATTGAACATACAGCCCATAAGCTTATTAAAGTTAGAATATCATGAGGAGGAGAACAGGTGATGTTGGTCATATTATGTTCCCATGGCATATAATTGTGGTATACCTTTTTCTCATCCTTACAGTCTATATATATATAGAAAATTGTGGTTTCTGATTTGCTGTATGCCCTGCCCCAGCATGGGGGTGGAGACTGGCTGCATGCAGCAAATCAGGGGCAGCAATTTTCACAGCTATCCATAGCCATTGGGGTCACATGCAAGGGGTGTCTTTTACAAAATTATTTTTGAAAACTATATCCCATCTGTTTACATTTTTATGTGACCAACTTTTGAGGCTATCTGGAATTTATGAGGCACCCCGATAATCTCTGATTTATGTCCTCTGGGCATTGATAATTTACTACTCTATGACAGGGAATCTATTTGTTAAATCAATCAGATACTTTGAATTATAAATCTATGTACCAATGGTAAACATTTCTCATGCTCAAAATACAATGGGCATGCTATTAGTTGTGTCTATGTGAGAAAATAAATTCATGGACTCGCTTGCCACCAGTTGTAACACAGTGTACACTGTATTAATCTGTAGTTCATACGGCAATACTTAGGAGCAGGTCATTTCAACCATTACTCCTACCAGTGTATACATGAAAGACAGGATTATTTCATTAGGGAAAACCTATTTTGATAGGAAGAACGCACTGTAATTAGAAGCATTATCTCATATCTAGGTATCACTCAGACTTAATAGTCAGGATTCAGTAGAGCCTCGTGGACAATGTGCCTGCAGTAAGAGGCAGTCCAGTATATATCCACTAGAATGAGCAGTGCCATATTTGTTTTCAATTCAACTGTTTTCTATCTTATTATATTTCAAAAAAAGTTATATTTTATTTATTTTTAACTTTGCAATCCACATAGTCGTTCGGATCATCATACTAAGTGTTCTTATTTCAATGTATGAAGGTGCTGTGTATGGGTTTCTAGTCCTTCAGTTCCTAGCTCAATATTTTCAAGAGTATGTTTAAGACAAAGCGTTAGCAGAGATTAATCACCAAATTAACTATTCTTGTCATATTTTGCCTAGATTGATATTGTTTACTTGTTTACTTTGAATGTTGAATTATTCCCTTTAAAAAACTAGTTAGGAATAACACTCTGCCTAAATCAGAATGCTTGAAATACTGACAATTTCATCATTATGTGACATAACTCATGAGCAATGGAGCCATCCATCGGAACTATAAACATTTAGAACTTTATCTAATGGCTGATTTCAAGAGAAATGGTCATCTCCCTAATGAAAATGGTCACCTCCTTAAGTCATACAGCTTTATAAATTATTGTGCTGAAGTCTTTAATAGGATATTGTACAGGAAGTCAGAAATGTTTAAGAGCAGAAATACGGAATATATTTCATGTGAAAAAGTCAACTATATTGTACCTACAAAATAGGCAATTCTCCTCCTCCAGGGTTTCCCTAGGGTTCACTGCAATTCATTTTCCATCTCTCACCTCCAGACATCAAGATAGAAGACAACATATTTTTAATGTTTTGTTCAATTACTTAAAAATTGTTTTTTTTTTTATCATATGCAGGGGAAAATTAAAGGTCCTCCTGTGTCCACATAATTCATGTACAAAAATATGAATTATGATCATGAAAATACTTTGGGCTATAGCCTTTGATACTAAAGAGAAAGTCTCCATGTACTTATATAGAACAGTAGTTCCCAATCCGTTCCTCATCTACCACTAACAAGTCAGAGACATGGCGGAAGATGCACTAAGGTGTGATAAAGAGGTGATAAAGTGGAGATGATTTCTCCAGTGATATCATTTATCAATTTCCTATGTTATTCTTTGGTGCCTATGCACTAAGATCTCCAAAGTTGGAGAAATCTTAGAACATTGGCTCCATAGAATAACATAGGACTTGGAGAAGTGATATCTCTGCTTTATCATCTCTTTATCATGCCTTAATGCATCTCCCCCATGATATCCTTGCTAAAGCACAGATGAATAAAATCAAAATGACTCTGATTAATAATACTTAATATGTAAAAATATATATATATTGTAGTGTTTATCCCCCTGAGTAAAAAAAGGTACTCTCACTGCTCACAGTGGTGCTGTTGTTACACCATCCTATGGACAGCTCTAGTCCGTAGACCATTACTCTCCATAGGATGGTGTAGCAACAGCTCCACTGTACAATTTCAGGCCATTATGATATTGCACCTAAAAATTCAGCTTTGAGCTGTAATAACTTTTGAATAAAACACCTTTCAGCAGTGGGAGTACTCAGGGGGATAAACCTTACAACATTTTTTTTTTTATATTTTAAGTATTACTATCCCTTTCATTCACTTTTGTTCCAGGAAAATATCAAAGTGCTTTGGCTACATTCTATTGCAGATGCTAATTTTATCTCTGCTTTTTTCTCCAGATTTCTCCATAGACTTCAATAGGAAAATATTTCATTAAGTGGGAGGTAACATTTATCACCTACAATAGAATCCAGCCCCTTGAATCTTAAAAGTACTTTAGGACATGTCTGTGAACCATTGGCTTAGATCATTTGAGTATTATATTTTATTTTACCGTAGGACACAGCTCCCCTTAAAATGTGTTTTATGATGAGACAGTCACACTTTATAGGGATGTGATAATTAACCTGAGACTCCCACAAAACTGTTGGTGCTGCATTTTTTCTGTGTTTAGCCAGAGGTTCTCAATCTTTTTTTTTCATTCATAGTCTGAGATTTCAAGGTCCATAACAGTTTGCAGGCTGCTCAATAAAGGACATTTTGAAAATAATATTATTTTAGATCCCATAATCAGAATATGAATAACAATCATATAGTGTACAGTATATCAATTTCCACAAATATACATTCGCTACTCACAGTTTTGTAAAAAAAAAAAAATGGGCCCTGTAAGTGGGTGTTCATGGTACACTTATGTTCCATGGCACCCAGTTGACAACCTCTGGTTTATTTAATCATGTGTATTTAAAGGGATAGTAATGTCTATATTAAAGTTTGAGAGTTGGTACCATGTTAGCCGTAGAAATACAGGAGGCACAGGAGGCAAATATAGTTTTTGATACCTTTTATTGGCTAACTAAGCAGATTTAAATGCAAGCTTTCAAGACCTTATGTCTCTTCCTCAGGCATGTTATACAGATAAGTATGAAAACATCTTTCTTAAATAGAAGTACACATTGCATTGTTTATAATGGAAATCAGATAGGAGAACTCAATCCAGATCCAGATACTTTGATCAGTCAGTGGTAAATTGCACTCTTCCTCTGAGGCTTTAGAGGTACTTACGATGCTCTTGGGTCTGTTGGAAAGGTCAATCAACTAAATTGATAATGTGACAAGAATTCTTTGTCTCTGTTTAAACCACTACAAACTGCATTAAATTTTAACATTAATTTTACCTCCCATACCTTTCTGTCCCTCTGAGTGCGGAACAGTCCCATCATTACACTTAACTTAATATCCCTGACACTGTGCCCATTTTGACAAATGAAATTACATACAGATGAAAGACTTAAAGGGATAGTAATACTTGAAAATAAGTTTATTTTATATTGTAGCCCTTTAAAAAACATGAAAAATGATATAAGTCTTATCTCCCAAACCTTTATGGTTTGGAAGATATTCAGAAGTAAAGTTTCCCCTGGAGTGATGTCATTGAGTGCCAGAGAGGTATCCATGAATTGTATTGCAATGCAATTAATAGCTCTCAGGCAAGCAAAGGTTTAAACTGTCAGAGGAAAGATTCAACATGTTACATCTTTGTGACACTCACACGCATGCTACCTGTGTGAAATGGTCCATAGGATGCAATGATTCTCTACTTGTGTTTTTTTCATGTGACGCTGACACTGGATCCAAGTCACTCATGAGAAAGGAGCTTAAACCTTTGTTGTGCTTGTTTCGGTAAATGTATTGTTTTATATTTCTAATCTCTACTTAAAATGGAACTTTCAGCTTTATAATATTGCCCCCCAATACATTACTAATATAGCGATAGGCAAAGTAACAGTTGTATTATGGTGAATAAATCTACGTTATTGAAGTAATCCACCTTCTTCAGCAGGCATCCAGCAGACAACAGCGCAGACATCTTAGAGGGAAGTTGTCTCTGAGTCTGTGCTGTCTGTCCCGTGCATTGCCCGGATTGGTGGTGACTTTCATTGGTTACCTTAAGGTAACAGAAGCTACTGCCTGCGCAGGTGCCCAGAGCTTCTCTTGTGCCCTGGATGTCTGCATAAGAAGGTAGATTACTTTAGTAAAGTAGATTTATTCACCATAATACAACTATTACTTTGCCTATCGCTATATTACTAATGTATTGGGGGGCAATATCATAAAGCTGAAAGTTCTGCTTTAAGAAAACAGGCCTATGTCATTAATATGTTAGTAAAACTACCACAAATGGCAAGAGCAAGTGAACACATTGAGCAGAATTTTCCAAAATAGCATCTATGGAGTTATAGAGTTTTTTTCTGTTGAATAATATGAGGTTAATAACACATCTGTTAGATTTTTATTCCAAAAGTTACTGCAACTCAAATATGTGTTTTTATAAACTGCAGTTTTCTATTTTGTTCACCAGGTGGTGCTGTTCAAATCACTTACTATTGGGGAGCAGTAGTTAGTAAGGCTGACGTACTAAGAAAGTGGTGCAGTTTCACTGCAAATCAACTGCACCATCGGGGGACAAATACAAGGTCCAGATTACTCAAAGGGAGCTTTTAACCCCTTGAATACTAATGAGATCTCAAAAGCATTGTGAAGAAATTCATTTACGAGCTCTCCAGCATTTAAGGGGTTAAATGCCCCATTAACATCAATGAGAATTAAAAAAAAAGAAAATCAATCAATAAGAATTGTAGGAATCCTTGTTTGTGCTCTATGGTGCACTTAGTTGGCTACAAAATGGCGCCACTTCTTAATACATCAGCCTCGCTGACTCAAGCTATCTCATAGAATCCATTATTAATCCTTTGAATGCCAGAGGGGTAAGCAACTCAAAGGGTAAAAAAAATTCTCTTAGACACCAGTTGACTCTGTTAATTAAAAAATAAGTTTGAGCTGTAAAATAACTTGAATACATTTTTTTCCCAGCAAAACTCTGTAACATACAATTCCTTTAAAGGGATGGTAATGTCAGAAAAAAGTATTAACTATATGGTATATACTATTAAAAGAGAGTACTTGCACTTATTTGTATCCCTCAAACCATTATGCTTTGAGAGATATAGGAAAATAAAGTTCTCCGCTCCCTCCCATTTCTGCTTGTCGAGCTGTAAAACTGTCAGAAGCAGATTCTGGTCGCTTGACCAGATGTGGCTCTTCAGCAGTGCCGACATAACGATATCTAAAGAAAAATACTTCATCAGAATGGTCTACAACATGTGCTTGCAAACAAGGCACACATTGTAGACTGTTCTGATGAAGTATTTATTTTTATGTATTGCTATGTCGGCGCTGCTGAAGAGCCGCCGTCTGATCCAGGAACCAGAATCTGCTTCTGAAAGATTTACAGCTCGTCAATCAGAAAGGGGAAGGAACTGAGAACTTTATGTTCCTATATCTCTCAAATCATAATGGTTTGAGAGATATGAATAAGTACAAGTACTCTCTTTTAATTGTATATACCATATAGTTAATACTTTTTTTCTGACATTACTATCCCTTTAAGATTACTTGACATTCTGGTGCTCAAATCATGTTATCATTTTCACTAAGCAATCTTTATATTGCATATATTTAATCAATTTTCTTATCTTACATATATAATTTGGTTTTATTATTTTATTGCAAACTAGTTGAAAATCCCGTTTACATGGGCCACAGTGCCAACGCTACAGTCATGCGCAGTAGAGACTGCCCGCGTTGCGACTGATACGGAGCGGGGCACTCAGAATTCAGACCGGAGTCCTCTCTGCGCACCCTCTTAGTACCGCTTGGTCCGAGGAAGGTGCGCAGCTTAGTCCCAGGAAGGTGCGCAGAGAGGACTCTGGTCTGAATTTGGAGCGCCCCACTTTGTATCAGCCGCGGATCGGGTAGTCTCTACTACTCATGACTGCAGCGCGTGCAGCCATCTCTGCTGCGCATGATGGCTCCTGACAAACATCCTTTGTGAATTGTTATATAGGAAGCTTTTCTGTGCATGTGCTAATACTAGTCTTTAAAGGGTTAGTAATGTCTTGTATTAATAAAAAGTAATATTGTAGATATTCAAAAAATAAATCAATTGATGCCAGTCCGATCTCTCAGACCTTTATAGTTGGAGAGATATTTGATGACAAGGTTCTCCCCTTTCACTGATGGCAGCAGTAAAGGAGATTCTAGTCATGTGACTCGAGGCAGCTCTTCAGCAGAGCAGAAATACCGCTATCTAAAAAGAAATACTTCATTGGAACAGGCTACAACATGTGCCTGGTTTGCAAGCACACTTTGTGGACTGTTCCCATTAAGTATTTATTTTTAGATTGCAATAGCTCGGCTCTGCAGAAGAGCCGCCTGCTGATCCCGAGACCAGGATCTTGTTCTGTCAAGTAGAGATTTATGTCTGTGAAAGGGGAGGGAGGGGAGAACTTTATCACCTTATATCTCTCAAACTATAGAGGTTTGGACTGGCATCATTTAATTTATTTTTTGAATATCTACAATATTAGTTTTTATTAATACAATACATTACTAAACTTTTAACTCATGACAAGCAAAAAACAATACAGAAAAAACTTTGTGATTAAGTACTATCTGACCTGAGAAAAAGAGCTTATCTCTCAAAAGCTTGTCTTAACCTTTCACCAGCCAGAGAATGCACAATATATTGTTTTGAATAAGCATTGCACAGCCCTCTAGTCCTTAAAGGGTCAGTGTCTCCACAGTGGAAAAAAATATTATTTTCTTAATAAAATCAGATTTGTGGAGCTTATTTGTGACACTCCTTAGTTACCTCACAAACTTAAAGGGATAGTAATGTTTCACAAAAACAGCAACTCCAATTAATCTTCATAGTATTTGGGCCATGGAGAGTGTTAGTGCAATACTGTCAGAGTTGTAATTCAAGAGTAATTGAATGATAAATTATTCCCCTCCCGCCCCTTTTACCTAGTGTAAACCACCTCCCCTCAGATATGGAATCTGGTCTTTTGCCCGGACAGCTCACAGCAAGGGGTGGGAGGGGGATAATTTATCATTCAATTACTCTTGAACTACAACTCTGACAGTATTGAAATAACACTCTTCATGGCCCCAGTACTATAAAGATTAATTGGAGCTGCATTTATTGTGAACCATTACTATCCCTTTAAAAGGATAGTAATGTTTCATAATAAAAGCAGCTCTAATTAATCATCATAGTATTTGGACTTTGGAGAGTGTTATTTCAACTCTGTCAGAGTTGTAGTTCAAGAGTAATTCAATGACACAGTATGCCCCTCCCGCCCCTTTTCTGATGTAACACTGTTCAGCCAGATCAGAAGGAAGGTGCCCAGGTAGACTGCAGAGAGGGACAATCTTTGATTAAGATAAGGGAAAAACCTGAAAAACGTGTCAAGGGGGGCAGGGCTTTCATTGTTCTCATAGGAAGAAGATTGTCCCCTTCTGTTATCTGTCTGGTCTATAGAATGGATTCCACATCTGAGAAGAGATAGCTTACACTAGGTAAAAGGGACGGGAGGGGAAACTTTTCTTGTGAATATCTCTCAAACCATAAAGGTTTGAGAGATAAGACTTATATCGTTCTTCATGTTTTTTTAATCCCTACAAAATAAATTAAAGATAAAACAAAGTATTACTATCCCTTTAAAACAAAAAGTGCAGTTAGTTTTCAATATTTTCATCACTTTCTGAATTTTTCCAGTGCTTCTAACTTTAGCTGGTTTGCTCTCTGTCTGCCCTTTTTTCATTTAAACCTCTCACTGATGTGCGAAAGCTACACCCAGGAAAATGAAGGCAATTCAATGGAAAAAATATGACCTGCACAGATAGGTGAGTTTTTTCAGCTGATAATTAAACGGATAGTAGCACTTAATACATAAAAAATAATATATTGTAGTGTTTATCCTCCTGAATAAAAAGGGTATTCCCACTGCTGAGAGGTGTTTTATTAAAAAAATACTTGAATTTTATAGGTATAGTATCTCAATGACTTGAAATGTTACATTGGTGCTATTGCTACATTGTCCTATGGAGCTTTATGGTCAACTGACAAGATCTGTCCATAGGATGCTATAAAACAGCGCCACTCTAGTCATTAATATACTGCACCTACAAAAGGTCAAGTTTGAGCTGCAGTAAGTTTTGAATAAAACACCTCTCTTCAGTGGGTGTATTCTTGATTTACTCAGGAGGATAAGCACTACTATATATATATATATATATATATATATATATATATATATATATATATATATATGTTTTTAAATATTAAGTGCTACTATCCCTTTAAGATAGATTGAGAATAAAGATTCTGCCCATTGACACAGCAACGTTATAAGCTTGTTAAACACTTTTCTAATATCTTAACCAGTTGAGTGCCAGAGAGGTATCCAAGACGTTGCAATGCACTCAAAGTGTTAATGTGAATAAGAGATCTGTGGAAAAAATAGTAACACTTATCTGATTTATTTTGTCCCCTTAAAGGGATAGTAATGTTTCATAATAAAAGCAGCTCTAATTAATCATTATAGTATTTGGGCCTTGGAGAGTGTTATTTCAACTCTGTCAGCGCTCTAGTTCAAGAGTAATTGAATGATAAAGTATCCCCCTCCCGCCCCTTTTACTGATGTAACACTGCTCACCACAGTGCAGCAGGGAGTGTCCATGTAGATTGCAGAGTGGGACAGTCTTCAATTAAGATGAGGGAAAAAGCTGAAAAACCTGTCAAGGGGGGCAGGGCTTTCATTGTTCTCACAGTAGAATATTGACCCTTGTGAGCTGTCTGGTCTATGAACTGAATTCCACATCTGAGGGGAGGTGGCTTATACTAGGTAAAGGGGGCGGGAGGGGGAAACTTCATCATTCAATTACTCTTGAACTACAACACTTATAGTATTGAAATAACACTCTCTATGGCTCAATTGCTACGAAGATTAATTGGAGCTGCTGTTTTTGTGAAACATTACTATCACTTTAACATGCTACTGTACGTATCTCAGATTTGTCCTAAGAAGCACTGCCCCTTTAACAATCATTTGAGCACCAGAAACATATATTCCAATTAAAAAGTGTCACTAAATACCAAAGTATTCATAGCTACAGATCTTTATTTAAAATTTAAATTCTGGAAAACACAAATCTGTTCCCACTATGGTGACCACTAGTGTTGAGCGAGCGTGCTCGGCCGATGCTCGGATCGGCTCGAGCATCGCTCTGCTCGGCACATGGCGGTACTCGTCGACTACCGCCATGTGCTCGCCCGCCGTGTTCGGGTGGCGGGGATCTGTGCCGGAGGAGGCACAGATCTGAAGACGCTCCGCTGGACCACCAGGGACTGGAGGTACGGGGGCATTGAGGAGATGAAGGGGGCATTGCGGAGATGAAGGGGGACAGTGTGGAGATGAAGGGGGACATTGTGGAAGAGGGGCATAGCGGAGATGAAGGGGGACATTGTGGAAGAGGGGCATAGAGTCTATGCCCCTCTTCCACAATGTCCCCCTTCATCTCCGCTATGCCCCTCTTCCACAATGTCCCCCTTCATCTCCTCTATGCCCCTCTTCCACAATGTCCCCCTTCATCTCCGCTATGCCCCTCTTCCACAATGTCCCCCTTCATCTCCACACTGCCATAGAGGAGATGAAGGGGGACATTGTGGAAGAGGGGCATAGCGGAGATGAAGGGGGACATTGTGGAAGAGGGGCATAGAGGAGATGAAGGGGGACATTGCGGAGATGAAGGGGGACATTGCGGAGATGAAGGGGGGCATTGACCAGGCACCCTCCCCTCATCAGAGCAGGGAGTGCCTGGTGTAATGCTCGTGTCGCCCCATTCAATTGAATGGGGCTCGGGTGCTCGGCCGAGCACTCGAGCCTCCGGCGGTGCTCGGTCAGAGCACCCGAGCACCCGAGCATCGGGGTGCTCGCTCATCTCTAGTGACCACATGTCCTGAATATTCCAGGACAGTCCATGATGTTTTAAATGTGTGTCCCTTGTCCCAAGCAGCTCCCTATAAAACAAAGTCTTAAAAATAAAGACTCCAGTACACCAGACAGACATCTAAACTGAGGGAACTGAGCCTAGATCCTGTCATCAAAGAGGAGCTGTGGTGCAAGTCTGTTGTAGTGTAATGCTAGTCTAAGGCTTTGGGCAGGCACTAAACAGTTCTCCCCCTAGTGTTTAGAACTCTGTGGTGCGCCAGAGAAAGAGCAGGCTGCACATTGATGTCCGGTAATGTACAGTGACCCCTCCTACATAACAGCACTAGAACTGAGGAGTTCTCTGCTGCTCTCTTATCTGCAGTGTCCCTATATGGCAGAATTTAAATTTGTTTCAAAAAACAAATAAACCAATAAATATATTCAAAGCAGAGGCATAAAATAAATCACTTAATATATTAATAATAACTACTCCCTTTGAACTCACTGAGTAATTTTCTTCCTGACAAATTTATTGAAGCATTTTTGTTGCCAACACATTTCTCCTTTTTTGAGAAAAAAAGATTGCAATAACATTTTGTCATCTGGGTTCACATGAAGACATCAGAGCAATGTCTAACTCTGCACTGTGGTCCAGGGGATGTTCACAGGGGTTACTAGAGCCTTGATTGTGTGCAGCCCCAAAGCAGAGTGCTCCATCTTTACTGCACTCCCAGCACAATGCAGTGAAGGTGCAGAAGAGGTGATCTGCATGGCAGCTTATACAGTCACACAGATAATGATATAATTGCTCACTGCAGTAATCATTTCAAAAAGGTCCATGTGGGTATAAGTCTGTAATTTTTGATTGATGGCAATGTGACATGCCTATCAGTCATACCTCCGAAACATCCCCAACAGTGAGTTGGAAGACTAGTGGAACATGGGTAAACTGGAGAAGAGTTAGCACAGGTAACTTGATCTGAGCTACAATGCAGTGCTCTCATGTCACCCAACACTTCCTTATGGCTGATGGCCAGTGATGATTAAAGTAAACTGTTCTGCTATAGCAACCTTCAGGGATGTGTCCAGTGCATTGCTTCACAATTCTTTGGACACCTCTCTGGTCCTTAAAAAGTTAAAGATCTGGCTCTGCAATGTGTTGTGTACCACTCTGACACTCAAAGGGTTGAAAGTATTTCTTTTGTACTATGCAGTTTGTGTTTGCTAACATTTGGAGTGATTTCATGCACCCTTCACCATTTAATTCTTCCTCTTCCGAATCGTAAATAAGTTGCATAAAAGGACATGGTGAAGCATGCAGAGGTCAGACAGGGAATTTGCTAGAGAACAGTCTGTTCATGATGCTGTCACTTAACATCAAATCAGAAATCTACACAGACTGCCATTTTGCTGAGTGATGAGAACGGACTTCAAGTTAAAGTGGACCTGTTGCTTTATCAAATACTAGCAACATGGGACGGCGTTGCCCGTCATGTTATGACCATTGGGCGCACGTGTTTGAAATGCAGACACACTGATAAACACAGACATATGCAGCATACAGGCAGACACATACCATACATCCCAAGTGTCCCTCTTTAGGAGGGACAGTCCCTCTTTGAGGGCCAAATCCCTCTGTCCCTCTTTCCCACCCTGTTGTCCCTCTTTTTAGGAGGTCAGACTGTGTGCAGGGCCGGCTCCACCTATAGGCGAGGTAGGCGCCGGCCTAGGGCGCACACGTACTGGGGGCGTGGGCATGCAGCGGAGAAGAGGTGCGCCCACACACACCATGCCAGGAACCACAACACAGTCAGGTCTATGTTGCTACAGCGCTCCCTCATCTGGTCGGATCTTTAGTAATGCAGAGCGCGCTGGGAGTCATGATCTCCCGCCGCGCTCTCCATTACTGAAGAGAAGACTGCGCGGGAGATACAGGTATGTGATGGGGGGCAAGTTGGAGCTGAGGGGGCATAGTGGAGCTGAGGGGGCAAGTTGGAGCAGATGTGGGGCAAAGTGGAGATGATGGGGGCAAGTTGGAGCTGTTAGGGGAAAGCTGGAGCTGAGGGGGCATAGTGGAGCTGGTGGGGGCAAGTTGGAGATGATAGGGGCAAGTTGGAGCTGATGAGGGTCAAAGTGGAGCTGATGAGGGTCAAAGTGGAGCTGAGGGGGGGCAAGCTGGAGCTGAGGGGGGGCAAGTGGAGCTGAGGGGGGGCAAAGTGGAGCTGGTGGGGCAAGTTGGAGCGGATGGGGGGGCAAGTTGGAGCGGATGGGGGCAAGTTGGAGTTGCTGGGGGCATAGTGGAGCTGATAGTGGAAAGTTGGAGCTGAGAGGGCATAGTGGAGCTGGTGGGGGCAAGTTGGAGCGGATGGGGGGCAAAGTGGAGCTGATGGGGGTAAGTTGGAGAGGATGGGGGGCAAAGTGGAGCTGATGGGGGTAAGTTGGAGCTGAGGGGGCAAAGTGGAGCTGAGGGGGCAAAGTGAAGCTGAGGGGGCAAAATGGAGCTGGTGGGGGCACGTTGGAGCTGATGGGGGCAAGTTGAAGTTGATAGGGGCAAAGTGGAACTGGTGGGCCAAAGTGAAGCTGATAAGGGGCAAGTTGGAGCTGGTGGGGGGCATCTCTTACAGGCATCTCCAGAACAGGGGCAGAGTGGCTCAGGGGGCAGAGAGAGGACAATCATGAAAAGAGGTTGGGTATAAGTAGGCAGGGTATAAAGGGGTGGGACACAAGGGGCGGAGCGAAATGGGTGGCAAAATTAGGTTTTGCCTAGGGTGGCAAAAATCCTTGCACCAGCCCTGACTGTGTGGTGTGTATTACTTTGCTCTACAGCAATAAAGCAATAAACTTCAGTATATGTGTTTATACATTAGTCTGTGCAAATAAAATACTTTGGTCTTGAACTAAATCATTTATTCAGTTACATAAATAGCCAGTAATAGGTCATGAAATAACCTAAAAATTCTTACTAATGCCCCGCCCACCAGCCAGACCCCCAATAATATCACCTAAAACTAACGTGTCCCTCTTTGGCCCTGTGAAATGTTGGGAGGTATGCACATACACACAGTGAGCGGCAGAGACATGCAAAACACATGTACACACAGACACACTGGAGATGCACACATGGACACACATATGTAACAGAGATGTACACACACAGACACGCAACATATATGAGCAGAAACACATGTGCTCATGAGTTGTGTACCCCTCTGGCACTCAAAGGGTTAAGGTATAGAGAGGCATGTGAGAGTTAAATAGCAGTGGGAAGTGTGTTCATACCTGGGAACACTGACTTGTGAAGTCCCTAGAGGGGACTGATGTGGTGCTGATGTGGAGAGACAAATGGGGCAATCTGGGTTAAAAGTGGGTGGGGCTTAATCACGAGTAGGGGGCGGGGCTTAACATAAATGTGAAAAAGTGTTAGTAATAGGCTGGGGAAGGAGGAGAAGTGGGAGGGGAATGCAAGTTTACAGTGTGAGGGGTTTGAACACACTCCCTGAGGGGTAAAACTTGATACACAACCCTGTGGCAGTCAGTGGGTTAAGTGTGAATCTGATGGCTGTCTGTCCTGTGTCTTGCATGGCAAATGATGACAGTGAAGAAATAATTGAGCAATGAGGACCTACCTTAACCCTTTGAGTGCAATTTTGTTCCTCTGGTGCTGCAGTACAGGTCCTGCTGAGGCCTCTGGGAGTCAGGGTGAGTGACTGTGTGTGTGTGTCAGCCATATGTATTTCTGGCTTTGTGTGTGTATGTGGTGCTGTGTGTGTGAGTGGGGGCATGTCTGTTTGGTGCTGTGTAAGTGGGGCATGTGTGTGTGTGTGGTGCTGTGTGAGTGGGGCATGTGTGTGTGTTTGTGTGGTGCTGTGTGAGTGGGGCATGTGTGTGTGGTGGTCTGTGTGTGTGAGTGGGGCATGTGTGTTTGTCTGTGGTGTAGGAGCAAGTGGCGGCCATATTGTTTTTTTCTGACTTTGATAGTGGTGGACGGGCTGCATAGTGGGGGTGGGCCAACTCCCTGCATGATTGAATCACCCAATAGGAGTAGTAACTCCTGCTTTATGCCTCCCCTGGGTGTGTTTTGGCAGGCACAAAGTCTTCTTTTATATATATAGATAGGTGACTTGAATGATCTTTCAAAATCATCCTTATGTTGTGTTAGACATACTGTTTTTAAAAAGATTGTCATTTTACTTTTTTCGTTTGTGCTATTTGCATACTAAAATCTCATGCCCTTTCCCCTTTATACATCACTTCCATAAATCTCCCACCCTCTCCCTTTCCACTGCTGTGTACTTTTTTTTTAAAGCTTCATTGAAAGAAAATGAAATTACATTGGCAATAAGATACAAAAACGTGTAGTGCAGTACACCGTAGGGTAACAAAGATAACATTGGTCACAGCAATAATGGAGGCATTGGTGGAGTGGTGAAGCCAGTTGTTGTCAAGTAGTGTGGAAAGTTAGGTGCTCGACCCTTGAGGCAGGGAGAGGCGAGTGTAAGAAACAACCTGAGCGGGGCAGAGGGTTAGGCTGTGCATATATTGGTGACTAGCAATTTGGGATGGCGTTGCCCGTCATGTACTCAGCCTCACATTAACCCTTTGAGTGGCAGAGGGGTACACAATGCATTGAGTACGCCTCTGCTACTCAAAGGCTTAAGTATTGTTTAAAAAATAAACAACCAGATTACCAATGCGTCACACTGCTAATATCTCCTAAAGAGGGATGCTTGGGAGGAATATATCCCTACTATCTCCTAAAGAGGGATGCTTGGGAGGAATATATCCCTACTATCTCCTAAAGAGGGAGACGAGAGGAATGGACCCCTACTATCTCCTAAAGAGGCACACGTGGGTGGAATGGACCCTAAGATCTCCTAAAGAGGGACACTTGGGAGATTTGGACCCCTAATATCAAATAGAGAGGGAAACTTGGGAGGTATATACCCCTAATATCTCCTAAAAAGGGACAACTGGGGGTATGGTACATATAATCCCCAAAAGAAGTTCTGCATCAGCCGAATTTTTACACCAAAAAATGTCCTTTCCTTGTGAACATATGTGATTTCCAGATCTGTATACACTTTGAAAGTACAGGATCATACTGGGCAGTTCTTGTATGTGACTAATAACTGGTTATTTGTCCCAAACCTGACATTATACCACTGAGAGCTTATGATAGTAGAAGGAAATTTGTTATACAAATAATTAGGGATCTTCATCTAGAGAGAAGAAAGGGAGAAACAGATTCATTATAACCTTTTGAGTGCCAAAGGGGCTGTGGCAGAGACCTCTGCCACCCAGGTGTTGCTGTAGAAGATGCCAAAAAAAAAAAAATATATATATATATATATATATATATATATATATATATATATATATAAAGAATGATGAATGAAGATAAGCAGAGTAAGAAAGAAGATAAGAAGATAAGATAAGAAGATAAGAAGACTCCAGATAAAAGATTACAGAAGACTGACAGTGAATGACAGGTAAGTGTTACACCTATGGGGTATGGGAAATAGGGTAGTATTAGGGCTAGTATTGTTTCACTGTATTGATATTGTTAGTGATGGTTTAGGGTATGTTTGGGAGGTAGGGGGAGGGTGACCATGTTTTTAGCTCACTCTCGTTGTTTAACACTGTGTCAAATAATGAGAGTTGGCTAATTTCCTTTGATGTTTTCACAAGTCCCGCTATTTAGCGTGCATTGT
The DNA here is from genome assembly GCA_037306005.1 of Rhinophrynus dorsalis. Classification (NCBI taxonomy): domain Eukaryota; kingdom Metazoa; phylum Chordata; class Amphibia; order Anura; family Rhinophrynidae; genus Rhinophrynus; species Rhinophrynus dorsalis. The sequence goes on along the minus strand of CM074722.1, from coordinate 445,564,525 downwards.
GGGAACCAAAAGCTGCAACGAGCATTTGGCCACAAACTGGATTTTTGCAACCAACGCTCGTTGCAGTTGATATTGGCCAAACAATAGAATAGCAGTGCTTTGTATACCTCTCTGGCACACAAAGGTTTAAATATTTTAAATCCAGATGGTGGCTTAGAGCACCAACACTCCAACAAACAGGAGCAGTCTAGAATTTAATCTCTAAAGCCCGATCTTTATGGTTACGACTGTTTAAATTGTTCTTGTATGCATGAGGTTTGATGATTTACACACAAAATGTGATGCTATCAGGACCTTTTTCACCAAGATTTCATATAAAAAGTTTCAATGCCACTAAATGTTTAAAGTGATAGTAATGTTTCACAAAAAAGCAGCTCAGATTAATCTTTATAGTATTTGGGCCATGGAGAATGTTATTTCAATACTGACAGAGCTGTAGGGTACAGTTGATATTGTGAAGAAACAGGAGGTTAAACGTTCATGTCCCTGTGATATGTGAGGACTGGGACTGGGACATTACAACAATACTTCTGCTATGGACCTTGCCCATCTCAACTCCTTGTAACTCAACCTCGCCACCTATTGGTTGAACCCTGCATTGCAGCATTGTGCTATGCACTGTCATCTATTGCTTAGTGACAAGCATAGCAGCATTGTTCTGTGCACTGCCATCTATTGGTTGGTGACATACATTGCAGCATTGCAGTGTCCCATGCGAGTATGCAAATATATCACTGTTACATTCTGGTACCTCCAGTTTCTCTTCAATGTTTTATTTATATTCCCCCGATCCTACACCCCAAAATTGTGATACTCAGTTATGTTGGTTGTATGTCTTGTCTTCTGTGTATTGTGATATTTTGTTATATGCATTTGCCCCAAGTTAAATGTAGGCTGTGAAAGGCCTGGTATTCAGTTTCAATAAACTTAGGTTTGTGTTTCTATTCCTGAAGTAGAAGTATAGTTTCTGTTATTGGGGTTGGGGGTTGCTAACACCATGCTTGTACAGCCAAAAGAACTTTGTTAAAAGTGGTATTGTTTTACCATGGAGGCAGTGGTGTTGCAGAGGAGATAGAAACTGTTTCTTGGAACAATGCAGAGAGGTTAGTGCCTGTCCAGCAGGTGCTTTGCAGCAGAGGGGAAGATACCTGCCCTGCCCAGGTCACTGCTCTCCATTGGACTGGCTGCACCTGGAGGTCTTCCAATCTGGTTGACCGCACCTCCTCTGGGTGGTGCAGCTAGATCCTGTCTTACTCCTGTCTTATGTCTTATATTACTGAACCAGTAATTCTTAAAGGGATAGTAATGTTTCAGAAAAAATGCAGCTCTGATTAATCTTCATAGTATTTGGGCCATGTAGAGTGTTATTTCAATACTCTCAGAGTTGTAGTTCAAGAGTAATTGAATGATAAAATATCCCCTCCTGCCCCTTTTACCTAGTGTAAGCCATCTCCCCTCAGGTATGGAATCTGGTCTCTTGACCGGACAGGCCGCTGCAAGAGACAATCTTCTTACTGTGAATATAAGGAAAACTCGGTCCCCTTTGGTAGCTTTTATCTTATGCTCACGGAAGATTGTCCCTCTCTGTGATCCATCTGGACAATCTGGTTGCTCTGAGGTGAACAGTGTTACATCAGTAAAAGGGGCAGGGGTGGGATACTTTATCATTCAATTACTCTTGAACTACAACTCTGACAGTATTGAAATAACACTCTCCATGGCCCAAATACTATGAAGATTAATCGGAGCTGCATTTTTTGTGACACATTACTATCCCTTTAAGAATTACTGGTTCAGTAATATAAGACATAGTCTGCACAATAGAGCAATTCAATTTGTTGCCAAAATTTTGTCCTCAAATGTTCTGAGCACTTGGGAATATTCAGAAGTGGCAAAAGGAAGTAGTAAGGAAACGCCAAAAATGTAAACTATTGCTGAAAGTCAATCACTTGTGAATTATAGTGAATATAAAAATATAAAATCTGAAAAAAATCACTTAGTCACTGAATCAGATGTACTAAGAAGAACTGGAGAAGTTCTGCGTAATCCAAATGTAAAAATGTTAACATACCTCCCAACATTTCAAATGGCCAAAGAGGGACAATTTTGTTTTAGGTGGTGTTTATGGGGGTGTGGCTGGTGGGTGGGGCATTATCGAGAAGTTTTAGGTTATATAATGACCTACTGGCTCCTCTTTGTGTAACTGAATAAATTATTTAGAGCAATACCAAAGTATTTTATTTACACAGATTAATTTATAAACACATATATTGAAGATTAACTACACATTGATGTGAGTTTTATTGCTGTGGAGCAATGTAATACACAATATTCATTCTGATGTCCTGAAAAGAGGGACAAAAGGGTAGAAAAGAGGGACAGAGGGATTTGGGTCTCGAAGAGGGACTGTCCCTCCTTATATATATGTATATATATATGAGAGGTCAATACAAGGATCTCTGCGGTGAGATATTTATTCCAAGGCCTGATCAGGTGACCAGGGGACACCCCTTGAGATTAGAGGAAAGGAGGTTTAAACTTCAACAGAGGAAGGGTTTTTTTTACGGTAAGGTCTGTCAAATTGTGGAATTCATTGCCCAGGGAGGTGGTTATGGCAGATACAATGGATACATTTAAGAGAAGATTAGATACATTTCTTTCAAAAGGGAACATACAGAGTTATACTGTATATCAGTAGGCTGATCAGGAAGGTCTGATAAAGACTAATTTAATTGGTAGCAGGAAAGCTATAAAATTCTCAGTTACTGAGGTATGAGGCGAAGGTTGAACTTGATGGACTTGTGTCTTTTTTCAATCTAATTTACTATGTTACTATGTGTTAATGGATCAATGACGGGGCATGACCTGACTGAAATTCAGTTCTGAGACCCAATTCCCATTCCACACACTAGCAATCTTACCTCCATTTGACAAATGTTGACCTTAGATATCAATAAAGCGGTTTCCTTTAAAATGTCATGTGAGGGTGTTATCTCTGCTTGAGACATTCGCTCACAGCTCAACATCTGGTACAGGCATGTGCTGGCAAAACCTGTTTTGGATCGACTGATGTGTCAGCATTCAGCTTTATTGCAGTACACAGGTTTTGTGGGTCATCTGGGTAAATTTTTTCCACATTTACAAAGCCTGGGCTTTTAAAGCAATCTGTTCACTAGTAAAGTTTTGCTTGCTTGTGCACTTTAATAATAAATTCAACATGTCTCCAGCTGTTATTGTCCTTTGAAGAGTGAAAAATGAAAAATAGATACAATTTCTACATAGATGTCTCAGAATAAGTTCTGAATAATAATTATTAAATATTTTCCAACGATATTCAAATTGTTTCCATCTCATCCTGAAGCTGACCTACTAAGGAGACCTGGAACAATTTTGTGACAAATCAGCTGCAAAAGAGGGAGAAAATATAAAGTTCTTCCAAATCCCCTTTGATTTAAATGAGGATTTAAAGGGATAGTAATACTTAAAATGTAAAAAAAAATATGTTGGAGGCGTTATCCCCCTGAGTAAAACAAGAGTACTCCCACTGCTGAAAGGTGTTTCATTCAAAAGTTATTAATTTTCAAAGTTAAAGTTTTTAGGTGTAATATCACAGTGGCCTGAAATTGTACAGTGGCGCTGTTGCTACACCATCCTATGGAGATTTATGGTCCCAGGACCAGAGCTGTCCATAGGATCATGTAGCAACAGCACCACTGTACAATTTCAGGCCACTGTGATATTACACCTAAAAACTTTAACTTTGAAAATTAATAACTTTTTACTGAAACACCTTTCAGTAGTGGGAGTACTCTTGTTTTATTTAGGGGGATAAACCCTACAACATATTTTCTTTTACATTTTAAGTATTACTATCCCTTTAATCCCTTGAATTCAAAAGTGGATGCCAGTGCATTGCTTCACAATGAGTTGGAGACCTTGATAGCAATCAAGGAATTAAAATCCCCATTTAAATCAATGGTAGTTTCCTTGGTCAAAGAATGCCCTATCACTGATTCACATAGTTGGGAACTCTCCAGATTTGCTCCGGAGACTCCGTTTTTTGCTACTAATTACCGTGTCTCCAGGGCAGAGGCCGATTCTCTGGATGTGGGGAGTTTTTAAACAAATTCTTCCAACTTCTCCTCCTTCCCCAGCCTATTCCTTCTACTTTGTTCTCGTATATTAAGTCCTGTCCCCACTCACAATTAAACCCCGCCTTTTTATGCAAATCATGTCTTATATCTCACATTTTATATGCATATTTTGAATACTCTTAGGGAGTCTCCCTAAGAGTGAAGGGTAATCCAGACATGGACCCCTTTCTCTCAGTGCCAAGGAAATTCAGCTGCATACTCCTGATGAGGACCAACAAGGCTGAAATGTACACTGGGGGTTATCTGGTGTTCCCATGCTGGGAGGACTTGCCTGTCATTTTAGAACTGGACCTCCCATTTTGGCTGAATTAGTCTAATATGTATGTGTACATTTCTCCTCTGTAATGGCTCTAGAGAGCTAAAATGTGATGCTTCTGAGCGGTGATTAGCTATAGAATAGGCCATTGTGTTGTTGTTCATCCTCAGAAGCCTCTCATTTTTTGTATGCTTATTTTGAATACTCTTAGGGGATCTCTCTAAGAGTGAAGCGTAATTCAGACATGGACACATTTCTCTCAGTGTCTAGGGGAATTCAGCTGCACCCTCCTGATGAGACCCAACAAGGCTGAAACATACGTCGGGGGTTAGCTGGTGTTCCCGTGCAGGGGGGCTTGCCCATCATTTTGGACCTGGACGGCCCTTTTGGGAGGGATTAGTCTAATATGTACGTTGAAATTCTCCTCTGTAATGGCACAGCTAAAACATGATGCTTCTGATCGGTGACTAGCCGTAGAACAGGCAATTGTGCTGTTGTTCATCCTGAGAAGCCTCTCACATTTTGTAGGCATATTTATCTCTCCCCAGCAGCACAACAGGACTCCCCTCCAGGGAGTTCATAATTCAAAGTTCCTAGGTATGCTGATTCACTACAGCTACATCTACAGCCTATTTACTAACATTTTACACAGACAATTCTCACCTCAAAGGAAAAATAACATCTCATAATCATAATAATAACAATGTCCCATTTACCTTACAATGACCACAAGATTGTAATGGCCCTTATGAATTTTTTCTTTGTGAGTTTGTTCATGCAATAACACCTTCAGTCAGTCCTGAATTACAATGTGCAGTGGCTAGGGCTTGTGTCCTGCTAGTGGAAAACAACCACGTCATATTTATGAAAGAAAAACTCGTATTACTTTTAATGGGGCAGTTTTGTTGATAAATTTGGAGCAGTTGTCTTGAACAATGTGAAACAAACAGCAGAGAAAGTTGGAATATGTTTATTCCATTTCCCTGGGCATTTTAGTGGTGAGATGTTTGAGCACAATTAATTCTTAACAACGTTGGCGTGTGCATCAGTGTTCACTAAAGTGATCATACACCCTCCTACAATAGCAAGCAATGTGATGTCCCCTAGCTGCTGGTAGACTACATCACCCATCATCCTTCACCAGCCAAGTTGGAATTGTAGTCTGGCAGCAGCTGGAGGGCTTCACATTGCCCACCTCTGCCCTAGTACATACCCAAAAGGGCAGCGGAAACCAATGACTTACCATTTTACATTTTTCCCATTAAATATTTTAACCCCTTAACGACCCTCGATGGTCATAGTACGTCAAGGGTCGATCTGACTGAATGACCCATGACGTACTATGACCGTCATGGAGTTCTGGGCTCCCCCCGCGGCTGCACGCCGTACGGGGAGTCCGGAACCGGAAAAAAAAAAAAAAAAGCTCCGCGGACGTTGAGTCGCGTCGCTGATACCCCGGTCGTTAAGGGGTTAAAATGAATATCTATATATATATTTATTTATAGATTTATTTATTTAGCCATAAACAAGATGAACTGTGTTACACTGATGGAACTAAAAGGTTATATATTGTGTACATTCATTTGAATATACTAGAATCTCTGTTTAAAGCAGCTACAATCTATGTTGTGCGTCTTTGCAGTAAAGTAAAGCTTGTGCTTGCCTGAAACATTTAAATAGGTCCATACAGTTTTCAAAATAGTCTTGATAAAGCATTATATGACAAGTGGTTTAAATGGCAACCAGTGTATTGCTACACAAATGAACAACAGACAGATAGATAGATAGATAGATAGATAGATAGATAGATAGATAGATAGATAGATAGATAGTGTTAGGTACCAGGAACCAGACAGACACAAAAATGTAAAAATGCAAAACACCTTTATTGAAATAACAAAAGCAAACAAAGCAAAACTGTGACTCAGAAGCGTAAACCAAAAGACAAACCAGGGTCAGGAACCAAGACAGGTACTCAACCAAGCCGGGGTCAGGAATCCAGAGATCAGCAAAGTCATAAAAAATCCAGGAGTCAGAAGCCAAAAGGGACATCAGAGGAAGCCAGGTCATACACAGGTACTCAGCAATGCAGTAGAACATTCTTGCAGCCAGAAGCAAACACAAGGGCAAACTAAGAAGTGACAATTGTACTCTGCTGTGCTACCGCACTCACACATTAAATTATGGTGCTTCTAGACTTGCAATCTCAACAAGACTTCTCTCCAATTAGTCAAGCATTCGGTATAAATAAATAAAACTTGACTTTTATTGAACCATTATTAAAAAATCAGACGTTTCAGTCCTATGTAAGAACTTTCATCAGGGATAACACAAACACAGTTACAGATCTGTCATCCGGTCTGACTTATAACATCTCTATTGTTGAACTTGGCGCCGCTGTGACATCATCCCAGTTGTCATTGCACCAAGAGGACGCCTCACCGGCGGCAAGTAAAACAACAATACAAGACATCATGACCTCTAAAAACAATACAATATTCTTAATTAAAACTATGTAAAACTAAGCACCATATATTATATATAATGTATAAGACTGAATTGTTCGTTGAGCCCGGAAGGTGACAGGGATTTCAGTCTATAGATCCAATACATCCCTCTCCTACCTAACTGCATCTCCCTGTCACCTCCTCGCTGGGCTTGCTTCAGCACTTCAAATGGAAGTCATAGCAATTCCTTCACTTTATCTTTATATGAAAGAAAGTGTCTCGCCATAGGAGCCCAGTTTAACTGCTGATCACTCAGAGTACCATTCAACGCTCTCGTGATGGTAGACCTATGGTCTCGCATTTGTTCTTTGAATGCTCTTGTCGTTTTGCCAATATACACTTTTTGACAGGGGCATATTAATAAATACACCACATATGCAGTGGTACAAGTGATGTTGTCTTTAATCTTAATGACATAACCATTCCCAGGGATTTTATAAGTGGTACCTATCACCATATGAAAACACGTCACACACCCTGAACATCTGAATACACCTCTCAGTGTATCCATCATTTCCACTGTATATTTAGACCTTGGGTCGGAGCTAACCAACTCGTCTCTCAAGCTCCGTCCACTTTTGTAACTAGTATAGGAGGTCGTTCAAAGACGTGTCCCACTTCGGGATCTCTCCTCAATATGTCCCAGTTGTTCAAAATGGCAGTTCTGACTTATCCACTTATGTCCGCAAAGTGGTGGTAACAATCATACTGTCCTTATTTTTTGTGCTAATACTATTGGAACCCAATCACAGTGTCTGTCTGTCCATTCCAGCTACCTGCTGTATATCCTTCCTTATTTCGGATTCCTTGTACCCCCTCGCCATAAATTTGTTGCCCATCTCTTCAAGTTTGCTTTGACTTTCAACAGCATCTGAGACAATTGACGAAAAATTGCGGATACTTTTCCTGTAGCAGTCAGCGAACCCAAGGAAACGTTGAAGAGAGTGGATACCTATGGGTCGCGGCCACACGAGAACAGCCGAGAGTTTCTCAGGGTCCATAGTGAAACCAACCTCTGAGATTACGTAGCCCAAGAAGGTGACCTGTTTGTAGTGGAACTCACATTTTTCTAATTTGAAAAATAGATTATTTTCTCTTAATTTTTGAAGACCTCGGGCAACATCTGCATGGTGGCTTTCCATGGAGGCAGAATGGATCAGAATGTCGTCTAAATATCCCACCACGCATTGTTGGAGCATGTCCCAGAGGACATCATTTAAGAATTCCTGGAAAACCATGGAAGCATTGCAGAGATCGAAGGGCATTACAAGGTATTCATAATGCCCATTCCTGGTGTTAAATGCGGTTTTCCATTCGTGGCCCTCCTTCATCTGTACCAAATAGTATGCCCCCCCCCCGCAGATCGAGCTTGGTGAACACCTTGGACGCTTTTAATCGATCTAATAGCTCATTAGTAAGTGGAATTGGATAGGCGTTTTTGATCGTGATACCATTGAGTCCCCTGTAATCGATACAGGATCTCAGTTCGCCACTCTTTTTCTTCACAAAGAAGAAACTGACCCCATCAGGAGAGGAAAACTTGTGAATGAACCCCCAGGACAGCGCATCCGAAACATACTCCTCCATGGCCTTATTCTCCATGACAGAAAGAGGGTAGACTTGACCTCGAGGTGGTATGGCCCCAGGTTGCAATTCAATGGTACAATCATATGGGAGGTGAGGTGGGAGCTCACCAGCCCGGCCCTTATAGAATATGTCTCTGAACTCTTGGTACTCTTCCTGCAACAAAGGTACCGGGGATGTGGTTATCACTTTCACCACTTTCACTAGGCATGTCTTGGAACAGCTGGATGACCATGCCATGACTTCGGCCCTTGCCCAATCGAACGTGGGATTGTGTTTGCGGAACCACAGATAACCCAGGATCACAGGATAGTGAGGTGAGTGGATCATCTGGAATTGTAAACCTTCATGATGGAGAGCCCCTAGAGCCATAGACAAAGGAGCGATTTTCTGGGCAACCTGCGGCGGCTGTAGGGGTCTACCATCAATCGCCTCAATAGCAAGTGGAGTGGTACGGAGCTGCAATGGAATGGAATGCTTCTGGGTGAAGGCACTATCAATAAAGAGGCCCGCTACACCAGAGTCAATGAGTGCCTCTATAGTAATGGAAAACTCGTCCCAGGAGAGCCCATTGGAGACTAGTGGTTTATCCTTCTGGATAGCTGGGGATGCTGAGATGCCACCTAAGGTCTGTCCCCTATAGGACCTTACGTGTGGGCGTTTCCCGGACGTGTGGGGCAAGTTTGCAGCATATGCCCTGCCTTACCGCAGTAAAGGCACAGACCCGCCCTCCTCCTAAGGGCCCTTTCAGCACCCGAAAGGAGAGTGAACCCAAGCCACATGGGCTCCACATCGCCTGAGGTCTCAAAACTAGGAGGAGTGGGAGGAGAGGGAGGCACGGTGTAACGGTTTTTTAGGACACTCAGACACAGTAGGTTTGGATAAAAACACAGTTTTATTGAAAATACAGCAATTAGAGTAACCCTCACGGGTCCAGTATATACAGACAGAAATAACACTGTCACAGGTCAGGTTACAGGTAGACTTAGTAACCCACATGTGTCCAGTGAAACACAAAGGTACAACACTGCTACAGGTCAGATTACAGTTCGTGTGAATCCTCGAAGAGGCAGTGGAGAGACGGGTGCTATCAGGCCAGGATGTATGGACAGGCCCTGATAGGACTGAGGCCCACAGGACACTCTCTCCGCAGAGAGTGACACAAAATGACAAAGGCCACATGGAGGTATAAGAAGGCCCTGGAAATGACAGACTGCCAGAACAGTCAAGGGTGGCTGATACTGTATAGCAATGAGTAACGCCAATGTAACCTGCTGGACACTGTGACCCAACGTATAACCGCACCAACCCCGGGGGTTAAACGAAACGCTCAGATCTGAATATGACTGCAAGGCCGTGGGGACAACCGAGGTGCCCAAGGAACATACCAACCTTGGGTAAAGCAAGGAACAGATCAAGGGTACCGTGGTGCAACTTGATTGATCTCACCCACCGGAGTGAACAGATCACGAGGCACAATAACCGGAGACTGGGTCACAGTAAGCAGGACTGCCGGAGCAGAGTATGCAAGACTGGGTCACAATAAGCGGGACTACCGGAAAAGACTAAACAAGGCAACCGAGGACTGTCAGAAAACAGTGCAAGCACTGGAGGCACGTACTCCAACCGGACCACCGGAAGGAGTGGGAGATCGGCCAAATCGGTACACAGAGCAGGAACGTCAGCCAATCTGGATCGGTACACAGAGCAGGAACGTCAGCCAGGCCGGGTCGGTACACAGAGCAGGAACATCAGCCAATCCGGGTCCGTACACAGAGCAGGAACGTCAGCCAGGCCGGGTCGGTACACAGAGCAGGAACGTGATCAGTCAGAGTAGTCAGGCAGTCCGGGTCATACACGGGATTCACACAAAAGTCTGGAACAAGTGCTAGCGACAGGAACACCACAAAAGGGCACTGCAGTAGTGGCAGGGCTCAGTATTTAAGGGCTAGCACTGGGCAGAGCAAAACCACACTAGCCAATAAAATGAATGAGGAAGTAGCACAGAGTCACAATGTCGCCAGCGATAACACGGGCACCTTGATACACGGGTGGGGATGAAAAGCTTGGGGCTAAACAGATGGGATGCCTCCGCAGGCGTTCCCTAAAGGAAGGTCTCTCACAGATTCGGGAGTCAATCAGGATGCAATATGAAACCAAATCCTCAAAATCTCTGGGGAGGTCCCTGGCTGAAATCTCATCTTTAACCATATCTGAAAGCTCATTAGAGAAAGCAGCCATTAGAGCCTCGTTATTCCAACCAACCTCGGCTGCCAGGGTATGAAACTCTATGGCATAATCTGCAACCGTCCTTGTACCTTGCTGGATGGACATAAGTTGCTTGGTCGCCAAGGTGGACCAACCCAGTACATCAAATACCCTTTTAAAGGATGCCACTCAGGGTAATTGTGTACTATTAGTTTCTGCATCTCCCAAAGGGGATTAGCCCATGCCAAGGCCCTGTCAGAGAGTAAGGAAATCATGAGGCCCACCTTACTCCTATCAGACAGAAAAGCCTGTGGTACCATCTCCAGCTAGATACAGACCTGGTTCCGGAAATCACTGCATTGGTTAGGGTCACCCCCATAATGGTGGGGAAGCAGGCAGGACCCCGTCATGCCTCTAGCAACATTGGAATCACTGTTGGTAGCTGGAGGTGGAGCGGCAAAAGCTATAGGGGCAGCCTGAGCTGGGGGTTGCTGAGGTGGTGGAACCAGATGCGCAGTATGGAGCAACAAAGTCTGGAAGGCTAATGCAAACTGGTCCATGCGCTGGTCTACCTGGTCCAAACTGAAAAAAAATTTGGTGGATTGCCTGCACCTTCTGAATTCATGGCCCTTGTTTACTGTTAGGGACCAGGAACCAGACGGACACAAAAATGTAAAAATGCAGAACACCTTTATGGAAATAACAAAAGCAAACAAAGCAAAATCATGATCCAGAAGCGTAACCAAAAGACAAGTCGGGGTCAGGAACCAAGACACATACTCAGCCAAGCCGGGGTCAGGAATACGGAGGTAAGCAAAGTCAGGAACAATTCAGGAGTCAGGAGCCAGAAGGGACGTCAGTGGAAGCCAGGTCATACACAGGTAATCAACAGCACAGTAGAACACTCTTGTAGCCAGAAGCAAACAAAATGGTACACTAGGAAGTGAGCCAAGCTGCTTTAAATACCCTGGGAGGGTTGGCTGATAGCAGTCAGGTGATCAGTCACAGAGAGGTCAGCTAATTCAGCCAGACTCAGAACAGGGAAGGCAGTAGCAATAGATAGCAGAGCACTAAATTAGCTCAGACAGCAGAAACAATAGGCAGAGTTAGGGCAGCTCAGTCAAACCTTAACAGATAGATAGATAGATAGATAGATAGATAGATAGATAGATAGATAATTAAATGTTAAATAAAAGGCATGCTAAGAGTATTTTGTTTGAAATTATTACAACAATGTTTATCTGTTCTGACTCATTTGTAACATGTGCTCTACATATGTTTATAATTCAATACATCACAGAAACAGTACCATTTTGAAGAACTGAGCTTGTACAACTTTAATGACTGAGTTAACACAATATTGAAGAATTTTTGAAGAAGGCAGTATTAAATTCAGGTTCAAAGTTTTTTCAATATCCTATTCAGAGTTAAAGATTTTTTAAGAATTATTTTTGCAAAGAATGTCAAAGAATATCTTTACATTTTGCACTCATGTGAGCACCTAGGTGGAGTTTTCACACTGTTACATAAACTGATCCATAACATAAGCAACAGGACAGCCAAACTGTGACATGAATGGGTCAGATTTGACTTCTGCCCCCATGAGGCCTAGATCAAGGTTGTGAGAAAAAAGGCTTCAACTCCAATGTTATTTTATGGGACATATGCACAAAAATTTGGAGTGATTCTAGGGAGTAATTCTAAGGCAAACAAACTGTACCACAGCAGATAAAACCCCATATTTATTTTAAAGCTAAACAATGTATCGGCAACCCCTCTATGGTGATTTGGTTTTTTTTAATTGTCCCCCATGGTCATAGCTGGGAATTCTCCATATCTGCCCAGGAGATTCCTGTTGTTAGAGTTAATTACCAGGTATCCTCGGACAGAGGCTGATAGTGAGTATCCTGCGAAACTCTGCCTACTTCTCCTCCTTCCCACCCTGTTCCTCCAACTTCCCATCCACTTCTCCTCCTTCCCACCCTGTTCCTCCAACTTCCTACCTACTTCTCCTCCTTCCCACCCTGTTCCTCCAACTTCCCATCCACTTCTCCTCCTTCCCACCCTGTTCCTCCAACTTCCCATCCACTTCTCCTCCTTCCCACCCTGTTCCTCCAACTTCCCACCCACTTCTTCTCCTTCCCACCCTGTTCCTCCAACTTCCCACCTACTTCTCCTCCCAACCTGTTCCTCCAAATTCCCTCCTATTTCTCCTCCTACCCACCCTGTTCCTCCAACTTCCCACCCACTTCTTCTCCTTCCCACCCTGTTCTACCCACTTCCCACCCACTTTATGACAGAAGTGTGATAAGTCCTATGTACCAGATTAAGCCTCACCCTTTTATGATAAGAACCGTGGTATGTACACCTTTCTTGGTTGGCGCATTTCAGTCCTCTCTAGGGACTCAAGAGGTCGAAGTTACCAGGTATGCCTATGTGCTGTTGATTTGACAAAAAATATCTTTGTCTTTTCTTTGTGCAAATGGCACAATTTTTGGGCAAAATTTATCAATGGATTTTATTTATCATTTTATAGTAAAATGAAAACTTTGGAGAGTAAAGCAGCAATAGCATTTTCATAGGTAATATAAACCAGTCACCAGTGTCTACAAACATACCTAGATACTCTCTGTATTTACCGGGAGATGCTGGTATTTACCATTCAAGAAATAGAAATGCATAAAATAACTTTATTTGAATATAATGTTCATAATTTAACTAATGTCAATCACGCTGTTTAAAATGCAGTTATTATTTTCCACTCTTTTCCCTTTCTCTGATGTCAGATTTCCCCGGACTAGAAACGCAGTGTACTTTGAGGGGAAAGATGTCAAGAGGAGGGTAGATCTGGAAGTATTTTCCACTCTTTTCCCTTTGTCAGATTTCCCCGGACTAGAAACGCAGTGTACTTTGAGAGGAAACACGTCAAGGTGAGGGTGGATCTGGAAGTATGTAGTTGGAGCTCTGGATATGCGAAGCACTTTATGCAGATTTATTCATCGGGCTGAAACCCTTCAGGAATGATGTCCCCAGATTTAGGTCACTGATGGGTACATTATTCATTGAAACCAAGGTGTCTGGACAACGGGGTAATTTCTGGAGTCAGTTATAAGAAGTTGAAGGATATTAGTATTTTAGCATACGTATGGGCAATTTGGCCATGCTTGGTTTAATTACTGTTACATTGGCAAGGACTGACAGTTTTTAGAATTATAAAATATTATTTGTAAGTAAATAATAAACTAAGAACCTGAAAATTAAAATTGTAAACTGTTCTCCCCAACTTATGTTTTAATCTTTATTTTGAGAATCATTCCCTGTACCTTTAACATGTTAAGGAGCTCACACAATGGCTCCCCCAACAGAGCCATGGCAACCCAATCCATCCACACACATCAAGATAGAAATTCCCTCTCTATAAATCATTTTACTGTGTCATGAGTGCTAGATATGTTGCAATCGATGTGCAGGACAAGGTAAAATGAGGTCTGGAATCAATTTCAGTCTTGTCTGCTGTTTAGGGCTGCCATGGAAATCCTAGCTGTGTTTGTCAGTCAGTTTTATCAGTTTGTGAGTGCTGAATGTGCTGACTTCAGGAAAAGGGAAGGAAGGAGAGAGTAAAACTTTAGTAACTTCAACAGTGCTACATTTTAAAAAATGTGACTACCAAAAATCCCACTCACACCTACCACTTTAAAAATACTTTTGCCTATTAAATATAAATTAAAAGTTTATTTTACACTTTTTTTATCTATTTTTTTCTATGGTGCATATTTTTTTATGCTGCATTCTTTTTTATTTTAGAAGTTGAACAAAGTTGACCTTTTGTATGGTCATCTAATGTCGAGCATAGTCATAAACACCAGTAGATGTTTCAGTAAAGAACCCCTTTTAAGTGCCAGTGTGTAGGGTCCGTAACCTCACTCGCACTCAAAATCATAATAACTAGATAGTTAAGTTAAAACCTTGAATATTAGAGTAGTGTCACCATTGCAATGGAGACCTCCCTAGCCTTCAAGATGTTAATAAGACCAAGAACAAAGTGCACTAAACAAGAAGTCAGGTTATTTGGGCAATTAACCTTTTAAGGACCAGAGAGGTATGCAATGTACTGCATAACAATGCAGTGCACATCACTCTGATCCTTAAAATGTTTAACTGAATCTCTGTGTTGGTGGCCCACAACATGCTCCATAACTGTTGTAAACATAACTCTGTCATGGAGCATTTTAGAAACAAGCCAGCTTCTGTATCTTTTCAACATGTTTATATGTCCATTTATTTCCACTGGTGCCACTAATTCCACTAATTATTTGTGGAGCTGACTGCCTGTCCATTTTTTTGTAGAATCTTCCAGGGAAGAGGGAGTACCTGGTATGCCAGGGAAACCTGCAGTGCATGGAGTGTGCTGGACACCAGTGTACAGCCCCACAAAGCCTGAATGCACTTCAGATCCAGTTTGGATTCCAAAGACCTTGATGATTTGGGGGGGGGGGCTCCACAATGTCTCCCTGGGTCTTCCACCAATATTCTGACTTGGACAGCACAGGCAAAGTGATGATGGCAGGTGGCAACCTCTTAGAGCAGCCAAAGTGGTCAGCCCAGAATTAAACAAATTAAGTCCAACTCTAGTTAAAGTATTACTGGATATGACATAATGTAGGATCTGCACCCCGAATTGTCCAGGTCTTTAGAATCCAGAACTGGATCTGGAGTATTTACATGTCCCTTCCTGTACTGGGTCTCCAGGGAAGAGTCCTCCATATGCCCATAGTCTTCCCTCCCATTTTTTTATTGGCAAATAGCATAAAACAGACACAACTTTACATCTATGGGGACGCTGTACATAAATGTTCCTAAGTATGTTAAAAACCCCTTAACCTTTAAACTATTCTCCACAGGCATGTTTCTAACTGCAGACAACTTAAGGAATTTGTTACAACAACACATTTATAATTGCATTTTTACAAATATCAGTAGGAAAAGTCTGGGAACTATGCCAGAAATGGAAAAATTAGCAATGATTAGTTAGTATGCAATTAATTTGGCTAAGCAATAAACCCTTGTATGTGTAAATGATTGCTGTGAAATAGGATTAGAGAAATATTACACAACATCCTAAATAATGTATGATCCTACTGAAGCTATTATTGTTAACAGTCCCCTTGTGTGTGAGATCCTTTACAGTGTGATTTCGCAAATAAAAATAATTATAGAGAAATTGTGTGTGGTTGAGCTCATGGCTTGAAACAGATAGAAGAAGCAAAATAGTATTAGGGAAAGCATCATTTTAGTTTTCCAAATTACATGTTTAAAATTCTAGGAACAGTTTACTCAGTGATTTTACTTTCTTGCAGATACAGGGATGTTTTAACAATGGCACAGAGCAGTCCAACACCCGCTGTTAGAAGGGCCCCTCTACAGTCAAGGAAGCATAACACAGTTCAGAACCCCTAGTTCAGAACCCCTTTCCCTCTCTCCCTGTTAATCTGGGTCACATAATGCAATCTTCTCACCATCAGACTGATACTATGGACATGACATCAGGGGTGACTGAAGAAGCTCTCTCTTTATAAAGCTACAAGGTAAAAATCCATGGGGGTTATTAAGATTTTTTGACAATATTAGGGTAAGTGGGAGTTATTTGGAGGGGTCATTTATTCATAGATGTAAGCTTAACATTTTGTAAAGCTCACTTCGAAAGGGAGGGGAAAACAGAAGAAGTTACTGTTCAACCCTCTGCATGTTAAATGAGTTTCCAGCACATTACAAAGCAATGTGGTGAAGATGCCTTTAGCATCCAAGAAGTTAAGGGGGTCTGCTACTTCATTATTTGCCCAGGACTCAGTAGTAACTTAATTAGCTTGGTGCAGATATTCAGTGGATGACACATGTGAACTGATGAAACACATTTTCGCAACTTTTACCATTCATTCAGCCAGAAGCACTGCCAAGTTACTAAATGAAAGGGGTTATATTCTAGAAGCTAAATGCGGTCAAATCTATTGCAAACCAACAACACCATAAGGAACAAATGAAAATTCCAAATGAGTTGAATGCGGCTCTTAACCCATTGAATGTCATAAAGGGGTTAACATTTAAATCAGTGAATATATTTGAAATATTTATTTGTCCCCCATTGTGCATTCAGGTTTTCTTAGAATTGATCCTCTTTATCTTCCTGAAGATGGCCTGAAGGGCTTGGTGTACTAGCTCCTAGTTACTCAACCTGTGGTACAAGTGCCCTGGTGGTACCTGGCAAACAGGCAAAGGGTGCTTGCCAAGGGGAGAACATTTTCACAATATGGAAGTGTCAGGCTAACTCCATCACCATTATTCAAGCTGTAACAGTGGCCGTGCTCACATAATGTTGCTAAAAGCCAGCCCAACAATTTTAGGTTGCAGGTAGATCCTCCAGGTCAAGGTTGGTGTAGTGCAGTGGGTTCAGCTCATTAAGAATAAAGATAGCAAATGTAAGAACTGCCTCCTGCCATTTTGCCATTTGCATATACACAAAGTGAGGATGAGGCAGTGAAAAAGTAGAAGGCTCTGAAGCAGCTAGAACTAACATCTGACTATTCAATTTTTGTAGTATAGACCTTTTCTGAGCTTAACGAGTATCAGCTGCTCATCACCCCCATATTTTTCTGTAGGAGTCAATGTGTGTATGTGTGTGTGTGTATATGTGAGTATTGCTTTGTATGTGAATGAGTACAGTGTGTATGTGTGTGTGTGTTTGTGTGTATGTGTCTCTGATATCAGCATCTGCCCCTTTTCCTGCCATATGATGGGATTTTATTACATTGTATATATAAATATAATTTAATTGATTGTTGAGGTACTTTTGGATATTTTTACAGTTGAAGTGTATGTGTTATTGAGAAGGTTGAGAAACACTGTACTAGCTAATGCTTTATTAGAACAATGTGCAGCCAATTTGTTCTTTTACTATTAAGGGAGATCATCAGAGTATTATGAAATACATTTCTCAAGCTGGCATCAAAATTCATGTCTTTAAATATGAGACACACGTCTTGCACCACTTCAGCTAGTACCTAGAAATGTCTCTGACCTTTACCCACGTTCATGAGTTATATCAGGCTAGTCTTCCTAAATTAGTTTGCATGGCTCTAAATTACTAAGGATGATCAGGCCAAATATGCAAAAAATCTATTAAAATTGTGCTCAAGAAAAAAATCTTTATGTAAACAAAGTAATCCTGTACCATAATTTGCATAATGTCCTCCCATCAATAGGATTTCTAAATAAACAACTATTAAAAATAGAATGCTTAAAGTTGCTAGTGTAGCATGGTATCCTTAAGATGCAGTAATTTACTGGCTCACCAGAGTATCTCTCTGGGCTAGTGGGAGATCCTGGGGCATCATGTGATAGGTGGAGCCCAGCATAGGTATATGTTGACCTGTCTGAGAGGGCTTTTGGACCCTGTGGACAAGGAGGAAATGTAACACAGTGGAGAGATGTAGCGAGTCCTTTATGAACTGAGTTTCCTTAGGTTTGGCCCTGAAATGCAGCAAAGGCTAGGAATCTCCTTAAGAGGTTTGGGTGGAATGCCTAGGAGGAACTGGATTGAATTCCCTGAGAGAGGAGTGTAGCAGAGGTCCCACCAGGAAGGGTAACAACAGGAACATAGAGGAACCCCTGGAGAAGAAGGGAGACAGAGAAGAATGTGAGTGAGATAATGTGATTTATTCTGTTGGAGAAGCTCCTTTATTTTTTTATTTAGTTGGATATCTTCAGAGGAGCTGAGACTGGAGTTTGCTTGAGCAGGGATAAGTCAGTATCCCTGTATGTGATTTACCAGTGATATGGGAGCA
This sequence comes from Rhinophrynus dorsalis, assembly GCA_037306005.1. NCBI lineage: Eukaryota > Metazoa > Chordata > Amphibia > Anura > Rhinophrynidae > Rhinophrynus > Rhinophrynus dorsalis. The sequence continues at coordinate 445,545,978 of CM074722.1, read as the reverse complement.
CTGGTTTAAAGAATCCTGTGAGTATCTGTTATATGTGCACTACTTTGGTGAAGATTGATACCTTGAGCGCTCTGTTGTTTCCCCAGGTGGAAGTGGGTTTAAATATCTTCCATCTGCATGGCTAGTTCATCTCTCACATATGTGTGTAGTGGACATGTCTAGCATGTGAGTAGCCACTCTTAACCTTTTAAGGACCAGGAAAATCTGAGGTCGTTTTGACTTAAGGACCGGAGCAATTCTGACCTTTTTGACTATGTCTTTTGTTCAACAGTGTTTCCCTCTTAGTCTTTTATCCCACCCCCGTAAATTATATACTGTTTTTTCAAGCTTTCTTTTGATAACCCACTTATATGGATAAACCACCATTTACTTTATTTAAATTAAAAAAGGTAAAAAAAAATGTAAAAAAACCCCCACCATTTTTGTTTTTTCTCTTGGGATCAACTGGGCACAAAGGGTTAAATTTTTATGGAGACTGCATGAAAGGTATGACTGCTCAGTCATACCTACAACATGCAAAGTTTAAAGTGGCCACTGTCCCCCCCGGGTGAAAATCCCCATGTCCCTTTTTCCCACCTTATTTTGTGACTTTTTTATCCCTGACATTTGGCGGTGTGTATAAGTGTATTACATGGCTCCACAACAATCACACTTCCAATATTGTTTAATGAGATGTTTGTTTTTGTTTTTAATTTTTTTTGTAAAAAAAAAAAAAATAGTGTGTTGTGTTTATAAAAAAAAAAAAAAAAGTGTATTATTGCAGGTCAGAAGTTGACCTGCATTTAGCCAGCCTCCAGCACCAGCAGTGAAGGGGTTAATACCCCCAGCTGCTGTATTTTCTTGTTCCACTAGGTGTCTCCTTTCTGCTTCTCTCTCCCTTACTTTGATAGCAAGGGAGACAGAGGCAGACTAGAGACATAGAGGCAGCATGCTTTGCATACTGCCTCTATCACTCAGAATGCCGGTACATGTGATCGCTGCTACGGCGATCACATGAACCGGCACAATCAAGAAGGGCTGAGACGGAATGCCCCGGTCTCGGAGTGTTCGGTCTCAGCCTGGAATTAATGATAGCACCGTGCATGGAGGCGCCCCTCTTTTTTGTCTTTGGTTTTTGTGTCTTTTAAATAAAGTTACTTTTCTACTGAAAACCCCTGATGTTCATTTGAGATTCTGTTATTCACCCCAAACACACTGATCCAAAGTGACATGGATCAGGAAAGGACATATTAATGGCTATAGATTTGTGAGCTGAGTTAGTATTACCATTATACTTGGGAACATGGGTGGACAATATCTTAGAGTATTGAAATGACAGAGTATCCAGGTGCATTATTTTGCATTTTGAGAACTGTGCTCAGTCTAGGTGGGTATGGGATAGGTTGAAAAGAACTGGAGAAGGGACAGAATGGGTTGTGAACATTTTTTATTACATTAGTAGATAATAATTATCCTGTTAAGTGCATTGCATTACATAACATAGCTGAGGAGTTGGTTCTGAAATCTGATTTTAGAAAAAAAAATAAAGAAGATACAAATATAACTTAATTTTGAGTATAATAAAGGAACACTAACAGCTATTATTTAATTCCAGGTAGCATGTGTAAAACTAAGTTATTGTATTTCAGATTCCTGAAATCCAATCCTCAGCTTACATTTAATACATGTGGAAACTGTCCTATATGAACAAAAACTAGTTACTTTTGTTTGTGTTGTTTGTATTGAGAGATAACAGCTCATGCAGTTAATATGTTTAAAGCCGGACCCATTCCTCCTGTGTTCAGAAAGACTGGTACTCTATCTCAGCCTGTTTACAGAAATATAGCATTATGACTTCTGAGACAAGACTGATATGAAAGTGGGAGTCAGGGAACCCAGAAAAGGCCACGAATGGAAGCTCCCACAAAGCATATGTAAGACTTGGTTTTAGGCCCTAAAAATATATATTTTTTACTGATTTTAGCATGAAGGTAAGTATATGTAACCTCAGATCATTTTAGGTGATAGTAATGTTCCTTTATGAGCCAAAAGACGTGCAGCTGCATTCACCAGAGTATGCCTGAGTAAGTACACTGCAGAGTGTTTCATTCATTTGTTGAACTGAAAGAAAGACAGGAAGGTGAATGTTGGTGAACAATAGAAAATGTCTTGCTAATAAAACCTTATAAACATATATGTGCAGTGAGATGTACAAAAATAAAAAACATGCTCTGACAGTGCTAGCATATAATAAAAAAAAATACTGATATACACAAAAAATGTATACAATCAAAAATACAGTAAATAAAATAACAAACTGCCACTCTAGTCCCTCACTCTACGTGTTACATGGTTTAAAACCACTTCTTCAGGGGTCTATCTCATGGTCGCCCTCCAATTCATAAAAGGCATAAAAGGTAAGAATTGGAGGGCGACCATGAGATAGACCCCTGAAGAAGTGGTTTTAAACCACATAACGCATAGAGTAAGGGACTAGAGTGGCAGTCTGTTATTTTATTTACTGTATTTTTTATTATGTACATTTTTTGTGTATTTCAGTATTTTTTTATTACATGCTAGCACTGTCAGTGCATGTTTTTTATATTTGTACATATCACTGAATATATATATTTTAAATTTTTGGTGTCAATAAATAATATATTTGTTTATAAGCTGAGGAGTTACTTTTTGTATATGATCCATCCTCATAGGGTAACACATTTAAAAATATTTATTGTGTTTGACTCTGTATATTGCTCTGATTTTAGTCCCATTTAGGGTTAGGTTAGAGGCCAGAGGTAGTTCACCCACTAGATACAGAGCTCTATACTAGATTCCAGTAGATCTATATTATAGTGGCTGGAGAATCGATAAGAGATGCTCTGGGTGAGGTGAAGAGGCTGGAATCCTAAGCTGAGGGACATCAGACGGTCAAAAGAGGGAATAACACAGATACCTGCACTGGGGGTAATCCAGTGGGTGCTGTTATACTGTGAGGCTAGTTTTGCCTCATCTACATGTCACTAGAATATTGAGCACATTAAAAGGTGATATTCGGTGGTGGTCTACGTTGGTCCTACACTTAGATCATGTGCGCCCTTCTTTTTGTTTTAACGTGTACTAGAGAGTTTGAGCAAGGAACACATTTTTCTGACTCAGGATGCACATTCAGTGCTTTATTAGGCTCCTCCATCACCTATCCCCTTTGGAAATTATAGAATGATCAAATGATCAACTATCATTCCTGTAGAATGTTATCAGCATTCTTCAAATGCAGAGCAGCATCTCCATAAGATAGTACAAATGTATTTCCTTTATTTATTATCCTTTAATGATAGTAATTAATATAAGTTCCTGTTTGGAAGCCAACCACTCAAGTTTGCTTTCATGCAGCAGATATATAGACATACCATATTAAGAGCTGTAGACTTTAAAGCTTAAAAAAGAGTGCCTTTAAAAGTATGATACTGATCTACTATCCGTAATAGATATTTGAGAATTAGCCACATGATGTGCAGAGGATCAGGCTCAGTCAGGGTGAAATATATACAGTAGACTCTGGATAATCTCAAAGTCACTGAACAATGTAAAGCATCTGTATGTTTTCTACATGCACATGTGTGCAGACCAATAACACTTAGTCTGTTGAGTCAGTTGACTGTATTGGTATATAATAAATTGTAATACACAAAATTACTGTAGACTGAAGAATTGGTAAGGACTAATAAGTGAGATATACATGCATGTCATAGACATACATCTTACTGAGAACTATGTAAGATTGTAATCTTTGATTTGATAGAAAATTAGGTAGATGGACCAGTGGGTTCTTATCTGCTGTTCCTATCTGCTGTTTTTATGATTCTTTTGCAGACCTTAACTCCTTAAAGGGATAGTAATACTTCGTTTTATCTTTATTTTATTTTGTAGGCATTAAAAAACATGAAGAATGATATAAGTCTTATCTCTCAAACCTTTATGGTTTAAGAGATATTCACAAGCAAAGTTTCCCCCTCCCGCCCCTTTTTCCTAGTGTAAGCCATCTCTTCTCAGATGTTGAATACAGTCCATAGACCAGACAGATAACAGCAGGGAACGATCTTCTTCCTATGAGAACAATGAAAGCCCTGCCCCCCTTGACAAGTTTTTCAGGTTTTTCCCTTATCTTAACTGAAGATTGCCCCTCTCTACAATCTACCTGGGTACTTCCCTTCTGATCTGGCTGAACAGTATTACATCAGTAAAAGGGGCGGGAGGGAGATACTTTGTCATTGAATTACTCTTGACCTACAAGTCTGACAGTATTGCTATAACACTCTCCAAAGTCCAGATACTATGATGATTAATTAGAGACACTTTTATTCTGAGACATTACTATCCCTTTAAGGACTGAGCAAATCTAGGGTTGTTTGCACTTAAGGACTGGAGCAATTTTGACCTTTTTGAATATGTTTTTGTTCAACACTATTTTCCGTCTAATTCTTTTAGTACACCCACACATATTATACATTATTTTTTTTAAGTACAAATAGGGCTTTCTATCGATACTACATTTATATGGATAAATCACCATTTATTTTATTGAAAATAATGAAAACAAAGAAAAAAGTAAAAAAAAATAAAAAAAATAAAATACAATTTTTATAGTTTCTCTTATTTGCGCCCAGTTGATTAATTTTGTATAACTAGTGGATAAAACACATGAACAATCATTCATACCTCCACAATGTCCAAATTTTGGGGGGCTCTGACCCTCTGGGGAAAAAATCCCCATGGCCCTCTTTCCCTCTCTAGTTTCCCACTTATTTGGAGACTAGACTATGTGGTGTGTATAAGTTTATTACATTGCTCCACAACAATAAAACTGACATTAGTATTTGCTGAAACTTCAGTATATGTGTTTATAAATTAAATTGTCAAAATAAAAGGCTTTGCTCTTGCTCAAAATATTTTTTAAATAAACAGAGTGATGTCAATCGGTCATAAAGGCACTAGGGATGAGCGAGCACCCCGATGCTCGGGTGCTCGGGTGCTCTGACCGAGCACCCCCTGATGCTCGAGTGCTCGGCCGAGCACCCGAGCCCCATTCAAATGAATGGGAGCACTCGAGCATTAAACCAGGCACCCCCTGCTCTGATGAGCGGAGGGTGCCTGGTCAATGTCCCCCTTCATCTCCGCTATGCCCCTCTTCCACAATGTCCCCCTTCATCTCCTATGCCATAGCGGAGATGAAGGGGGACATTGTGGAAGAGGGGCATAGCGGAGATGAAGGGGGACATTGTGGAAGAGGGGCATAGAGTCTATGCCCCTCTTCCACAATGTCCCCCTTCATCTCCGCTATGCCCCTCTTCCACAATGTCCCCCTTCATCTCCTCTATGGCATAGGAGATGAAGGGGGACATTGTGGAAGAGGGGCATAGCGGAGATGAAGGGGCACATTGTGGAAGACGGGCATAGCGGAGATGAAGGGGGACATTGTGGAAGAGGGGCATAGAGTCTATGCCCCTCTTCCACAATGTCCCCCTTCATCTCCGCAATGCCCCCTTCATCTCCGCAATGCCCCCGTACCTCCATTCCCTGGTGGTCCAGCGGAGCGTCTTCGGATCTGTGCCTCTTCCGGCACAGATCCTCTTCACCCGAACATGTCGGGCGAGCACATGGCGGTACTCGTACGAGTACCGCCATGTGCCGAGCAGAGCGATGCTCGAGCCGATCCGAGCATCGGCCGAGCACGCTCGCTCATCACTAAAAGGCACCTATACATAATCCTACCTCCTGCAGCAGCAATGAAGGGGTTAATGCTCCATCTCTGGTCAGTTTTCTCATCTTGCATGCCTTTTCTCTGCTTCTCTCTTCCTTACTATCACAGTAAATGAGAGGCAAAAAACAGTGACAAAGGCAATGTGCAGAACACTTTGAAAAAGCTGTGACACATGACCGCTGCAGGAGCGATCACATGTACCAGCAAAACGAGGAATGCCTAAAACTGAGTGCTCTGTTCCTGGAGCACTCAGTTTCAGCCTCAACAGCATGAATGCAGTGTGTCCTGAGGCGCACTGTGATCATTTAACTCATGACATGCCAGGACAGTCACCAGTGATGTTCCTGGTATGTCACCAGTCCTTAAGGGGTTAAGATAGCAATATCTTTTGTAACAGGCTAAATGCTATAAAATATTAACTTTCAAGGGATAGTAATAGATCGTTTTATTGAAAAGTAATTCTGTGGATAGTAAAAAAAAATAAATTAATGGCACCCAGTCCGATCTAAAACTTTTATGGTTTGAGAGACATAAGCTTACAAAGTTCCCCCTTCCCTCACCTTGCACTGACCTCACTGTATAGGTTACAGCAGGAGATCCCAGTATACAGAACATCCTGCAGCTCTTCAGCAGAGCCGAAGTAGCCGGATATAGAAGTAAATACTTCATTTGAAAGGTCTACAATGTTTGCCTGGTTTGCAAGCACACATTGTAGACTGTTCAAATTAAGTATTTATTTCTATATCTCGCTATTTCGGCTCTGCTGAAGAGCTCCAGGATGGTCTGTGGACCGGGATCTCCTGCTGTAACCTATACAGTGACGTCAGTGCAAGGGGAGGGAAGGGGGAACTTTGTAAGCTTATGTCTCTCAAACCATAAAAGTCTCAGAGATCGGACTGGGTGCAATTCATTTATTTTTTTACTATCTACAGAATTACCAGATCTATTACTATCTCTTTAAAATGAATTGAGTTGGACACAGCTAAATTTACATGGATTTGAAAGGCATTATATAAACAATTTCATTTTCACCCTGAATTAATGTAATATACTGTATTTTTTGCTGAAAAATAATAACCAAAATTATATAAATGTTGTTTTAAAGGGATATTAATACATAATATGTAAAAATATATATATTGTAGGGTTTATCCTCCTGAGTAAAACATGGGTAATCCCATTGCTGAGAGGTGTATTTTTCAGAAGTTAATGTAGCTCAAACTTGACATTTAGATGCAGTATCTCAATGGCCTGAAATGTTATAGTGGCGCTGTAGCTACACCATGGACAGCTCTGGTCAGTTGACCATACACCTCCACAGGATGGTGTAGCAACAGCACCACTGTAACATTTCAGGCTACTGAGAAAATAAAAGAGCTACAATAACTTTTCAATAAAACATCGGCAGTGGAAGTCTCCTTGTTTGGGAAATTTTTATGGAGCAGTTGGTTTACTCCAAAAATGATTTCAGGGGAGATGCACTAAGGTATAATAAAGGTGTGATAAAGAGGAGATAGATTCTCCATAGTTATATACTCTCCAGTTCTTGTCATTCTATGGAGCTTGTGCACTAAGATCTCTCAAACTGATTAGATGTTACAGCTAGTGTTGAGCGAGCATGCTCGGCCGATGCTCGGATCGGCTCGAGCATCGCTCTGCTCGGCACATGGCGGTACTCGTACGAGTACCGCCATGTGCTCGCCCGGCATGTTCGGGTGGCGGGGATCTGTGCCGAAGGAGGCACAGATCTGAAGACGCTCCGCTGGACCACCAGGGACTGGAGGTAGGGGGCATTGCGGAGATGAAGGGGGCATAGCGGAGATGAAGGGGGACATTGCGGAGATGAAGGGGGTATAGCGGAGATGAAGGGGGCATAGCGGAGATGAAGGGGGACATTGTGGAAGAGGGGCATAGAGTCTATGCCCCTCTTCCACAATGTCCCCCTTCATCTCCGCTATGCCCCTCTTCCACAATGTCCCCCTTCATCTCCTCTATGGCATAGGAGATGAAGGGGGACATTGTGGAAGAGGGGCATAGCGGAGATGAAGGGGCACATTGTGGAAGACGGGCATAGCGGAGATGAAGGGGGACATTGTGGAAGAGGGGCATAGAGTCTATGCCCCTCTTCCACAATGTCCCCCTTCATCTCCGCAATGCCCCCTTCATCTCCGCAATGCCCCCGTACCTCCATTCCCTGGTGGTCCAGCGGAGCGTCTTCGGATCTGTGCCTCTTCCGGCACAGATCCTCTTCACCCGAACATGTCGGGCGAGCACATGGCGGTACTCGTACGAGTACCGCCATGTGCCGAGCAGAGCGATGCTCGAGCCGATCCGAGCATCGGCCAAGCACGCTCGCTCATCACTAAAAGGCACCTATACATAATCCTACCTCCTGCAGCAGCAATGAAGGGGTTAATGCTCCATCTCTGGTCAGTTTTCTCATCTTGCATGCCTTTTCTCTGCTTCTCTCTTCCTTACTATCACAGTAAATGAGAGGCAAAAAACAGTGACAAAGGCAATGTGCAGAACACTTTGAAAAAGCTGTGACACATGACCGCTGCAGGAGCGATCACATGTACCAGCAAAACGAGGAATGCCTAAAACTGAGTGCTCTGTTCCTGGAGCACTCAGTTTCAGCCTCAACAGCATGAATGCAGTGTGTCCTGAGGCGCACTGTGATCATTTAACTCATGACATGCCAGGACAGTCACCAGTGATGTTCCTGGTATGTCACCAGTCCTTAAGGGGTTAAGATAGCAATATCTTTTGTAACAGGCTAAATGCTATAAAATATTAACTTTCAAGGGATAGTAATAGATCGTTTTATTGAAAAGTAATTCTGTGGATAGTAAAAAAAAATAAATTAATGGCACCCAGTCCGATCTAAAACTTTTATGGTTTGAGAGACATAAGCTTACAAAGTTCCCCCTTCCCTCACCTTGCACTGACCTCACTGTATAGGTTACAGCAGGAGATCCCAGTATACAGAACATCCTGCAGCTCTTCAGCAGAGCCGAAGTAGCCGGATATAGAAGTAAATACTTCATTTGAAAGGTCTACAATGTTTGCCTGGTTTGCAAGCACACATTGTAGACTGTTCAAATTAAGTATTTATTTCTATATCTCGCTATTTCGGCTCTGCTGAAGAGCTCCAGGATGGTCTGTGGACCGGGATCTCCTGCTGTAACCTATACAGTGACGTCAGTGCAAGGGGAGGGAAGGGGGAACTTTGTAAGCTTATGTCTCTCAAACCATAAAAGTCTCAGAGATCGGACTGGGTGCAATTCATTTATTTTTTTACTATCTACAGAATTACCAGATCTATTACTATCTCTTTAAAATGAATTGAGTTGGACACAGCTAAATTTACATGGATTTGAAAGGCATTATATAAACAATTTCATTTTCACCCTGAATTAATGTAATATACTGTATTTTTTGCTGAAAAATAATAACCAAAATTATATAAATGTTGTTTTAAAGGGATATTAATACATAATATGTAAAAATATATATATTGTAGGGTTTATCCTCCTGAGTAAAACATGGGTAATCCCATTGCTGAGAGGTGTATTTTTCAGAAGTTAATGTAGCTCAAACTTGACATTTAGATGCAGTATCTCAATGGCCTGAAATGTTATAGTGGCGCTGTAGCTACACCATGGACAGCTCTGGTCAGTTGACCATACACCTCCACAGGATGGTGTAGCAACAGCACCACTGTAACATTTCAGGCTACTGAGAAAATAAAAGAGCTACAATAACTTTTCAATAAAACATCGGCAGTGGAAGTCTCCTTGTTTGGGAAATTTTTATGGAGCAGTTGGTTTACTCCAAAAATGATTTCAGGGGAGATGCACTAAGGTATAATAAAGGTGTGATAAAGAGGAGATAGATTCTCCATAGTTATATACTCTCCAGTTCTTGTCATTCTATGGAGCTTGTGCACTAAGATCTCTCAAACTGATTAGATGTTACAGCTAGTGTTGAGCGAGCATGCTCGGCCGATGCTCGGATCGGCTCGAGCATCGCTCTGCTCGGCACATGGCGGTACTCGTACGAGTACCGCCATGTGCTCGCCCGGCATGTTCGGGTGGCGGGGATCTGTGCCGAAGGAGGCACAGATCTGAAGACGCTCCGCTGGACCACCAGGGACTGGAGGTAGGGGGCATTGCGGAGATGAAGGGGGCATAGCGGAGATGAAGGGGGACATTGCGGAGATGAAGGGGGTATAGCGGAGATGAAGGGGGCATAGCGGAGATGAAGGGGGACATTGCGGAGATGAAGGGGGTATAGCGGAGATGAAGGGGGCATAGCGGAGATGAAGGGGGACATTGCGGAGATGAAGGGGGCATTGCGGAGATGAAGGGGGCATAGCGGAGATGAAGGGGGCATAGCGGAGATGAAGGGGGACATTGCGGAGATGAAGGGGGCATTGCGGAGATGAAGGGGGCATAGCGGAGATGAAGGGGGCATTGCGGAGATGAAGGGGGTATAGCGGAGATGAAGGGGGCATAGCGGAGATGAAGGGGGACATTGTGGAGATGAAGGGGGCATTGCGGAGATGAAGGGGGCATAGCGGAGATGAAGGGGGACATTGCGGAGATGAAGGGGGACATTGTGGAAGAGGGGCATTGTGGAGATGAAGGGGGGCATTGACCAGGCACCCTCCCCTCATCAGAGCAGGGGGTGCCTGGTGTAATGCTCGTGTCGCCCCATTCAATTCAATGGGGCTCGGGTGCTCGGCCGAGCACTCGAGCCTCCGGCGGTGCTCGGTCAGAGCACCCGAGCACCCGAGCATCGGGGTGCTCGCTCAACACTAGTTACAGCATAGGATCCATAGAATGGAGAGTTTCACAGTGGACAGTTTATCTCATCTTTATCACAATTTTCTCTCTTAGGATATAGCTGGCTCACTCCAGAATGATTACAATTCTTATTAAATCAGGCTCACTGTCCACTGTTTGATACAAGAAATACCAGACAGTAAGTCAAGTTAGGTTTGCTAGGTTAACCCATAGACCAGGGCTCAAAATTTCCACTGGCAAGTAGAAATTCAGCCCTGGTGGGTATGTTATGGCTTGCAGTGGCAAGTAACTTTTCAGGTCTGGCTAGTAGCAAAGGACTTCACATTTAAAGCCCTGCCATAGACTGCTACAGTGACAGTCCACCAGTAAAATACCAGTGATGTAGACCAAATAGAATAACATGAATATTCAATCCTATAGACCAGAGGTTCTCAACCAGAGACAGGAAAGTTACAATGTTCCATATTAACAGCTTTGAAATACGAATCTACAATTTCTGAAAGGTCCTTATATAGACTGAAATTTACATTGCAGTCTCTCTTTGGAGGCTGATTTTAAAGGGATAGTAATACTTTGTTTTATGTTTATTTTATCTTGTAGGCATTAAAAAAACATGAAGAACAGTATAAGTCATCTCTCAAACCTTTATGGTTTGAGAGATATTCACAAGCAAAGTTTCCCCTCCCGCCCCTTTTACCTAGTGTAAGCTATCTCTTCTCAGATGTGGAATGCAGTCCATAGACCAGACAGATAACAGAAGGGGACAATCTTCTTCCTATGAGAACAATGAAAGCCCTGCCCCCCTAGACAAGTTTTTCAGGTTTTTCCCTTATCTTATTTGAAGATTGTCCCTCTCTGCAATCAACCTGGGCACCTCCCTTCTGATCTGGCTGAGCAGTGTTACATCAGTAAAAGGGGTGGGAGGGGGATACTTTGTCATTGAATTACTCTTGAACTACAACTCTGACAGAATTGAAATAACACTCTCCAAAGTCCAAATACTATGATGATTAATTAGATTGTGTTTATTATGAAACGTTACTATCCCTTTAAAGGGATACACATATATATTAGTGCACATTTGAGTGTGATCCTTTGAAATGTAATATATATAATTGTATGTAATAACGCATTTATGTGCTACTATTTTTTTACTGTTGAATAAATTGTATTGCTAGAATTTTACAAAAAGACACATCATTTGGGTTGTCTGCCTCATTGCCCCATTATTTCATATCCACTAGGTGGATAACACCCCTGTGAGTTATTTTAAGGGTAGTTTCCCATTCTAGGTGGATATGCAAGGTCTGCGGGTGTAGGTCTGAGCGAATATATTCTAGTATGTTGTGTATGTTTGTAGATCTTCTCATACCTGCAGGAATAGGAGCAGCTCTTAGGTATCCTTTTAAAAGGTTGCACGCAAAAAATAATGTTATGCAACCACATAATACATTAAGCATTTCGCCATGATAAAAATGGCAACATGAGAATCTCGCACTCCATGACAGCATGAGATTCTCATGTTGCCTACTGAATGGTAGCAAACTAGCTGAGACTAGTTTGAAACTAGAGAGGCAAGCGCCACATATATCTATCTTCTTTTGTGTTTAGCATTTTGCAAAAACAAAATGTATCAGCAAATAAATAGTTAAATTAATCTAATTTATAAATAAACTGACCAGTACCAAACTGAAAATAAACTGGCCCTTTCATAGATGTCAGTGCTGTAGCTGACAGCATGGGTTTCTGGTCGTGCAACCAGATGGCAGTTCTTCAGCAGAGCCGAAATAGCGATATCTAGTAGTGATGAGCGAGCACCCCAATGCTCGGGTGTTCGGGTGCTCTGACCGAGCATCCCCGGAGGCTCGAGTGCTCGGCCGAGCACCCGAGCCCCATTGAAGTCAATGGGAGGACTCGAGCATTACACCAGGCACCCCCTGCTCTGATGAGGGGAGGGTGCCTGGTCCATAGGAAAAGGGCAGAAAATGATGGAAACACCACAGAAATGGTTCAGGGACAGCATAGGGAGGATGTCTGGATGCATCTTGGACTCCAACATCGCTGCTGGGAACGATCTTTCGCCCGTAGTACGCCATTTTTACAGACTGACCATAAAACACACAAAAAGGAAAATAAAAACGACTTTAGGCGAAAAATTGTTACCAAACAGTATTTGCTGTATATTTACTTGTATATCATCTGCAAATTCTCCCAAAAATTTCCTCGATTTTTCTGAACTGAGGCCATGATTAAGAGGGAAACGTGCGCAGAGGCAAATTCTCCCAAAAATGTCCTTGATTTTTCTGAACTGAGGCCATGATTAAGAGGGAAACGTGCGCAGAGGCAAATTCTCCCAAAAATTTCCTCGATTTTTCTGAACTGGGGCCATGATTAAGAGGGAAACGTGCGCTGAGCCGACCATCTAAAACATTATGGGTGAGGGTCTGCTGCGGAGCTGACCATCCTAAACATTATATGCGAAGGCCCGCTAGTGAGCTGACGCTATAAAACATTATATGAGAGGGCCCGCTAGAGAGCTGACCCAATAAAACATTATATGAGAAGGCCCGCTGGTGAGCTGACCTATAAAAAAATTGTCAAACAGCGCCCGCTGGTGAGCTGGCCCTATATAAAAATTATATCACAGGGCCCGCTGGTGAGCTGGCCCTATATAAAAATTATATCACAGGGCATATGGAAGAGGAGGAGGAGGATGAGAAGATTAAGAGTCAACCATATACCCGTTTTTTGGGTGGAAGGGGTGAATGGGAATACAGAGTATTCCCATCATTGTAAATAACATATATAAAGTGAGTTTATGTTCCCCCAGGGCTTTCCTCCAGTGGAGTGGAGAAGTCAGGGGAAATCCAGGCCTTGTTCATTTTTATAAGTGTCAACCTATCAGCATTGTCGGTGGAAAGGCGGATACGCTTATCTGTTATGATGCCACCAGCAGCACTAAATACCCGCTCAGACAGAACGCTGGCGGCAGGGCAGGCCAGCACCTCCAAGGCGTAGAGTGCCAGTTCATACCACGTGTCCAGCTTGGACACCCAGTAGTTGTAAGGCACAGAGGGATCATTGAGGACGCTGACACGGTCTGCTACGTACTCCTTCACCATCTTCCAAAACTATTTCCTCCTTGTGACACTAGGCTGCGCATCAGGGTGAGGGTGCTGGCGGGGTGTCATGAAGGTGTCCCACGCCTTGGAGAGTGTTGCCCTGCCTTTCTCGGAACTGCTGTGTGCTCCCCTTTTCTCCCCTTCTCTGTTGGCCAAGGTAGCACGTACTCTGCCGCCAGCGTTGTCAGATGGAAAATTTTGGAGCAATTTTTCAACAAGAACCTTCTGGTATTGCACCATTTTGCTTGTCCTCTCCACCGGAGGAATGAGAGATGAGAAATTCTCTTTGTAGCGGGGGTCCAGAAGGGTGAACACCCAGTAATCCGTGTTGTCTAAAATGCGTATAACGCGTGGGTCACGGGAAAGGCAGCCTAACATAAAGTCAGCCATGTGTGCCAGAGTACCAACAGTCAAGATTTCGCTGTCCTCACCAGGAGGATGACTCTCAATCTCCTCATCCTCTTCCTCCTCTTCTGCCCACCCACGCTGAAGAGATGGAACTAAAGTTCCATGGCTACCCTCTGTAGCGGAGGCAACCGTGTCTTCCTCCTCCTCCTCCTCCTCCTCCGCCTCCTCCAATTGTCGCTGAGAAGACGAAGTGAGGGTGCTCTGGCTATCACCTTGTGTAAGCTCTTCCTCCCGCATTTCCACCTCTTCCACATGCAAAGCGTCAGTTTTAATTGTGAGCAGCGAGCGTTTCAGTAGACACAGAAGTGGGATGGTTACACTGATAATAGCGTTATCGCCGCTCACCATCTGTGTCGATTCCTCAAAATTGCGTAAAACCTCACAGAGGTCTGACATCCATTCCCACTCCTCACTTCTGATTACAGGAAGTTGAACGGAGAGGCGACGACCGTGTAACAGCTGGTACTCCACTACTGCCCTCTGCTGCTCACAAAGCCGGGCCAACATGTGGAAGGTGGAGTTCCAGCGCGTGCTCACGTCACACAGCAGCCGGTGAGCTGGCAATTGTAAGCGCTGCTGCAGCTTCAACAGGCCGGCTGAAGCTGTAGATGACTTACGGAAATGTGCACACACGCGGCGCACCTTGGTCAAGAGATCATGCACATTGGGGTAGGTTTTTAGAAATCGCTGAACCACTAAATTAAATACATGCGCTAGGCATGGTACGTGTGTGAGCTTGCCGAGCTCCAAAGCCGCCACCAAGTTACGCCCATTATCACACACAACCATGCCTGGTTGCAGGTTGAGTGGCGAGAGCCACTGCTCGGTCTGGTGACTAATCCCCTGCAACAGCTCTGAGGCCGTGTGCTGTTTGTCCCCAAGGCAGATCAGCTTCAGCACGGCCTGTTGACGCTTCCCCACTGCAGTGCTACACTGCTTCCAGCTACCGGCTGATGGGGGAGTGGCGCTGCGTGCAGAGAATTCGGAGGTGTAAACGGAGGAGGAGGAGCCAATAACGTAGGTGCTGGCGGAAACCCTGATGGAGGTAGGGCCCGCAATCCTCGGCGTGGGTAGCACCCGTGCCATCCCAGGGTCCGAGTCGCTCCCAGCCTTCACGACATTCACCCAGTGTGCCGTCAGGGAAATGTAGCGTCCCTGGCCACAAGCACTTGTCCATGTGTCAGTCGTTAAGTGGACCTTCCCAGTAACTGCGTTGGTCAGGGCACGGGTGATGTTACGGGACACATGGTGGTGTAATGCGGGGATGGCACACCGGGAAAAGTAGTGGCGGCTGGGGACCGCGTACCGAGGGACAGCTGCTGCCATCAGGCTGCGGAAGGACTCAGTCTCCACAAGCCTAAATGGCAGCATTTAGATGGCCAGTAATTTGGAAAGGTGTGAGGTTAGTGCTATGGCCTGTGGGTGGGTGGCTGGGTATTTTCGCTTGCGCTCAAATGCCTGGGGTAACGACATTTGGACGCTGCGCTGGGACAGGGAAGTGGATGTGGTCGCTGATGGTGCTTCAGATGGTACAGGTGCAGGGCGGGAGGTATGCGGGCCTGTGCCTTCGACAGGCGATTGGCCGGCACCGAAAACAGGGGAAGAGGAGGCAGTGGTGTGGCCTGCAGACACAGATGGGCGATCCAGGCGTTCCTCCCACTTATTACGGTGCTTGGATGCCATGTGTCGGATCATGCTGGTGGTGGTGAGGTTTCTAGTGTTCATGCCTCGGCTCATTCTGGTGTGGCACAGGTTGCAAACTACAATTCTTTTGTCGTCCGCACTTTCCTTAAAAAAACGCCATACTGCGGAACACCTACCCCTTGGCAAGGTAGATTTACGCAAGGGGGTGCTCCGTGGAACATTTGCGGGCCGGTTTGGTGCGGTCCGCCTTCTTTCTGTAGCCACACCACTGCCTCTTCCAGCCTGTTGCGGTGCTGCAGATGGCTCACCCTCAGGACTGCTGTCATCGCTCGGCTCTACACCTTCCCAGGTGGGGTCAGTCACCTCATCGTCCACCAAGTCCTCCTCCACTTCCTCACTCTGATCATCCTCCTCATGTCTTCATCCCACCACATACTCAGTCATTGACAACTGTATATCATCCTCCTCAACAAGGTCTTGAGACAGTAATAGTGGTTGATTTAATGGCAACTGTGTCTCATCATCATCATCATCCACTACTTCCTTTGACCTTAAATGCCGTTCACCTCTGTCATCTTCTTGTGATTGGGTACCCTCTAGAGGTTGTGAATCAGGGCACAAGATGTCATGTTCCTCTGCAAGCGTGCTTGGAGAGAGGGTCAAATGAAGGATTGGTGATGAGACGAGCTCCTCACTATATCCCAGTGTGGGATCACTTCTTTGACCAGACCGTCTATGGTGGGAGGAAGGATGATCAGGGTGAGGATTATGTTGACCAGACTCTTGGCTACTGAGAGTGGACTTGGTGGAAGACAGGGTGGTGCTTAACCGACTGGAAGCAGTATCAGCTGACATCCAACCGACCACCTGTTCGCAGTGGTCGGACCTCGAGAGTGATGTCCTGCGACGCCCTGTAAAATGAGACATGAAGCTAGGTATGGTGGATGTCTTTCTTTCTTGTGCTCTGGCACCAGGCACAGTTTCTCCGCGTCCTGACCCGCGCCCTGAACTATCAGGATCACGTCCACTTCCCCGTCCCTTTTTACCCGCCTTCTTCATATTACACGGAATATGTGCTGCAAATCTGCAACTGTGCAGAGTACACAGAATGTGCTGCTAAACTGCGGTGACGCACACTGAATGGAATATGTGACTTTGATATTTTAGTTTGAAGACTTAACAGTATTTCTTCCTATTCTGCAACTGTGCACAGTACACAGAATATGCTGCTAAACTGCGGCGAAGCACACTGAATGGAATATGTGACTTTGATATTTTAGTTTGAAGACTTAACAGTATTTCTTCCTATTCTGCAACTGTGCAGAGTACACAGAATGTGCTGCTAAACTGCGGCGAAGCACACTGAATGGAATATGTGACTTTGATATTTTAGTTTGAAGACTTAACAGTATTTCTTCCTATTCTGCAACTGTGCAGAGTACACAGAATGTGCTGCTAAACTGCGGTGACGCACACTGAATGGAATATGTGACTTTGATATTTTAGTTTGAAGACTTAACAGTATTTCTTCCTATTCTGCAACTGTGCAGAGTACACAGAATGTGCTGCTAAACTGCGGTGACGCACACTGAATGGAATATGTGACTTTGATATTTTAGTTTGAAGACTTAACAGTATTTCTTCTTATTCTGCAACTCTGCACAGTACACAGAATGTGCTGCTAAACTGCGGTGACGCACACTGAATGGAATATGTGACTTTGATATTTTAGTTTGAAGACTTAACAGTATTTCTTCCTATTCTGCAACTCTGCACAGTACACAGAATGTGCTGCTAAACTGCGGTGACGCACACTGAATGGAATATGTGACTTTGATATTTTAGTTTGAAGACTTAACAGTATTTCTTCCTATTCTGCAACTCTGCACAGTACACAGAATATGCTGCTAAACTGCGGCGAAGCACACTGAATGGAATATGTGACTTTGATATTTTAGTTTGAAGACTTAACAGTATTTCTTCCTATTCTGCAACTGTGCACAGTACACAGAATATGCTGCTAAACTGCGGCGAAGCACACTGAATGGAATATGTGACTTTGATATTTTAGTTTGAAGACTTAACAGTATTTCTTCCTATTCTGCAACTGTGCAGAGTACACAGAATGTGCTGCTAAACTGCGGTGACGCACACTGAATGGAATATGTGACTTTGATATTTTAGTTTGAAGACTTAACAGTATTTCTTCCTATTCTGCAACTCTGCACAGTACACAGAATGTGCTGCTAAACTGCGGTGACGCACACTGAATGGAATATGTGACTTTGATATTTTAGTTTGAAGACTTAACAGTATTTCTTCCTATTCTGCAACTGTGCAGAGTACACAGAATGTGCTGCTAAACTGCGGCGAAGCACACTGAATGGAATATGTGACTTTGATATTTTAGTTTGAAGACTTAACAGTATTTCTTCCTATTCTGCAACTCTGCACAGTACACAGAATGTGCTGCTAAACTGCGGCGAAGCACACTGAATGGAATATGTGACTTTGATATTTTAGTTTGAAGACTTAACAGTATTTCTTCCTATTCTGCAACTCTGCACAGTACACAGAATGTGCTGCTAAACTGCGGTGACGCACACTGAATGGAATATGTGACTTTGATATTTTAGTTTGAAGACTTAACAGTATTTCTTCCTATTCTGCAACTGTGCACAGTACACAGAATGTGCTGCTAAACTGCAGCGATGCACACTGAATGGAATATGTGACTTTGATATTTTACAGTTTGAAGACTTAACAGAATGTGCTCTAATCTGCAACTTTGCACACTAAACAGAATGTGCTCTAATCTGCAACTTTGCACACTAAACAGAATGTGCTCTAATCTGCAACTTTGCACACTAAACAGAATGTGCTCTAATCTGCAACTTTGCACACTAAACAGAATGTGCTCTAATCTGCAACTTTGCACACTAAACAGAATATATGAATTTTTTTTTTTTTTTGTTTTTTTCCCCCCACACAAAATAAACTGCTGCCCCCACACACAGTAGTCCTAAAAAGGACTTTTGGGTCTTTTTTTTAACAAATTTGCTTGTCTTCTCCCTACACTGACTTTCCCTTCCTATCCTCATCTCTCCCTGGCTAAGACTGAGCCGAACTCGCTGGTCAGGTGCTATACAGCACCCGACCACGGGTTCTGGCCAGCCAATCAGTGTAATGCCAGCAGCCAACATGGCTGCTGGCATTACACTGATGTCAGAGCCTCCATGCACGTTTATTGGCTGCGCAGCAGCCGCGAAACGTGCGGGGAGGAGACCCGAACATGGCGGGCGAGCACATGCGGTACTCGTACGAGTACCGTCATGTGCCGAGCAGAGCGATGCTCGAGCCGATCCGAGCATCGGCCGAGCATGCTCGCTCAACACTAATATCTAGAAGGAAATACTTAATTGGAAAGGTTTACAAAGTTTGCTTGCAAACCAGGCACACTTTGTAGACCATTCCAATAAAGTATTTCTTTTTAGATATTGCTATTTTGGCTCTATTAAAGAGCCACTGGACGGTCCCGGGACCAGGATCTCATTATGTTAGCTAGAGTGCTGAAGTCTGTGAAAGGAGCGGGAGGGAGAACGTTTATAAACTTATATCTCTCAAACTATAAATGTTTGAGAGACAACACATACATCTTAGAATTTATATTTTTAATATCTACAATATTAAAGTTTCTTAACAGCAAGCATTACTATCCTTTTATGGGAATAGTATTGCCTAAAATGGTAGATGTATTTGTGCCTGTGTCCATTTTCAATAAAACTTCCAACATAATAATGATTTAAATGTTTGTGAAATTTTACATACAATGGTCTAAAACTGATGCTATTATGGGGCATACCAATTGCACTATAGGGGGCAAAAAAGGTGTCTAACCCCTTGAATCGTAGACAGATTTCCAATGCATCGCATAACAATGCGTTGAAGACATCTCTGGCATTCAAGGATATGGTGATAGAACAAGAGTATTCTCACTGCTAAGAGATACACATTTGCAGAATTATTATTTAAAAACTCTTTTTTTAACATTAAGAGTGCCCTCTACTGGACAGAATTCCAGCTACTTATTCTGATGCATTCCCTGGAAGTAGTGAGTCACTGACAAACAGTTCTCCATAGAATGTGACAGAAACTGCTGAGTCACTTCCTGTCAGTATGAACTTTCAGGAACTAGTCAAGATGTCATTATTGTCCTTACAATTCAAACTTTTGAATAAAACAACTGACAACATCTGGAGTACAATTGGTTTACTCAGTAAGAAAAGCCCTATAAGAAAAGGTTTTCATAAGAAAAAGTTTACTTCTCCTTTAAATTAAATACATTCTGCCAGGTGGCATTGATTCCCATGCAGTCCTGAAATATTCAAATTTCAAAAAAGTCCCTGATTTAAATGGGTGTGTAGTCACCTTATTCATGGAGTGAAATGCTACTCTTAAATTAGTAGGAATTTTATTTGCCTAATATATAGTTGGTTTGTTCTAGAATTGTTCTTTCATATAGCCCAGTATATGGAGCAATTGTTTGTAAATGGAAATTGAGAGGATTGGAACTAGAATGATATATGATACATACCCTTAGTGCTCAATGCATTTTTGCTATTACCATTAAGTTATCCTACCACATAACCAAGGTTCTTAAGAGCTAATGAAATGTTACTGCGATACCGTCTGCAGCAGCAAATGTGCTAAATATTTGTTATGCTAACACATTTTGTGCTCTTAAATATCACTGCACCCAGAAAAGGAGCAGCCTTCTACTCATATGTTGAAGGTCAGGTTTCCGTTTCTGACAAGTGTTCACCAGTGGATTAAGAGAAATGCTGCATGTGTTTTTCTCACTTTATTTTCATGTAAGATTAGGGGAATGATAACATACATTTTGTCAGTGCTCCTCAGGAGACTGAATCCAAGTTAGATCACTTTCTGACATTTGACGACAGCTATATAAAGACAAAGTGGGGCAAATCAACCACACCATATTTATCAAATACAAATCCCCATTGGTTCAAAAGGGATTTTTCACCCCCGTGGGTGCTAGAGAAGTCTCTAATGCATTGCTTTGCAACGCATTGAAAACCACTCTAACATCCAATGGGTTCATTTTATACATAATGTGCAATTGCTTTGGATCAGATTTGCTCCACTCTTGAATTTATACATATTTCCTGGTGTGGGATGTATATTAACCCTTTGAGTGCCAGTGGGATCCTTAAGTGTTTAACCCACAGAATGTAAGAAAGATTGCCAACGTTCAGGAGTTAATCCTTTGTGTGCCAGAGAAGTATTCAACGCATTGCGCCCTGCAGATCCTCTTGCGATAGCAGCAGGATTGGGGGAGGCTCAACTGCTATCAGGCGGGGGGGGGTGAAGGTTTGGGGATATCCAGCCTGCCCCCCCACCATTCACGATGGGGTGGATCACAGGGCTTCATCAGTGAGGGCAGCCAGATGCAGATTTGGTCTGGCCGTGGCCTTGGTCAAGCTCAGGAGGTGGCTTGACCATCTGCTCCTTGGAGAAGGGAATGCTGAACTGGGGGTTTTTCATTAGTCTGTAAACGCAGGAAATAAAGTATGACTTCTTTTTCCACAAAGTAGGATTATCTGTTTGTTTTTTTGTTTGTGGAATGCCGGTAGATGGGAGCACCTAAATTTCTACTTTAAAAAGGTGATTCTCAGTGGTAGTCCTTGGGGCACACCAACAGTGTAATTTTTCAGGATATTCCTGGTTGATCACAGGTGGGTGAACAGTAGCTCAGTGACTGTGATTAATCCAGTTGTGTTTAACCCCTTAAAGGGATAGTAATACTTTGTTTTATCTTTATTTTATTTTGTAGGCATTAAAAGACATGAAGAATGATATAAGTCTTATCTCTCAAACCTTTATGGTTTAAGAAATATTCACAAGCAAAGTTTCCCCTCCCGTCCCTAGTGTAAGCCATCTCTTCTCAGATGTGGAATGCCATCCATAGACTGAACAGATAACAGAAGGGGACAATCTTCTTCCTATGAGAACAATGAAAGCCCTGCCCCACTTGACAAGTTTTTCAGGTTTTTCCCTTATCTTAATTGAAGATTGTCCCTCTCTGCAGTCTACCTGGGCACCTCCCTTCTGCTCTGGCTGAGCAGTGTTACATCAGTAAAAGGGGCGGGAGGGGGATACTTTGTCATTGAATTACTCTTGAACTACAACTCTGACAGAATTGAAATAACACTCTCCAAAGTCCAAATACTATGATGATTAGAGCTGCTTTTATTATGAAACACTACTATCCCTTTAAGGAGTGGATTGCACTTAAGGACTGGACAATTCTGACCTTTTTGACTATGTCTTTGTTCAACAGTATTTTCCCTCTAAGGCATTTATTCCACCCCTGTAAATTATATACTCCAATGCATGGTGAAACCACGTGTTGGGGACTTCTCTAGGACCCAAGGTTTGTCTCAAACTGACTTCCTAGGGCTTGATTCAATCGTCACCATTATAAAAATTAAAGTACCATCAGTAGATTCAAGGCACAGGTAGGTATTTTATTACCTGTGCTATGACACACTACCAAATGGTAAAAAAAGCACAACGGACACTAAATTTTTGCCCATTGAGATCAATGACAAATGACAATTGAATTTGCAATTCAATTACATGTGATGGCTAGTAACACGCATTAAGGGACTTTTATCGTCAGAAACTTTGTACCAAGAAAGAGTTGAGTCCCCTAACCCATGTTCCAAACCACTGACATGTAAGTGAACTGTGTAAAAAAAACAAGCATGGGCAACTAGGGATCCCTACACTAGTGACCTGTGGATGTATTCACATGGGTCTCTAAGCCCCGTATCAAAACATCCAAGCTACTAAAACCATGTCTGAAAATAAAAATAAAAATTAACCCTTTGAGTGCCAGTGGGGTATGCAAAGCATTGGACAGCATTAGTATTTTTTTTTTTTTTACATAGTACCATAGTAAATTAAGTTGAATAAAGACACAAGTCTATCAAGTTCAACCTTCTCCTCGGTAATTTTATAGCTTTCCTGCTACCAAATAAGTTGGTCTTTATCAGACCTTCCTGATCTGCCTACTAATAAACAGTATAACTCTGTATGTTCCCTTTAGAAAGAAATGTATCTAATCTTCTCTTGAATGTATCCATTGTATCTGACATAACCACCTCCTTGGGCAAAGAATTCTACAATTTAACAGACCTCACTGTAAAAAAACCCTTCCTCTGCTGAAATCTAAACCTCCTTTCCTCTAATCTCAAGGGGTGTCCCCTGGTCATCTGATCAGACCTTGGAATAAATAGCTCACAGCAGAGATCCTTGTATTGTCCTCTCATATACTTGTACAATGTGATAAGGTCTCCTCTTAGTCATCTTTTCTCAAGAGTAAATAAACCAAGTTTGTCTAGTCGTTCCTCATACGTCAAGTCCTCCATTCCCTTAATTAATTTTGTTGCTCTTCGCTGTACCATCTCTAGTTCTAGTATATCCTTTTTCAGAACTGGTGCCCAAAACTGCACTGCATAACCCTCTGCCACACGAAGGATTAATCCCCCTAAAGCTAGCACCATCCCATTAACTTCAAACACTTACCTGTAAGTCTGACATCCAGCGGGGTCTTCTGCACCCTGGTCTTCCTCTTTAATCCATCTTCTGTAAGCTTCTGTTGTCTCTTTCTTCATCTGTCATCTTCTTCTTTGTTCTTCATCTGTCCTCTTCTCCTGTCTTCATATGTAAACTTTGTGTTGCCCCATATAAAAGAAAAATAAGTCTTAAAATTATTTAAAAAGATGAAGAAGAAAAGAGATGACAGATGAAGAAGATGGAAGCTTACAGAAGAGGAATTAAAGAGGAAGAACATGGTGTAGAAGACCCGGATGGACATCAGGCATACAGGTAAGGGTTACAGCTATGGGGTATGGGTGAAGGGATAGTGCTAAGGCTAGTATTTGTAAACTTTATTTTTAATGTTAGGTGTAGTGTAGGGCCAATGGTAAGGTTAGTGTTTGGGAGGTGAGAGGGACTCTTGTTAGCACTACTTCAAACAAACAGTTAGCTAGTTTCCTTTGGTTATCATTTTTCACGCTATTTAGCATGTGTTATGGGAAAAAAACATGACGAACGTTGTGCAGCAAGTTAAGTTCCTTAGGCCAACACTCATAGTGGTTGATTAGACAATTGAACACCATTGGCAGGGGAGGGCTGGCCTGGGGGGCAGGGGGGCAATTGCCCCCTGGGCTTGTCATTTGTCTGGGCTGGTGGTCCAGTGCCTCACTCAATCTCCCACCTGCTGCTGTAAATGGAGCTACACTAGTGATACCACAGAATTTATTAAATCAATCTATATGCAAGTGATACCGCAGAGCTACAGTCCAAACAGAGCTGCACTAGTAGCATAATTCATTTCCCTTGCAAGCTCTATGGCATCACTATTCTATCTTTACTTAACCATTTGAGAGCCAGAGGGGTAAACAAAGCATTGAAAAAGCAATGTGTTGTGTACCCCTCTGGCACTCACAGGGTTAAATTGTAAGCATTGTAGTATCACTAATGTAGCCCCATTTGAACAGTAAGCTCTGTGTTATCACTTGCTTTAATTCACAGCATTAAGGACAATTTTAAAATAAAGGAAACAGGGGTGAGCTGGGACAATGGGCTTGGACAATAGTAGATATGGGCCACTTAATTGTATTTGCCCCCTGGGCTGTATGTTGCCATCCCTTCCCTGACCATTGGTACCACTGTGTGTGTACTGTTCGGTATTCATTTTTGCCCTACCGTATGTTTTACCTCTGGTAACTGAATCGAGCCCCTAGAGGGTAGAGACAGTGCAGGATTTAACCGTTTGAGTGCCAGAGAGGTACACAAAGCAACTATTTTATAGCACTAAAGTGTGTTTGTGGGAGGGGGGGGATAAGACATACATATGACTGCTTTCTTCTTGGGTTTTTCATGAAACGTTGTTGTCCTTTATACGCAGTTTGTAGCTAGGGTTTTTATTTATAATCCTCCCAGAATCCTTTGCCCTCAGTATAATCAGTTGATCAAAAAGGTACTGAAAAAACTACTACCTGTGCTTTTAGTGTGATTCCTTTATGATCCCACTGATATTTGAATGAACTAGGACACACTGTGGTTGATGCTCTAAGAGGAACTGGAGAAATTCTGGAGAAAACCAGTTGTACCATAGAGGACAAATGGAAATTCCAGAAATAGCCTAAAACTTAATTACCACTCCTTCCGCCTCTGGACAATTCTACAGCTCTGCCCTAGCTTCCTGTCCCACTACCTGCAAGGCCTGAAGCTTTCAGTGGCAGCCACATTTCTATTGGCTATGCAGGTGGAAGTGATGGCATTGCAGCCAATAGGAACTCGCAGCATCTCCTCTGGGAAGGGTGCTGTTGCACACAGAGGAGTGAAAAGTGGGAGTAGCAGACATTAACTAGTAAAAGACTGAATTTTTACCTACATATTTTTAATTTTTTTTTTTTATCTAAGTTGTCACTTAAAGTAGCAGTAAACTTTTGTTATGAACAAATATATACTGTAAGGTTTTTCCTGTTGAGTAGAACAAGGTTACTCCCACTGTGAAAAGATATTTTCAGAGTTATTTCAGTTTAAACTCTAGTTTTTTATATTAACAGTGCCCTCTAGTGGTTAGATTCCAATGTATTACTCTGTTGCATTCTGTAGGAGAGGTAATTCACTGACTAACAGTTTCCCACAGAATGTGATAAAAAAAAAACTGCTGTGTCATGCTGTCAGTTTGAAGTTTTCTGCAATAAATACACTGTAATTTACTTTTAGAGAGAGATCAAACCTGTATTTTTGTGGGGGTAGAACATTGTTTTTGTTAAAGCAGTGCCTGGAAGGTTTTTGTAACTGGCAATAGCTGCCCGTAGACTGCAGTAGCAACAGCACCACCACTAATTTTAGGCCGCTTGAGTACTGCACCAAAAAATGCTAGCTCAATCCGCAGTAATGTTTGATTTCATATCCCTTCCCTGAGCATGGAAGCACCCTTGTTTTAATCAGCAGGATAAATGCTGTAATATATATTTTTCCATATTACACAAAACCTTTCTCTTAAAAGAGCAGTAAACATTTTTCTGAAAAAAATATATATTGTAGGGATTTTCCTACTGAGTAAAATAAGGGTACTCCCACTGCCAAGAGATTCATATTTCCAGAGTTATTACAGTTTAAACCTATGTTTTTTTTACATTAGCAGTGCCCTCTAGTGGTCAAATTCTAATTAGTTTTTACTGTTACATTCTAATGGAGAAGACAATTCTACAGCTCTGCCCTAGCTTCCCGTCCCAAGAAAGTCAGTGGCATACAGTTCTCCATAGAACGTGGTAGAAACTGCCTGTCACTTCCTGTCAGAACTATCAGGAAGTAAACAGAGTAAATTCACTTCCAGAACTCCACGGACTTTAGGAGGGAGACATGTCCGGGCTTGGGTTTGGTGGGAGAAAAAAGTGGGTGTGGCTTTGGTGCTTTAGACCAACAGAGGAGGGATAAGTACGTTTGTCACTTCCTGTTGGTGTGGCAGTTAGGCTTAAACCGGAGAAGAAGCAGTTCCCTCCCTCCCTCCCTGTTTTATAAGAAGGTTTTATAAATGTAATTTATTCTTTACTATATTTGTTTATTCTATTTTGTCACAGCTTTGTTGGCGGCTTGGGCCCTTGCCAATGTATAGAGTGGTAGTAAGATGGTGGAGGTTACGGTAGATGGTAGGTCAGCGGCCTAGGTCTAAGAACACCCGGACTTTGTCACGGGTTAGACGCCGGCCTCATTGAGCTTTATTTAACAGCTAATGAGGTGCGGTTAAGGTGGCAATTTGAGGAGTTTGGAGTTTCGGCTCCAAAGTAGGATAGGCTGGTTAGCCTCTAGGAGATGGACATTGGCAAGGGCTCAAGGTTGGGTAAAAATTGGTTAAATTATTTATTTATGTATATTTGTATTTTAACATATTGTTGTTGTATAATAAAGCTGCGGCCTTGTTCAAATCAATCCCAAGGTGTACTGTTTTTTCTTGAACCTATACCCCATGCTTAGGACATGATTAGCTGAATTGATATACATTTTGAATAGAACATCTGACAGCAGTGGGAGTGACCTTGTTTTATTCAGCAGGAAATGCTCTATAAAATATGTGTTTTCATGAAAAAAAGGTTAATGCTCCTTTAAAGAAATAAATCAGCGGCAAGAGATTGGTAAATGGGTTATTACGTTTAGCACTCTCAAACAAAAAGGCATTCCTTGGCTTCTGTCTGTGTTTGTAAGCCCCATAAAGACTGTGCCAGAACCTTACTTTAGAGGAGAAAACAAAAAGATACCGAGTTACTTTCCCTGGCTAAGATGGATGGGTTATATGAAACAGGAGTCTATTGGAAAGATGTGTCTCGGAATGTTTGGGAAACCCGGTTAAGAGATGTTATTTAATGCAGAAGGAAACAAAATTGTCTCTATAAATACACTCAGCTCCTCTCTGGAATGGAAATCTGATAATGTGCCATGCTGCAAGCAATAGATCTCCAAATCACTTGGTTTCCAAAGCACGAGTCAACATTTAAAGGAACATACCAGACGGCCATATTCAGGAAGCAAAAGATAGGCAATACTAGAGCAAACCAAGTGAATCATAGGGGACAAAAACATTCACCAAATTCTCTTTTAAAGCAATATGTTGGAGACCACTCTAGCAAGCAAGGGATTCAAATCAACTTTTAACCCCTTACAGACCAGAGGCAACGTATTGCAGAGTAATACGTTGCACACCTGTCTGGTCCTCAAGGGTTAAATTCAATAAGCATTTAGGGAATTTGTTTTTGGCCCCCATTGTGCATTTTGTTTGCCCAAGAATAAGTTCATTTTTCAACATAGGCCCTAAAAGCTGAAATACAAAGGGCCATATTCAGTAAGGGCACAAACCAAGTGAATCATTAGGGCAGGACTGTAAATTCCCTTTGATTTAAATTGGTCCTTTAACCCTTTGAGTGGGTTAACTCACTGAGTACTAGATAGGTCTCAAACCTATTGTGAAGTAATGAATTGGAGATCTTTCCAGCATTCGGCATGTTAAAGGAACATTAATACTTAAAACGTAAATATATATCTATTGTAGGGTTTATCCCCCTGAATAAAACAAGGGAACTCCTACTGCTTAAAGGTGTTTTATTCAAACGTTATTACTGCTTAAACTAGTATTTTTTAGGTGCAGTATCACAGTGGCCTGAAATTGTATAGTGGTGCTGTTGCTACACCATCCTATGGACAGCTCTGGTCAGTTGAACATAAACCTCCATAGGATGGTGTAGCAACAGTACCACTGTACAATTTCAGGCCACTGTGATACTGCACCTAAAAAATACAAGTTTGAGCTGTAATAATTTTTGAATAAAACACCTTTCAGCAGTGGGAGTACCTTTGTTTTATTCAGGGGTTAAACACTACAATATATATATTTACATTTTAAGTATTACTATTCCTTTAACACACCGATTGCTAGAAAGTTCTCAAATTAATTGCTTCACAATGGGTTTGAGACCTATCTAGCACTCAATGAGTTAACAGCACCTAAAAATACAAATTTGAGCTGTAATAACTTTTGAATAAAACAGCTTTCAGCAGTGGGAGTACCCTTGTCTTACTCGGGGGGTAAACAATACAATATTTTTTTTACATATTAAGTATTACTATCCCTTTAAAAGACCAAATGAAATCAATGGGAATTCAGGAAGTATTTATGCCGACCCCATGATGTATTGCAACAAAAAATAATTGGATTGGAGGATCTGAGTTATAAAGAGAGACTGGCCAAACTGGGTTTGTTTACATTAGAGAAGAGACGTCTAAGGGGTGATATGATTACTATTTACAAATACATTCAAGGTCAATACAAAGAACTATCCAATGAATTATTTATGCAAAGAGCTGAGCTAAGAACAAGAGGTCATCCATTAAGACTAGAGGAAAGGATCTTTCGACTAAAACAAAGGCATGGATTCTTTACAGTAAGGGTGGTAAGGCTATGGAATTCTTTGCCTCGGGATGTTGTACTTGCAGATAATGCAACTGCATTCAAAAAAGCAATGGATGCCTATCTAGCACAGAACAATATTGACAATTATGACAGATGGCTTCAAAGCAGATAGGATATTGATCCGGGGAACTATTTCATTACCAATTGGAGTCAGGAAGGAATAATTTCCCCCCACACACATACACTTGGGACTAGATTGGAAATGGCTCCAGATGGCTTTTTTTTTCCTTCCTCTGGATCAACAGGGGTGTTTTTGGCATGGGCTGGACTTGATGGACTCATGTCTTTTTTCAGCCTTATCTACTATGTTACTTGGTGTCATCCAGAATTGCCCCTCTTTAGCTTATTGGCATCTGCTCTAAGTGCACTAAAGCAACAAATAAAATTCTCATACTTCCCATCCATTTTAATGGGGCTTTTAAATCCTTTGAATTCTGGGGATGTCTTCAATTAATTGCAGAGTAACACTTTGGATATTTCTAGCATTCAAGGGGTTAAATGCCCACATTTAAATCAAAGAGATGTTTTAATTGTGCCCTGCAGTGCAGTTAGCTTGATCCAGAATTGCTCCACTTTGTCTTTATACATACAGTCCAAACGGCACAAAAATACTTTACCACATGGGAGAAATAAAAATTCTCAAAACTCCCATTGCTTATATAAAATTGTACTTTAATAACAAAATGAGGTATAATAACGTTTATCAAATTTCTACATGCAACAGTTAGCAGAAAAACCCCTGTATCATATATTTTTTCTTAAAAAAATGTCACTACACCTTTAAAATAAAAGTTTTTCAGCATTAGTAGTCCTTTATTACTTTGAATGCTAGAGGGCTGTGCAATGCATTGCTCTAAGTTAGCCTCCGAAGGGTTAAGGGCAGAGAGATTTTGAATATGACCTGCAAACACATTGGAATCATTGATATAATTAATATAGAAAGGCATTATTGTGGAAAAAATAAATATACTTCAATACATCTGACAGGTTGTTTCCTCCCTTGAAATGATTAACCCCTGTGGAGCAATGAACTCGATATCCATCTGGAACTCGAAGGGTTAAGCCTGTCACTGGAAGCAAGAGGAAGTTAGCAGTGGTTTTTAAAATACCAGGGGAGAGAGTTGATAAAGAGGTGATTAAGTGGAGATGATGTCTCCAGTGATATCACATCTCCAGTTCCTGTGTTATTCTATGGAGTATATTCACTAAGGTCTCCAAAGCTGAAGAAATCTTAGTTTATAGGCTCCATAGAATAACATAGGAACTGGAGAAGTGATAAACTGGAAAAGTCATCTCCACATTATCACCTCTTTATCATTGCTTAATGAATCTCCCCCCCCCCAGATGTGTGGCAACAGAACAATAATAATTGCACAAGAGGTTGTTTAATAGTGGAGCATATGTCTGGTGTTGTAAATCCATTAAAGGGAAAGTATCACTTATTAACCCTTGGCGTGCCAGAGGAGTACACAACACATTGCAAAGCAATGTGTAAATGTGTTGCATACCTCCCTGCCACTCTAAGGGTTAAGAGAGATATATGGTGCTGAGCATTATCTTCTAAGTAAAAGAAAGGAATTCCCACTACTGGGAGATACTTCATTCAAATGTTATTACAGAACAAAACTGCAGTTTCTGTGTGCAGTTAATTCATGACCTGTCCATTTTATAGTGAAGCTGTCACTATTGCTAAGGTGACCACAGACCACCTCTCCACTTCTTTGAAAGAGCAATTAACTTTTTGTAAACGGTGCTTTACCTACAGGGGCGGGCTGGCCCGGGGGGAAGGGGGGCAATTGCCCCCCGGGCCGCAGGACCAGTGACTGCAGTGGGCCACGGCCGCCGCCTGATGCACGGTCAAAAAAATAAAAATAAAAGTGTCAGTGTGGGCTGCATGTCACATATGGGGCCTAGCAGACAGAGGCTGGCTGGCCCAGGGTTGGTCGTCAAGCTTTGAAATAGTGGTGGGGCATCTGAAAGGCCCCCATACAAACTGACTGGCCCTGTTAAAATAATTAACTGTAGTGCGTGGATAACCGGAAGGCATCGCTACCGCGATTATTTCACTTTGAGATTGTGCAGTGGAGTAGTTTCATTGGCTCCCTCTTTACAAGATACTTCACCCAGAAGTATCTTGTAATGAATGAACCCGCGGAACTGCTCTACTGCACTGTGCACAATCTCAAAGGGGAGGTTATCGCGGCAGCGGTGCCTTCCGGTTATCCACTCAGTCACTACCATAACATAAGCTCCGGGCCGGATGTTGGCGTCCCCTGGCTAGGAGGCACATCAACAAGGACGTGGGCGAGCATATCTCTGTTGAGAAGAGGAGCAGGGCGCGCAGAGTGGAGACAGACAAAGCAGAGGTAACTCCGATCATTTTAAAGTGGGCCAACCTAATAAAACAAGACAGCAAGCCAGCAGCACTCAGTTTTGCTAGTAAATAAAAGGGGTAAACCAGTTGCTCCTCTATTAATGAAAGTGTTTCTTTGTGCTGCCAGAATTTCAGAGCTGCCTTGGTCATTTCTGTAAATGTGTCCTTTTTTGCCATATATACCTCAAGCCAATCATAAAGGACAGCACTTGGGGTGCAGCTCTGACTGAGCAACATATAGAGAAAATGTTTGCTAATAAAGTGCTTTATCATTTCTCCTTTCCCATAACTCCCCTTTCATTCTTAGGCATTATTTCCCCATGATTCTCAATTTTCTCTTTGCTTTTTCACCAGTCTGTGTCCTTTCATGCCACACTAGTCTTCCCCCTTATTCTCCCCATCTAATCTCCCTACACCCTTCTATGTCCTTGAATCTTTCTGTTTTTTCTTCACAATTCTGTCCTTTTAACCCTTTGAGTACCAGAGGGGTATGCAACACATTGCAAAGCAATGCATTGCATACCCCTCTGGCACTCAAAGGGTTAAGGTGCTCCTTGTCTTTCCGCCTGCATTTCTGAAGCTAGTGAAGCTAGTAATTTATTAAATTTTGATGTGTAAATTTGGACATATATACTTGTATGTATTTTCTGGTGCAAGCTGAATCAACTTAATCATTTATTTTAATGGTGTTTTTAATATTTTCAATACCAGAGAGGTCTTTAATGCATTATAACACATATAAGGGGTTAACCCTTTGTGTGGAAGAGGGATGCCCCCTGTATTTTCGCCAGTTTTGCTCCAGAATTGTTCCTCTTATGTCTGTATGCATATGTGTAAGCAGGTGTTTTCTTAGACATAAATGTGTATTATACAGATCTGAGAAAAAAAACTGTATGGATATACGCAAAGACAAAAGTGGAGAAATTCAGGGTCAAACCAACTGTTGTGTGATGGACTCCTACCTAGGTAAGTGCTTCTGTTACACACAGTAATTATATAGATACACCTGACTGCTGTGTGATGGACTCCTACCTAGGTAAATTCTTCTGTTACACACAGTAATTATATAGATACACCTGACTGCTGTGTGATGGACTCCTACCTAGGTAAATTCTTCTGTTACACACAGTAATTATATAGATACACCTGACCTCTGTGTGATGGACTCCTACCTAGGTCAGTACTTCTGTTACACACAGTAATTATATAAATACGCCTGACTGCTGTGTGATGGACTCCTACCTAGGTAAGTGCTTCTGTCACACACAGTAATTATATAGATACACCTGACTGCTGTATGATGGACTCCTACCCAGGTAAGTCATTCTGTTACACACAGTAATTATATAGATACACCTGACTGTGGTATGATGGACTCCATTTCAATTATAATCTCTGTGGTATCAATACCATAGCTCCATTTGAGTTGTAAGTTCTGTGGCATCACTTGTCTTAAATCATAGCATTAATGGCAATTCTAAAATTAACAAAAATCGTTAGTCTGGGACCGTGGGCTGGAATGATACAAAAAGTGGGCCACTTGATTCTATTTGCCCCTCAGGCCAAAAGTTGCCAGTCCTCCCCTGTTTACCTATTTCTTACTGCATTGAGCTGTATATTAGATTATGACTCGAACTCGCCCATTACATTAAAATAATTGCATTTTGAGCACCAATTGGGGCTGGTGCTAACAGCTTAAATTAAAAAGAGAAGAATGAGCTGTTTTACCACTTGAAAGAAAAATCTCCCAGTAGGAGTATCCTTGTTTTAGACAGCAGGAAAAGTTTCTACTGCGCATGACTGGGGTGTTACGCACGTTTTAGCAAATTATTATATAGGATGAATGAGTGCGTCAGAGCATCACAGTATGTGATAATACCTTTTTTATTAAAATAACCTTCAATTTTCTGAACAAGCTTTAAAGAGCAATAACCAATATTGATTTCGACTTGAAAAAGGGAGGTTGTTAGTCCAGTAAAAAAAGGTATTTCCACATAATGTGATACTCTTTAATTTTGCATATAAAAAAACATACAGGACTTAAATATCAACCAAACTGTGGTTTATGTGGTCAAGGTTTCATTCTACATATGAGACCTTCCTATGTTTACTGTTTCTATAATCAGCATTCATGTTTCTTTTTATGTGAGTCTACCCATCTACGTTCAGAAGTTTGGGGTCACTCAGAAATGTCCTTGTTTCTGTTACAGGAGCAGTTTGATCGTATGGTATGTAAGAAGGGCCCATCAATCCAATCCAAATTGTAACATTGGGATTTGAAAGCTTTTATATACATAATTTGACTTTCAGCTCAGATAAAAGGAACAAATGGCATAGGTGTGATCCACTCTCTCTCCAGAAACTCGATGTGAAACCTTAGGGCAGCAACAAACATTAACCCCTTCTATGTACATCTGTGCTAACGCCATGAAATGACATGCTCAAGATGAACAAGGAAAGCAAAGATTGGCAAACTCAGAAAAACTTTTCTCTGCAAATAATACGTTTTTATTATGCAATAAAATACATCAGATACCTGTCAGATAGCAGTCCATAAGTCTACCAGATCGATGGACCACTAGCTGTCGGCTGTATGTTGATTTATGTTGCATAATAAAAAATGATTGTCCAAACAGAAGAAAGATACTGTAGGAGAGGTGGAATAGACAACTAAGTATATACATACATAAATATGTTGAGGACTCAGTCACACGTATAACACATTCTCGTATACACATATTTATTTATTTATTTGTTTGTTTTTTGGTTGTTTATTTATTTGTTTAATAGTATAAAAGCCCATGTACACGGCCAAGGTTTGGGAGATGTTAACCCTTTGAGTGGCGGAGGGGTAAGCAACTCATTGCTTTGCAATGCGTTGCATATCCCTCCAGCACTCAAAGAGTTAAAAGGCTGGTCCTGCTCCGTGTCTGCCATCACTCACGCAATGCGGTGTAGAGACTGCCCGAATGCACAGAATGCTCCCAGCACAGAACTCCCAGCAATCCACACAGAATACTCCCAGAACAGAATTCCCAGCATTCTGAGCGTTCGGGCAGTCTCTACTGCGCATGACAGCTTCTGACAAACATCCTAGCGAATTATTATATAGGATTGATTTATTTTCCCATGTATCATCATGCTTTCACGACACACACCCTACCTTGAAACATTTGCTGGCCTTTTTTTTCTCTTTTGTTTTTCAATCTACAACTTCCCTGTCAAATGCTGGTTGAGAATGATGGGATTTGTAGTTCACAAAACAGCTGTCAAGCCAGCATTTACTTTTCATGGTCTATATCTTCGATATGCTCCAATCTCTATTGTATTCATGGTGGGTTACTTACTAGCTGTTTGGATTACCTAATTTATAATTCACTAGCAGTTTGGGACGGCGTTGCCCGTCATGTTATGCAGGAAATGTTTCTTTTTTTTAAAATAAATGTTATGATAGTGAATTATAGCGTAGGGTGTACGTGTCAGAAAGGTACACACAGTGATAGACAGAGACACATGCAACACACACATATACACACACATGCACTGACAACACAAACAGTGACACACAGCTGCAAATCAGAACATAAATACATACAGTGTGAGCAGTGTAAGTAACATACCTCCCAACATTTCATATGGCCAAAGAGGGACACTTGTGTTTTCGGTGGTGTTACTGGGGGCGTGGCTGGTGGTGTATTTTAGAGAATTTTTAACCCTTTGAGTGCCAGGGGGTAAGCAATGCATTGCATCCCCTCTGGCATTGAAATGGTTAAGTTACTCTTTCTGTAAGTGAATGATTTAGAAGAAGATGAAAGTATTTTTTTTACACAGACTAATGTAACAGATATATACAGAAGTTTATACCCACATTACTGTGGGTTTTATTGATGTGGAGCAATCTGATACACTGGTATATACACCACACAATGTGATCTCCTAAATAGAGGAGCAGAGGGATTTGGGTGTCAAACAGGGACTGTCCCTCCTATACTGTATAGTGCCAGTCCTTATACACAGACACATGCAGACTGTATACTATACAGCAGAGGTTCTCAGCCCATGCCCTCAGTGGCCACTAACAGGCCAGGACTTAGGAATTTCACTGCTAGAACACAAGTGTGTTGATCAGAGGCTCAGTCATATTGATTAACTCACCTGTGCTCTTAAAAGGAAATTCTAAAATCCTGGCCTGTTAATAGCCACTGAGGGCACAGATTGAGAACCACTGCTATACAGTGCCAGACCATTGTAGAGAATTTTTAACCCTTTGAGTGCCAGGGGGTAAGCAATGCATTGCATCTCCTCTGGCACTGAAATGGTTAAGTTACTCTTTCTGTAAGTGAATGATTTAGAAGAAGATGAAAGTATTTTTTTACACAGACTAATTTAACAGATATATACAGAAGTTTATACCCACATTACCGTGGGTTTTACTGATGTGGAGCAATCTGATACACTTGTACATTAGGCTGACCAGACCTCACCTTTAACCAGTGACACATATGAAAAATGCATACTGCAGGGCTGCTTTGATTTTGGTGCACTCCTGAAATATGCTTATTTCCTATGTGTCCCCGGTTAAAGGTGAGGTCTGGTCAGCCTACTGTATATACACCACACCATGTGATTTCCTAAATAGAGGAGCAGAGGGATTTGGGTGTCAAACAGGGACTGTCCCTCCTATACTGTATAGTGCCAGTCCTTATACACAGACTGTATACTATACAATGCCAGACCATATATAAATAGTTTGTCATACATGCTATACAGTGAGCTATGTACAGCATGGAGATGATTGCAGGAACTGGCACCTCTACTTACAGACAGACTGACAAACAACCTGCTCTCTTTCTCTCTCTTTGTGCAATATATAAATACAGTCACATCCATGTCTCTGCCATTTACCAGCTCAGCTGAAGCCTTTCTCTGCACTGCCTGATCACCTCTCTGCCGTTGTTTCCACTTTCTCAGCAAGCCAGTATCCTCCTGCTGATTGTTTAGAAATCAGCTCACTTGTAGTAATTAGCAGAGCTGTGTAGGCTCAAAGACAGGGAATGAAGAAGCTGCATAATACAGATTGGACCATGGCCTTCCAGCTGTAGCTTGAACATTGTTCCCATCATCCTCAGCGTGCGTGTGTGTATATGTGTGTATGTGTCTGCTAGTGTGTGTGTGTGGGAGGGCATGTGCATGTGTCTGTGGTGTAGGAGTGTGTGGCAGCCATTTTTTTTTTCAGCCTTAGATAGTGGTGGGCGGGCTGGATAGTGGGGGCAGGCCAAAAATCACACTCCCACAGAATCACCCAATGGCAGCAGTAATCCTTTTTACTGCCGCCCCTGGGTGTGTTTTGCCAGGCACAAAGTCTTCTTTTATATATATAGATATCCCCTTTTTGCTTCTGTACTCATTTTTATGTACTCTTCTTTCAATATTCACATTTAAGCTATTTTTTTTTATTTCTTGCATTAAATCTTTTGCTCTATTTTTATTCTTACCTCCACAAATAAACAGGTCTGACTTGGAGGCTTTGTTTTTAACCTTTGTTTTTATATTGGACCCACTAGTTACATCCTTGTGCTTTATTTATTTATTTATGTACTAGTTGAAGAGACCGTTACACGGGCCACAGTGCCAATGCAGGGCAGTCATGCGCAGTAGAGACTGCCCGCGCCGCGGCTGATACAGAGCTGGATGCTCCGAAAGAGCGTCCAGCTCTGTATCAGCCATGACGCTGGCAGTCTCTACTGCGTGTGACTGCAGCACGCTCAGCAGTCTCTAGTGCGCATGACTGGTCGTTACACACGTTTTAGCGAATTATTATATAGGATTCTCCTTCTGCCTTGTCCAAGATTTACTGCTTTGCTGCACGTGTTTTTTTTGTTTTGTTTTTTGTTTTGTTTTTTTAATTAGAAACTGATATCATGGTTTGTGTGCTCCTACCTATCACCTTATATATATTTTATCTTTGATCAGGGGAGGGCTGGCCTGGGGGGCAGGAGGGCAATTGCCCCCTGGGCTGGTCATATGTCTGAGCTGGTAGGCCACTGCACCTCACTAAATCACCCAATTGTTTCTGTAAATGGAGCTACACTAGTGATGCCACAGAGCTTACAACTGAAATGGAGCTAAACTAGTAGCATAAACCATTTCCCTTGTAAGCACTATAGTATCACTAGGTAAGCTTTACTTAAATTTTAAGCTTTGTAGTGGCTCACTAGTGTAGGCCCATTTCAACTGTAAGCTATGTGGTATCACGTGACTTACATCACAACATTATTGCCAATTTTAAAATTAACAAAAGGGGGTGGGCTGAGACAGTGGGCTCGAACAATAATAGAAATGGACCACTTGAATGTATTTGCCCCCTGGGCCACAAGTCTCCAGCCCTCCCCTGTCTTTGATATGTGTATTTGCTTGTTGTACATGTATTTGTGTTGGTATTCCTTATACTATATATTCTATTTTATTATTTTGTGACAGTTTCACTTTAAAAGGCTAGTAAACTTTCTTTAAGAAATCATATATGTTATAGAGCTTTTTTCTGCTGAGTAAAACAAGGGCAATCTAACTGCTGTCAGTTGTTTTATTCAACACTTATAAAGGTTCAAATAATCAGGAAGTGAATTTACTTTGCATTTACTTCCTGACAATTCTAAATGACAGGAAGCGACTCAACAGTTTCTGTCACATTCTATGGAGAGCTGAAAGTCACTGACTTCTCTCTCCAATAGAATGTAACAGAATTACTAATTAGAATCTGACCACTAGAGGGCATTGGTAATGTAAAAAAAACCCAAAAAACACAGGTTTAAACTGTAATACCGCTAGAAATATCTATCTATCAGCAGTGGGAGTACACTTATTTTACACAACAGGAAAAACCCTACATTATATATTTATTCATAAAAAAAAGTTGACTGCTCCTTTAATGATTAGTACTTTTTATGTGAAAAACATGTCCTATAGAGCATTTTCTTGAGAGATTTTTATTCAACAGTTATTAGAGCTACAATTTTGTAAGTATACTGTTGGAGACAGCACAGAGCTATGTCCCAAAGGTAATTTTTTAAAAATATGCACTGAATGGAAGACATC
Organism: Rhinophrynus dorsalis; assembly: GCA_037306005.1. NCBI lineage: Eukaryota > Metazoa > Chordata > Amphibia > Anura > Rhinophrynidae > Rhinophrynus > Rhinophrynus dorsalis. Next base: position 445,507,721 of record CM074722.1, on the reverse strand, counting down.
AAGCTTTTTATTGTAAGTGATAGCACTGAACACTTTGCTGACCAAAAGAGAAAATTGCATTTTCATGAAAATACTTTCATAAAAATAATTGAATTTTTATGTGGAAAAAACACTCAGCAATGGCAATACCCTATCTGTTCCTTTAAAGGGTTTGCGCAGTAATAATTTTAGATTCCCCCATCATATTTGCTGGTGCACTGCCATATTGCCTTAAACTGATCTAGTAAGCACTGAGGATTCATTCTTAGGAAGGTATCAGACTACACCAAATTTATTTTTTACCACTATGCTATTTAAAAAGACAAATGTTCATAAATATTAATTACAAGCAGATATTTTGCTTCAGCAGGGGTCCCAGAATAGATCATCATATGAAAGTGAGCTTGGTAAAGTTATCAAATCATAATCCATTAGTGTAAAAGCCTGTGCAAACGGGCCAGCATGCTATGTATTCGGTTAGTCTCTACTGCAAATGGCTGCACTTGATAAACATACATCTGGCCTTTTATATTTATTAGTTGAAAAGTCCGTGTACATGGGCCACAGTGCCACCCAGCAACCTTGGCTGGTGGCCGGATCCTGTTGGCCGCGCTGCATTCATGTGCAGTACTGACTGCCCGAACGCACTGTGGTTGATAATGGAGAGGTGCATTCCGAATTCAGACCTCTGAGTACCTGAGGGTGAGCAAAGAGGACTACGGTCTGAATTCGGAGCACCCCCCTCCGTTATCAGTCACGGTACATTTCAGCAGTCTCTACTGAGCATGGCTGCAGCGCACACAGCCGTCTCTACTGCGTATGATGGCTTCTGACAAACATACTTTTAGCAAATTATTATATAGGATGCTGATGTAATGAGATTTGGAGCAATTCTGGACTAAACTGCACCATAGGAGAGATACAAAAATTACAAAATTCCCCAATTATATAAATTGTGGGTTTCGAAGCAACATTTAAATGAACAGAAATGTTTTATTTGTCTCTATAATGCTGTTGGGTTGCCCCAGAGTACTTATTAAATCAGCCGGTATGTAATTTAATATTTAATATTGCACATTTCCTTTGTCACTGTTCTCTGCCTCTCTTTTCCTTACTATTAGAGTAAGGAAGAAGCAGAGATCAGACTTAAAAACAAACAGAAAAAGAAGACAGAGTTGGGGGTATTAACCCCTTCGGTGCTGGGGGCAAGATAAATATAGCTTCCTTTATGACCTACTGACAGAAACCTGTTTTGTTTTTTTAAATAAATTTAAGCAAGGCCAAAATATTATATTACACATAGAAAAACAATACATTGAACCGCTCCAGGTACCCATGAGTAAGGACCGTTAAGGTGTGAAATGCGTTAAGAGTTTGTTGGGGTTGTGTATCCCCTATCTGTATCGTAGTTCCGCAAGTTTTTAATCTTTGAATAAAGATCTGTGATTTTATTGATCTGGTGTGTCAGCCTGAGTGCAGATATTCTTCATTGTTTTATTATATTACCCACACTAATTTATAAACACATCTACTGAAGTTTAAAGAAACATTAATGGGAGTTTTATTGTTGTGGAAAAAAAGTAGGAAACTAGGGAAGGAAAGAGGGACATGGGGATTTTCACCCCAGAGGGACAGTGCCCCCATAAATCTGTACATTTTTTAGGTATGAATGACCGGTCATACCTTTCATGCAGTCTCCATAAAAAAATTTACCTATTGGGCACAAATTGTCACAAGAGAACCAGTAAAAATTGTGTTTGTTTAAATTATTTTCGTTTTCTTTATTTTTAACAAAATAAATGGTGGGCTATCAATATAATTTTGATAGCAAAAGAAAGCCCTAATTGTGCTTAAAAAAAAGTATATAATTTGTATGGGTGAAATAAAAGACTTAGAGGGAAAATACTGTTGAACAAAAACATAGTCAAAAAGGTCAAAATTGTTCTGGTCCTTAAGTGCAAACCACCCCAGATTTTCCCGGTCCTTAAGGGGCTAATAGTATAACATTCACATTGAATATGAATGCTTAACCAATCGGGTGCCAGGGGTTATCCAATGCATTTTTTCGCAACGCTTTGGATACCCCTCTGGCACTCAAAGGGTTTAAGGAAATGAGCACCAAAAATTATTGGAGTTATATAAATGAAGAAACACAAAGCCAAAGGAGAGCAAACCAGCAATATATATCTTAATCTTGGTAGCACTGATCAAAAGATATCGTAGTGGTAATACAATACTCACACTGGTCCTGGCAGTTGTCGGTTGTAAAGACAACCGGCAGTATTCCAACGGAGAATTAACACCGCCACAATCCGGTAAACAGACAATCTTCTCAACAAAAATTAAAAACTTGAATCCAAATAGTAATAAAACAAATATATTTAATTAATAATAAAAATTGCCAAATAGAATATAACTTCAATCCGTGTCTGATGACGCGTTTCGAAGTACTCTACTTCTTTATCAAAAAAGAAATAACAGGCAAATCATATAAAATAAGATCAAATATTGCCAAGTATAATAGCAATATTCACTCACCCCTTGCTGGTTTGCACTCCTGCTTTGGCTTTGTGTTTCTGTGTTTTCCAAGGATCCTGGAGGTCCACTTGCAGTGGAGTAACAGTAGGGGTCACAGGGGTCGCACCTGCAACCGGACCTGTCACTCCAGGGGCCTGGCCACCCCCTGTGACCCCATCTCCACATGCCCGCAGCAACTCAGCTGATCTCCAGGCGCTCTAGTAAAGCAGAGCGCTGGGAGATGACATCATCTCCCAGCACTCTGCATTACTGAGAACCACGCGGGAGCGGACACAGGGCAATGTGATGGTTTGGGGGGGTCAATGTGGAGACAATGTGGTCGGGGAAACGGGCCCATGGCAATTTCTGCACCAGGGCCCAGTGGCTTCTAGTTACACCACTGTCCGCTTGATTTTGTATCAGGTAGCAGCAGCAGCAATCGAGTCTTCATTGACTGACTGATTGGGGGCAGTCCGAATCCCTCACAGGCACTATTGACCGCTTTTAGTGGTCAGATAGAATGTGAGTACCATGGTGGCTGTGGTGAAGGCTTCTGTATATCAGTGATATTGCACTAGGAAGCGCCCTTCCCTTTTTTTCTCCTTATGTAAATGAAGTTCTAGGATGTGAATTGATATATTGGGGCTGTGTTTCTCAGTCTTTTATTGCAGAAGGCATGACTAACACAAAGTCTGGAATTTCCAGGGCACCGCTGACATTTGATAGGTCATTTGTCAAGGAGAAATGAAGGGTAAAATACAATATATATTTATTTTTAGGTGTCACAATCAGGATAAAGAAAATAAATATTTTCTGTCTAATGGTTTCCATAAATATAAATTTGAAGTGCAGTGGCAACATGGTTGAGAATCATGTATTGGGGATTGCCGTTAGCAGCCAAAGGATTAAAATCATGTGCTCCATTCAAGGAACTGCGCTTTTTTTTTTTTTATTATTATTTTATTCCAGACCCCTAAAACCTAAAAAGAATAAACATCTACATTGTTCAATGCATTTACTTCTGTTTAGATAAGCTTGCAATGAGTGACATGAGATGAGACAGTTTTTGAGATTAGCCATAGCCATTTCTGTTTTTTCTCGGTGCTCGGACAGTTTGTAGACAATAATGTGCTATCGTTTCTGAGATATCTATAGAGTTTGTTTTGCTTAAGGGGTCAGATATTCCAAACGGAATGATTACCCTACAGGACATATTTTAGACAACATTTAAGACCACTGCACAATATTCCTAAACATTAAAGGGATAGTAATGTCCCAGAAACATTTTTTTGCATTCTGTAGAAATTAAAAAGTTGGATTGAATGCACAAAAATCACATTATGGTTTGAGAGATACATGCATTCAAAGTTTAATGTTTCCTGCTGTCAACTGTAAAGCTGTCAGCAGGAGATCCATGTCGGCTGACACTGAGGCTCTTCAGCAGAGCAGTGATCGTGTTTTTTTAACCCCTTAGTGACGGCCGCGTGCAGACGCGGCCGTCACTTAACGCCTGTCTAACATTTTTTTTTTTTTTCTTCATTAGAATCCGGAGTCCCCGAACGGCGTGCAGCCGCGTGGGGATCCAGATTTCCTGGACGTACATGTACGTCCTCTGTCACTAAGTGACAGCCACAGAGGATGTACATGTATGTCCATTGTCGCTAAGGGGTTAAAAAGAATGACTGCACTGGAATTGTCTACTAAGTGTGCCTGGTTTGCAAGCACACTTGGTAGACCATTCCAATGCAGTCATTCTTTTTAAAAAACATGATTGCGGCTCTGCTGAAGAGCCTCCATGTCGGCCGACTCGGATCTCCTGCTGACAGGTTTACAGCTGACAACAGGAAACGTTAAAATTTGAATGCATGTATCTCTCAAACCATAGCGGTTTGAGAGATACTTTTTTTGCATTCAATGCAACTTTTTAATTTCTACAGAATGCAAGATAATATTTCTGGGACATTACTATCCCTTTAACATTACACATGGTACCGATGCTTTGCTCCATCTGTATATATGACTCATCTTTCACTAACAGCCCCATTTTAACATAATTAGCTTTTTTTTTTATAAACCTTCTTCTTCTTTAAGTTTTTGTAATGCATACACAGTTTCTTGACTGTAGGCATAGCAAATTAATATTTTATCTACTGACCAGTGACCAAAATATATAATGAAAACGTTATAAAATACACTTTCCCAAAAATATCATATTTTAAAAAAAAAGCTATATATTTAGTTACTGCCTATTTTGAAAGCGTATGATATATTCTCTTTAAATCTAATACATTTATCTTTTTTATTATTAGATTTGGGAATGAATCTTTAACCCAGTGTTTCTCAATATTAGTTCTTGGATGACGCCAACAAGTCAGCTTTTCAACATATTCCTGCTTAATCACAGGTGAGAAAGAATTGGGTTCAGTTAGAACTGAATGGATCATAAGGGACAAAAGCATTTGTTAGGCTGTGAACGGAGGTTGGTATTACATCCCAGGATCCCCTAAGTAAGGCAGCCTAGACGCAATTTGCTCCTCCCATGGCCACACCCCCACTCTTCATGTGACCCCAGCCCTATCCACTGTTTCCTAGCATAGCAAGTACCGTTGGCCTATAACAAGCAAGGGTACAAAAAAAAAAACTAACCCTTTTGTTGCTAGTGAGATCGCCAGTGGATTTCTCCACAATGAGTTGGAGGTCTCAATAGCTAGAAGTCTATAAACTGCTGTAGGGACATTATTCTGGCCACAGCCACAATTCAGAATGTGGATATGGCTAGCACAGCTGAGACATCCCTCAAAACTTGGAACTCTGGGTAGCTGGCTTATTTTCCCATTGGAAAGTCCAGGCCCTGACTTGACATGCAGAATCGTCAATTGTACTTCCTATCTGTGAACATTCCCCCCAGCAAAGTTCCCCTCTTGTTCAATTTATACATAAACACAAAGACACAGATATGGGTAAAATGGCCACAGCCTTTTATTTCCAATGAATAAATAAATAAAGAGGACCTTGCCAGTACTACATATACTGAAGAATAAATTCCATAACCAGCATTCAATAAGAGTACCCTACTATGCCGTGCCGTCCTCCTTTGACTATTTTGACTGCTGCTGCCACCAGGTGAGGGCATACCCTCCTTACTCACCCTGTCAAACTGATCTTACATGCATTTCTCTGGCAAGGTCCCCCCGCGACTGTGACAATAAACAGAATTCCATTAAGTTAAGAGACAAATTAAGCCACTGGACGCACTAAGATCCATCCTTCAGCACTCAGGAGAGGAAAAACCCCCTGTGGAGGAAACCTCTGGGGAACCATGGCTGAGAGGACTGCCCATTCCCCTAGGCATTAAGATATGAATGCAGATAATAAAACAGACTATGCTTTGTCCTTTATACACACAATTTACTAGAATAAATCAGATATGCACAGACATATATACAAATATGCATACACACAAACATATATACGTACACAGACATTGTTAAATACACATGTGCAGGTTACACATAATGATGACACCTGGACAAATAAATTATAACTAGTGTTGAGCGAGCACCACGATGCTCGGGTGCTCGGGTGCTCTGACCGAGCACCCCCTGAGGCTCGAGTGCTCGGCCGAGCACCCGAGCCCCATTGGAATGAATGGGGCGACACCAGGCACCCCCTGCTCTGATGAGGGGAGGGTGCCTGGTCAATGCCCCCTTCATCTCCGCTATGCCCCCTTCATCTCCGAATGCCCCCTTCAGCTCCGCAATGTCCCCCTTCAGCTCCGCTATGCCCGTCTTCCACAATGTGCCCCTTCATCTCCGCTATGCCCCTCTTCCACAATGTGCCCCTTCATCTCCGCTATGCCCCTCTTCCACAATGTCCCCCTTCATCTCCTCTATGCCATAGAGGAGATGAAGGGGGACATTGTGGAAGAGGGGCATAGCGGAGATGAAGGGGCACATTGTGGAAGAGGGGCATAGCGGAGATGAAGGGGCACATTGTGGAAGACGGGCATAGCGGAGATGAAGGGGGACATTGTGGAAGAGGGGCATAGAGTCTATGCCCCTCTTCCACAATGTCCCCCTTCATCTCCGCAATGCCCCCTTCATCTCCGCAATGCCCCCGTACCTCCAGTCCCTGGTGGTCCAGCGGAGCTTCTTCGGATCTGTGCCTCTTCCGGCACAGATCCCCGCCACCCGAACATGTCGGGCGAGCACATGGCGGTACTCGACGAGTACCGCCATGTGCCAAGCAGAGCGATGCTCGAGCCGATCCGAGCATCGGCCGAGCACGCTCGCTCATCACTAATTATAACATTTCAAGCAAAAAGTCAAAAGTAAGGCAATACAAATTACAGGAAACAAGAGAAAGGGAAGATGCAGACACATCCCAACAGTGGTAGTGAAAGAGGAGAAGAATGCATAAAACGGGTTAGGAAGGATTTGAGAGTGGTTAAACCAACCTGCCCCACAATCAAAACCTACGCCCCCCACCCATACCTGTCCCTAATAACAGCAACTCCCAACCTACACCTCTTCATATTATCCCAGAATGAAATGAAAAATTGCATAAGGGCCCCGCAAGCCAGGAACAAGGCTCCCATCGCCTATCCATAAGTGGCTACATAACAGTGGGAATGACATTCTATAAAGGAAGTAACATGGAATGCAAGTTACATATCAAAGATTGCTTTTTGCCCCTTCTACCTATCCTGTATAAGAAAATTATAAACAGGGCGGGAGGGTGGGTGTTACCACTTGCTCAGGCCCAGGAAGACTGAAGTATCTTCACTTCTTTCTAAGCCATTCCTGCCATAGCTCCACCCCACACAGCCAGTAGGCTTCTTACTTAACCCTTTGCTTCCCAAATCCATGTGTAGTTACTTTTTCAGTTATAGCCCACTAATCTTAATCTATAAGACCTGGTTACAGGACATTCGATCTGCTGTCATGTGCCTTTACGCTTATGGCTCCTGGGCTTACTATCATAGCACTACATGAAAGAGCAAATGTTCAAAAATAAAATGTATAGATGTACCTGACTGCTGTGTGAACACCTACCCATATAAATAAGAGGCAGTTATTAGGGAAATGGTTCTCAGCCTTTTATTTTTTAGCTTAATGAACCCTAACACTCAGTTTGGAATTCTCAGAGCACCTCTAGTATTGTATATCTCATGTATGAAGGGTGTAATGAAGTGTACAAATACAGAAATTAACTAATTCTTAGGTCTTACAATTAGAATGACAATAATAAGCATATTGTGCGTAACAATTGCTTTACCCCTTTCAATATGCAACACATTGCAAAGCAATGTGTTGCATACCCCTCTGGCATAGAAAGGGTTAAATATACATTTGAAACTCAACATTCACATTATCAAAGTCTTTATAGAAAAAATGTGGCACATCAAGCTGGAGCCCAATGCACACCAAAATGCCATGGCACCCTGGTCAAGAATTACATTAGGGTACAGTTCTCCTTTAATATATGAATAGTAATATGGATTTTTTTCAGTTATATTATCATTTGGCATTAAAGGGGAACTCTCACCTCTGTTAAAGTACTTCTTATTTTAAAGTGCCATCCAAGTTTATCTTCCATCCCTTTTTTTTAATGTAATGCAGTATAGCACACGATTTTATATTTTAAAAATAAGCCAGTAACTTTGGTTAAGGACAGGCTGCAGTACAGCTCTGAACCGCAACCTGTCAATCTTCGCCTTTCCCCCTCCCCAGTAGCGCCTTTTTCTCACTTCTTCCGATGAGGAGGCTTCCGGTAAGTGAGCTGCAGCGTTCTTTTGCCAATGAGAGCACCCCAGCTAACATGGATGAAGCCTCCATCAGAGTAGGATATGAGAACGAGGCACTACTGGGGAGGATAAGAGGCAAAGATTGATAGGCTGCGGTCCTTAAATGACATCACCAGCTTATTTTTAAAAGGTAAAATCTAAGGCTATATTGAATACATTAAAAAAAAAACAGATGGAAGATAAACTCAGATAGCAAATAAGAAGTACTTTAAAAGAGGTGCGAGTTCCCCTTTAAGAAGATTCTACAAACTTTTTTTCTTTTTTTTCAGTTTTAAAAGCTTTATTGAACAAAAGTACATTACAAAAGTAATGAGAACAGGAGAATACAAGTATATGCAATACAGAGAATCTCACATAAAACATACAGTATCTCACATAAGTGAGTACACCCCTCACATTTTTGTAAATATTTTTATTTTATCTTTCATGTGACAACACTGAAGAAATGACACTCTGCTACAATGTAAAGTAGTGAGTGTGCAGCCTGTATAACAGTGTACATTTACTGTTCCCCTCAAAATAACTCAACACACAGCCATTAATGTCTAAACATTGGCAACAAAAGTTAAGTACAGCCCTAAGTGGAAATGTCCAAATTGGGCCCAGTTAGCCATTTCCCCTCCCCGGTGTTATGTGACTCATTAGTGTCTTTTGGGAAGTAGCTGTATGAGTGCTGCCAGCATTGCTGCAGAGGTTGAAAAGGTGGGGGTCAGCCTGTCAGTGCTCAGACCATACGCCGCACACTGCATCAAATTGGTCTGCATGACTGTCGTCCCAGAAGGAATCCTCTTCTAAAATTGATGCATAAGAAAGCCAGCAAACAGTTTGCTGAAGACAAGTAGACTAAGGACATGGATTACTGGAACCATGTCCTGTGGTCCGATGAGGCCAAGATAAACTTATTTGGTTCAGATGGTGTCAAGCGTGTGTGTTGGCAACCAGGTGAGGAGTACAAAGACAAGTGTGTCTTGCCTACAGTCAAGTATGACTGTGGGAGTGTCATGGTCTGGGCCTGCATGAGTGCTGCAGGCACTGGGGAGCTACAGTTCATTGAGGGAACCATGAATGCCAACATGTACTGTGACATTCTGAAGCAGAGCAGGATCCTCTCCCTGCGGAGGAGTATTCCAACATGATAACGACCCCAAACACACCTCCAAGATGACCTCTGCCTTGCTAAAGAAGCTGAGGGTAAACGTGATGGACTGGCCAAGCATGTCTCCAGACCTAAACCCTATTGAGCATCTGTGGGGCATCCTCAAATGGAAGGTGGGGGAGTGCAAAGTCTCTAACATCCACCAGCTCCGTGATGTCATCATGGAGGAGTGGAAGAGGACTCCAGTGGCAACCTGTGAAGCTCTGGTGAACTCCATGCCCAAGAGGGTTAAGACAGTGCTGGAAAATAATGGTGGCCACACAAAATATTGACACTTTGGGCCCAATTTGGACATTTCCACTTAGGGGTGTACTCACTTTTGTTGCCAAGGTTTAGACAATAATGGCGGTGTGTTAAGTTATTTTCAGGGGCACATCAAATTTACGCTGTGATACAGGCTGTACACTCACTACTTTAAATTGCAGCAGAGTGTCATTTCTTCAGTGTTGTCACATGAAAGATAAAACAAAAATATTTACAAAAATGTGAGGGGTGTACTCACTTATGTGAGATACTGTATATCAATATTTCCAGATATGTATAGATACAGGATCGAGGTGTCATATAATAATACATAACAAAAAACAATGAAAAGAAAAGAATGTCCGCAAGGTCCCACCAAAGCTCAGCCTGCACATACTTTAGATGCATGTAGACGGTGGGAGTCTGTATGGTGGATCGGGTGGAGATGAGGGAAGGGAGAGCTTAAAAAAAAAAAGGGGGGGAAGAAGGGGAAACACAGTGGTAGAGAGGAAGGATGAGAGTGAAAAGGCGGCTGGCCAATAGATCTAGAAAATAGAATGTGCACATCCAGCCAAACTCTGGCTCTGGGCGCAACAGTGACCACAAATTGAAGGACATTAAGAGATTATAGCTCATCAGAATAGCAACTGTCGACTGTCAATGATCGTGGCATATAAGGAGACTCTGACATTGGGGATGCATGCCCAACAGATAGAGTAGGACATGAGTTATGTGAATCTCGGAACTCTGACCAAGAGAGCCACAACGTCTCACCTGCCTCCATATTAGACATGGAGTAAGCATGACATTTCTCCACAGTGACTATATTGTCCACTGCTGAGATCCAACTACTTATCGTGGGTGGATCCTGAGAAAGCCAGCATAAAGGTATCAGCGATTTGGCAATCGTTAGGCATCTAAACAGCAAGAAATGGTGTGAGCGCAGAATATGTCCCGGGTTGTCTCGAATATAAGAAAAGAGACACAGCAAAGGGTCTATTTGTAAGAGAAGTTGCAATATCTGAGAAATCTGTGAAAACATTTTGTGCCAGAAGGTTGTTATAAGTAGGCAGGACCAGAAGATGTGCAGAATGGTGCCCGGGGTTGAATTACATCTCCAGAAGAGATTAGATGCCAAGGAAGGTAATTGGGCAATCTTAGCCAGGGTTCTATACCAGTGGGTGAGTACTTTGTAACTGAGTTCTTGGCATTTAGAGTCTCTGACGGCCGAGAAGTTCAATTTACAGATACAATACCATTGAGTGAGTGTAAGAGAGATCTGCAGATCAGCCTCTCATTCCCTAATAAAGTATGGTTTCCCTGGGGCTGGCTCTTCTATAGGAAGTGAATTGCAAAAGGCGAGAGGGCGCCCAGGAGGAGTTGGAGAAGCTAAACCTTTCTATAAGTTTGTAAGAGGTCTATGAGCAAAGTCTTTAATGTTAGGGGAGTTCGTCCAATGTTGAAGTTGAGCAAACGTCCACCAATCAATATTTGAAGAGCCAACCATAGCAGCAGTTTGGTCCCTTGGAACCAGGCCCACAGGATTGAAGAGTGAGCTCAACATACCTGTACCAAGGTCTTTCAAACATCACAACCTGGGATTTGATAGGCCAGGGGAAAAGGTAGGATTGCTTACAGCAGAAAGTAGTGGTGAAGGAAGCATGGAGAGAGAGAGACGGAGGTATTTACTATTTTCCATGTACAGAGCAAATAACCAAGAATAATATGATCATGTGAATCTCGATCAGTTGTGAGGGGGCTGCTCCATCTAGACAGGTAGACCAGTATGTCCTGTTTGGGGTGAAAAGATCAAAGATTTTTGCGATCGCTGCTGCTCTATAATACCTCTGGAAGTCTGTGCAATTGGTTTGGTGAGAAGATCTTGCCGAAGTCTAGATTTTTTGTTAGCCCAGATGAATCTGGTGGTCATTTGCTTCAGTGTGTGAAGAAAACCTGATGGGATATGAATCTGTAGAGCTCTGAATAAATATAAGAATTTTGGAAGGATCATCATTTTAATCAAATTGGTTTGACCCAGCCAGGAAACAGGAACACATGACCAAGACTCCAGTTCAGGAGCTGTGTCAGATAGGAGGGGTTCCATATTTAGTTGTGAGAGTGCACTTAAGTCCAGGGTCAGTTGTACTCCTAGGCATTTAATAGATGTTGTCACCCACTTAAAAGGAAATTTCAATCTAAGTTGTTGGGACAAGGAGGCAGGTAAATTAACGTTAAGAATCTCTGATTTAGAGAAATTAACTTTAGCTTGGGATATTGTGCAGAAGCCCGTCAGTTCATCAAGGAGAGGAGGAAGAGAGCTAAGAGTGTCAGATATGAAAAAAGAACATCATCTGCATAAGCTGCTAATTTGAACTCCACAGTACTCACTCTAATTCCATGTATTTGGGAATTAAGATGAACATGTTGAAGAAACAGCTCAAGGGCCAGAATGAAGAGGATAGTGTCACGGTTTGTTAGACTCTCAGACACAGAGTAAGATAAAAATCAAACTTTTTTGAAAAGTTTAATGGGAACCCTCACGGGTCCAGAACATACACACATATCTCACATACATAATGGTTACAACAGCAGTATTATCAGAATACAGAATGTAGGCTCTACCGGCCTTGCCAATATACCGGGAAAGGCAGCCTGTAAGCTGGCACAGTGGAATGGAGTCAGGCTCTACCGGCCTTGCCAATATACCTGGCAAGGCAGCCTGGAAGGTAACAATCAATTTGAATATGGCTCTACTGGCCTTGCCAATATACCGGGCAAGGCAGCCTGTAAGTTGGCACCATGGAATGGAGACAGGCTCTACCAGCCTTGCCAATATACCGGGCAAGGCAGCCTGGAGGGTAACAATCAATCTGAATTTGGCTCTATCGGCCTTGCCAATATACCGGGCAAGGCAGCCAGGAGGACAGAAGGACAACTCCACTAATGCTGAATAGATGGAATAGAAGCATAAGATGGAACAGTGGAGCAAACCAGTATCGCCACCAGGGAAACCAAACCGGTAGGTGTAGTAAACTAGTATGGTGTAATGGACAATAATAGCTTCTGACCAGTTCTATACAGCGAATCAGCAACCGGTGAAGAGTGGAGTAAACCAGTACCTTGTACTGGGAGACAGCGAAGCCCAACCGGTTCTATAAAACGAAATCAGCAACTGGTGAATGGAGAGAGAGCCCAGTAACATGTATGGATAGAAATAGTGTCAACCCGGTTCTATACAGCAAATCAGCAACCGGTAAAGTGGAGTAAACCAGTATGGTGTAATGGACAACAATAGTGTCTGACCAGTTCTATACAGAGAATCAGCAACCGGTAGTGTGGAGTAAACCCATATGGTGCGATGGGCAACAATAGCATCTAACCGGTTCTATACAGGGAATCAGCAACCGGTGAAGAGTGGAGTAAACCAGTACCACGTATTGGGAGACAGCGAGGTCCAACCGGTTCTATACAACGGAATCAGCAAGCGGTAGTGTGGAGCAAACCAATAAGGTGTAATGGACATAGCGTCTGACCGGTTCTATACAGTGAATCAGCAACCGGTAATGTGGAGTAAACCAGTATGGTGTAATGGACAACAATAGCGTTTGACCGGTTCTATACAGCGAATCAGCAACCGGTAATATGGAGTAAACCAGTATGGAGTAATGGACAACAGTAGCGTCTGACCGGTTCTATACAGCGAATCAGCAACCGGTAGTGTGGAGAAAACCCGTATGGTGTAATGGGCAACAATAGCGTCTAACTGGTTCTATACAGCGAATCAGCAACCAGTGAAGAGTGGAGTAAACCAGTACCACGTACTGAGAGACAACGAGGCCCAACCGGTTCTATACAACGGAATCAGCAACCGGTAGTTTGGAACAAACCAGTAAGGTGTAATGGACACAATAGCGTCTGACCGGTTCTATACAGCGAATCAGCAACCAGTAGAGTGGAGTGAACCAGTGATCAGAATGTCGCCCAGGCGACCCAATAGTCAGTAGATGAAGTCAGGATACAGGGCAGGAGCAGCAGACAAGCCAGGACGCCCACAGGAACGACAGGACTGCCAGCCAGGACAGGAACGGAGCAGGAACACAGCAACATGGGGTCTGGAACGGAAGCAGGAATGGCTGGCCAACCGGATCTGGACGAAGGCAGGAACCATGCAGGAGAGGCACTGACTACTTGAGACCGCTGACACTGGTAACACAGGAAACAGGCCCAAGGAACAGGTACTGGAACAGACAGGTGACTGCTGACATAGAGACACCACGAAAGGACAACCAAAGGGTGCCTCAACCCAGTCTATACAGGCAATACTGGGCGGGTAAAAGACAGGCAGCCAATGGAGAGTACACACACCTGACTGACAGCAGAAGTCAGCAATCATGGGCACCATGATAGATAGTGGAAAATGGGCAGTCTTGTGTGGTACCATTTGAGATACTAAAAGGTTCTGATAACATGCTTTTGACTTTGACCCTTGCAGAGGGATAAAAGTACAAGCCCATGATGCCCCTAATTATTTGCGGACCTAGACCAAAGGCATGGAGGACTGCTTCAAGATATGTCCATCGCACTCTGTCAAACGCTTTTGCAGCTTGATTGACAGAAAAATAGAAGGAATGCAATGTTTTAGTTAGTGTTGCAGAAGAGACAGTGCCAGCGAGGTGTTGTGCCTTGCCTCGTGACTTGGGACAAAGCCATTTTGACTAGGGTGAACAGTTGTGTCAGGTGTGTCCGCAATCTATTAGCCAAACTTTTTGCATACAGCTTAAGGTCCACGTTCAATAATGTGGCAGATAGCTGTTGCACATGTCTGTGTCTTTTCCTGGTTTAGGCATTACCACAATTAATGCTTCCTGTGCATGTGGTGGAAGAGGGGTGCCCTTCATTATCGAATTGAAGGACTGCAACATGTATTTCACGAGGGAAACTTGAAAGGAGTGTTAATAAAGCACCATAAAGCCATCTGGACCTGGACTTTTGTGAAGTTTCATTGATTTCAGTGCTGTAATCAATTTGGTATGGGAGAGTCTAGATCCTCACTTGGGAGAGGGGTGAGCTTGGACAGATTAGCTTTTTCAAGGAACAATATAAAAATAGTAGTTGGAGATCGCATATCATTCAGTGATTTACCTTCCAGATTGTAAAGATCATGATAGAAGTCTCTGAAAGTCTTGGCTATGTCTGGGAAAGATTTGGATAAGATGCTGGAAGAGTTTTTAATTTGGGAGACCGATTCTAATCTCCTTCGTTTCTTCACAACAGAGGCTACAGTACTGCCACATTTATTACCTTCTATATATTGCTTATATTTCATCCACATGAACGATTTATTAACGTTCCGTCGGAGTAGGGAATGTAGTTCCTCTGAGTGTAGTTAGGTTGTCTCTAACATTTTGTGCGAGTAATCTTTTGTTGTCCCCTTCTAGACGGAAGACCTCCTGTAGGAGGGCATTTATGCATTTCCATTTTTCCTTTTTCCGAAAAGATCCAAGTTTAATAAGGTGGTCCCTCATGACACTTTTATGTGCCTCCCACAACATCGGCGATGAGACCTCAGATGCATCATTAAGGGTGAAGTAGTCCACTAAGTGAGTGAGAAGAGACTTCTGGGTCTTAAGATCTTTGAGAAGTTGATCACTGAGCGTCCAGTGGCAGGGTCATCTCTGTCAGCTAGAGTGAGGGAGGAGGAGACTGGGGAGAGGTCTGTCCATACTGAGGTGCCTATTGAAAAGGATAACAAAGTGTGTAACAGAGACTGAGAGGTAAAGAGAAAGTCTATCCTACCATAAGAATTGTGGGGAAAGGAGAAAAAAGTATAATCTCTCTCTCGTGGATGTAGAACCCTCCAGGTGTCCACTAGTTGCATTTGGGAGAGTTTAAGTCGGAGCTTTTTGAGAGGTGACAGTTTATAATGTGACGTTCTGGTAGATGAGTCAAGTGCAGCATCAAGAGCGACTTAAGTTTCCCCCCAGAATAATTGGGCCATCTGCAAAATCATCCCGAACAGACAAGAAGCAGGAGAGGAACGATATTTGATTAGTATTAGGGCCATAGACTACCACAACCACTATAGGTTTATTAAGAAGCAGACTTTTAAGATCAAGAACTGGCCTTCATCATCCGTTCTCTTGTCTAAGAGAGTCCAGGGGATAGAAGATTTAAAAAGGATAGCCATGCCATGTTTCTTCACCTGTGCTGAAGAAAAGTAAGCCGTGGGGTACTTGCAACTATGGAAAAGAACAGTGGAGTAGGCAGCTAGGTGGGTCTCCTGGACCATAATCATGTCTGCACCAAGTCTGTCAAATTCTCTTAGGGTCAAAGATCTCTTCCCTGCACAGTTCAGGCCACAAAAGTTGACAGTTGTAAATTTAATGGGAGGCATCATGAGCTACAAACGGGTTTTAACAGGTTTTCTCCTGAGTGCATGTTACATATACAAAATGTATGTGAATCTATAAAACATGACAACATTTACATTTAAGTCAATTCAAAGTGGCCTTGCAGAATACATTTTTCATATGTGTGATGGTTTGGTACCCATCTAGGGGGTACATTCTAGGTCATTTATACTGGACTGGCCTCAAGGAACCACCAGACATGCATGGGCCATTTGCCACTGGATCTAGCTGCATCACTCAGAGGAGAGGCGGTCAACCAGACTAGAAGACGCTCAGGTGCAGCAAGCCTGTAGCAGTTGGCTTAGGGCAGTGACCTGGGTAGGGACTCCCACTTCTACCCAATGGAACAGGTCACTGCAGAGCCTGACGTCTCCACCAGGAAAGCACAAACCCCTTCTGCCCTGTTGCTGCAGTGCAGGTATTGTCCCCTCTACTCCGACGTCTCCACCAGGCACATACTAACCCCTCTGCTCCACCAGGCAGGCACTAACCACTGTCCCCTTATAACATGACAACAACTTTAACAAGGTGTTTTTGGCTACACAAGGCCTAATGTTTTCAATCCCCCATGCAACCACCACAAAAACAGAGCCTAGACATCTGCTTCAGGAATAGAAAACAATCTTTTAAGTTAATTGAAATACAATGGCTACAATTAAAATATGGTTAACAAAATATAAACTAAATACCATAATACACAGAATACAAAACCTATGACAAACATAACAAAATACCATATTAGTGGGGTGTAGAATGGAGAAAAGAATTAAGGCAGTACGCACTGTAGGTACAGAATTGGCAACAGTAACGTATTTGCATACTGCCTGGCTATTGGCCACTAGGATTGGACTCACAAGCAATACTGCTATGCAGGCCATCATCCAATAGATGGCATCAGTAAGTTCACAGGACAATATCTGTGCTTCCATAACTGGGCTCAACCAATAGCATCAATGCAACACTGCTATGCATGGCATCAACCAATAGATGGCATCAGTGAGTTCACAGGACTTAGGATAATACCTGCATTTCCCAAACAGGTGTAAATCAATAGATAACAACAGTGAATTCAAAGGACTGGAAAAAGTCCATGGCAAATGTATTGCTTGTAATTTCCATGTAACCCCACAGCCCTCACACATCACAGGTACATGAGGGGTTAAGTTAACCTACTGTTTCTCCACACTGTGTGTTGTCTGTTAAAGGGGAGGTCTGATCAGTCTACACTAAAGTATAAACGTGAGCTTTGGTCAGGCATGAGTTGATATTCAGCCAGGTCAGTGACAGTACCTTTTGTCAGTTAGGTGACCATATATCCCTTTAAATCACGGATGTTTATAAAAAAAACAAAACAAAACAAAAAAAAAAAACACTGCAGTGTTGCACTGATTCTAGTGAAGTCCTGCAGAATTGGGTGTTCATAAGTGTCACTAATGTAAAGGGATATGCGGTCACAATATTTGTTGGTGACTCTGTAAATTCCATCGGTGACTGTACATTTTTGGGGTTCTTTGCCCACTAAGACTAAGGTGACCTGGTACCTTTTTATTTCTAAAAAAAATCACCCCATTGGTCAGTTAACACTGACACTCAACGGGTTAATGGCAATTTTAAAATTTAATAAAAGGGGGGTGGGCTGGGACAGTGGGCTGGAACGATAGTAGAATTGGGCCTTTTGATTGTAGTTGCCCTCCAGGCCACAAGTTGCCAGCCCTCCCCTGTGCAAACTGAAATTGTCATAAGAGTCCGTCATTTAAAGAGATATGTGGTCACCTCTGAAAGTGCTAATATGCTGCAAGAAAATATAATTAGTCAGCATTAAAAAAAATCCTGACAAGAAAAGCTTTCAAAACCCATGGACCTCATTAAGAAATTGATGATAAATCTATTTGTAAGAGCTTTTAAGAAGATTGCTTAAATATAAGCCAGTCTGAACTGCACTTTTGTCTAAATTATTAAACGAAGTGCAGCTAGTGCTTCAAAGTACAGAAGGGATGAGATCGCAGTATATTTGTTTAAACCTTTGAGTGCCAAAAGGGTTAAAAACATCTCTGAGTAATGACAGAATATTTAAAGGGATAGTATTACTTCAAAATCACTATCCCTCACATTGTAGCCCTTAATAAACTGAGTTAAATGACACCAGCGGCATCTCTCAAACCTTTATGGTTTAAGAGATAGCCGCTGCTGCCAGCAGGAGAATCCGGTCTCTGAATCAAGCGAAGGCTCTTCAGCAGACCCGATATCTCGTTATGGAAGGAAAAATTATTAATTGAGACAGTCTTCTACGTGTGATTGGTAACCAAGCACACGTAGAAGACTGTTTCAATGAATCATTTTTCCTTCCATAACGAGATATCAGCTCTGTTTAAGAGCCTCCGCCTGTCCCGGGACCGGATTCCCCTGCTGGCAGCAGAACGCTGACAGCAGGGGAGAGGAAACTTTGAAAGCGGCTATCTCTTAAACCATAAAGGTTTGATAGATGCCGCTGGTGTCATTTAACTCAGTTTATTAAGGGCTACAATATGAGGGATAGTAATTTTGAAGTAATACTATCCCTTTAAGCTCAAAATGCTGCATTTCTTGCCTCTTTACAATAAGTAAAACATTGCAATGCCCTTTAAAGGGATAGTAACACTTAATATTTAGTAAAGCAAGGGTACTCCGACTGCTGAAAGGTGTTTTATTACAAAGTTATAGCAGCTCAAACTTGAAGTTTTTAGGTGCAGTATCACAATGGCGTGAAATTGTACGGTGGTGCTGTTGCTACATTGTCCTATGGAATGTTCTTGTCAGTTGACCATATACTTCCATACTCAGGGGATAAAGCCTTGATAAAGCCTGTGGGTGAAACGCGCGTCAGCGTTTTAGTTCGGCACTCTACAATGACAAATATATTTAGATGTAGAAAATGAAGATCAAATATTTTGTGAATTAGACTCTGATGTGATGATCAGTGTACACATACTGAGCAGGGTGCCGATTATTTTAAATTTAATAGCCTGAGCCGTGTTGAGATCAGACTGTTACTCAACAACCTCTGTATAGTTACTAGGAACTTTAAGTGGGAGATTGAAACTGATTAGCTCCCACATACAATATTTTAGTTCCTGAGGGGTGTTTTGTGAGATACCTCGGATGAGAATTCTCACTTTAGGTGACTTAGATATAAGTGTAACATAATCTGAGACACTAGTGTTCAGCGGTATCTTGCTTATTTTTGGTGCTGTTACATTGTTGCACCTGGATTATGTTTTCTGTCTGATGCTCAGGGCTATTTTTCTTTTAATTTATTTGTTTGTTTTATCATTATTTTGAATAAAGGTTATATTTTAATCACATTCACCTCAAGCAATATATAGTTGTTTTGAAGACTTCCTTTGTGACTTTAACACTAGAGTGCCCTTAAAAGTATCTGTTGAAATTGGATTTTTTTCTATATTAATCATATACTTCCATATCATGGTGTAGCAACAGCGCCACTGTAACATTTCAGGCCATTGAGATATTGCACCTAAAAAATTCACGTTTGAGCTGCTATAACTTTTTAATAAAACACCTTTAAGCGGTGGGAGTACCTTTTGTACCTACAACGATAAAACTTCCAATATAAATTTTACTGTATGCCAAGTGTTACTATCCCTTTAAAGGAGCACTAATGTTAGAATACATTATGACCATAAAACCCTAATGGCACCAATTAATTGTCCTTGTTCCTTGTTCATTAGAGACTCTTCATTTAGTCCTGATTATCATGGAGGTGGCCATAACAGTTTACAGGGTTACCATATAATCACTTTAAAGGGATAGCAATACTTGCAAATTACTAATCCCCATATTGTAGCTTTGTTAAAAAGAAACTTATTGCCTGCACTGTCATCTCTCAAACCCTTATGGTTTGAGAGATGATAGCGCTCAAAGTTCCCCCTCCCCCTTCCCTGACTGAACGCTGAACACTGACTGCAGGGATATCCGGTATTACTTGCATCAGGTGGCTTTGCAGCATTGCCGAGATCGCATTAATGAAAAAGAAATTTTTCACTAAAACGGTCTTCTACATGTGCTTGCAAACCAAGCACACGTAGAAGACTGTTTCAGTGAAAGAATAATTTTTTATAAACGCGATCTTGGTGCAGCTGCAGAGCCGCCTAATGTACATAAGACTGTCGTACGACAGCTTCCCCTGCAGTCAGCATTCATTCAGGGAAGGGGGAGGGAGGGGGGAACTTTGAGCGTTATCATCTCTCAAACTATATGGGTTTGACAGATGACACTGGGGGCAATAAAGCTACAATATGGGGATTAGTAATTTGCAAGTAGTACTATCTCTTTAAAACTGGATGCATTAAAAATGCCTGCTGTACTGATACATGGGAACCTTTGCAGCCCAGTAATAACCACTACAGCCCTGCAGCAGGCATTTTTCATATTTCCAGATTTAATGGATGAACTAGCAGTAACAGTTCATGGTTGTTTTTTCAAACTAAAGCAGTGCATGAGCCTACTTACTCTTATTAGGAGAAGCAATGCATATGTCCCAACATTTCAAATGGCCAAAGAGGGACACTTGTGTTTTAGGTGGTGTTTCTGGGGTGGGGCGTCTGGTGGGCGGGGCGTTACTGAGCATTTTTAGATTATTTCATTATATATATATAATTTGTGTAACTGAATAAACGATTTAGAGTAAGACCAAAGTATTTTATTTTTACAGATTAATTTATAAACAGATATACTGACATTTAAACAACCATTAATGTGAGTTTTATGGCTGTGCAGCAAATTGATACACTTAAATACACACCACACAGTCTGGTCTCCTAAACACAGGGACACCAGGATGGGAAAGAGGGACAGAGGGATTGGGTCTCAAAGAGGGACACTTGAGAAGTGTGGCAATGCACTGTATACCTCTCTGGTCCTTAAAGTGTTAAAATTACATGTATAGTGAGCTGAGTTTGAGGTCCTGAGGTTCTGCTAGCAACTGTCTAGAGTGACCACGGGTCCCGGAATGTCCGGGACTGTCCCTTATTTGAAGCCTATGTCCCGCGTCCCGGGTCATCTCCCACCGGGACAATGAAGTGTCCCGGAATGAAGCCAAGCCACCCACACAGCAGCACAAACAGTCACTCTCTCAGTGGCGTCGCCAGGGGGGGCCAGTGCACCCCCAATTTTCTTCACCTCCCAGTGTTTGTTGTGTTTTTTTTGTTTTTTTTTTATATATGCCGCCCTGGATGTCAGCCTGCAAGTGGTGTGTCACATCATGGACGCCGCGAGGGAGCGCTTGGTAGCATAAATCAGCGCTCCCTCGCGGCGTCCATGATGTGACACACCGTTTGCAGGCTGACATCCAGGGCGGCAATCCAGCGGATCTCCTGGAGGCAAGCGCTCTAGTAATACAGAGCGCTGGGAGATGACATCATCTCCCAGCGCTCTGCATTACTGAGCACAGCGCACAGGAGCTTCAGCTCTGTGCCAGAGGAGGCACAGAGCACTTTCCACACCGCTAGACTACCAGGGACTCAAGGTAGGGCATCAAGGGGCAATGTGGAGATGAAGAGGTTTTATGGTAGGGTGACCACATGTCCCGGAATGGCAGAACGGAAATGTGGTCACCCTACAACTGTAGTGCCTGCCTCCATAGATATGACATCAGGGCTGACTGAAGATGTTACTCTTGAACAAAAGCTCAAAATGGATGGGTGCCATTACTATTACCTGTTCATAGTAAACTGGGTGGACTGGGTGGAAGGGGGATTATTGTTAGATGTTATTTCACCTTTAAACATGTAGGTTAGGCTGACCAGACCTCACCTTTAACCCCTTAGTGACGGCCGCGTGCAGACGCGGCCGTCACTTAACGCCCGTCTAACAATTTTTTTTTTTTTGTAAAAGAATCCGGAGTCCCCGAACGGCGTGCAGCCGCGCAGGGAGCCGGATTTCCGGGACGTACATGTACGTCCTCTGTCACTAAGTGACAGCCACACAGGACGTACATGTACGTCCTGTGTCGCGAAGGGGTTAACCAGGGACACATAGGAAATAGGAATATTCAAGGACTGCACTAAAATCAAAGCAGCTCTGCAGTATGCATTTTTCATATGTGTCCCCGGTTAAAGGTGAGGTCTGGTCAGCCTAATGTAGGTATCTTGTTAGAGCTTAACGTTATCCTGTCACCTTTAAGATAAATTAAGCTAATGAAATAGAGAATAGTTCTACTGGGTTACAAAGCACTTTAAAATGCAGGGAATACATACAAGTTCAATATTATAAAAAAAAAAAAAGAATACAAGTAAAGTACAACCCCCCTCAAAAAGCTCACTATAAGTGCAAGGGGTTTGTGGTTTGCTGTCCGCCCCACCCCGGGACGGCATGGGGGCTGATATCGTTTGCATGAAGTGAATCAGGGGTGAAGATTTTCACAGGGTGAGGGCTGCCGCTTCAGCAGTCCACTGGGTTCCATTCATGCATGCTGTGCTCAACTGAATGGGCAATGCTATGCACCAGTCTCTAGTAAATGATAAAAGAAATAAAGATACAGTACACATTTAATGGTAGACCAAGTTGTTCACAGTGCAGGGTGGTGATTCTGATGTCTGATAGAATGCAACGCAAAACAAGTGCTGGTGCAGAAGGGGTTTGAAGTCCTTAACCCTTTAAAGACTAGGCTGACCAGACCTCACCTTTAACCGGGGACACATAGGAAAAATGCATACTGCAGGACTGCTTTGATTTTGGAGAAGTACTGAAATATGCCTATTTCCTATGTGTCCCCAGTTAAAGGTGAGATCTGGTCAGCCTATTAAAGACCCATGATGTGCCAGGACCGTCATGGGAAAACTTGCGTTAAGGACCCATGACAGTCCTGGCACGTCATGGAATTCATGTGGCTGCACGCCGTTCAGGGACCCCTGAATCCACTGCCCCCCAAAAAAATGCCCATGGTCCTCCTTAACTTAGGCTGACCAGATCTCACCCTTAACCTGGGACACATAGGAAATAGGCATATTTCAGTACTTCACTGAAATCAATGTAGTCCTGCAGTATGCATTTCTCTTATCCGTCCCCAGTTAAAGGTGAGGTCTGGTCAGCCTACCTTAACTGCTGGCCTCGTGGCCAGTGATTAGGGGTTAATACTGGCCATTTGTAATATGAATAGTTTTTAAGAAATTAACTTTGCTATAGTGTGACACTTTATGTTAATGCCTTTGAATCTACATTACAGGAAACTTTAAGGGTTAATACTTCTAAGATCAAGGGATAATATTTCTGATATCTTAGGGTCTGGCCATTTAAAATGTTCCCAGATATGGTGGAAGATTGAGCATGAGGTAACAAATTAAGAGATGTTAAAATTAATATAGCCAAAGAGGGATGTTTCAATAAGTTAATTACCCCATTAAAAAACTTCAGGAGGTCCAGAACAGAAAGTTGCTTTGCAATGTGTTGTTGAAAAACTGTTTGGTCTCAAAGGGTCAAACCAATAAATATTCTTGTATACTTACAATTGTTTTGTAAAATATAATTTAAATACTGTATTTTTCCTACCTAAACACTTTATAAATAAGATAGATAACATTTATAGGGGTACGGTGACATCTACTGGTGAATCCATTTATTGCATTTTCTCTTAGATGCACTTTGATCACATCAGACTTTCTACATTCACACTCTGAGGTTGATGTATTAAGAGAACTAGAACAATTCTGGAACAGCAAACTAAATAATATGGAATAAATAAAAAATAAAAGCCATAAATCTCTGTTGATTTTAGTGGGGCTTTTAATCCACCAAATGCTAGAGGTATCCAGCACATTGCTTTTTTTTTGTTTTTGGCATTCATGAGGTCAAGTCAATCTAAAGCTTCAGAACAGTTATTTGTCTCGTACAGTGCATCTATTTGCATCCCATAGGATGCAGTTCATAGAGTTCAGAGAAGTGGGACAATTCTGTAGCAACTCAGCAGCTCTAATGGGAATTGCATTCTAATGTAAGGATCAGGTAGGAAGTCCCTGAACAGCATGCTTAAGCCTTTGAGTGCTACAGGGGTATCCATCCATCACTTCACAATAGGTTGGATACCCCTCTAGCACGAGAAGGGTTAACTAGCATAATCTCAAAATCTAAATAAATCAAACATTTTTTTAAAATAAAAATAGTAAAAACCAGCAGAAGCTGTTGCTATCTGTAAGGGTTCGATTCTATTAGCTCCATTATTTTTCAGAACAAGCGGTGATGGCTTTTACAGCACAGTTTACAAACTTTTTTTTATGTATTCCATATGATGCAGTTTTCTGATCCCAAATTGTTCTAGTTGTCTTGATACATCAACCTCAGAGTTTTAATGTAGAAAGTCTGATGTGATCAAAGTGCATCTAAGAGAAAATGCAATATATGGATTTACCAGTAGATGTCACCGTACCTCTATAAATGTCATCTATTTTATTTATAAAGTGTTTAGGTAGGAAAAATACATTGAGATTTCCCTTGTTTTCAATTATTTAACCCTTTGAGTGCCAGAGGGGTACGCAATGCATTGCAAAGCAATGCTTTGCATATCCCTCTGTCACTCAAAGGGTTAAATAATTTTACAAAACAATTGTAAGTATACAAGAAAATGTATTGGTTTGACCCTTTGAGACCAAAGAGGTTTGCAACAACACATTGGAAAGCAACTTTCTGTTCTGGACTGCCTGAAGTTTTTAATGAGGTAATTAACTAATTGAAATATCCCTCTTTGGATATATTAATTTTAACCTCTCTGGCACTCAAAGGGTTAAATCTTAATTTGTTATCTCTTTCTTAATCTTCCACCATATCTGGGAACATTTTAAATGGCCAGACCCTAAGATATCAGAAATATTATCCCTTGATCTTAGAAGTATTAACCCTTAACGTTTCCTGTAATGTAGATTCAAAGGCATGTGTCCCAGCCTGCTCTAACTCAGAGATTCACCTATCCTATATAATAATTCGCTAAATCGTGTGTAACGCCGCGACATGCGCAGTAGACACTGCTGCGCGTGCTGCAGTCATGTGCAGTACAGACTGCCCGCGCCGCGGCTGATACAGAGCTGGGCGCTCCGAAGAAGCTTCGAGCTCTGTATCAGCCGTGGTGCGGGCAGTCTCCACTGTGCGTGACTGCCCCGCGACCGGGTGGCTGTGACACTGTGGCCCGTGTAAGTCAGTCATAAAGGAACATCTGTGTGCTGCAACTTAGGGATCTCACTGTACACAAACAAGACAAGCCAGTGCAGTTTTAGCCAAGGTGAGAGTGGCCTGCAGATCCTTGGATGTTACCCTGGGGTCTTTGTGGCTTCATGGATCTACACAACCATGTGGTAAAACTAACACTTAGACATTTTCTGATCCTTTTATAGAGTGTGGCCTCCCAAACTCACTTCTGGTGATCT
Source organism: Rhinophrynus dorsalis (assembly GCA_037306005.1). Taxonomy (NCBI): domain Eukaryota; kingdom Metazoa; phylum Chordata; class Amphibia; order Anura; family Rhinophrynidae; genus Rhinophrynus; species Rhinophrynus dorsalis. The sequence goes on along the minus strand of CM074722.1, from coordinate 445,482,200 downwards.
GCCTAATTACTGATTACCTGATTCTAATTATTCCCTTTAATTGGACTGATGGAACCAGTAGTTACTGCCTTTTAAGTACTCATCGTTTGTCTGTTTTATACATAATTTCAGACTTGGTTAAAAAAATGCCCAAGGGGTGCAAAATTTGCGCCCATTGGACATCACCTAAAAAAGCAGACTTTGCTATCCTATTCCATGTGGTGGCTTCACTGCATATTCAGGACCACACCCTTCATGGCGAAAATCCTGCACCATGAAAAGACGGCACAGAGTCCCAAACACGCTGTGAAAACTAATGGAATGTGTTGTAAAACTGGCTTCCAACATATACTTGTGACTGAATAAAGATTAACCCTATGAGTGCCAGTGGGGTATGCAACGCATTGTACATCTTTGCATAACCCACTGGCACTCATAGGGTTAATCTATAAACAGTTCACACATGTCCCGACAAATTAAAACTTACCAGTAATCCTGATATCCAGCGGGGTTGCGTCCATCTTCTTCTTTCTTCTTTTTCTTCTTGTCTTCATTTTTGCATTATTAAAAATATATCCTTTAGTTCTCTTTTTTAACATTAAGGCCCCCAAAGATGTGACCGTTAGCCCTTTGAGTGCCAAGGGATAGCCCTCCGAAGCGCAAAGGGTTAAACATAGGTGGCATCTTCTTGTCCCATGTGAAAAATATAATGTTTTATGATGTTTTCAATTAAAAGATAAATGTATTCCCAAAAATGTGTGTGTGTATGAGTTGTGGGAACAAAAGCCAACAACAAGCACCAACGTTCGTTCCATGTACCTCGCCAGCTACAAAATAACTGAGGTACATGTGTGGTTTTTTTAAGCAGTAATGTTTTTACTTTTACCTCCGGTTTACCGGTGGTAATAGTATCAAGCCCCAAAAACATTTTCAATGATACATGTCCACACAGTGGGGACTGTGATTAAGCATGATGTATTTGAAACATGCAAGACAGTTGATTTCGTGTGAGGAGTCTGCTTGATCCATTCAGAATAAAGGCTGGTTTTATCCACACTTTCTAATTATTGCATGAGTGCATTAGTTTAATTGAGGATTGGACCATCCTCAGCTTTCATCGAGACTGACTCGCTAGGATGGTGGTGAGTGTGTTTGTTGTATGGATTAAAGGTGAACGTTCTGGTGCCAATTCTCAATTCATGCAGTGGGAATAACCTTGTTTTACTTGGTGGGAAAACCCCCTACAATATACATTTTTCCATAAGAAAACTTTACTGCTCTTTTACGAAAAAAAATAAATCCAAAAATATATTAGATCACCACATTGCCACAAGTAAAAGGACACTACTCACAAAGAAAGTGGCTCAAACAACACATATGCATGCACTAACCAGCATGAATGCGTGGGGAATCTTTCAACTGCACATCCAAGCTCAACTCAGAAGGTCGGAAAATCAGTGGTATACTGCTGTAGTCAAAAGGAGAACCATAAATGCAAGCAACGCAAAACAAAAAAGAAGGACGCCAATGGTGCCATAAGGTTTATATGAAGTGGAGTGTGATGTAAAATGTAAATATTAACTCACAAGTAGTGGTGGTTAACAGAGATAAGCATAAAGAGATAATTGGCCTGTCTTCAATCAGGTCTGGTAATCCAGAAATGACCCTGTTCCTACATTGACCTTAAAGTATAAAAATATTCTAAAATACCATTAAACACTACAAGGGTTACTCACTACGATCTCCAAAGTTGGAGAAAGCTTAGTGATACTTGAATGCTTCTATTATGTCCCAAAGATGAATTTTGGGAAGAGTAAGCAAAAATAGCTTTCCTGTAATTTCTCTGTAAGTGGAGTAAAAGTACAGAACCTAAGGATGATGTGCTGTCAATATTAAATAAAGTAAAAAAATATGTTACAAAAGGAAAGTAATTTGTTGGTGGGCCATCGTGGATATGAATAAATACCGTATATTGTGCATATAATGGTGTTAAGAAGTTTGGGTATCCAGGTCTACCGTTCATTGCAAGGAATTGCTGTGTCTTTTAACCCTTTGAGCGCCAGAGGGGTACGGAACGCATTGCTTTGCAATGCGTTCCGTACCCCTCTGGCACTCAAAGGGTTAAAACCAAGTGGGAAGATAATATTGATGGAGTGTTCCTTGAAATAGTTGGCAGTCATAAGAGATCAGTATTCTGATGAATTGAATAAAATCAAGGTTAAACTAAACAATGAAATTGACAAGCTCATTGATTTTTAAATGATCCAGTCATTGAAAATGAACAAGGACATAAATAATATTATTAAGAAATTCAATAATAAATTATGGAGATTATGAGTTTTGGGATTATTAGCAATTGAGTCATATAGAAAGAATGAGTAATAGCAATGCTGGGGGGCTATACATTAATTGAGGAATCAGCATAGCAGTTCATGTAGTCAGAATGAGTCAAGTTTTCAAACACTTCTGATGTTAAAGGGATAGTAATACTTAAAATGTAAAAAAAATATGTTGTAGGGTTTATCCCCCTGAGTAAAACAAGGGTACTCCCACTGCTGAGAGATATTTTATTAAAAAATTATAACAGCTCAAACATGCATTTTTAGGTGCAATATCACAGTGGCCAGAAAATTTACAGTGGCACTGTTGCTACACCATCCTATGGAATGCTCTGATCTCTAGACCATCCCTTTAATGTTGGAGAATGTTATTATCCCTTTAATGTTGGAGAATGGGATGGATATGACCCATTCACAGTTTCAAAAACATATTAGATCTTTTAATGCGTCTTGGAATCAAAGAACCAGGGGTAAAAATATCATAAATATTAAAAATTAGAACAAGCACTTAGTTTGCACAATGGGTTTTATAATATTAAATCCCATACAGGTAAAAAATAAAATGGACATTATCACCATTTATGATTTTGCGCTCAATGAAAATGAAATAAATGTGGACACATTTGAGATTAAAAAGGACTTGAACATGTCTGAGAGTAAATTAGTAATAAAAAAGTTTAATTTCCTCCTTTAGGATATGATGCAGATTCTGAGATTGATTAAGATATCCTGGAATTGTGGAATAATGCCAATGGATTGGAATGTTTGGGTGGAATAGAAGGGGATCCCAAAGATAAAACCAGCAAAAAGAAGGGAAAAGGGGGGAAGGGAAAGCACCGCAACAGTGTAGTAAATTCCAATAAACTTGAAATTATGGAAATAAGGTGAAAATAAAAAATTTAGGAATATTATTTTCACCTTATTTCACCTTATTTTAACCTTATTTCCATAATTTCATCATTTGATCATTTTATTATTATTCTATTTTTGTTCATTTAATGTTTTTTTATTTTGTTTTTTTTCATTTCATTTAACCTAATCTTATTGTCACCCTTATTTATTTCATTTTATTTCATTTCATGCCATTTTATTCTACTTATTATATAATGCTTAAAGGGATAGTAATGTTTCATAATAAAAGCAGCTCTAATTAATCATCATAGTATTTGGACTTTGGAGAGTGTTATTTCAATACTGTCAGAGTTGTAGTTCAAGAGTAATTCAATGACAAAGTGTCCCCTTCCCGCCCCTTTTACTGATGTAACACTGCTCAGCAGAGCAGAAGGGAGGTGCCCAGGTAGATTGCAGAGAGGGACGATCTCCATTAAGATAAGGGAAAAACCTGAAAAACTTGTCAAGGGGGGCAGGGCTTTCATTGTTCTCATAGGAAGAAGATTTTCCCTTGCTGTTATCTGCCTGGTCTATGGACTGGATTCCACATCTGAGAAGAGATGGCTTACACTTGTAAAAGGGGCGGGAGGGGGAAACTTTGCTTGTGAATATCTCTTAAACCATAAAGGTTTGAGAGATAAGACTTATATCGTTCTTAATGTTTTTTAATGCCTACAAAATAAAATATAAAACAAAGTATTACTATCCATTTAATCAGATTTATTTATTCAGATTTTTCACTTTCCTCCCTTACTATCCATCACCTTTCAAATTACTTATTTTTCACATCGTTATATATTATCCTTCATATTCTTAATTTTGTTACTTTTTCATTTGAATTCAGTTTAAACCACATCCATCATTCTCACTTCATCATCCACACACATTTTGATTGTTATATTTCTATACGTTTTATATTCTAATTGTCACTTTCTCATCCCAATTCACTCATACACAATGAATATACATCTTATTATCTATACACTATATAGTAAATCAATTATTAATACATATGATTTCATAGTTCATTCTTAGCAGAAATATGCTTCACTATGATGGGATTTTATATTCCTTAAAGGGATAGTAATACTTCATTTTATCTTTATTTTATTTTGTAGGCATTAAAAAAACACGAAGAATGATATAAGTCTTATCTCTCAAGCCTTTATGGTTTAAGAGATATCCACAAGCAAAGTATCCCCCCACCTGTTCAGCCAGATCAGAAGGGAGGTGCCCAGGTAGACTGCAGAGTGGGACAATCTTCAGTTAAGATAAGGGAAAAAGCTGAAGGGGGGGGGGGAGGGCTTTCATTGTTTTCATACAAAGAAAATTGTCCCCTTCTGTTATCTGTCTGGTCTTACAACCAGATTCACATCTGAGAAGAGATGGCTTACACTAGGTAAAAGGGGCAGGAGGGGGAAACTTTGCTTGTGAATATCTCTTAAACCATAAAATAAAGATAAAACAAAGTATTACTATCCCTTTAAGTTTACCACATATATGGTTTTGGATGATTATATTTATTATCCTTTAGTATAACTTTCTGCAAGCTTTTAGGTTACAATGTACTTACACTAACAAGCCAAAAGATGTGAGAGGCTCTGAGCACAAACAAAAGCACAATGGCCTGTTCACCAGCTAGTCACTGCTCAAGAGCATCACATTTTAGCTCTCTAGTGCCATTACAGAGGAGAAATGTCCACATACACATTAGACTAATCACACCCATAAGGGCAGTCCACTACCAAAATGATGGGCAAGTCCCCTCTGCACAGAAAAACTAGCTAAAATTTAGGCCTCATCAGTGAGGTGTAGCTGGCTTCCATAGGCACTTGGAGCAAGGGGTCCATGTCTGGATTACCCTTTACACTTAGGGAGAGACCCTAAGTGTTTTGCAGAAACAAGCCAAAAGATGTGAGAGGCTCTGCGTACGAACAAAAGCACAATGGTCTGTTCTCATTGCTCAAGAACATCACATATTAGCTCTCTAGTGCCATTACAGAGGAGAAATTTCCACATACACATTAGACTAATCCCACCCATAAGGGCAGTCCAGTACCAAAATGATGAGCAAGTCCCTCTGCACGGGAAAAACCAGCTAACCCCAGACATACGTTTCAGCCTTATTTGGGCCTAGTCAGTGAGATGCAACCGGCTTCCCTAGGAAGTGAGAGCAAGGGGTCCACATCTGGATTACCCTTTACACCTAGGGAGAGACCCTAAGTGTTTTGCAGAAACAAGCCAAAAGATGTGAGACGCTCTGAGCATGAACAAAAGCACAATGGCCTGTTCTCCAACTAGTCACCACTCAAGAACATTACATTTTAGCTCTCTAGTGCCATTACAGAGAAGAAATTTCTACATACACCTCAGACTAATCCCGCCCATAAGGGCAGTCCACTACCAAAATGATGAGCAAGACCCTCTGAACAGAAAAAACAGCTAACCCTAGACGTACATTTCGGCCTTATTTGGGCCTCGTCAGTGAGGTGCAGCTGGCTTCCCTAGGCAATGAGAGCAAGGGGTCCACATCTGGATTACCCTTTACACTTAGGGAGAGACCCTAAATGTTTTACAGAAACAAGCCAAAAGATGTGAGAGGCTCTGAGCAAAAACAAAAGCGCAATATATTATATATAATTCTCTAAGCACTGTGAGCAAGTGGTCCAGTGCTGGATTCCTCCTATTACCCTTGGAGTGACTAATACCAAGAGTATTTTGCATATGTATATTAATCATCAGAGATTCTCGACTAGGTATGAGCCTGCAATACACTTTTGCAGGCTCTCTAGGAATAGTATCCTGCCCAGGGTGCAGTCTCGTTTAGCCCACTAGTGCCTTTCACAGAGAAGAAATATCCTAAAACATATCATACTGGTCCTGCCATTACAGCAGTCCAGCCACAAAATGCTAGACAATTCTTTGCTGAACAAGAGAAGCAACCAACCCCACCCTCCAGACATACATTTTGGTCATGTTGTGTCTCATCAGGGAGGTGCAACTGATTACTCAAAGCGCTGTGAGCAAAGGGTCTTGCCCATGCCCTATTGCCCTTAGGGTGACTAATCCCAAGGGTAATTTGAATATGTATATTACAAGTCAGAGTCACTCAGCTAGGAACAAACTTGCAATGCATATTTGCAGGCTCTCTTGGAAAGGTATTCTACCCAGGGTGCAGTCTCTTTTAGCCTACTAGTGTATTTCACAGACAAGAAATATCCTAAAGTACATCATACTGTCCTGCCATAAGAGCAACCCAGCCACAAAATGGTAGGCAATTATTCTCGGAACAAAACAAGCACCATCCCCAGTCACCCATTTTGACTTTGCTAGGCCTCAGCGGTGAGGTCTAGCTGATAATAATATAATAATCCTTTATTTATATAGCACACACAGATTCCGCAGCGCTTTACACTCATATTGGTTCCTGTCCCCATTGGGGCTCACATTCTAAATTCACCTATCAGTATGTTTTTTGGAGTGTGGGAGGAAACTGGAGTACCTGGAGGAAACCCACGCACACACAGTGAGAACATACAAACTCATTGCAGATGTTGTCCTTGGTGGGATTTGAACCCAGGACCCCAGCGTTGCAAGGCAACAGTGCTAACCACTGAGCCACTGTGCTGATCTCTCTAAGCACTGTGAACAAAGGGTTCAATGCTGGATTCCCTTTATTACCCTTGGGGTGACTAATCCCAAAAGCTAATTTACATATTATATTAAGAGTCAGAGACACTAAGCTAGGAACAAGCCTACAATACAAATGTGCAGGCTCTCAAGAAATGCTTTCCTACCCAGGGTGCAGTCTCTTTTAGCCCACTAGTGCATTTCACAATTAAAAAAAATATCCTAAAGCACATCATACTGGTCTTGCCATTACAGCAGCCCAGCCACAACATGCTAAACAATTCTTCTCTGAACAAGCGACTCAGCCAACCACAGACATACATTGCAGCCTTGTTGTTCCTCATCTCTAAGATCTGTGAGCAAGGGGATTAATGTTGGATTCCCCCTATTGCCCTTGGGGTGACTAATCCCAAAGGTAATTTGCATATGTATATTAAGAGTCAGAGACGCTCAACTAAGAACAAGCCTGCAATAGAAATTTGCAAGCTCTCTAGGAATGGTATCCTACCCAGGGTGCAGTCTCTTTTGAGCATTTCATGGCTGGACTGCTGTTATAGCAGGACCAGTATGATATGCTTTAGGATATTTCCTGTCTGTGAAAGGCACTAGTGGGCTAAAAGAGACTGCATCTTAGGTAGGATACCACTCCTAGAGGGCTTGAAAATTTGTTCCTAGTTAAGCTTCTCTGACATCTAGTTTACATATACAAATTATTATTGGGATTAGTCACCCCAAAGGTAATAGGGGAATCCAGCATTGGACCCCTTGTCATAGTGCCTAGAGAGATCAGCTGTACCTCACTAGTAAGGTTCAGCAAGGCTGAAATGTATATCTGAGCTAGACTGGCACTCTTGTTCTGAGAGACGTTCCTTGGCATTTTGTGGCTTGCCTGTGGTTATGGCATGTGAATGACTGGAAAGACATGGGCAATTCGGGGCTTATTTGCTTGCTGTTCTCGTCTCTTGTTGGGTGGGCAAGTCTGCGGAAAGATGTTGTTGAGTTTGTTTATCAGTTATAATTTTTTTTGGACAGACTGTGATAAGACAACAGGGTGGACAACTTAGTGATAAACAGCTGACTGGGCTTGGCAAGGCATCATACAGCTCCATCAGTTGTGTTGTGTACCGTGCAGTAAAAAAACACAGAGTAGATGCGTAATGTCCAACAAATGCACAAGGGGAAGGGGGACGGGTGGAGCAGTGCAGGGAAGTGAGAGTAAAGTAGTAGTTCAAAAACTGCAACAATGGTTGCTGCAGTGTGTGCAATCAATGATGATGACCCATCTACTCCAAGGGAGGATGCAATTTGTCAAGGTCCCCGCAAAACTGGATCCAGCACCACCAGTGCCAGCAGAAATAAAGAACTATATAAGAAGAACACTGAAGACGACAACAAGTCACATTCAAGTGTTGATGATGCTGGCAATAGCATAATAGAGGAAGGTGTTGCAGCTGAACCGCCTTCTGCATCAGATAGTGAGACAAACAAGCACCAAAACACCAGTAGTAGGGAACTTTGTTACAGTAAAAGTAAAAAAAATTGTTTGAGACCTCTAAAAGCTTAAAGAAATATAAGGGAAGTAGTGGGCAAGAACTGTCAGGTGATACTGATGCTGCTGAGGATGACCTAATGATGACTGATGATGATTCAGATCTAGAATAAATCCCTTCAGCATTCTCTTGTTCAGATACAGATGAAGTTGAGAGTGAGGATGATGACAGGGCTATAAGGTTAGCAGAAAGTCAAAGGCTGAATCTTCTACCACTTTTAAGGAGCACTGTGTCTGTCTATAAACTGTTTGCGAAAGCCATTGGAAAGTCTGACCCTGGACAAGCACAGATGTCAAAAAGCACATATCACCTATCAGTCATCATCAGCATCATCGCCTCTTCAAAGTCCAAGTCCCACTCAACCACACATACATCTGTTTTGAGTACCCAGCAACAGCAACACAGGTTAACATCCACAATGTTAGATATGACGAGTTAAACTGTACATTGCAAGTATAGAGTAAATGAATATCACAAGACCATGAAAACTGTATATTGTGAATAAATAGCAATGGAATACCACAAACATATGCAAAATGTACACTCTGAGTGTTGAACAATGGAATAACATGACGTATTCAGTTGATTTGTAGTGTATACATATGGTACACAACTGCAATATAAAATGGGCATCACACATATGCAGATCAACTGAACACCATTCTGGAGTGTGCATCACAGGGGACAAGTTAAAATTCCCCAAACCCCCACTGATTTAAACCAGGCTTTTAATTAATTGAATGTGAACATTTTTCAACACATTTTCAACATGATAGTATATATGCCATGGATTTCCTTGTAGTGTGACCAGGGGAGGGCTGGCAACTTGTGGCCCAGGGGGCAAATTCAGTCAAGTGGCCCATTTCTATATCGCTCAAGCCCACTGTCCCAGCCCCACCTCCTTTTGTTAATTTTAAAATTGGCATTAATGTTGTGAAGTAAGGCAACTGATACCACATAGCTTACGGCTTAAATGAGGCTACACTAGTGCGCTACTACAAAGCTTACAATTTAAGTAATGCTACACTAGTTATACTGTAGAGCTTACAAGGGAATGGGTTATGGATTGTTCCTCTGTGGTGTCTTTTGTGTAGCTACATTTCAGTTGTAAGCTCTATGTTATCACTAGTGTAGCTTCATTTACAGCAGCAATTGGGAGATTTAGTGAGGAGCAGTGGCCCACCAGCCCAGACATATGACCGGCCCAGGGGGCAATTGCCCCCCTGCCCCCCAGGCCAGCCCTCCCCTGAGTGTGACCACTTTTGCTAAATTGTACTCAGATGGTATTAGATGCTGGTTCATTTTTAAAAATGTACGTTTCTCAACACTGCTGCTTGATAGCCATCTCCTACTGCCGTTTACAATATAACCAGCTGCACTGAAAACCTGCTTCGACTGTACTCTTGATGGTGGGGAACTAAGGTTTCTCATGGCAGCACGTGTCATTGCTGGCTACGCAAACTGTTTTGTTTGCTCAGTCAATACTGTCATCGTTTCTGTCTAGAATATAGCGATCCTGCAAGTATGCTGTAACCATCTTAAATGCTATGAGCCTACTCCTAGGAGCTACACTGTGTTTGTGTGTATTTCAGTTACCAACTCATACTCTGCAACCAAGTCCAATGGTGATGTGCCACTGCCACCACCACCACAAATGATAGATTGCTTCACCTGAGAGACATAAATTGCTTTCTGTGATGATGATTATAACATGTGTTCAGAAATATGTTGGGAATGGGATGTCCTTGTTGATGTTGCTGCTCCTGGTATAAACCCTTTGCTGACTTTGTTTTCACTATGTTTTCAACCAGTTTTTTTAGCCCTAACTCTCCCCATCCTCCACAATGCAACCCTCCATTTGATCTATAAGAATATCTTTATATATATATATATATATATATATATATATATATATATATATATATATGAAACAGATGCTGATGATCATCACTCCTTGTCACAAATTCATCACGCTCTGGCAGAAATTTAGAAATGTTATGTTTAAAGCATGGGTCTGGGAAAAAGTAGCAAGAATGTATTCATCATTGCTTTTCATGGACGCTATGTGAGGATCCTGCCCAAAGTTTGCTAACATGTCCTTTACTACATAGTGCATATCTCTGTTATCATTATTGTAAGATTCATCAGCCATGCTCCTCAGTTTTTCCTGTAGTAAATGTATCGGTGGAAGAATCTGGCTAAGTCCTGCCCCTATACAATTGACCAGCAAGGTTTCAGCAGCTCTCATACATCACACTTTAGTTGCCACTGCCCATGTGACAAAGATGCTCTCTTCAGAGCTTTCCAGTTTTGCATTGATTACTCACTAATGGCCTTATTCATCTTTTACAAATGATCTAACCTGTACAATGTGGAATTTCACCTGATAAGCACCTCCATTTTCAGGTGATGATGAGGCAAGTTGTTACTCTCTTGTATGGAATATAGCGCATTGTGAACACAGAATGAGAGGCTAAAATGGGCACAGATTTTGCGGATGAGATTCAGCATTACTATGAGTCTTTTGGAGGCTTTGAGGAATCTAGTCACAACTAAATATAGGATATAGCCTAACCATGGTACATGCACAATATCATCTTATTCTCAAGGCAGTTATTATGTTGGGGTCATTATCAGCAGACACAAAACCAGCTTTCAAGTAGCGGAAAAGAACTTGTATCAAAGCAATCTGTGTCTTCTCAGTTACAGAGAAGTTTTAGGGTATTTTGTGACCTACTAACACCTCTTTGTGTAACTGAAAAAATGATATAGAACAATAACACAGTATTTTATTTACACAGAATAATTTATAAACACTTATACTGTCGTTTATACAAACATTAATGTGAGTTTTATTGCTGTGGAGCAAAGTGATACACTTATATACACACCACACAGTCTGATCTCCTAAAAAGTAGGACAAAGGGATTTGAGTCTCAAAGAGGGATTGTCCCTCCTAAAGAGGGACACTTGGGAGGTATGCAGCTGCCTGTTTCAGTCAGCCAGGATTTTGTGATATTTTTGGGTAAATCTCATTACTCCCGTAGAGTCCCCCAGACTCTGCTAACAAAGAGAACAAATTGCCTGCCCACAAGACCCCCTAAACTACCCTCTAACATTGCTTTATTTCCCTATCCTAACTATATCAAAATTCTGCTGCTTTCCCTTTGCTAACAAAAACAGAAATTATATGCTGCAGGAACCTGATACCCTTTTTATACTATCCCTGCAGAAAAGCAGCGAAACTTGCCACCTGGTAGGGAAAGTCTTACTTCTGATTTCAATGCAATGAGCTAGGCGGAAAAAAGCGGTAAAACAGCACTTTCTGCAAAAATGTCCTACTCGGCAGAAAATGCCATTTTTCATCTGTTTAGCTTTTGAGGAAAAATTTCACCCATCCCTACAGAGACACTTATATCCTGCTTGTTAGATTGCCTCAATCATGCCATACATTGCATTTCCCGTTAATCAAGAGCACACATAGGAATAGGAAAATCACTGTTATCAGATTGCTTTGGGATTATTTACCTAACTCCCACGCTTTCCAAATGGCGGCTAGGAAAACATAATAAAAAACCCTTAGTACACTACAAACATTTACTTAAATTAGAGACTGTTCAAAAGGCAACTAAAACGGTGCATGGTCCAAAAATAAAACATATCAGAAAAGACTCTGGGACCTTAAAGGGATAGTAATACTTCATTTTATCTTTAAATTATTTTGTAGGCATTAAAAAAACATGAAGAACGATATAAGTCTCATCTCTCAAACTTTATGGTTTGAGAGATATTCACAAGCAAAGTTTCCCCTCCCGCCCATTTTACCTAGTGTAAGCCATCTCTTCTCAGATGTGGAATCTGGTTGTAAGACTGACGGATAACAGCAGGGGACAATCTTCTTCCTATGAGAACAATGAAAACCCCACCTCCCTTGACATGTTTTTCAGGTTTTTCCCTTATCTTAAATGAAGATTGTCCCAGGCCACCTGGGCACCTTCCTTCTGATCTGGCTGAACAGTGTTACATTAGTAAAAGGGGCAGAAGGGGGATACTTTGTCATTGAATTACTCCTGAACGACAACTCTGACAGAATTGAAATAACACTCTCCAAAGTCCAAATACTATGATGATTAATTAGAGCTGCTTTTATTATGAAACATTACTATTCCTTTAATATATACAGCCTGGAGGATGGAAGGGTGAGGGGGTTATGACTGAAAACTTTCAAATATATTAAGTGACTTAAAAACATCCAGGAGGGAGCTATTTTTAAGACTTAAAGGAGGAATACTTAAATATGTCCTAAATTTGGAGCATGGAAAAATAAGAATAAATGTAAGAAAAAACTACTTTACAGAAAGGGTGATAGATACATAGGACAGCCGCACAGCATAAGTGGCTGAGGCTAAAAACAGCAAATGAATGTCAGAACAATCTGAAACTATAGGTATAGTAAGTATATAAGAAGCCTAGGTTAACTATATGGGCAAATGGACAGACTGGATAGGCTGAAAATAATTGTCAGCAGAAAGTTATGTGTCCGGTTCATCAGTTTTAATATTAGGGAGAGTAATTAATACAAAATATCCACTTTTATACAGCAATATTAGAAAATTGTCATCACAGATAGGCACAATATTTGTCATGTTCAGGTTTGCCTTCCTTTCGGTCTCTCCTCTTCCCTAAAAGTAATTTGCAAAGGTCATGATGGCAGGACACCTAAAGAAATAAGACATAGATGTCATATCTTATATAGACAATTGGTTGATGAAAGCCTCTACTCTTCAGCCACATCGCAAACATCTTCAGCAAGTAATGTAAGTTCTGAGGTTCCTAAATTGGCTGATAAACCCATAGATATCAGAACATCATAATAAGTGGTGCCCAAGTCTCATTACTTTTTTTTTTTTTAAGTTTTAAAAGCGTTTATTGATTAAAAAAAAAACAGCTTACAATAATCAAGTATCGAGGTATACAAAAACAACAGCAAGAGTACATGCGGAGACAGATTCTCATACAGGCTGATACAGAGCGAATCAGCATAACAAACTTGCTGTATCCTTCAGGAGGACAAGGGTGATAAGTCTGATATCAGAAATAGGCTTATAAAGGAAGAGAGTAGGAGAAAGAATAAGACAGAGAGAGAGAGAGAGACAGGAAGACCATCCAAGAAAAGTGACAGAAGAGGAGGGAAAGAGATAATAGAAAAGATAGGAATAAGTAGGGGGATCAGGAGAGGGGGGGAGAGTAGACCTAAAGAAGGGGAAGGAAGAAGGAAGGGAGAGGATGGAAGGAGAGGGAGGAAGGGAAGGGGATATGGGAGGAAAAGAAGACAGTCCCCTTTTGAAACTAGGAAGTCTCCTCGGATTATTTTGTAACATAATGAAGCCATGTAACAAATTCATTTTCAAAGAGGGTAATGGTGCCCATAGAGAGGTAATACATTTTTTTCCATGTCTAGCATATGGCGAATGAGTTGTTTCCAATCATCCTTAGTGGGGAGGGGGAGTTGAGGACCTCCACCTAGCAGGTATACAAGCTCTAGCAGTTTGATCAACATAACCCATTTACGTAAGGAGTAGTGATGAGCGAGCGTGCTCGGCCGATGCTCGGATCGGCTCGAGCATCGCTCTGCTCGGCACATGGCGGTACTCGTCGAGTACCGCCATGTGCTCGCCCGACATGTTCGGGTGGCGGGGATCTGTGCCGGAAGAGGCACAGATCCGAAGAAGCTCCGCTGGACCACCAGGGACTGGAGGTACGGGGGCATTGCGGAGATGAAGGGGGCATTGCGGAGATGAAGGGGGACATTGTGGAAGAGGGGCATAGACTCTATGCCCCTCTTCCACAATGTCCCCCTTCATCTCCGCTATGCCCGTCTTCCACAATGTGCCCCTTCATCTCCGCTATGCCCCTCTTCCACAATGTGCCCCTTCATCTCCGCTATGCCCCTCTTCCACAATGTCCCCCTTCATCTCCTCTATGGCATAGAGGAGATGAAGGGGGACATTGTGGAAGAGGGGCATAGCGGAGATGAAGGGGCACATTGTGGAAGAGGGGCATAGCGGAGATGAAGGGGCACATTGTGGAAGACGGGCATAGCGGAGCTGAAGGGGGACATTGCGGAGCTGAAGGGGGCATTCGGAGATGAAGGGGGCATAGCGGAGATGAAGGGGGCATTGACCAGGCACCCTCCCCTCATCAGAGCAGGGGGTGCCTGGTGTCGCCCCATTCATTCCAATGGGGCTCGGGTGCTCGGCCGAGCACTCGAGCCTCAGGGGGTGCTCGGTCAGAGCACCCGAGCACCCGAGCATCGTGGTGCTCGCTCAACACTAGTAAGGAGGAATGGGAACTAGGGGAAGACTCAGCAGGCACGATAGAAAGCAGGATGATCTGAGGGGTAGGAGGCAGACCGGGAAGTGCAGAATCCACGCCTACCCAGAAATGTATGAGAGATAGGCAGGAGTCACAACTCCAGCATTGATTGGCCACCGATGGGATAAACCTAGATAGTTTTGCTGGAGTATGGTCAGGGCCAGATTTATCAAGAGGCCGACTAGGCACTCGCCTAGGGAGCCCAGATTTCTGGGGTGCCCGGCAGTGGCCCAGTCAAGCCCCCTTTTTTTAAGTTTTTTTTTTAATTTATGTATATTTTTTGTGCTGCGGTACAAAGGGTGTCTCCCTTTGTAAACTCAATGCCATAGTGAGAGATTTAATTTCGTGGTGCCTCTTGAACCGACCACCCCACTATGACTCAGGCACTTCACTTGCTGCTGGACGGCTTGTCTGCTCGGTCCTCAGCCGCATCTGAGGCATCGGCTCACTGCCTCGCTCTTACTTTGCTGTTTTGTGGCTGGTGGAAGCGACGTCACATGACTGGGCATCATGTGTCGTAGACATTGGGCACTACGGCGTGGGCTGGCTAAGGGGGTGGCACTGACTAAACCAGCTACACACAGTCTACACTCTGCACTTAAAATGTGCAGTGTGCATAGCAGGCAGCGTAGCTGGGTAATGGCTGGGCCTGGACAGGACGTGTGGTATTGGCGCGAGGGGGGCAATGCATAGGAGAAGAGCAGCAGAGAAGAATCATATCAGACTCGGGCATATGTAATATAAAAAATGAATTTACATGTTATTTACTGCTGCTGCTAACACCAATGCCATTTGTATATTGCACAGACACAGTTGCTTGAAATATAATAGGGTGAACATACATTTATTTATTATATAAAAATAAATTAAATGGGGAAAAAATAAAAGGGACACAGACAGGATCCTTCTCTGATATTAAGATTTTTCAGGAACAATTAATCCTACTAACCTTTCCATTATTCAGAGTCCGCTATTCCAATAAGAGTGACTACGTCTAGTTTTCACAAGTTAAGAGGAAAATAGTGACTACAAATGGAAGTGTGGTCATGTGTTTATATGTTCTGTAGTCCCAGAAAAATCCTCATTAAGGTTCGTTCTATGGTAAGGAGCCTTAAAATTCAGTTTTAAACTTGCTATTCCCATGAAGCTGCAAACAGACCATATCCTGCTCTTCAAAGTCACAATTTGCTTACTTTCTCAAGCTTGGAGTGAGCAAAACGGTCTTAAAGCAGATGACTTGACATTTGTTCCTTGCGGGAGGCTCAGACCTTTATGTTTATTTCTGCCAGTGACAAATTTTAACAGATCCCATAAATTATATCTATTTAAACCAAGCATATTTAGATCAACTTTTGAGTCATTTGCATCAAAAAATGTCAAACCTTGTCAGATTATTTATACATGTATATAACACCTTATTTTTGTTTATATTTTACCCTTTAATCATCAGCTCTCTCAAAGATATTTAAGGCAAATATAGTTTTTGATACCTTTTATTGGCTAACTAAGCAGATTTAGAATGTAAGCTTTCAAAACCTTAGGTCTCTTCCTCAGGCATGTTATACAGATAAATATGAAAACATCTCTCATACATTGCATTGTTTAGCATGGAAATAAGAGAACGCAATCCAGATCCAGATATCTTTGATCAGTCAGTGGTAAATTGCACTCTTCCTCTGAGGCTTTAGAGGTATTTACGATGCTCATGGGTCTGTTGGAAAGGTCAATCAACTAAGTGATAACGTGACAGAAACTCTTTGTCCCTATTTAAACCACTACAAATTACATTAAATTTTAACATTAATTTTACCTCCCATACCTTTCTGTCCCTCTGAGTGTGGAACCGTCCCATCAATACAGTTAACTTAATATCCTTGACACTGTGCCCATTTTGACAAAACTGTTCTCCCACTGGCGTCTCTGTCTTTTTTTCTACGGCTAACACGGTACCAACTCTCATCTATTATCAGAATGAAAGATATTTAACACTGTGTTTGCAGGAGTGTTTTTCCATAGTGATCATACCCCTGGACTCTGTGAAAAGATATCATTAAATAGGATTTAGACAGGTCCATATCACACAAATGTGTTCTTGTGCGTATGCTTACATTTAGACACTCCCCTTCATCTCTCCAAAAGGACATTCATAAATTAGAGACTATCAAGGAAGAGTAACTACAATATTACATGGAGTATAAGATTAAAATGGAAAATAAAGACTCATTGGCATGAATGTAGGAGTATTCCATAGCAGAGCCTTGAACACCAGAGGCTTGGCTTCAGGCTATGCACTGTACTATATGAGCATTGTGGTGCATAACAAAGGACACTCCCCACTAGTATAAAGTCTTTAATGCTAACACGATTGTTACATCTGTTCTGTAACATATGCTGAAAAACTGCATAAAGTCACACTATTTCCTCTTAGCCTTGTTTACTACATAGTGTTAACAAGGTGTAGAGGAAATGAAATCCCATGGTTTAGTAACACATTAACAAGTGTTAAAGGGGGTGTGGCTAAGTGAGGGGTGTGGTTAAGGGTGGGGAAAAGGCAGGGCCAGGGGCACCAGGTGTTGTGCCTAGGGGTGCCTGAGATGTAAATCTGGCCCTGAGTATGGTACCAACACATCATCCTATATAATAATTCGCTAAGTTGTGTGTAACGCCAGACATGCGCAGTAGACACTGCTGCGTGTGCGGCAGACATGCACAGTACAGACTGCCCGCGGCGCGGCTGATACAGAGCTGGGCGCTCCGAAGGAGCGTCCAGCTCTGTATCAGCAGTGGCGCGGGCAGTCTCTACTGAGCGTGACTGTCCCGCGACCGGCTGCCAGAGGCACTGTGGCCCGTGTAACGGGTTGTTCAACTAGTGAGCTTATAATTTGTTTCCCTCATAAGAAAGTTGGGGATGAATTTGGAGTGCATGCGGAGAGCCTCCAGCCATTGGACATCTGTAAAAACCAGGGGAGGGCTGGCCTGGGGGGCAGGGGGGCAATTGTCCCCTGGGCTGGTCATGTGTCTGGGCTGGTGGGCCACTGCCACTTGTAAATGGAGCTAAACTAGTGATACCACAGAGCTTACATTTGAAATGAATCTAAATACAATCCAAATAGAGCTACACTAGTAGTATAGCCCATTTCCCATCTAAGCTCTATGGCATCAATAGTGTAGCTTTACTTGTAAGTACTGTCTGCTAGTCGCATTAGAGTTGGCATTCTATCTCTTTGCACTGTACTGTGTTTTTATGGAACACAATACATTTGAATTTTTGTGTTTTCATGTATCTGTTGAGTTTTTAACTTATTTCTTAATAAAGATATATTTTAAGAGTCCCCTTTTTCCTCTGATTTATACACCAAACTGATCTCTTATTGGGTACTGTTGACCTGTTTGGTTACCAATAGGGTATTTTCCCTTAGGTCCCAATAGGCCTCCTGTTACCACAACTCTTTTCTATTCAGTTCCTTAGCAGCTTATCTTAAAGGGATAGTAATACTTCGTTTTAACTTTATTTTATTTTGTAGGCATTAAAAAAACATGAAGAATGATATAAGTCTTATCTCTCAAAGCTTTATGGTTTATGAGATATTCACAAGCAAAGTTCCCCTCCCCGCCCCTTTTACCTAGTGTAAGACATCTCTTCTCAGATGTGGATCGGGTTGTATGACAGGACAGATAACAGAAGGGGACAATTTTCTTTGTATGAAAACAATGAAGGCCCTGCCCCCCTTGACAAGTTTTTCAGCCTTTTCCATTATCTTAATTGAAGATTGTCCCTCTCTGCAGTCTACCTGGGCACCTCCCTTCTGATCTGGTTGAACAGGGAAGGGATACTTTGTTTGTGAATATCTCTTAAACCATAAAGGTTTCAGAGATAAGACTTATATCATTCTTCATGTTTTTTTAATGCCTACAAAATAAAATAAAGTTAAAACGAAGTATTACTATCCCTTTAAAGCACTGGGACAAGAATCCCAAATCTCTCAGTCATCAGGTAAAAAACTCTCATTGGGCAAACTCCCCCTGGCTTGATGGTCTATAATCAACATTTCGAAAGGTCTTCTTTGGTCTGTTCCATACAGAATTATAATCAGGACCTATGCAAGCAGGTATAAGCTGGGGGTGGCTGTTCTTCAGGACATTTCTTATTCTCTGGTCTTCTTCATTCCAACCTTCTGGTATTTCTGGTTGTCTGGAATGTCCACAAGAAGTGGGACCCTACTGCACTCCATAAAGTAGACAGTGTCTAACCTGTTGGCTTTCATCACTATTCATATCAGAAGGAAGGGCAATGTACGGAGATGTAGGATAACACTCAGCCTCTGCTGGAAAACATTTCAGCAAGAAGAGTGATCTATCATTCAAGATGTATTTGATTCCTTGACAAAAATGTGCCTACCAGAGAGAGAGAACTTCCAAGATTCTTCTGTCAATTTCTTCACAATCCTCCAGAGGCTGTGAGTTCTCTTCTATGAACTTAGTTCTTCCAACTGTCCTACATTTTTCCTCTGCTTTCTGCTTCCTCTGATACTGACGCAATCATTCTCAAGAAAGAAACAGTTATCCTGATTGCTCCTTTCTGACCAAGTAGGGCACGATTTTCTGATATGAAACGTCTGGTTGTGAAAGAGCCAATCATTCTTCTTGATCATTCTTCTTGAGAAGAACTTTCTGCATCAGGGGCTATTCCTACACCAGCAGGCATTCAAACTGAACCTGGCAACTTGGCTCCTGAAAGCAGTCTTACATTTTTAAAGTTTGTCTTCTGAAGTGATAGCCCTTCTCGTAACTTGGAAAAAAAATGTTTTCTGATGTAAATCTCACAATTCTGTTTTCTCTATACATCCATCCATGTCATTTGAAGTTCTTTAAAGGTCTGTGTCCCAGCACACTCACCCACCCATTACTGACCATTATTTAGTGACAAAACTCATCAAATCTGTCAAATCCCTGAGTCCTAAAGCAATTCCTTCTTATCCTTCATGGGATTTGAACTTAGACCACAAAGCATTGCTTGTCGATACCTTTGAACAACAGCATAAGTTAGGGGTAACCAAGATCAGTCTTCAAGGGCTACCAGTAGTCCAGAATTTAAGGATATTCCTGGTAAAGCACAGTCAAGTTAATCAGTGGCTTATTACAACTGTAATGGGCAGTATACCCTAATCCTATATAATAATTCGCTAGAATGTTTGTCACTATGCATTCATGTGCAGTAGAGATTGCTGTTTGTCATGATGCAGTCATGCACAGTAGAGTCTGCCCGCATTCGGGCAGTCTCTACTGCGCATGATTGCATTGCGTGAGTGAGGCGATGCAAGACCGCATCACGTGGAGCAGTGAGGTAGCAGCCTCTTAACCCTTTGAGTGCCAGAGGGGTGCGCAACTCATTGCAAAGCAATGTGATGCATACCCCTCTGCCACTCAAAGGGTTAACTTAACATCACCCGGACCTTGGCCCGTGTACATGGGCTTTTACACTAGTTATGAATAAAAAGCAAGTTGTAGGGCCTTTCATATAAAGTAAAATAATGGTACTTTCAATACTTAAAGATGGTTCATTAAAAGTTATTACAGGGATAACCTGTGTTTTTCCAAGATGTTTTTCCGAGATTGTGCTGCACTAGCTACAGCCTTATATGGGAAGCTTATGGCTACTCAGCTTTTTATAGGCAGCAATAGCAATAGTGCAACTTAAAAACATTTTGAAGTCAAGCTATCAGAAAAAATGCCAACTTATCTTTTTAAGAACTTTGAAAAAAACATCAACAATTGGGAGTACCCTTGTTTTATTCTATAGGAAAAGGCCTGCAACATATGTCTATACATCATTAGAGTATACTGACCCTTAAACCTTTTGAGTGCCAAACTGTCAATGACGTAGGCGATGGTTTGCAAATCTCTTTGATACTCAAAGGATTAGGGTAAACAGGATTATAAAACAAATACTATTGTTGTTACAGATAAGTAACATACTGCATCCAAATGGACATGCGTGTAATTCACAAGTTTTGCCACTAGATGTTGACACAAGAACGCATTACTGCTTTAAATTCACAGGTCAGCACTGATCAGATTTTCACCATTAAATTGGTTCTCATTACCATTTTCAGAGCCAGAGGATATATACATGTGGCCTTGGCCATTTATTACAATAAGTGTGCTCTCAGTTTCCTTCTTGAAAAATAACAGTGCTTTTCAAAGGAAGTAGATGTGGGTATCTGCTGGGAGGCAATGGCAGAAGATTAGACTGGTCTCCTCAATACACCCCGCAAGCTTTGGGTATATACGTCTTTTTGGTTAATTATTATTTTTTTTTACTGGATGCCATTGCATCATTGTTTTTCTGCAAAGGGGGGGATTCAGAGGAAGAAGCTATAAATAATGGATATTAAGCACATTCGCACCATGCCATGTACTGAAAAGGAAATGTCACTTGTTTACATTCTCATCTCTGTGGAAGTATAAATATGGTTTAAATCTGCATTATCGTAAAAGGCAAAATAACTACTATTGGTGCACAAACAGGGGCACTTGGAATGAAAAGCAATGAGGAATGTTAGTATCTAGCCAAAATGCCAGCCAGTATTGTCTACTTACATAAACCAAGAAATAAAGTGAAATATCTCACATTAGAAATTTTTAAAAATTGCTATCTTAAGATAGATATGATTTTGAAAGCTCTAAGTTGTAGGTTGCAGTTTAGTTAACCCATTAGATGTCAATTTCAGTCTTGATCAAATACAACAATTGGAATAACAAAACAAAATTGATTGTGCTTCTGGACTATCCAGGGCATACTTGAAAATGAAAGACAAACTCAATGTATTCTTCCAGTTAAAGGGATAGTAATACTTCGTTTTATCTTTATTTTATTTAGTAGGCATTAAAAAAACATGAAGAACGATATAAGTCTTATCTCTCAAACCTTTATGGTTTGAGAGATATTCACAAGCAAAGTTTCCCCTCCCGCCCCTTTTATCTAGTGTAAGCCATCTCTTCTCAGATGTGGAATCCAGTCCACAGACCAGACAGATAACAGCAAGGGGACAATCTTCTTCCTATGAGAACAATGAAGGCCCTGCCCCCTTTGACAAGTTTTTCAGCTTTTTCCCTTATCTTAATTGAAGATTGTCCCCCTCTGCAATCTACCTGGGCACCTCCCTTCTGCTCTGGCTGAACAGTGTTACATCGGTAAAAGGGGCGGGAGGGGGATACTTTGTCATTGAATTACTCTTGAACTACAACTCTGACAGAATTGAAATAACACTCTCCAAAGTCCAAATACTATGATGATTAATTAGAGCTGCTTTTATTATGAAACATTACTATCCCTTTAACCCTTTGAGTGCCAGAGGGGTAAGCAACACATTGCTTTGCAATGCGTTGCATACCCCTCTGGCACTCAAAGGGTTAAAATACTTTCTCACTTAGTATAAAAAGTAAGTAAATGCCAGTTATCATTCAGAGTGGAGGAATTTAATTGTGATTTTCTCTCATTGATCATGTATGAAATATCCAACAGATCACAAGAGGGTTATTAAAGGGATAGTAATGTTTCACAATAAAAACATGAAAACTGACATTATAGTGCTCACTCATGCTTGATCATGCTTACGATGTGCACTAGACTGTACAAAATATTACACAACAAAAATACTTGAATATAGTGAAAATTAAAAGCAGTGTTAAAGCTCTCATTCATAATCAACAGTATACTTCAGACAGGAGAATGTTTCACAAAAATGGCAGCAGCTCCAATTAATCTACATAGTATTTAGGCCATGGAGAGTGTTATTTCAATACTGTCAGAGTTATAGCTCAAGAGTAATTGAATAATAAAGTATCCCCCTCCCATCCTTTTTACTGATGTAACACTGCTCACCTCAGAGCAGCAAGACTGTCCGGATAGATCGCAGAGAGGCCAATCTTCAGTAAGCATAAGGAAAAACCTGAAAAACCTGTCAAGGAGGGGCAGGGTTTAACCCCTTAAGGACCGGGAAAATCTGAGGCAGATTTCACTTAAGGACCGGAGCAATTCTGACCTTTTTGACTATGTCTTTGTTCAACAGTGTTTTCCCTCTAAGTACTTTATTTTATCCATGAAAATTATATACCTTTTTTTTTACACAATTTTTTTTGATATCACACTTATATGGATAGCCCACCATTTATTTTAGTAAAATTAAAGAAAACGGGTTACATTTTTATGGAGACTGCATGAAAGGTATGACCGGTCAGTCATATCTATAAAATGGGCAGTTTTAAGTGGGCACTGTACCCCTTTTTCTCACCCTATTTTCCCACTTTTTTATTGAGATATATATATATATATATATATAGATAGATAGATATATAATACCACCATAAACTCCCCAAACATATAACATACTATACTAAAAACAAAAAAGACAGAGCAATCAATATACATCCCGTAGTCCCTAAAATGCAAACAAAATGATTACATAGATCCTAAATATCTATAGTCTATTATAAATCAACTAGTTATATCATGTTGGTTTTTCTATACAATAATTTAACCCTAAAGGGGCTAATGTGTTCAATGTGTATACCCATAGAGGCCCCAATATACTCAATAGGCATAATTCTTAACCCCTCTGGATTTTTATTATGGTGCATTAAAAAAATGTCTGGACACTAGTGTTGAGCGAGCACCCCGATGCTCGGGTGCTCGGGTGCTCTGACCGAGCACCCCCTGAGGCTCGAGTGCTCGGCCGAGCACCCGAGCCCCATTGAATGCAATGGGGCGACACGAGCATTATACCAGGCACCCCCTGCTCTGATGAGGGGAGGGTGCCTGGTCAATGCCCCCCTTCATCTCCGCTATGCCCCCTTCATCTCCGAATGCCCCCTTCAGCTCCGCAATGTCCCCCTTCATCTCCGCTATGCCCCCTTCATCTCCGCTATGCCCCTCTTCCACAATGTCCCCCTTCATCTCCGCTATGCCCCTCTTCCACAATGTCCCCCTTCATCTCCGCTATGCCCCTCTTCCACAATGTCCCCCTTCATCTCCTCTATGGCATAGAGGAGATGAAGGGGGACATTGTGGAAGAGGGGCATAGCGGAGATGAAGGGGGACATTGTGGAAGAGGGGCATAGAGGAGATGAAGGGGGACATTGTGGAAGAGGGGCATAGCGGAGATGAAGGGGGACATTGTGGAAGAGGGGCATAGACTCTATGCCCCTCTTCCACAATGTCCCCCTTCATCTCCGCAATGCCCCCTTCATCTCCGCAATGCCCCCGTACCTCCAGTCCCTGGTGGTCCAGCGGAGCGTCTTCAGATCTGTGCCTCTTCCGGCACAGATCCCCGCCACTCGAACATGGCGGGCGAGCACATGGCGGTACTCGACGAGTACCGCCATGTGCCGAGCAGAGCGATGCTCGAGCCGATCCGAGCATCGGCCGAGCACGCTCGCTCAACACTACTGGACACCCCATGAAATTCAAATCCTTTTACGATATTCCTTTTATGCTGTCCAAAGCGTTCACGTAAATTTCTGCATAGTGTGGCCCACATATTGTAGGCCGCACTTGCAACTCAACAAATAAACCGCAAATGAGGTGTCACAATTAATAAAACTTTTCAACTCAAACACCTCTGAAGTTACAAAGGAGTTAAATTTATATGTCTGATGGAAAATAAAAGACAAATGAGATATCTAGTTTTAGCACACCTATAAGATCCCTTTAACCTATTCCCTAGTCTCAGACCATTCTCTAGAGTATATTGTCCTTTGTTTCCTCCATCTCTCCCATCTCTGGATCACAAATGAGCGGGGGCTAAGTAGTTCTTAAGTGACTTTGCCCTTCTATATACCAATGTTGGATTATTAGGTATTATTTCTCTCAATAACGGATCACATTGGAGAATACTCCAATGTTTCTTAAAGATCTTTGTTATCTCTGATGTTTTAGTCTTATAATGAGTAATAAACATTGGTATTTCTTGAGCTTTATCCTTTACACAAAGATCTTTATCTTTAGTCTCAGATTATTGTGCTCACCAGCATGAGTCTATTATCAGATCCTCTGGATAACATTTCTCCAGGAATCTCTGTTCAAGGATCATTGATTGATTAATATAATCCCCAATGTCCATGCAGTTTCGAAGAACCCGCCTGAACTGACTGTATGGTATATTTTGCAGCCAGTTCTTATGATGGCAACTATTTAAATTCAGGTAGCTATTCTTATCCACACTTTTAAAAAAAGTATGAGTTTTGATCTTTTTCCCAGCTACTCCTTTTAGTTCCAGATCTAGGAATTGAATAGTAGAGGCATGTTCCCTACTGGTAAAACTTAAGCCCCATGGATTATTATTCATGTAACTGACAAATTCATCCTGAATATCCTGGGGACCTTTCCAAAGTATTAAGATATCATCAATGAAACAGCGATATAGGACCAAGTTCGCGCCAAATGGATTATTCTCGAAGATCTTACGAGTTTCAAAATACCCCATAAAGAGGTTTGCATAGCTCGGCATGAACTTGGTCCCCATCGCCACCCCATTACTTGTAAATAATACTCATTATTAAATTCAGAATAATTATGGGTCAGGATGAATCTAATCAGTTCAATCAAAAGATCACTTTGTTTAACCTTGAATGTCTCGGCACTGTATTCGAACATCCCCCATGAGGGTGGTATGGAAGCAGTGAGACATTTTCTGTATCACAATTTCTTGATGCCCCTGAAACATGTAATATGTAAATGTGTACCCAGATCTATTCTCATGTGTTCTCAGTGCTTTTGTCTTGGGTTGTCATGGAGCGTTTGTTATGATTTTGACATTTGGTCATACTTCTGTACATGCGCAGAGTTTGGCATTGGTATGTAGCATGAGCACTGAATTACCTTCCAGGTGTGATTGTCTATGGGAGGAGGGGTGGGAAGACACAATTTGGTGTCCCCTGTGACAAGGGATCTTTCCAGTGCACATGATGGGGGATCTGGTTCTTTACTGGTTGGAGCTTCACCATGTGACCAGTTCTTGTTTATGGGTTTATCAACATCTCTATGAAGGTAGCATAATTATGTTAAATAGGAAGTTCAATCTTTGGACTATCGAACCGGGAACAGGCGAGTTCCATCATTATCATTTTAATGCGAACCGGAGTGTATTTAATGGTCGTTTCCAATGTATATGAAAATATTATTTGGGCTTGATAAAGCGGTGTTTCCACTGTGAAACGCATAGCCTGGTAGTATTGACATTTATATTGCTTTAATATTTTGATATTGTAATCTTTCTTTGGGCTACATTAAATTTTAAAAAGAAGACTTTTTTGTTGGAGTTGTTTTATGTTTGATTGGAGACAGAGCAATCATTTGTTCACCGACTGGGGACGGTGAGATATCTCCACCTGCCTTAGTGTCAATCTTGGTTGTTATCCAAAGGTTGACTATATATATATAAATGTGAGTAAATTTTTTACATATCTACATTCTTGATTTGTGAACTTTCTACACCACGTGGCGCTGTTTTGTTTTTTTATTTTGAGATCATTAAGAAATGGAAGTTAAGGGGTAGAGGAAAGAATGGATTGTACTACACATCAAGAAATCCTGGAACAAATGTCCCACATTAAGTGAAAAAAATTAAGCTTAAAGAGGTTGGATATTACAACAAGTCAATGATCCAGAACATGCCTCATAACCAACACGAATGAATTTAAGAAACAAAAACTAATGGTTCTGTAATAGTCTTCACAGTTCCACAGCTTGAATATTATTTGAAGTTTGTGGGTAGATTTCAAACATGTAGTGTGTGCAAGGTGAGCTAAGAATATTTCTGAACTAGAATTCTGCAAGGAAGAGTGGGAAAAATTCCTAAAGCAAGAATAGAAAGACTGTGAGCTGGCTACAAGAAACATTAGGAGGCTGTGATTTCTACCAAAAGGGGTGTTACTAAGTACTGACTTACGGGGTGGAAAAACTTTTGCACATATCACATTTTACTTTTTTTATATACAACTGTATATGAATGCACGGAGTACTGAATCTCACATGCTGACTTTATCCATGGCTAACATGGTACTACCCTTTAACCTTGTGGCAGTTCATAAATGAGCTTCTGAAAGGTTGAGAACTTAAAAAGAAATCCTCAATACACTAATGATTAAGAATATACATCCAAGTTCTAAACATGGAACCAAAATGCTGGTGATATTAATAATATGATCAGAGTGTTAGAGGAGTTGGAGGCTCCATTTGGGTAAATGGAGATTTCTGTTTTTCTGGTATTGTTCCTGTTTTCTCTGGTGCATGGGGCCCAGAGTTTTTATGGACCACTTTCTCAGAACTTTTTCTGTTTTTTCCTCACCAGTTTTTTTTTTAACTTTCATTAAACAAATTATAAGAATAACTGTTACAGTGCACCAAACCAGGGTAAATGAACTATGTGCATCTTTAGCATAAACTTGCAATAAAAGCCCAAAAAGAATAAGTGATACCAAAAATTAATAATATTAGAAAAGGAAAAAGTGATGAAAAATAATACACATTGCTGAGCAACAACAGGATGATAAAAAAATAAATGCCAAAAAGAACTTTCAATACAGTAACTCAGTTTTGCGTGATCCTGTAATGCCTACATAGACCACAAGAGGTCCTAGAAGGGACAGTGAAAGGGCTTTCAAGAAAAATCTCAATGTGGTCACAAAAGAGTACATTTCATGTGTCAATTAACGGTACACCCATACTTATATACAAAGGTGTCCCTATTACCTGTATACAAGAAGAGATGCATTAGGCAGCCTCATAAAAGTTTTCTTCTGGACTCTATGTGCCAGATATAATGAGAGGCAGTGAACTGGAGTCATCCTTAGTATGTAAAGGGTTAATAGACCTATAAAATAAGTGTAGATTTACATTTGCACTCTTTGTATTATATGTTTAAAATGTAGCTTTTAATCCTTTGATTGCAAGAAACATCTCTAATGCTGTGAGCAGCAATGCACTGGATACATAGTTAGCATGTAAGGGGTTAATAGTCCTATTGACATAAATGTTGATTTTTATTTGCACTGTGTGGTGTAGATTGGGGCTAGAATTGCTCCATTTTCTTGGAATGTCTGTTCCTATATTGTGAGGAGTGAAGGAAAGAGGAAGACCTCTGCCACTCTGAAGGTTGTGGGACAGGGTATCCATTGAAACTGTTGCACACAAAAGTGAGTGCAACTAAACGGCTCATTAATCATGTCACCGTGGTGAAAAGGGCAACATAAGAATCTCACCCTGTATCAAAAGCATGAGATTCTCATGTCACGGCTTTAAACGTTGCTTCAACCAGCATCCAAAATATATTGCTGATTTTAGTGCCCTCATTCCTTAGCATATGTTATATGAAAAGGATTTTGAAGGCTTTTGATTGAGTGTATGTATATATATATATATATATATATATATATATATATATACACACACACACACACACACACACATATATATTATATTTCCCCTGGCAATCATTTTCATTAACACCTCCCTCACAGTCATACATTCCATTGGCCTTGATGCCTCTTCACTAAGACTTCCATTCATCCCCTCAGTCTCTCCTGACTACCTCAATACCGACAATCAAGTCAACCGATCATTACCCCAAACATATGCCCTCAAAGTAAATCAAACCCCTTCCCTATTCAAACCACCAGGGCTACGTGATTCCCCCTCTCCTTCAGTTCCCTTATTCACCATCCCTGCAGCCATTCGAAAAGGTATGCTAAGGTATTTGGGCACTAAAATCAGCAAAATATTTTGAATGCGGGTTGAAGCGACATTTAAGGGCGCGACTTGAATCTCACACTTGATGCAGGACGAGATTCTCATGTCACCCTTTTCATCATGGTGACATGGTTAATGTGACGTTTAGTTGCACGCACTTTTGTGTGAGATAGTATCATCTTCACCTCTGCTCTGGGGTAGTGGGAGTGTAGATCACACAGCAAACAGCCTCACTTTAGGAGGGTGACAGAGGATAAAGCTAGACTGCGTACTCACCAACCTCCTGCTATGTGTGCATGCTGTTCTGAACAGGTACTTCACTTCTCAGAATGCACCAGGAAAAAAAAGAATTAATGAACCGCCTCCAAACAAGCATTAGCTGCCAAAAGGTACAGCAGCATTGTTATACCAAACACAAAAATTGCTGATTTGACATAGTGTGTGGAATTGAAGCACCCCCGGTGTATTCTCAGACCCAGCTGTATTTTAGGGTAACCCAGCACTGTTTATCTGTCTCCTGGACATCATTTCCTGTGCCCTTGTGTGAGCTACAGTACAGTATGAGATGCAGCCAATGGTTTTGGAAAGAGACCTGGTGTGTTTTATTAGGGGGTTTGTATATAAGGATGTGATTTTTGGAAGAAGGATGGATGTACCGTAAGAGGCAAATATGAATTGCGCATCTGCTAAACATCATCACAGTATAATCCAAATGTTTATCCCCAGAAAAGTTTTGTATAACAGGAACATTTTCTCTCTCCTTGATGTGCTTGCTACGTAGGGACCTGTAGCCTGTTTGTTAAAATGTAGCATTCTCCAAATGTATTACCTGTACAGTGTCAGTCCCTCTGTGCTGCTTTCTCTTCCTGTAAATGTGTATATCATTTTGATTGGATTTAGAAAGTACGACAGCATCCATTAAGGGAAAGGTCCCTGTCTGTTTATAACTTGATCTCTCTGCATAAAAAGAAAAACCATTAAGTAAAGCCATTGGAATAGAGTTATGATTTGTTGTTCTACTTCATTCCTGCATTCTGGGTTATTATGACTATCTTTGAATGACAGAGGGTTACACATTGCAATGACAAGCAATGTTTTGCACACCCCAGGCCACAGAAAGGAGAGGTGAACATGGCCACAACACATCAAAGAAAATACATAGCACCCCTGCTTACCTGTTCCAACATGGTTGCCCTTCATATAACCTAGGATATCCTACTTTATATGGAGCCTAACACTGTTGGAGCAGGCAAGTAGGGGGCTCTCTGTTTCTTTTGTCATATTGTCCCCATAAGCATCTGTGGCTATCTGTCTTTGTCCGAAAGTGTGGGTGCGTGCACACATGCGAGAGGGGTACCAATAAATTGCCTTTTATTTTTAACCCTTCCAATGCCAGTGAGGTATCCGATCTTTGTACTGTATTATATACGTCTTTGCCACAGGAAGATTTAAACCTTGAAGGGCCAGAGGGCTACCGGATACATTGCAAATAAATGCATTGGATCTCCCTCAGGCATTCAAATGGTTAACCTTCACAGGCACCGCTGTGCCACTATTGCTAGTATATACATATATATGTACACTGTATATACATATATATCTACACATATCTATATATACATATATATATATCTATATATATATATATATATATACAGTTCTTGAGAAGAGACGGCACTCACAGAATTTCATAAGATCGTAGAATGCTGTTACATATTTATTGGAATCGACGTTTCGGCCACCAGAGTAGCCTTTATCAATCTTGATAAAGGCTACTCTGGTGGCCGAAACGTCGATTCCAATAAATATGTAACAGCATTCTACGATCTTATGAAATTCTGTGAGCGCCGTCTCTTCTCAAGAACTGTATGTATCGTTTATTTCTCCTGGGTGAGCACCCAGATTGAAACATATTAACTACAGAGTGTGCATTCCTAACGACTGTTTGTATTATATATATATATATTTATGCACGCAGTTGTATGTAAAGTTTGGGCACCTCTGGCAAAATTATATGTTTTGTTAATTTGCTAAGTGAAAAGACGTTAACACAATTTTTGCAGCGAACAGACCTAAACTTGACATATTGACACAATATATACAATATACATGCACACACACTCAATAAACACACACAATATACACACAACAATGCGCACACACACACAAAATATACCCACACAAACCGAATACATGCAAACAATATACACGTGTACACAATACACACGCACAATATATACATGCAATATACGCCACACCTCCCAGGTTTCCCTATTTAGGAGGGGCAGTCCCTCTTTGAGACCCAAATCCCTCTGTCCCTCTTACCCACCCGAGTGTCCCTCTTTTTAGGAGATCAGACTGTGTGGTATGTATATAAGTGTATCACATTGCTCCACAGCAATAAAACTCTCATTAATGTGTGTATAAACTTCAGTATATGCGTTTATAAATTAGTCTGTGTAAATAAAATACTTTGGTCTTGCTCTAAGTAGCTTATTCATTTACACAAACAGTTGTCAATAGGTCATGAAGCAACCTAAAAATTCTCAGAAATGCCCCACCCACTAGCCACACCCCCAGCCACACCCCCTAAAACACAAGTAATAATAACTAGTATTTATATAGCACCTTTCTCCCAGTGGGACTCAAAGCGCTCTCAGCATTAACCAAATCGGCAGCTGAAATAACAGATGTTATTATTACCCAATCAATGGTACTCATTTTTCACCCTCAGAAAGATAAAGGGCTGAGTTGACCTGCTGGGACTGTAACCTGCAACCTTGCAGTTTTGAATAGGCTCCCTAGTCAGGAAATTTACCACTGAGCGATCTCACCGACTTAAATGTCTGTCTTTGGTTATTTGCAATGTTGGGATGTATACACAAACATTATTTACACATTATACACACACACACAAGCGCTAACACACTCACGCTCACACATTCACATTCACTGATGGAGAGTTGTGTAACGCAGTGCTTTGCAATGTGTTGCACACCTTTTTGGAGCTGAAAGGGTTAAGTATTTAAAATACAACAAGCCAGTTATTGAAAACATTGCCTCCTTTCTGAATTTGCCTGCATGTCAGGAGAAAATAGTCCTACATGTAAAGCCACTTTAAATTTTTTAACCCTTTTAGTGTCAGACACATATTGAATGCGTTGGATTGCAATGTGGTTGATAACATACAAAATGGCTACTCCTGTTTAGGATTTCTCCTGTAGAGTTTGTCTTCAGAGCACACTTCTATTATAAAACATTCTATGTTTATTTAGGCATACGTACAACGGCATGGGACTTTTGATTTGTATTTTTGTCTGTTAGTTCGTTTTATTAACCACACGGGCCAATACTGCTAAAATACATACACATATGTGCTTTTTTTCCACTGCTGGCAGGTGCTTCATTCAAAAGTAGTTGTTGTTGCAGTCTAAGATAATGATAAGAATCATAACAGACAAGAATAGCAATAGCTCCATATGGCCTCATTAACAAAAAAAAAAAAAAAAATATATATATATATATATGTATATTGCTCTGTAATAACATTAGAATGAAACTTGTAAATAGTGGGTGTATCCTTTTTGTACTTGAGGCAAACTGATTCTGAATTTTTTAATACATTTTTATTGAGATTTTTCATTAATAACAACGTGACTGAGCTATGAGACTGAAAGGCTTATATTTCTGTCTTTTGTGAGATCAGCAGGACAGAAACGGGTTTCAATATTGTTCTCCCCCTCATCTACTGAGGATCACAATACAGCTCCAGCTTCATTAGCTGGGAGGGCATATAGGACCGGATAATTTTTTTTTATCCCCTTAAGGTCCAATGCCGTGCCAGGGCCATCTGGAACTTAAGGACCAGTGACGGTCCTGGCACGTCATGTAATTAAGGGCTGCACGCCGCTCGGGGAGCTCTGAATCGGAATTTTAAAAAAAATGCTCCGTGGTCCTTAAGTGCAGGCCGTGCATGAAAGCGCTGGCCCTTAAGGGGTTAACCTGTGAGCACCAGATGGGTGTCCAATGCATTGTTTGCACTGGACACCCCTCTGGTGCTCATACTGAAAACTTAAGAGGAGGAACCCTACATATCCTCACTGGTAATGCACTGTACCATCACTTCCTACCTTTACCTTTCTGACTATTGGATGTTATGTTGTAACCAGTTACCGTAATATAGTTGATGAGGCTGGAAAAAAAGACATGCAACCATCAAATTCAACCCTTGCCTTATCATTGCTGCTGATTCAGAGGAAGGAAAAAAAGCCCATTGATGCCATTTCCAATTAAGCCCCAAGTGGATAAAAAAAAAATGTCTTCAACTGTCAAAATTCCCATAATTATCATGTGTATCTGCAAGCAAAGCATCTAGTGGTAAAGAGTAACAAAACTTTACTGCCTTTATTGTAAGAAATCCCTGCCTTTATTTTAGTATCTTTCCTCTAGTATTAATAGATGACCTCTTGTTCTTTGCTCAGCTCTCTGAGTAAATAGTTCCTTGGAGTTCTTTGTATTGACCTTGAATATATTTCTAAATGGCAATCATATAACCCCTTAGACACCTCCTCTAACCCAGTTTATTGTCTGTCTTTATAACTTAGATCCTCAAATAACTTTGTCAGTTTTGTTTGATATCTTACACTTTTCCAGTTCAATAATGTCTTTTTTAAGAACTGGTTCCCAAAACTGTACTCCATATTCTAGATGAGGCCTCACCAGGGATTTATATAGATTATTGCATTGCTGGGTTTGTTGCAGAAAATGTATTTGAAGTGTGCAATGTATTAGGATTATGAAAATAAATAACAAACTATAAAGCTTTTATAGTTGGTACATTTCTCTTCAAGGAATTGACCGGTACGGAAATCGGATAAATGTTACAGGGGGATGACTGCAGACAAACACTTCTCCTGTATCCTTTGCATTTGGATTAGCAGCATAAAATGACCTTTCCCCTAGTTCTGGAAGAGCCCACGTGACTTCATCAGGAGAGCTGGAAAAGAAGGCGGATCTCAGTACTCAGCAAGCATGCAGTGTGCCCTTCAACAGACACAGCAGGGATTCCACTCAAAGCACGTTGCACTGTGATGCACTCTCTAGGCAGATTGCTGCATTATAGCTCTTTTGGTTTCGTTTCCCTCCTTGATCAGTTTGGTGTTGCTGGGTTTTTTTGGATATATGTATTTTGTTATAGAAATGCATACTACAGGCAATATGAATATAGACAAAATAGAGACATTTAGGGTAAATCAAATGAACTGTAGGAAACAAATACAAATTCACATTGATATAAATGGAGCTTTTAACCCCTTGTTCGAGCAAGGTCTACAGTGCATCGCAAAGCAATGCAATGGAGACCTCTTGCGCAAACAAGGTGTTTAAAGCCTCATTTAAAGCGGAACTACCACCTCTAACAAACTTGCCCCCAATAATACCCCATCTGGCGACAGTCAGTCCCTTTTGGAGCCGAACAGCTCCTAGCAACGCCTCCTAGAGCAGACTGGCACTGACAGCACAGGCGCGCAGACATCACTATGGAAAGATGTCTGCGCTCCTTCCTGCCTGTCAGCCTGGGAAGAATGGATAATTCTCATTAACGCGGTAACAATTCTGGCAGCTAGTCGCCAGATGGGGAATTATTGGTGGACGAGTTTTTTAGTGGTGGTTGTTCTGCTTTAAATCAATACACAATGGATGGCCTTCTCACTCCATCAGTTATTTTGCTGTATCAGTACTTGGTTCGGGTAGAGTCCTGATCATCCCTTTAAAAAGGGACACATGAAAATAATGCATTGATGCAGTGATTATTACTGAGCTGCACTGGTTTCCCTGTAGTCACGCAGCATTCACTTTTCATATGTGACCACTCTTAAAGGGATCTTTCACTCCCAGGTTAGGGAATTGGTGCCAGGGAACTTTCAAAATGAAGGGATACTGAGACTTTTAAAATACTAACCTTTAAAAATGAATAATTCAGACGAATCTTAACAAATAAAGACAAAATCAGTACTAATAACATCAAGAAAATTATTAATACTACAGGAGAAGAGATGCCATCATCATACTTGGGAACTTTTCCATATACACTCCCTGGAGAGGGGAGTCCTTTGCTGCCGCTGGGGAAGATAAATGACACAATGTGTGTCAAAAGGGGGTGGGGCTTAATCATGAGTGTGGGGCGGGACTTAAAAAAACATATAAATCTTGGAGGAATAGGCTGGGGAAGAAGGTGAAGAGGGCAGGGAGTGGGAGGAATACACTGGGAAGGAGGAGAAGTGGGCAGAGCTGTAGTAAAAACTCCCCACAGCTGGAGAATCAGCCACTGCCTTGGAGACCTGGTAATTAACAGCTAAATCCCGAGTCTCTGGGGCAAAACCGGAGAGTTCTCAGCTATGGCCATCATTCCTCGTGAATGAAATGGGGAAATTTAATTTGCCTCTATGGCTAACGGTAACCTCATGTGGCAACATCTGTCTTGTCTTTCTATTGATTTTAACCCCTTGGATGCTACAGACATCTCCAATGCATTGCTTTGCAATCAGTGGAGTAACTATAGGGGTCCCGTCACTACAGGGGCCTGGCCGCCCCCTGCGACCCCTCCGCCTAGCGCCCGCAATCTACCTCCAGCGCTCTAGTAATGCAGAGTGCTGGGAGATGACATCATCTCTCAGCGCTCTGCATTACTAAGAGGACCGCGCAGGAGCTCCAGAGTGGTAAGAGATGGGGGCATTGTGAAGATTGAGGGGCATTGTGGAAGGGGTCAATGTGGTCGAGGGGGGCCAATGTGGTGGGGGGGCCCATGGCACTTCTTGCACCAGGGCCCGGAGGCTTCTATTTACGCCTCTGTTTGCAATGTATTGGACATACCTTCCATGTGTCCCTCTTTAGGAGGGACAGTCCTTCTTTGCGACACAGATCCCTCTGTCCCTCTTTCCCACCCTGATGTCCCTCTTTTTAGGAGATCAGACTGTGTGGTGTGTGTATAAGTGTATCACCCTGGTGTCCCTGTGTTTAGGAGATCAGACTGCGTGGTGTGTATATAAGTGTATCACCCTGGTGTCCCTGTGTTTAGGAGATCAGACTGTGTGATGTGTGTATAAGTGTATCACCCTGGTGTCCCTGTGTTTAGGAGATCAGACTGTGTGGTGTGTGTATAAGTGTATCACCCTGGTGTCCCTGTGTTTAGGAGATCAGACTGCGTGGTGTGTATATAAGTGTATCACCCTGGTGTCCCTGTGTTTAGGAGATCAGACTGTGTGGTGTGTATATAAGTGTATCACCCTGGTGTCCCTGTGTTTAGGAGATCAGACTGCGTGGTGTGTATATAAGTGTATCACCCTGGTGTCCCTGTGTTTAGGAGATCAGACTGCGTGGTGTGTATATAAGTGTATCACCCTGGTGTCCCTGTGTTTAGGAGATCAGACTGTGTGATGTGTATATAAGTGTATCACATTGCTCCACAGCAATAAAACTCACATTAATGTTTGTTTAAATTTCAATATATGTGTTTATATATTAGTCTGTGCACACAAAATACTTTAGTCTTGCTCTAAGTCATTTATTCAGTTAAACAAAGAGGTATCTACAGACTATGAAATAATCCCCTCTCTCTGGCCATTTGAAATGTTGGTAGGTATGTTAGAGACATCTCCAATATGTTGCTTTTCAGTGCATTGGAGATGTCTCTAGCATCCAAAGGGTTAACTAAGACACTTATGGATATCTGCTAACATTTTAATAAAGCACGCAAGCCCTTTATTCATCATGTTAAAGGGATAGTAATACTTAAAATGTAAAAAAAAATATGTTGTAGGGTTTATCCCCCTGAGTAAAACGAGAGTACTTCCACTGCTGAAAGGTGTTTTATTCAAAAGTTATTAATTTTCAAAGTTGAATTTTTTAGGTGCAATATCACAGTGGCCTGAAATTGTACAGTGGCGCTGTTGCTACACCATCCTATGGAGATTTATGGTCAACTGACCAGAGCTGTCCATAGGATCGTGTAGCAACAGCGCCACTGTACAATTTCAGGCCTCTGTGATATTGCACCTAAAAAATTCAACTTTGAAAATGAATAACTTTTGAATGAAACACCTTTCAGCAGTGGGAGTACCCTTGTTTTACTCAGGGGGATAAAACCTACAACATATTTTTTTTTACATTTTAAGTATTACTATCCCTTTAAAGTTCTGTGCAAACCAACTGCATCACAGTGAAAATTCCCATTGACTTAAATGGTGCTTTTAGGTCTCCAAAACATGTGAAGCACTCAAGGAGTTAAATGACCATTTCAATCAATGAGGATTTAGGGAATTTTCATGTGTTCCCTATAAGGTAGTTATTTTGTCCCAGAATTGCACCTCTTTTACTTGATTAATAAGACCTACAGAGATGTTGATGTTATTTATAATTCCAATATTAGGTGTATAATTCAGCCATGATGATTATAGGACACCCCTATCCCCCA
The DNA here is from genome assembly GCA_037306005.1 of Rhinophrynus dorsalis. Lineage (NCBI taxonomy): Eukaryota > Metazoa > Chordata > Amphibia > Anura > Rhinophrynidae > Rhinophrynus > Rhinophrynus dorsalis. Next base: position 445,445,219 of record CM074722.1, on the reverse strand, counting down.
TTCATAGAGCTGAGCTTTCCCAGGACCCAATAATCATTAATTTATCACCTCCCATCACGTTCATAAGGCTTATCTCTCTCCAAACTAGTCATCCAATAAACACCCTCCTAATGTTAATCATAGCAATGAACTCTCCCCAGTCCAAGTAACATCTAATTTGCTATGGAGCAAATGAACAGTCTCTATTGTCGGGAGTCAGTATCAGGCTGTCCAGTGATGAATTTAAAGGGATAGTAATGTTTCAAAATAAAAGAAGCTCAATTTAACCTTCAAAGTATTTGGGCCATAGAGAGTGTTATTTCAATACTGTCAGAGTTGTACTTCAAGAGTAATTGAATGATAAAGTATCCCCCTCCCACTCCTTTTACTGATGTAACACTGCTCATCTCAGAGCAGCAAGATGGTGTACAGGTGGATTGCAGAGAGGAACAATTGGAGCTGCTTTTATTTTGAAACATTAATCTCCCTTTAAGGCTGGTTTCACTCAGCAATTTAGCAGTGCTGGTTTGTAGCTCTGATCAAGTCGCATTTGCAAATTCATCCCCAGTACACCTGCCTTCTGGATCAGGAGGGGGGGGGGGCATTCCAGGGGTGTGACTCATGGGTGGGACATGAAGTATCAGCCAGACATGATTGGCTGATGTCCATAAGGGCCTTTATTGATAGGATCATTGTGGTAAGCACTGCAATAAAACAATGGCTTATTTGAATAATCTACATAGGATGCCATACATGTCATCTCTGCTGCATCTTCACTATGTTCTGCTGGGAGTGCAGTAAAGATGCATCAAGCTGAGCTGGTGCTCCAATACACACAAGGAAATAGTCAACCATGTGGAAAGCTCCATAAAGGGCAAAATGTCCTAATTTTTGTGACATTAGCACAGCAATAGAAACTCTGTACTAAACTCTGTACTAATGTCACAATGAGAACCCAGTCTAAGACATTGATTTTCTCTCTCCTCATGGGCCTCTAACAGACCATGTCTTTACTATTTCCATACTTGAGCTCAGGTAATTTAATCAGAGGCTCAGGCGTTTAATGAACTCATCTATGTACGCGCTAGGAAATCCTAAAACCATGGCCTGATCAGTACCCCTGAGGAGAGAAATAAGAACCACTGGCCTAAGATGTACAATGTTTGTTTGTATCAGGTTCAGTGCTATGCAGCACATTACTGACACACTGTGCTAGAGACTCATATTGCTAGTTTAACTGCTATTTAACAAGAAGAGCTTATTTTAACTGGGCAGATCACACTGCTTTGAATAGCATAAAGAATGGGTTCTCAACTTGTGTCCCATCAGTTGTTGTAGACTACAGGAGGCAAATATAGTTTTTGATACCTTTTATTGGCTAACAAAGCAGATTTAAATGCAAGCTTTCAAGACCTTAGGTATAGTGATGAGCGAGCACCCCAATGCTCGGGTCTTCGGGTGCTCTGACCGAGCACCCCCGGAGGCTCGAGTGCTCGGCCGAGCACCCGAGCCCCATTGAAGTCAATGGGAGGACTCGAGCATTACACCAGGCACCCCCTGCTCTGATGAGGGGAGGGTGCCTGGTCCATAGGAAAAGGGCACAAAATTATGGAAACACCACAGAAATGGTTCAGGGACAGCATAGGGAGGATGTCTGGATGCATCTTGGACTCCAACATCGCTGCTGGGAACAATCTTTCGCCCGTAGTACGCCATTTTTACAGACTGACCGTAAAACACACAAAAAGGAAGATAAAAACGACTTTAGGCGAAAAATTGTTACCAAACAGTATTTGCTGTATATTTACTTGTATATCATCTGCAAATTCTCCCAAAAATTTCCTCGATTTTTCTGAACTGAGGCCATGATTAAGAGGGAAACGTGCGCAGAGGCAAATTCTCCCAAAAATTTCCTTGATTTTTCTGAACTGAGGCCATGATTAAGAGGGAAACGTGCGCAGAGGCAAATTCTCCCAAAAATTTCCTTGATTTTTCTGAACTGAGGCCATGATTAAGAGGGAAACGTGCGCAGAGGCAAATTCTCCCAAAAATTTCCTTGATTTTTCTGAACTGAGGCCATGATTAAGAGGGAAACGTGCGCAAAGGCAAATTCTCCCAAAAATGTCCTCGATTTTTCTGAACTGAGGCCATGATTAAGAGGGAAACGTGCGCAAAGGCAAATTCTCCCAAAAATGTCCTCGATTTTTCTGAACTGGGGCCATGATTAAGAGGGAAACGTGCGCTGAGCCGACCATCCAAAACATTATGGGTGAGGGTCTGCTGCGGAGCTGACCATCCTAAACATTATATGCGAAGGCCCGCTAGTGAGCTGACGCTATAAAACATTATATGAGAGGGCCCGCTAGAGAGCTGACCCAATAAAACATTATATGAGAAGGCCCGCTGGTGAGCTGACCTATACAAAAATTGTCAAACAGGGCCCGCTGGTGAGCTGGCCCTATATAAAAATTATATTACAGGGCATATGGAAGAGGAGGAGGAGGATGAGAAGATTAAGAGTCAACCATATACCCGTTTTTTGGGTGGAAGGGGTGAATGGGAATACAGAGTATTCCCATCATTGTAAATAACATATATAAAGTCACTTTATGTTCCTCCGGGGCTTTCCTCCAGTGGAGTGGAGAAGTCAGGGGAAATCCAGGCCTTGTTCATTTTTATAAGTGTCAACCTATCAGCATTTTCGGTGGAAAGGCGGATACGCTTATCTGTTATGATGCCACCAGCAGCACTAAATACCCGCTCAGACAGAACGCTGGCGGCAGGGCAGGCCAGCACCTCCAAGGCGTAGAGTGCCAGTTCATACCACGTGTCCAGCTTGGACACCCAGTAGTTGTAAGGCACAGAGGGATCATTGAGGACGCTGACACGGTCTGCTACGTACTCCTTCACCATCTTCCAAAACTTTTCCCTCCTTGTGACACTAGGCTGCGCATCAGGGTGAGGGTGCTGGCGGGGTGTCATGAAGGTGTCCCACGCCTTGGAGAGTGTTGCCCTGCCTTTGTCGGAACTGCTGTGTGCTCCCCTTTTCTCCCCTTCTCGGTTGGCCAAGGTAGCACGTACTCTGCCGCCAGCGTTGTCAGATGGAAAATTTTGGAGCAATTTTTCAACAAGAACCTTCTGGTATTGCACCATTTTGCTTGTCCTCTCCACCGGAGGAATGAGAGATGAGAAATTCTCTTTGTAGCGGGGGTCCAGAAGGGTGAACACCCAGTAATCCGTGTTGTCTAAAATGCGTATAACGCGTGGGTCACGGGAAAGGCAGCCTAACATAAAGTCAGCCATGTGTGCCAGAGTACCAACAGGCAAGATTTCGCTGTCCTCACCAGGAGGATGACTCTCAATCTCCTCATCCTCTTCCTCCTCTTCTGCCCACCCACGCTGAAGAGATGGAACTAAAGTTCCATGGCTACCCTCTGTAGCGGAGGCAACCGTGTCTTCCTCCTCCTCCTCCTCCTCCTCCGCCTCCTCCAATTGTCGCTGAGAAGACTAAGTGAGGGTGCTCTGGCTATCACCTTGTGTAAGCTCTTCCTCCCCCATTTCCACCTCTTCCACATGCAAAGCGTCGGTTTTAATTGTGAGCAGCGAGCGTTTCAGTAGACACAGAAGTGGGATGGTTACACTTATAATAGCGTTATCGCCGCTCACCATCTGTGTCGATTCCTCAAAATTGCGTAAAACCTCACAGAGGTCTGACATCCATTCCCACTCCTCACTTCTGATTACAGGAAGTTGAACGGAGAGGCGACGACCGTGTAACAGCTGGTACTCCACTACTGCCCTCTGCTGCTCACAAAGCCGGGACAACATGTGGAAGGTGGAGTTCCAGCGCGTGCTCACGTCACACAGCAGCCGGTGAGCTGGCAATTGTAAGCGCTGCTGCAGCTTCAACAGGCCGGCTGAAGCTGTAGATGACTTACGGAAATGTGCACACACGCGGCGCACCTTGGTCAAGAGATCATGCAAATTGGGGTAGGTTTTTAGAAATCGCTGAACCACTAAATTAAATACATGCGCTAGGCATGGTACGTGTGTGAGCTTGCCGAGCTCCAAAGCCGCCACCAAGTTACGCCCATTATCACACACAACCATGCCTGGTTGCAGGTTGAGTGGCGAGAGCCACTGCTCGGTCTGGTGACTAATCCCCTGCAACAGCTCTGAGGCCGTGTGCTGTTTGTCCCCAAGGCAGATCAGCTTCAGCACGGCCTGTTGACGCTTCCCCACTGCAGTGCTACACTGCTTCCAGCTACCGGCTGATGGGTGAGTGGAGCTGCGCGCAGAGAATTCGGAGGTGGAAACGGAGGAGGAGGAGCCAATAACGTAGGTGCTGGCGGAAACCCTGATGGAGGTAGGGCCCGCAATCCTCGCCGTGGGTAGCACCTGTGCCATCCCAGGGTCCGAGTCGCTCCCAGCCTCCACGACATTCACCCAGTGTGCCGTCAGGGAAATGTAGCGTCCCTGGCCACAAGCACTTGTCCATGTGTCAGTCGTTAAGTGGACCTTCCCAGTAACTGCGTTGGTCAGGGCACGGGTGATGTTACGGGACACATGGTGGTGTAATGCGGGGATGGCACACCGGGAAAAGTAGTGGCGGCTGGGGACCGCGTACCGAGGGACAGCTGCTGCCATCAGGCTGCGGAAGGACTCAGTCTCCACAAGCCTAAATGGCAGCATTTCGATGCCCAGTAATTTGGAAAGGTGTGAGGTTAGTGCTATGGCCTGTGGGTGGGTGGCTGGGTATTTTCGCTTGCGCTCAAATGCCTGGGGTAACGACATTTGGACGCTGTGCTGGGACAGGGAAGTGGATGTGGTCGCTGATGGTGCTTCAGATGGTACAGGTGCAGGGCGGGAGGTATGCGGGCCTGCGCCTTCGACAGGCGATTGGCCGGCACCGAAAACAGGGGAAGAGGAGGCAGTGGTGTGGCCTGCAGACACAGATGGGCGATCCAGGCGTTCCTCCCACTTATTACGGTGCTTGGATGCCATGTGTCGGATCATGCTGGTGGTGGTGAGGTTTCTAGTGTTCATGCCTCGGCTCATTCTGGTGTGGCACAGGTTGCAAACTACAATTCTTTTGTCGTCCGCACTTTCCTTAAAAAAACGCCATACCGCGGAACACCTACCCCTTGGCAAGGGAGATTTACGCAAGGGGGTGCTCCGTGGAACATTTGCGGGCCGGTTTGGTGCGGTCCGCCTTCTTTCTGTAGCCACACCACTGCCTCTTCCAGCCTGTTGCGGTGCTGCAGATAGCTCACCCTCAGGACTGCTGTCATCGCTCGGCTCTACACCTTCCCAGGTGGGGTCAGTCACCTCATCGTCCACCAAGTCCTCCTCCACTTCCTCACTCTGATCATCCTCCTCTTGTCTTGATCCCACCACATACTCAGTCATTGACAACTGTATATCATCCTCCTCATCAAGGTCTTGAGACAGTAATAGTGGTTGATTTAATGGCAACTGTGTCTCATCATCATCATCATCCACTTCCTTTGACCTTAAATGCCGTTCACCTCTGTCATCTTCTTGTGATTGGGTACCCTCTAGAGGTTGTGAATCAGGGCACAAGATGTCATGTTCCTCTGCAAGCGTGCTTGGAGAGAGGGTCAAATGAAGGATTGGTGATGAGACGAGCTCCTCACTATATCCCAGTGTGGGATCACTTCTTTGACCAGATCCTCTATGGTGGGAGGAAGGATGATCAGAGTGAGGATTATGTTGACCAGACTCTTGGCTACTGAGAGTGGACTTGGTGGAAGACAGGGTGGTGCTTAACCGACTGGAAGCAGTATCAGCTGACATCCAACCGACCACCTGTTCGCAGTGGTCGGACCTCGAGAGTGATGTCCTGCGACGCCCTGTAAAATGAGACATGAAGCTAGGTATGGTGGATGTCTTTCTGTCTTGTGCTCTGGCACCAGGCGCAGTTTCTACGCGTCCTGACCCGCGCCCTGAACTATCAGGATCACGTCCACTTCCCCGTCCCTTTTTACCCGCCTTCTTCATATTACACGGAATATGTGCTGCAAATCTGCAACTTTGCACAGTAAACAGAATGTGCTTCTTAACTGCGGCTACGCACAGTGAATGGAATATGTGACTTTGATATTTTACAGTTTGAAGACTTAACAGAATGTTTTCCTATTCTGAAACTTTGCACAGTAAACAGAATTTGATTCTTAACTGCGGCTACGCACAGTGAATGGAATATGTGACTTTGATATTTTACAGTTTGAAGACTTAACAGAATGTTTTCCTATTCTGAAACTTTGCACAGTAAACAGAATTTGCTTCTTAACTGCGGCGACGCACAGTGAATGGAATATGTGACTTTGATATTTTACAGTTTGAAGACTTAACAGAATGTTTTCCTATTCTGAAACTTTGCACAGTAAACAGAATTTGCTTCTTAACTGCGGCGACGCACAGTGAATGGAATATGTGACTTTGATATTTTACAGTTTGAAGACTTAACAGAATGTTTTCCTATTCTGAAACTTTGCACAGTAAACAGAATTTGCTTCTTAACTGCGGCGACGCACAGTGAATGGAATATGTGACTTTGATATTTTACAGTTTGAAGACTTAACAGAATGTTTTCCTATTCTGAAACTTTGCACAGTAAACAGAATTTGCTTCTTAACTGCGGCGACGCACAGTGAATGGAATATGTGACTTTGATATTTTACAGTTTGAAGACTTAACAGAATGTTTTCCTATTCTGAAACTTTGCACAGTAAACAGAATTTGCTTCTTAACTGCGGCGACGCACAGTGAATGGAATATGTGACTTTGATATTTTACAGTTTGAAGACTTAACAGAATGTTTTCCTATTCTGAAACTTTGCACAGTAAACAGAATTTGCTTCTTAACTGCGGCTACGCACAGTGAATGGAATATGTGACTTTGATATTTTACAGTTTGAAGACTTAACAGAATGTTTTCCTATTCTGAAACTTTGCACAGTAAACAGAATTTGCTTCTTAACTGCGGCGACGCACAGTGAATGGAATATGTGACTTTGATATTTTACAGTTTGAAGACTTAACAGAATGTTTTCCTATTCTGAAACTTTGCACAGTAAACAGAATTTGCTTCTTAACTGCGGCGACGCACAGTGAATGGAATATGTGACTTTGATATTTTACAGTTTGAAGACTTAACAGAATGTTTTCCTATTCTGAAACTTTGCACAGTAAACAGAATTTGATTCTTAACTGCGGCGACGCACAGTGAATGGAATATGTGACTTTGATATTTTACAGTTTGAAGACTTAACAGAATGTTTTCCTATTCTGAAACTTTGCACAGTAAACAGAATTTGATTCTTAACTGCGGCGACGCACAGTGAATGGAATATGTGACTTTGATATTTTACAGTTTGAAGACTTAACAGAATGTTTTCCTATTCTGAAACTTTGCACAGTAAACAGAATTTGATTCTTAACTGCGGCAACGCACAGTGAATGGAATATGTGACTTTGATATTTTACAGTTTGAAGACTTAACAGAATGTTTTCCTATTCTGAAACTTTGCACAGTAAACAGAATTTGCTTCTTAACTGCGGCGACGCACAGTGAATGGAATATGTGACTTTGATATTTTACAGTTTGAAGACTTAACAGAATGTTTTCCTATTCTGAAACTTTGCACAGTAAACAGAATTTGCTTCTTAACTGCGGCGACGCACAGTGAATGGAATATGTGACTTTGATATTTTACAGTTTGAAGACTTAACAGAATGTTTTCCTATTCTGAAACTTTGCACAGTAAACAGAATGTGCTGCTAATCTGCAACTTTGCACACTAAACAGAATGTGCTCTAATCTGCAACTTTGCACACTAAAAAGAATGTGCTGCTAATCTGCAACTTTGCACACTGAACAGAATGTGCTCTAATCTGCAACTTTGCACACTAAACAGAATGTGCTCTAATCTGCAACTTTGCACACTAAACAGAATATATGAAGCTTTTTTTTTTTTTTTTCTCTGCCCCCCCCACACAAAATAAACTGCTGCCCCCACACACAGTAGTCCTAAAAAGGACTTTTGGGTCTTTTTTTTTTTTCACAATTGCTTTTCTTCTCCCTACACTGACTTTCCCTTCCTAGCCTCATCTCTCCCTGGCTAAGACTGAGCCGAACTCGCTGGTCAGGTGCTATACAGCACCCGATCACGGGTTCTGGCCAGCCAATCAGTGTAATGCCAGCAGCCAACATGGCTGCTGGCATTACACTGATGTCAGAGCCTCCCTGCACGTTTATTGGCTGCGCAGGAGCCGCGAAACGTGCGGGGAGGAGACCCGAACATGGCGGGCGAGCACATGCGGTACTCGTACGAGTACCGCCATGTGCCGAGCAGAGCGATGCTCGAGCCGAACCGAGCTTCGGCCGAGCATGCTCGCTCAACACTACTTAGGTATCTTCCTCAGGCATGTTATACAGATAAATATGAAAACATCTCCCTTAAATTCAAGTACACATCACATTGTTTAGCATGGAAATCAGATAAGAGAATGCAGTCCAGATCCAGATATCTCTGATCAGTCAATGGAAAATTGCACTCTTCCTCTGAGGCTTTAGAGGGTCTGTTGGAAAGGTTAATCAACTAAATTGTATTTTGATAAGAATTCTTTATCTCTATTTAAACCACTACAAATTGTATTAAATTTTATCATTAATTTTACCCCCCATACCTTTCTTTCCCTCTGAGTGCAGAACAGTCCCATCAATACAGTTAACTTAATATCCTTGACACTGTGCCCATTTTGACAAAAATGTTCTCCCACTGGTGTCTCTACTACAACATCCATCATCCCCAGCCAGCCAACTCAGAATGTGGGTGTGCCCTGCACAGCTGAAGAGCCCCTCAAAATTTGTAAATCTAAACAGTAGCCTACATTACCTAATGGAAAATCCAGTTCTGCCAGAGGTGTGCCATTCACATACCTGGGAACTTTCAATTGTTGTCTCCCAGGAGGAGAGTCCTCTGGTGTGGTAGGGGGTGAGAAAAATGATGTGAATTGTGTCAAAAAGGGGCGGGGCTTGAAACACATTGGGGGGCAGGGCTTAAAAGTGTGACAAAAGCTATTAAAAGAAGACTGGGAAAGGAGGAACACAGAGGGAAAGAGCCAAAGTGGGCAGAGTTTCAATATAAACTCTCCACATCCAGAGGAATCAGCCTCTGCCCTGAAGGCCCAGTAAAGCAGTGTCAAAATCGGAGTCTCCGGGGCAAATCCGGAGAGTTCCCAGGTATGGCCATTCAGTGTTAACCCATAACATGCTGTATGATCTAACAAACAAGACAAATAGGACTTCTTCCTCTGCATTTCTGGTAGAAAGCACCAATTTAGAAACTAAAAAAACAGTCAGTTGATGCAAATCAAGTAGTAGATCATGTAGTAGGAGACTGGACTCTTTCACACTGAAAATTTGGCATTTCACCCTGATATTTGGCTCAAAACACAGAGGATTAGGATCAATCCCTGAGAATTCCCAGGTATGGTCATTCGAATTTCCCCACAAATTGAACAAGCCCTGTGGGTTCTATATTTTACATTTAAATAATGGGAATTTAAGGAATATTTATTTGTTCCCTATGACACAGAATTGCTCCTGTTGTGCCTTTGTGCATATATCTTTATGTTTAGATCAGATGGAAGGTATGAGTCATCTACTGACATCTCTTAAAACGGAAACTGTTTTTATTCTGTTTCCGTAATAAATCAGTATCACCGAAATGCAGTTTATACTATAGGTACAGTGAATCTAAAAATGAATTAAATAATTAAAGAAAAAATAGCCTTTATGGGCCATACATACAATGAAAATCAAAAAGCAATGATGAGGCAAACTGACTAGCACCATAGAAAACAAATATAAATTCCTATTGATTAAAAAGGGACCTTAAACTGGCATTGATATGCTTCAAACTGCAGGAAGAATTCTGTCCATAGACAATGATGCTATTAAATGAATATGTATGGGGCAGAGGTCTCCTTCAGCAAGATGTATTGATGTCAGATAGCAATAAAACAAACATACTGCAATATCTCCTACTCGTTTCGTACCTACTTTCTCAGGGAAAGACGTAGCATGCTTGTGTATGGAAGAGGCCAAATATAGATTTTAACTGGGGGCCACACCCATAAAGCTGAGTTTCCTTCACCAACTTACAAAAAAATAATTACTGTAAATGTGAATGATAAAACTTTGCACATATGCAGAAGTACATTGCAAACCTGGGCATGGATTCTCTTGCAGGTGATAAATGCATCACTGATGTTATCTACACATTTTCACATATGCTTCAATGGGAATCTGTGAAAAAGTCATCATGCAGTGGAATCTATACCTTAAAGGGATAGTAATACTTCGTTTTATCTTTATTTTATTTTGTAGGCATTAAAAAAAACATGAAGAACAATATAAATCTTATCTTTCAAACCTTTATGGTTTAAGAGATATTCACAAGCAAAGTTCCCCCCCCCCCCGTTCAACCAGATCAGAAGGGAGGTGCCCAGGTAGACTGCAGAGAGGGACAATCTTCAATTAAGATAAGGGAAAAAGCTGAAAAACTTGTCAAGGGGGGAAGGGCTTTCATTGTTCTCATAGGAAGAAGATTGTCCCCTTCTGTTATCTGTCTGGTCTATGGACTGCATTCCACATCTGAGAAGAGATGGCTTACACTAGGTAAAAGGGGCGGGAAGGGAAACTTTGCTTGTGAATATCTCTTAAACCATAAAGGTTTGAGAGATAAGACTTATATCAGTCTTCATGTTTTTTTAATGCCTACAAAATAAAATAAAGGTAAAACAAAGTATTACTATCCCTTTAATCATCTACATGAGCATAATTTGCACCTTTTACATTTGTGCCTCCAATAAAGAGAAAAACATGCATTTGGAGGCAATTTGGGATTGCATACCAACTGATAAAAGAACTAGCACTGGGCAATGCACAAAGAAAAGAGAAGCAATTCTGTGGTAAATCAAATGCACTAGAGGGAACAAAAAATAATCACAAATTCCCATCTATAGGCAGCTCTTTCCAGATGAAGAAAAATAAATACTTTTCTTAGTAAATAAAGCACTGAGACGCTTGTCCCCAGTGTTACTAAGTGACAACACAAATCTTAAAAATATAGTCTCTCCTGGGCCTCTAATTTTAATTAGTTTCTACTTCCTGTCTTTTTGATTCCTTCTCCTGATCATCAGAGCAAACCCAACTGAAGGGAATTTGAATGAATAACATGAAGCAATAGAGATGAGTGTTAAAGTGGACATGCCATCTTGATTAACCCTTTGAGCTCCAGAGGGGTACGCAAAACATTGCAGAGTAAAGTTTCTATATTTGAAATCTTCATTAAACACTGCCTATGTGTTATGTTAACCAAAAGAGCAGACAATGTACAGTTAAGGAGATATTCATACTTGGTATCGTATGCTAATGTATGTTAAAGGGACAGTAATACTGTGTCACAAACTAGGACTATAGGCCCTGCTGAGACAGTGGGGAGAGTGTGGGAGTGAAAGGTTTAACAATACCAGACCCCCTGGTTACCTGCTACTATTCCTAGCAACCACCACATTAACCCTTTGAGTGCCAGATGGGTACCCCTCTGGCACTCAAAGGGTTAACCCCTGAAATCCCTCCTGCACTATCTCCCCAATACTACAATTCGCTGCCACCACCAAGACTTTATATCTGGGCATCTTAGGTTACCCCAAACACAACAGAATTACAGTGTAAAATCACCTTAATAATCAAACATTTAGACTTAACCCTTTAGTAGTGTGTTCTAACTGAGCTTCCTTCAGAGTAGTGAGTTCTGGTTAGAGAACTGATTAATTGAACATTTAGTCTGAAAAAAGGCTTCACAGTGCTGGTTACAATAATCCTATATAATAATTCGCTAAATCGTGTGTAACGCGCGACATGCGCAGTACACACTGCTGCGCGTGCTGCGGTCATGCTCAGTAGAGACTGCCCGCGCCGCGGCTGATACAGAGCTGGCCGCTCCGAAGGAGCGTCCTGCTCTGTATCAGCTGCAGCGCGGGCAGTCTCCTCTGCGCGTGACTGCCCCGCGACCGGGTGGCAGTGACACTGTGGCCCGTGTAACGAGCTGTTCAACTAGTACAGAAATAAAGGACATACATACACAAACACAAATAAAGATTACACATAAGCAAAACAGTTCATAAAATAAAATGGGACAAACACAAGAAATCCTTAAATACAATTACCGGTATTTTAAGAGTCCTTGGGAACTTCAGATGGTATATCCCCCTTCAGTAGTTTCCAGAGTTCCTTCTAAGAAGCCAGCCCCCTTCAGTTGTTACCTGGGAGGGTTCTAGGGTTGCCACCCAGCTGGTATTTTACCGGCAGGCAGGTAAAAAATTGGCTTCTTTCCAATGTTAAGTCTATGGAGGGAATGCCTTGGCCGGTATTTTTTTGAAGAAAAGGTGGCAACCCTAGAGAGTTCAATATAGTTTATGACACTCTGTTCTGCTCTGGCGATGCTCATTCAATTTCTGGTGATGTTATCTACTTAGCTAATTTTATGGCCTAGGACTGGTGCACTTTGAATAACAAACAAACAAATTATACATACCAGGGCCCTGCAAGGCCCAACTCATGCCTTGGCATGACAACTTCATTTTAAGGACGTTTAAAATTGTACATATTAAAAAAATATAAATGAAAGGATGTAAATCCCATCTCTAAAACTTGTATAGTTTGAGATATAAGCTTCTAAAGTCCCCACTCTCCTGCCCCTTTTACAGACGTCAGCATTATAGCTGACAGACTGAGATCCTGGTCCCCGGACTGGACGGCTCTTCAGCAGAGCCAAAATAGCATTGACTACAAAGAAATACTTCATTAGAATGGCCTGTAAACAAAGAAATACTTAATTAGAATGGTCTACAAAGTGCACAGCAGGCACACTTTGTAGACCATTCTAATGAAGTATTTCTTTGTAGACCATGCTACTTCGGCTCTGCTGAAGAGCCGTCCGGTCCTGGCACCAGGATCTCAGTCTGTCAGCTAGACCACTGACGTCTGTAAAAGGGGCGGGAGGGGGGAACTTTAGAAGCTTATATCTCTTAAACTATACAAGTTTCCTGTGGTGCAGTTGGTCTGCCCCAGAATTCTTTCTGTTTTGCCCTATATGGCTGATCATCTTTATTCAGGCCAAATCAAATAGCATGAATGGAGAGGATACAGGCATCTACATTCTTAACCCCTTAAGGATCCATGACATGCCCATGATGGTCCTGGCATGTCATGGAATTCAGGGGTCCCCATGCTGTTGCACACCGCTCAGGGATCCCTCAAATGATTTTTGAAAAAAAAAAAAAGCTCATTGTTCCTTAACTGCCGGTCGTGGTTAAGGGGTTAAATAACAGCAATTAAAGTGTATCTTGTGAAGGTTACCTAACTTTACAGAGGAACATATTTTCACCAGGTAACTACTATGATTCACAGGAATGCAGCTTCTCTGTTCGCGCAACAAATACAACCTTTGCCTTAGTGACTGTATGCAGTGAGATCTATTAGTGATTTCCAAAGAACACCTGTGCTGTGCTTTGAAATCTGTGTTAAAACAGCATCAATATGTCTAAGAGATTATGTTTAACCCCTTAACAACCCTTGACGGTCATAGTACGTCAAGGGTCGATCTAACTGAACAACCCATGACGTACTATGACCGTCATGGAGTTCCAGGACCCCTCCGTGGCTGCACGCCGTTCGGGGAGTCCAGAACCAGAAAAAAAAATTAAAAAATGTTCCGCGGTCGTTCAGTCGCGTTGCCGTGACGATCGGCCGGTCGTTAAGGCGTTAAAGGTGCCATGTTCCTTTTTTTTTCACTTTTGCTGTTCCATTATACTGTATTCATTTTTCTGTAAATTTGTTGGTTCGTTACCACAGAGCTTGCAACAATGCTATGAAGAGCATATTTTCATTTCACAAGTTATGTACATTTAGCTGTCTTTTAGGGTCACCATTTGTTCGGTTATATAATCATCAGTTTTATTCGTTATTTTCCCATTTTGGTTTGATTATTTTTATTAGAGGCAAACCGGATTCTATGACTCGGTTAATTAACACAAGATAGTTTATCTCCAAGTGGGAAGCCGGAATAGATGCCTTGGCAAAACATTTCAGTCATTAATTAAAGGTATAGTAATACTTTGTTTTATCTTTATTTTATTTTGTAGGCATTAAAAAACATGAAGAAAGATATGTCGTATCTCTCAAACCTTTATGGTTTGAGAGATATTCACAAGCAAAGTTTCCTCTTCCGCCCCTTTTACCTAGTGTAAGCCATCTCTTCTCAGATGTGGAATCCAGTCCATAGACCAGACAGATAACAGCAGGGGACAATCTTCTTCCTATGAGAACAATGAAAGCCCTGCCCCCCTTGACAAGTTTTTCAGGTTTTTCCCTTATCTTAATTGAAGATTGTCCCTCTCTGCAGTCTACCTGGGCACCTCCCTTCTGATCTGGCTGAACAGTGTTACATCAGTAAAAGGGGCGGGAGGGGGATACTTTGTCATTGAATTACTCTTGAACTACAAGTCTGACAGAAATTAAATAACATTCTCCAAGGTCCAAATACTATGATGATTAATTACAGCTGCTTTTATTCACATTCAGAACACATTCCCTCCACTTTTTTCTTAACGTACAAATTTTGTCTTATGTAAGACATTTTTTTGTCGTTAGTTACAACAAATTTTCTTTTCCTCTATACGACACTGGAGAATAGTTTAGCCACGCCCTTGCCCCACCCCTTTGCCCGTCAATTCTGGAGTTGTGTTGTACACAACAGACATTACTAGTTTTTTTCGTATACTCTATAGAAAATATGTCGTTCATGCATACAATGACTTATTTTTGTCTTTCATTCGACAATTTTTTGTTGTTACCCCTTTGAACATATGGCCATAAGTGTTACTTTTAGAATAGGAGATGTTTTTAAGCCCTGTTTGTGTACATTTCTTGTGAGTGAAAAGCAGGATCATGTGTCCCGGCAATCTAATTTCCATGAACACACATTTTAATACATATTTTAGTAGTGATAATAAAAGTTACATCTAATTGGTTATCGTGTCATATCATAGTCGAATCCCAATAGAAGTGACACCATCCCCCCAAACAAATTACACTATCACTTTGCCCCACTTCCTTCTCCAACAACAAGTACGTGCCCCAAAATCCCACACTATAGCTGGTCAGACAATGCCAGTCCCCCACCAGCCCAGAATGAAGACATCATCATTTGTCTCATTTTGTGCTAGAATCTGGGGTCTGGCTAGTAGTAGTAATATCCTAAATGTCCCCTCACCACTCCAGAAATGACTTTACCATCACCGCCATCAGACAGCAGTTCTGTAGATGTGAGACTATGGCAATGTATTTACACATCGCACATTTTATGGTGTGATAACTACACATGGCAATGTGGTGAATCTAATAGGGTGCTGTGTATAAGGGAACATTTACAGATTGTTCACCTGGTATAATATTCATAGTTCATTGAAGGAAATGTCAATTATTTGTATTAACTGATTAGCACAGTCATGACCCATGGAAAGTGTCAGTCACCCACCTCCACACACTTGTTGTGCCAGCCCATAGACATGACCAGGGACAAAATATGTTTTCAAGGCTTACATCGCTGTAGGCCTCAGCCTGCTAACAATTTTTCAAGGCTTACTTTGCCATAGGCCTGCTAAAGGTTTTTTTAAGGAGCATACCAGTTGCAAATACAAATGTTTATAAAGACTTACCTAGTAAGTAAATGCTTTATTACCAGTACACCTCTTATACACATGTCCTCCATCTACCACCATGCTGCAACAGGCCTGTCAAAAATATTTTGAAAGACGTACCTGCTGTGTATGTAATATTATTGTGACTAGTCTGTAGTGCTGTATAAATGAAAAAAAAACATAAAAGTATTACTCTTGATAGTGTAAATTTAACATAACATAAATACAAATGAATAAAAATAATAACATAGTAGAGGAATGATCTCCCAGTTCCTCCTCCAAAAATAAATAAATATATATATAGTTGAAGAGTACATGGTATGCGTGTGTGAATGCTGAAGAGTACACTGTATGCTGTCTGTGTAATCTGATTCAAAATACACTATTACTCTCGAAAGTGTAATTTTAAAATGATATTAAAAAAAGACACGATGACATTACATTACAATAAACATAGTAAACATAATTCAACAACATAAATATAATTCAATAATGAGAGACTGAATTTACCATGGTGAGTCTAGATTAATAGATGTTGATGAATAGGAAGGCATGTTAGACAAATTAAATGCAGTATTGTGTATGATTCCAAAATAGTATCGCATTATTTGTCAATTGTTTATCAATGATTCTGCCACCGGTCCAAAATGTCATAAATGGTGTCAAATATGCAAAGCCCTCCTCCTGTGTGCTGCCATTGCTACCACTACATGTGAAGTATGCATCTCTGTGGAGTTTTTCCCCACTTCTGCTACACACTAATATAGTATTAGATTCTGGTTCATATTAGAAAGTCTACCAACACAGCTGCTGGATAGCCGTGTTCTACGGTCATTAACTATGTTAGCAGCTTCACTAAAAACCCACTCTAACTCCATGGTTGCTGGTGGACAACTAAGGGTTTTCAGAGTGGTATGTATGCATGAGTGCTGGCTACCACTGTTTTGTTTGCCAGTACTCAAGTGGGCCATTTGTCTGGCCTTGAACATAATTATCCTGCAAGTACACTGTAACTATCTCACAAGCAGTAGGGCCACTCTTTGTAGATAAACGGTGTCATGTGTATCAGTTTCCAAGGTATATTCATTTATTTAAAAAATGTTTTATCAGGAAGAATAAGTTACAATTTCCCTCGTGTTATATCTATATAAATATAAATGATACTTAAAGGGATAGTAATACTTCATTTTAACTTTATTTTATTTTGTAGGCATTAAA
This sequence comes from Rhinophrynus dorsalis, assembly GCA_037306005.1. NCBI lineage: Eukaryota > Metazoa > Chordata > Amphibia > Anura > Rhinophrynidae > Rhinophrynus > Rhinophrynus dorsalis. The sequence goes on along the minus strand of CM074722.1, from coordinate 445,428,227 downwards.
AAAACATGAAGAATGATATAAGTCTTATCTCTGAAACCTTTATGGTTTAATAGATATTCACAAACAAAGTATCCCCCCCCTGTTCAACCAGATCAGAAGGGAGATGCCCAGGTAGACTGCAGAGAGGGACAATCTTCAATAAAGATAATGGAAAAAGCTGAAAAACTTGTCAAGGGGGGAAGGGCTTTCATTGTTTTCATACAAAGAAAATTGTCCCCTTCTGTTATCTGTCCTGTCATACAACCAGACTCACATCTGAGAAGAGATGGCTTACACTAGGTAAAAGGGGCGGGGAGGGGAACTTTGCTTGTGAATATCTCATAAACCATAAAGACTTATATCATTCTTCATGTTTTTTTAATGCCTACAAAATAAAATAAAGTTAAAACGAAGTATTACTATCCCTTTAAAATTTATTTATGGTTACGTATTGTTTTAAATACAAAGAAGCACATATTTTAGGGATTTTAGATTGTGAGATAACTTGATATTTTTGGTTAGGTTATTCCAAGCTTTCTGGGACCAAATCCCATAGAGGGGTGCCTTTGCCAACACTACTACCACAAATGTCAGAGTTCTTCCCCTAGACACATTAATTGCTTTCTGTGGTGATGATAATATATGTTCTTTATGCGCTCTATGGTACAAATTTTCATTTCATGTTCAAAGTGGGGGTCCAGCAATGTAGCATGAATGTACTGTATTCCTCATTGTTTTTTATGGAAACTAAGCGAGGATCGCATTCAAAGCATGCTACCTTGTGATTCCCCAGCTAGTTTAAGCCTATGTTGTCATTATTGTAAGAAACGTTGTAGATGCTTTTTATTTTTATAGTAAATATATTAGTGGAAGTAACTCACTGGTTCCTGCACCTGTATGACTATCCAGCAAGGTGGCCTCCTCAGATGTCTTCAGGAGATCACATAAGTCACACATTAGCTGCCATTGACAAGGTGATAAAGAAGCCCCCACTAAAGACTACTAGTTATGGATTGTATACTAGCTAATGGCCTTAATCTGCTCATAAAAACACTACAGCGTGTACAATGTGAAACTCCACCTGTAGACAATTCCATTTAAGCTGGAGCAGGTAGTTACGCTCTTACAAGGAATGTGCATTTATTTTTTCCAGAGATATATTTCGCATTTCTTTCATGGTCTGGGATTCAGAGAGGAATCAAGTAATAATTAGATTTAGGACATGGACAAATCAGGTTACATGCACCATAGTTGCAATTCGCAAGGTAGCTATTATATAGGAACCATGTCAGCAGACATAAAGACTTATTTTAAGGAGAGTGGTACAAGCCATTCACCTATGACCTGCTGCTCTATAGCTTTGAAGGACTATATATCTCCAAGCTCTATGTCCACAAAATGTTATGCTGAAGGAATAGGCTACCGAGCTTTTACTACTAGTGCCAGAGTCAACGCTGGCAGTGACCCGATGCTGCCACTGCATGCTGTTGCTCAGTGATGGAAAAGATAACAAGTAAACAGTAACAGTGATATAGTTTGTACTCTGACCAATTGTACAGATACCCATGATCAGGTGAATTTTTGTGCCATATGATGTTTCAAGTTCATTGGCCACCACACTAATCTCCTGTATGTATAACTCTGGCACAGACTTTCAATAAAAAATCTCTGACTTGAGATATGACAGTGTGGTTCAACACATGACATCAGTTCTTTGGAGACACTTTTTGCACCTTAGTGGGTAAGCATGCTGGAGAAACCATTTACATTGTGTTCCTCAACTCATGTTGTGTCATATACAATTTACTATAATCTCCTGGTAGTGAGCAGTGTAAAGGAAAATTGCTTCTCACAGACTGCTAAAAAACAGAAGAGGCAATTTGATATATCTTAAAGGGAAACTAAGGGAAACTATATATTTAGCAATAATTGGCACTTAATTTGTATAAGTGAAGAACTTACCTAGGTGTGTGTCCATAAGGGGCATTGCTAGGTTCCAAAAAGATCTGGGGCTAGAGCCCATGCAAAATTCAACAGTGCACCTGTCACTCTCAGTAGTGATGATAACATTGTAGTGAGGAGTGGGTTATCCTCACACAATGTAACTGTTTATTTTACTAATTTAATTACAAAGCAAAAAAAATTAAGAAGTAAGCTATTTTATGTTGATCACTTGAATTTTTTGGTTTTAACTTGAGACCCATTATTGATCTATACTTGAAACATCAATGTATTATTAATATACACATAACTAGCAAGCATGATATTAACCTGTTAACGACCAGCGGTCCAGGGAAGTTACCTTCCCTTAAGGACCACTTTGATCCTTTCTGATGCGCCGGTACGTGTAACAGGTCATGTGTACTGGCGCATCGGAAAGGATCAAAGTGGTCCTTAAGGGAAGGTAACTTCCCTGGACCGCTGGTTAATGTCGTGTTGGAGTCTAAGAGAGACCTCTCCAGTCTTGAAGCAGTCAATTTTGGATGCCATTTTTACTTACAGCTCTCCCGGAGGAGCGCTGTAAGTAAAATGTATGTGACGTGCTATGACCATCACAGATCGTTAAGGGTATAAGGACCGTGATGGTCATAGAACGTAATCTGGTTCTTAAGACGTTAACCATTTAAGGATCGGGGGGGTGCAACTCTTTTGCTTATCAATTTGTTGCACCCCTCTCTGCCTAGGACAAGCCAAGACTGGGTTTCCATTTTTTCAGAAACCTTTCCTGCATGATATGTTATATATGAGATATAGATTCAGTACCACAATACCTAGAACTGTTTGCTGTTGTTATAAATATGACTATGCTGGTGATGTACAACCTGCAGACCTCCAGTTGATGATGATGGACTATCTAAGGATGATGGAGTTGTAGTACAACAGCAGATGGAGGTATATAGGGTGGCCATCTCTGGTGCATGCATAAGAAGTTGTAATTACTTTTGGATGCAGAATTACACACAACTAATTCTAATTTTCTATTCTTACTAGGAAACATCTCTGTGGAATCCCAAGGTTTGACCCTGTATGTAGTTTATATGATATTCTCAACATTTTTGTTCCACGTAAAGGTCTCTATTCCATAATTCTGGTGCAAACAATCTAAACCATAAGGAAGAAATAACATTTTCCACTAGATCTGATGTATAACTGTGTCATCCATCAAGCAGTCAGGTATATCAATATAATTACTGTGTAACAGAAGGACTTACCTAGGTAGGAGTCCATCATACAGCAGTCAGGTATATAAATATAATTTCTATGTGTAACAGAAGGACTTACCTAGGTAGGAGTCCATCATACAGCAGTCAGGTATCCTATATATATATATTATACCTCACTAGGATGTTTGTCAGAAGCCGTCATGCGCAGTAGAGACTGCCTGCACTGCGGCTGATACAGAGCGGGGAGCTCCAAATTCAGACCAGAGTCCTCTCTGCACACCTTCCTGGGACCGCTTGGTGCACAGAGAGGAATACAGTCTGAATTCAGGGCGCCCCGCTCCATATCAGCCTCAGCATGTTCAGGCAGTCTGTACTGCACATGACTTCAGTGCCGCCAGTGTTGGCCTATGCACACGGGCTTTAAAACTAGTATCTATATAATTACCGTGTATAACAGAAGGATTTACCTAGGTAGGAGTCCATCATAGAGCAGTCAGGTGTATCTATATAATTACTGTGTGTAACAGAAGGATTTACCTAGGTAGGAGTCCATCATACAGCAGTCAGGTATATAAGTATAATTACTATGTATAACAGAAGGACTTACCTAGGTAGGACTCCATCATACAGCAGTCAGGTTTATCTATATAATTACTGTGTAACAGAAGGACTCACCTAGGTAGGAGTCCATCATACAGCAGTCAGGTATATCCATGGGTGTCCAGAGGGGGGGCAATGGGGGCACTTGCCCCTCCCCCCTACAATCACCCCCTCCATATAAACAAAGGGGCTAGATGGGCTGGTCTGGGGGTCATATTATGGCTTTGCCCCCACCTGGAAACATTTCTAAGGATACCCCTGGGTATTTCTATATAATTACTTTGTGTAACAGAAGGGCTCACCTAAGTAGCAGCCCATCATACTGCAGCTAGGTATATAAATATAATTATTATGAGTAACAGAAGGACTTACCTAGGTAGGAGTCCATCATGTAGCAGTCAGGTATTTCTATATAATTAATGTGTCAACAGAAGGGCTCACCTAGGTAGGAGTCCCTCATACAGCAGCCAGGTATGTAAATATAATTGCAAATAGTAAAAAATGTGTATTTGTTCTCCAAAGGAACAATGAGTTATTCGCTAAGCTAATACAGGATTAAAAAAAAGCAAAATACTAAACACTTACCCCGGTGTTGAGTGCTGCTTATCATATAGGATTTCACAAGTCAATATCCTGTTCACAAAGTAGAAATCTGAAAAAATTATAAAAACAGAGAAGCACAACCACAACACCTCTAAGTGTAGTATATATCAAAATGTATTCCCTTCCCCACAAAAGGGTTTACTCACATGCTGGAGAGGCTTAATCTGCCTCTCAGTGTAACAGGCTTGCACTGCATTTTGGAGTGTCACTCCAGGCTGATGACCACACCACTGGCTCCACACAAATTATACACAAATATAATATGCAGACCACACTAGGAGCTTTTTTATCATATAAATTATAGCATGCATAACCCTATCACATCATATGGGGGTTATAGGGAATATTAAAACTCATTAAAAACTAAAAATTATTATTGTTACTCTCAATATATTAAAAAGGAAAAAATCATCAAAAATAGATCAATAAAAAGCACCTAGGATGCCTTAGGAGCGAAAAGGTCTTACTTCTTGTAGAGGCTATTATAGCCTATCTACTGTTTGCAGGAACCAAGAACCCCACAGCCAACAATAAAAATGAACCAGCAGTAGATTCTTTGCACATAAAAATGGAATGGAAAATCAAATGAAAGAATTCAATTCAATATTATCCACAATGGGGAAGGAGTCTTTCTCTACGCGTTTTGTGGCATGAATGTATGCCACTTCCTTGAGTTCCAGAGTGGTGCGTAATGCATTGCAAAGCAATGCGTTGCCTACCCCTCTGGTACTCAGAGGGTTAAGTTTAAATTATTTTAATACTTGTGATATAAATAGAATCTGTCCTAAATATATCATCAAACACAACCACATTCCTAATTGATAGTTAAAGTGATAGTAATGTCTATTTAAAAGTATTTGGTCGAGTCTTCTCTATATTAAAACCAAGAGATTGCTCTATGTTTAAGTGCTTACTGTTGTGTAGTTCGAAAGTTACACAAAGATAAAGATGCCCCGCCTGCCCCTTTCTGGCCGCTTCTCATGGATTCACTAGTCTTCAAGGGGGGCAAGATTTCCCTCTGGGGCAGGATTTCCCTTTGCTTACTGAAGTTTGTCCCTTGCTGCAGCTGTCCGGACCAGAGAGAGAACTGCAGCAGTGATATACAAGAAAGGGGCAGGCGGTAGATTGTTATCTCTGCATAACTTTTAACCCCTTAAGGACTACATGACGTACTATGACCAACATGGTTCTTAAATACTTAAGGACCGATGACGGTCATAGTATGTCACGTACGTTTTACTTACAGTGCTCCACCGGGAGCACTGTAAGTAAAAATGAGGCCTAAAATTGACTGTTCCAAGACTGGAGCGATCTCTTTCAGGCCCCAAAGCAGCGTGCGGATACATGCAACAGGTCACGTGTACCGGCACATCGGCAAGGATCAAAACGGTCCTTACGGAACGGAAATGTCCCAGGACCACTAGTCCTTAAGGGGTTAAACTACATGAAAGTAAGCACTTAAATATAGTGCAATGTCTTAGCTTTAATATAAAAAAGACGCAACTAAATACTTTTAAGTAGAAATTACCAACCCTTTAAGAACTAGAGTGGTCTGGGTCAAACTAATTGTATTGTGGGGGACAAATAAATATTTCCATTGTTTTAAATGGGGGTTTTAATCCCATAAATTATTTTCAATGCATTGGAGACCTGTAGCATTCACTCATGGGGTAAAAATTCCCATTTAAATCAATAGGTATCTGGGGAACTGTTTATCTATCCCTATGGTGCAGTTACATTGGTCTAGTTCTGTAAGTACATCAGCCTTGCAGTGTTACACTTCCATGAACTTGGTAAACAACAGAAATAACAGAGAATGTGGAGTGACCTGCTATGAATGTGACACACTGGCAGTTCAGAGTTGAAATCTAAATTACTAATCTTCTTGTCTTTGAGGTTGTCCTTTTGTACGCTAGGTTAATGTATAATTACCATGTAGTACATATTCTTCTAAAACCTTCATGTCCTTGGATTTGCTTTTATTAAGCTGAAGGACACACTGTTTTATGCACTGAGTAGAAATTCTAGGGCAAACCAGCTGCATCACAGGTGACAAATACTGTTATGATGATGATGTCATGATGTCATAAATAAAAACAAAATGCAGCAAAATTGCATATCATACACTAAGTATCAAAAGCATTTATGTTGGATCTAAAAGTTTGTTATTTTCAAAAGCCCTGAATCCCCCAAGTACAATTATATCAAATATAGTTTTACCTATATGCAAGTCCTGCACAGACCCCTAATTAACAGTAGAGTAAAAGAGTATTTTCAGCTTCATGAACTAAAATGCACATTCCATTGGCTACATGGTAAAACCACCTTAAAACAGCTCAAAAATGAAGTAAGAGCATATGTTTATTGAAAGTACACTAACTTACATATCAGAAAAATGGCTTAAGTTTCTTCGTAAACAAAAGGATGAAGCAAGGACATTTTCTTAAGATTTCAGAAATTTACATTAAAATTCCAATTTATTGTACATCTCAAGCAAGCTTAGCACAACAAATCAAAAAGTATGACATATAAATGGCACATATCCCTTGGGTAGACGATACTCAGAAATGTATAGGTGCACTAATGTATGTCCTTCCCTGGGGCCCCTAATTGGTAACAGCACATGACAGAATTTTGATTGTCATTTTCATAGAGATACCCAATCTGTACTAAAAATAGTATGAAGGCCTAATTATTCCATAAAATCAAAATAAACACCTAAAAGCATACATATCCTGAAAATGCCTCTCTACCACTAGACTGGTGTGCACAAACAAGTTCACCTCTTCAGAAATGAAAGATTTAAACACTATGGAATTTCTTACTGTATTCATTAAGCCTCTGCATCAAATGAGGGGTCACTTGCCTTCCTACCAATAACCTGGAGTCCACAAATGTTTACAGAAGATGGCTCTAAAGAAAAACAAACATACTTTTCAACAGCAGCTAATTAATGTTGTAGGAAATTCCATAGTTTTCAAAGATTGAAGACTATGGAATTTCCTACTACATTCATTAGCTACTGTTCGTCCATAAAAAATGCCACCCCATTCGTTTTAATTGACATACTGCAAGGGGTGCCAGAAACACAAAATTACACCAAGTACACTCTCATGTGTTTCTTATATTTTTCCAAATATGATTTGCCTGTACTAAAATGTTTGCAAGAACTACAGAAATTAATAAAAGGCAACAGGAGCACACCATTTTCAAAAGAAGATAACTCACTGCATCAAATTAGGGATTATTTGCCTTTCTACCCACAGTTTGGTGTGCACAAATGTTTATACAATTTGGTGCAAAAGGAAAAAATATAAATTCTTTACATTTCCATACTTTCAAATGTCTAAACTCTTTGAAAACTATGGACTTTCCTACTGTATTCCTTAGCTACTGCTTTTCAGAGAAATATGGCACCCCCATTGGTATGTGTTGACATACTTTTGGGTATGCCAGAAGCATAAATATCTACAACAACGATAATCTCTCATATTTCTTATATTATTTTCAGACATGACTTGCCTGTACTAAAATGGTTGTAACCACTTTCCATTTTGGAAAGAAAATGGGAGTTACTTGCCTTTCTACCCCTAGCCTAGCATGCAAAATAGTTTCCAGACGGTGGCATTAAAGGAAAAATAGGCATTTTTTTAAATTTCCAGCTCATGAAAGGGACTGAAATGTTTGAAAACTGTGGAATTTCCAATTGTATTAATTAGCTACTGCTCTTCCAGTAAAAATGTCACCCCATTGTTATAAACTGATATACTTTATGGCATGCCAGAAGAATAATAACACTAACCCAACTACAAACTCTTTCTTTTTTTTTTCAAACATGAGTTGCCTGTACTAAAATTGTTATAACAACTACAGAAATGAAAAATAGTTAGACAAAGCATGCCATTTTGCATTAAGTGAGGAGTCATTTGCCTTTCTACCTCTAGCCTCTTTCCAGAATATGGTTCTAAAGGAAAAAAATGATTTTTTTTTACATTTTCCCTGCTTCACAGGTACTGAAATCTTTGAAAACTGTGGAATTTCCTATTGTATTCATTAGTTATTGTTCTTCCAAGAAAAATATCCCTCCACTGGTATGTGTTGACATACTGTACCTAGGGAGTGCGGGTAGAACAAATCTAAGTCAACTACAATCTCTTATTTTGCTTACTTTTTTCAAATATGCCTTTCTTGTACTAAAGTGGCTATGAAAACTACAGAAATGAAATAATTGAAGACAAAGAATTCCATTTCAATAAGCAGACAACAAGTCACATCAAATGAGGTTGACTTGTTGACTTTCTACCCCTAGGTTACTATACATAACTATTTCCAGAAAATAGAAAATAAGACCTACGCTCCTCTATGTGAATTATCAATGTGAACCCTGTATAAAGTATATTTCATACCACCGTAAATAGATTTGATACCACTGGTTATAAATTTGAGGTTTTAATTTGTGTAGTTTGGCCAAAATATGGTTAAGCTTATTCACCACGTCAAGGTACCCCAATATTTCAAGCGAGTCCCTATTTATTTATTTTTTATAAAAACAAGTTGAAGCAATTGCTACCACACCCTGTAAGGTTCCTAAACAAATTTGCAGATTTGCACTCACCCTTGCTTCAAGGGGTAGGTGGACCTGGCACTGCCCTCATCAATCGTAGCAAATTATTTCAACAAAACATGAAGACCACAGGACGGGAGCGCTCACGGGACCACCCCAGCTTCAGATAACCACTTCCAGCAATTCAGATAAAAGTCCAATTCACAAACATCTTTAAAACCATCAAACATGAATCCGATAACCCCTGACGGGGATATAGAGATGCAAGCATGAACGCCTAACGCGTTTGTGTACACTAAAAAAAACACTTAATCATAGGCCAAAAATACTTTTCTTAATAAATAGAGAATTGGGGAGCTTATCCCTGACAATTCTAAATGGCTTCACAATCCTTAAAGTGATAGTAATACTTTGTTAAAATGAACTTTAATTCTGTAGATATTACAAAAATAAATTAATTGCACCCAGTTCTATCGCTCAAACCTCTATGGTTTGAGAGATATAAGCTTACAACGTTCCCCCTTCCCTCCCCGTGCGCTGAAGTCAGTTTTCTGTGTTAGAGAAGGAGATCCCGGTCCGCAGACCGTTCTGGGGCTCTTCAACAGAGCAGTAATCACACTAGTTAGAAAGAAATACTTAATATGAAAGATCTACAACGTGTGTCTGGTTTGCAAGCACACGTTGTAGACCGTTCAAATGAAGCATTTCTAACTAGCGTGATTACAGCTCTGCTGAAGATCCGCAAGAAGGTCTGCGGACCGGGATCTCCTTCTCTAACACAGAAAGCTGATGTCAGCGCTCGGGGAGGGAAGGGGAACTTTGTACGCTTATATCTCTCAAACCAGAGGTTTGAGAGATAGGACTGGGTGCAATTAATTTATTTTTGTAATATCTACAGAATTAAAGTTCATTTTAACAAAGTATTACTATCAGTTTAAAAATGTACTGATAGTTTTTGTTACTTTCATCATCTGTTTTTATTTCTCCAGCAAAGTGTTGTGGACTTCTCTAGCATTCAAGGAAGTTAGAAACCCCATCTAATTAGAAGCTGTACCTTAAGATGCTACTGATTTGCTCCAGCATTGCACTACTTTTCTATGTACATGAGCCTCCACTTTCAGAGGTGGACTGACAGCACTCAGGTCCACCAGGGAAATGGAGGTTATGACCCCCATTTATCCCTCCCCTAGTTATTCCCTACACACCTTTATGTCCCATCCCAAATTATCACTCCATGCCAGCCAACCCCCTTTTTCTATTTTTAAAATTCACTTTAATGTTATGAAGTAAAGCAAGTAATATCATAGAGCTTACAACTTAAATGGAGCTACACTAGTGATACCACAGAGCTTACAACTGAAATGGAGGTACAATTCCAGTGTAGCACCATTTCAACTATAAGTTCTGTGGTGTCACTTGTGTAGCTCCATTTCTCCTGTAATACCATAGCTAACAATTGAAATGTAGCTATACTAGTAATATCACAGAATTTACAACTGAAATGTAGCTACTCTAGTGATATCACAGAGTTTACAATTGAAATGGAGCTACAATACTAGTGTAGCTCCATTTCAATTGTAAGGCATGTGGCATCACAAAACACAGTATATCCCTTTTCTACTTTCAGTTCATTGAATTTGCTGCCCACTTCATGGGTTCTCTTTCAAGACCTGACAAGTCCTGAATACCAATAGATAGACTGGGTGGCAAATTAAATTATTGCCTCCCGCTAGATCCATGGGCTTTGTCAGGCTGTCTGCTGGCCAGATGTCTAGCCCTATTTAAAGGGATAGTAATACTTCTTTATTACTAATCCCTATATTAAAGTCCTATTAAAAATAAATGTATTGCCCCCAGTGTCTTCACCTTTATGGTTTGAGAGATAATCACTCCTAAAGTTGCCCTCTCCCTCCCCCTTCCCCGAAGTCAGTGTTGTAGCTGCCTGAAGGGAAATCCGGTCTTAGATCATCAGGCGGCTCTATAGCAGAGCCTCGATCACGTTAATAAAAAAACATATATTTCACTAAAATGGTGTTCTACGTGTGCTTGCAAACCAAGCACATGTAGAAGACCATTTCAGTGAAAGATTTCTTTTTTATTAAAGCGATCGCGGCTGTGCTGCAGAGCCGCCCGACGGTCGTACTACTGGCTTCCGTGCAGTCAGCTAGAATGCTGACTACGGGGAAGGGGGAAGGAGAGGGCAACTTTAGGAGCGATCATCTCTCAAACCATAAAGGTTTGAGAGATGACACTGGGGGCAATACATTTATTTTTAATTTGACTTTAATATAGGGAGTAGTAATAATTAAGTATTACTATCCCTTTAAGGTTAGGCTGCCCCCCCAACTGCCCTCTGGGTACGGCCATGACTGAATGCCCGACCACTCAATCTACCCCTGCCCACAAGCTGCAGTTGCCTGTACTTGTAGTGCACCATTTTAGGTCTGTATTTAGTTCTCACCTCCGCACAATAAACAACAGATTTCATCAATCTGAACGAGATTAATCATAACGAGACAGCCTCCACTCCTGATTTTAATGGGACATGAAAACCTGTTCCTGGAAGTAATATGTCCCTTTTCAGTTATAGACTACAGTTAAGTTCAAATGCAAAAATCAGTAAACAGATATATCTGATTGCTGCATGACAGACAAATTCCTAAACAAGTCATTCTACATTGAGACACTTATTTCAATGGACAAATTCCCCTTTAGTATTAACAAAGTTTAATTGACTTCAATATTCAGTTTTATTTTTAATGATAAGGTATCTTTTATGTAATTACTAGCCACATACATATTTAAGGAATCTGCCTTACCCACTGATTACACAGCATGTGACACTTACATTACAGCTTTAATCAATGTAACACACAAAATCAGTCAAAAGCATTCAGGAATTCAGGTAAAAGTCCATATGTTAATGAGTCATGACATATCGGAGCTTATCACTGTTAATAAATGTGAAACACTTTTTCTGGTAGGAGACGTCTACACCTTTCTAAATATAAAAGGGATACCTCTATTCATTGACTTTACTGGGTAGAGACACACCTTCTGTTTCATGAACTTGGATCCTTGCTTTGCAATATATTGAATAGTATGGACCTGTTCACATTGGTGACTTTAGCTCAAAGCTGTATAACTTTATGATAACTTTTTGAGTTCTAGGTGGAGGGGCATGTAATATCCCGCTGCCTATTTTCCAGTATATATATTCAATTATCCATTGTAGGAGCATCAAATAGGATACATGTTCATAACGTTATGATAAAAGCATACCTGTTGTAAGAAAGAAACCAACAGTTGCCCCCAATGGTGCCCTTCACACAGGCAATTTTCACCTCATCATGAACACCCTAAACTGACATGCTGCAAATTGTTTGTGGCCATGCTTTGGGCATATCCAGGTTTCAGCATATAGATTTGCATGGTGACTTATTAGCCACTGCACAGATTGTTCAAATGAGTGACAATGCTACTTACAACTCTCCAATGATTGGCCAACACTCATGGGCAAAGGCCAAAAATATATAGTGTATGTCCATGTAGACTGACAATTTTCAAACACTTCCAACATGCCTCCCCAATACAAAAGAACACAAGACATCAGAGATAAGCAAGCATGGGCAACTTGGTAAGTGATAAGACGGTGTGAAGCCAAGCCGCCCATGTGACCATAGCTCAACACTATTCTCAGGAACCTCTAACAGGCCATGTCATTAGAATTTAACTGGATGTGCACAGGGGAATTAACTAAATGACTGACAATCTGACTAACTTACCCATGCACAAGCAAGGAAATCCAAAAGACATGGTCTGTTATGTGTCCCTGAGGAGAGGGTTGCGATAGACTTAGACTAAAATACGGTACATATTGATGCTGATGTAATGGAAATATTTCTAGCAATTATGGAGCAACCCTTTAATTTAAATTGGGCTTTTAACCCCTTGAATGCAAAGTAATGCATTGGACACTTAGTTCATATACAAGTGATTAAAAAATTAATTTTAATAAATGAGATAGTCCCCCCCACACACACACACACACACACACACACATGGTACAGGAGGATTGCCTGATACCTGCTCTCAGAGGTGGTTTTCTAAAAGGAAAAATGTACCAGGTCACCTCCCTCACCTCATTGTTTCTCATGAGTCACTGCAAGGGTACTGCTTGTGTGTGTGTGTGTGTGTGTGTGGGTGTGTGTGTGTGTTTGCCTTTCTTGGTGTTTGTGTTTTCCTCTCCCATACTTAGAAGTGTATATAGGGGACTGCCAGGTTCTGTAATGCTGATGCAGGTGGAATGCTTTGTTCTAACTGAAACACAGGAGTCTGGGCTGTAGTATTTTTTAACAGCAAAGTGCAATGGCATTCCCTCTGTCCTTAAAGGGATAGTAATGTTTCATAATAAAGCAGCTCTAATTAATTATCATAGGTAAAAGGGGCGGGAGGGGAAACTTTGCTTGTGAATATCTCTCAAACCATAAAGGTTTGAGAGATAAGACTTATATCATTCTTCATGTTTTTTTTTAATGCCTACAAAATAAAATAAAGATAAAACAAAGTATTACTATCCCTTTAAGCTCCTGAAAGCCCTGCTTTGGAGGTACTGACTCGCTGGCTCAGTGTGATCAGGCCACAATCCATCACTGATTGCTCCAATTCATCTTAGTACTTTATCCCAATAGCTGAAATAACCTTGGGAGCCATAGACTCTACAAGGGACTGTTTAGGGAACACAACAAAGAGGCTGATGTGCTATGAAGAACTGATATAATTCTGTGGGAAATCAGCTTCATGGCAATTAACCTGTTTGATGCTAAAGATGTCTAGAAAGCATTACACAGAAATCCACTGGAGAGATTTTTAGCATCCAAGTAATTAACACCTTGAATGTTAGAGATTTATTCAATGCATTGCTAGGCAGTGCATTAATACCTCTCTATCATGCAAGGGTTTAAAAATCCAATTTAAATGAATAGGAATTTTGGAAAAAATATTTGTCTCCTATAGTATAGTTGGTTTGTTTCCAGATTATTCCAGTTCTTCATCTGCCCAAAGACTGGGACAGATGAATCCCATTAAAGGGAAAATATAACCAGAGACATAAGTTGCCTTTAACCCTTTGAGTGCAATGCATTGCGTACCCCTCTGGCACGCAAAGGGTTAATTTATTTAACAGAAGGACTTATTTAGAGAGGAGTCATCAACAGTACGGTATATCTATTTACTTGATTTTGCATTGCATCTGTGGATGTCTGTATCTACAGAAATCATTATAGACTGCTTACAGCAAGCACCCACTCACAATAGACAATACACTAAGGGTTGTCAGTTGCTGGACCTCCACCACTTAGTTTGCTCCCAGAATTGGTTTATTGATTGGCCTTAGTGACTTCCTACACAGTCCAAAAGACACAAACTGTATACTGTTGAATACAAGATAGTCTTATACAACCTTTAACCACAGGGTCAGGCTGACAGTAAATGATGATAGCATTCCTGCCAACTCCTGGATTTCCAGGGACAGTAAAGGGTTTTGGCTCCCTGTTCCTGGATCTGCTGTTCAAGGTTTTGGCTCTGGTTTTAAAAATTTAAAGGGATAGTACTACTTAAAATGTAAAAAAATATATGTTGTAATATGTTGTAGGGTTTATCCCCCTGAATAAAACAAGGGTACTCCCACTGCTGAAAGGTGTTTCATTCAAAAGTTATAAATTTTCAAAGTTGAATTTTTTAGGTGCAATATCACAGTGGCCTGAAATTGTACAGTGGCGCTGTTGCTACACATCCTATGGAGATTTATGGTCCCGGGACCAGAGCTGTCCATAGGATTGTGTAGCAACAGCGCTACTGTACAATTTCAGGCCACTGTGATATTGCACCTAAAAAAGTTAATTTCATTGTACAATTTGTGTTTGTGTTGCTCTATACAAAGGGCGTGCAATTTGAAGCCCTCCAGATATTGCCATATTAAAACTCCGATCAACCCCTTCCAGCTGATGACTGGTGGGAGATTATGGAAGTTGTAGTTGGGCAGCAGTTTAAGGGTTTCATGTTGCACACCACACCCTAAGTAGTACTATGGCCCACTAATGATTCTGTGTACCAGCATTTCCAAAAAAATCCAGGCACAATTTTCTTAGTGGTTAGTCTAATTTCAGAGCATCATAGTCTTCCATATAAGAGTATATAGCAATGTTAACTGAAAACCTCAAACAAAAAGCTTTAAACTGCACTGTAGAACGATAGGCATTACCCATACCTAAATAATACAGGAAATTGTGTAAATAAACAATATTAACATGTGAGGATGGTCATAAGCTATTAACCTTGTAATGTCAAGCACATATGGGGAAGAGGGTCAATTTTAAAACAAGGAGCTAAAGAAGAGCCAGTAGATTCTAGAGACAGGAAGATAAAACTATGATATATCCCTGAGAACCTGAGACACTTGGCAGGTATGACTCTGTAACATTACTGCCCAGGGGAAAAAGGTCCCTGGAAATTTTGGTGATCTGTTGTGTGATGGCAAGCTGTATTTGGATAACTAATGTTGATAGCTGATGAGGACACCACTGGCATTGTAAAGTCACCGCACAGTACTATGCACCTCACAACATGCTGACCAATCAAACATCTTCTAGCTAGCAGACCCTATAGCTATACCAATCAATGGTACATTTTGCTTTGCTTGTGTGCTTCTTCATCAGCTGATATTAAAAAAAAAAAAATATATATATATATATATATATATATATATATATATTATATGTATATATAGTGGTGGACTTGTACTACTCTTTATCTTTAACTTGTATATCATTTGGATATTTGTGCACAATCACGAGGACTTTGTTCTTGTCTGGTGAGGATTACGCAGGCAGGTTACTTAGGTGCAGGTGAGCTATAGAAGAAACAATGAAAACACAGGGCGGCTGATATACTAAATAAAACTGTAATAATTCTGCACCATAGAGGACAAATAAAAAATTCTCATTGATTTTGCTGGTCATTCTGCCTCCTCCTTCAGAGCTCCGAAAGCCTGGAATAACCTACCGGAAAAATCATATCTATTCCCAGTCTAAATTTTCTAAAAATAACTGA
The DNA here is from genome assembly GCA_037306005.1 of Rhinophrynus dorsalis. NCBI lineage: Eukaryota > Metazoa > Chordata > Amphibia > Anura > Rhinophrynidae > Rhinophrynus > Rhinophrynus dorsalis. Next base: position 445,412,207 of record CM074722.1, on the reverse strand, counting down.
TTCTTTGTAGCTTAAAACAATATTTAACTGTATATTTTTTATATTGTTTTCAGTTTGTTGTAATTATGTAACTTCTTACCATAAATGTTCTCCAGGATATACTTGAAAAGAGAGACATTTCAATGTATTCTTCCGGGTATAACATCCTATATAATAATTTGTTAAAACATGTGTAACGCCGCAGTTATGCGCAGTAGAGACTGCCCACACCATGGCTGATACAGAGCTGGACGCTCCAAATGAGCATCCAACTGTGAATCAGCCACGGTTCGGGCAGTCTCTACTGTGCATAACTGCGGCGTTACACATGTTTTAGCAAATTATTATATAGGATGTTATACCCGGAAGAATACATTGAAATGTCTCTCTTTTCAAGTATATCCTGGAGAACATTTATGGTAAGAAGTTACATAATTACAACAAACTGAAAACAATATAAAAAATATGGCCCGTGTAACGGGCTCTTCAACTAGTTTTCTAAATAAAATAGTAAAAAAAACACTTTTAAAGTGATATTAAATTGCAGATCCGATTCTTCTTTAACCCCTTAAGGACCGGAGTGCGCACGCGCGGCCGGCGCTTGAGGACCATGGGGCTTTTTTTTAAGTTCCGGTTCAGGGCTTCCAGAGGGGTGTGCAGCCGCGCTGGGAGCCCTGAACTCCATGCCGTGCCAAGACCGTCACTGGTCCTTAAGTGCCGGACTGCCTTGACAGTCCTGGCACGTCAATGGTCCTTAAGGGGTTAAGCTTTTTATAACACCTAGCGCTATGTTTAATTACTTACAGTTCTGTAATTCAAAAGATAGTCAAGCTAAAAGGATCCAGCTCCTGCCCCTTCTGGCCACTTCCCCGGTCGTGGGACCAGACGGAGACAGCGAGGGACAATCTTCACACAGTAAATATAAGGAAAACTCTGCCCTCCTTTGTTTACTGAAGATTGTCCCTCGCTGCTCTCCATGCGGACCACACTTACAGGCAGCGCAACGCAGGGAAAGGGGTGGGAGGGGGATTCTTTCAGTTTGAATATCTTTTGAACTACAGAACTGTAGAAAACCAACTACTGTCTCCAACAGCTAGAGAACTGATAGGCTGCCAACCCCACATCTAGACTTCTATAGTGTCCATGTGTTTAAAAGTTCCATTAAAATTGTTGGGAATCTTCAATGCTCCCTACGGTGCAGATGATTTGCTCCAGAATTTAACCATTTTAGATTATTGAATATGGCCTTAAAAGGCTGCCTCACTGCTAAATATCAGGTGAAAATCATTTGATTTTATTTTTAATTTGCATTTGCATGAAAGGACTGATTAGCCATGTTTGAGGACCACTGCTGGCCCCTGGGACTTGGATATCTCTACCTTATAGTGTTCTGATTCTCTTGCTTCTGTTATCTAGACAAGTAGTAGATGACAACCACTGGCTCTCCAGCTGTTGGGGACTACAACTCCCATAATCTAGAACTTCAATCATCTATAATGCTCATCATTCCCCACAACAGCTGCTGGCAAACAAACAAGGAGAAGAACAAGGTCTGAAAGTAGATCCCCAACACTCATCCTGTATATCTGTGATAACATCGCACAGGGTAGGCTTGGGGTTGCACACAGGAACCTCAAGCTTCTTTGCTAAGTCTGGTGCCATTTATGCAGACTTAATAAAACATGATAATTGCCCTTTAAAGGGATAGTAATGTTTCATAATAAAAGCAGCTCTAATTAATCATCATAGTATTTGGACTTTGGAGAGTGTTATTTCAATTCTGTCAGAGTTGTAGTTCAAGAGTAATTCAGTGACAAAGTATCCCCCTCCTGCCCCTTTTACTGATGTAACACTGCTCAGCCAGATCAGAAGGGAGGTGCCCAGGTAGACTGCAGAGAGGGACAATCTTCAATTAAGATAAGGGAAAAACCTGAAAAGCTTGTCAAGGGGGGCAGGGCTTTCATTGTTCTCATAGGAAGAAGATTGTCCCCTTCTGTTATCTGTCTGGTCTATGGACTGCATTCCACATCTGAGAAGAGATGGCTTACACTAGGTAAAAGGGGCGGGAGGGGAAACTTTGCTTGTGAATATCTCTTAAACCATAAAGGTTTGAGAGATAAGACTTATATCGTTCTTCATGTTTTTTGAATGCCTACAAAATAAAATAAAGTTAAAACGAAGTATTACTATCCCTTTAAATTTTCATTTTGCAGGATTGTTCAGGAACCAGTGCCAGTCCTGCAATGTATGTGTGTGTTTTCATTAGTGTTCCGCATTAAAATGATGATCTTGTCACATTAGTTATAACTTTGTTTTGGCTTCCAATGAGCTGCTTGCCATAAGGAGCATCCCCAGGATTTGGAACACTAAGGATTATCCAGAGAGAATGAAAGGTAACTTCAGTGCATACTGAGAAGAGATCTACACTATGTAACAGACACTAACTGGTTTAATTGAAGGCTTATCACAGTTTAGGAAACAGATTAAAAAACAGCTGTCCACCGACATTAGAATTAATGTGATTAGCAAAGCTTCTTTGACCCAATGACCCTTCACACACACACTTTCTTTTTTCATTGATACCTACAGTTTTTTAATTTCCTGCTGCATGAACAATTCATACCAAAATCAGATTTATTAAGTGTTCATATTGCACAGCTGCCAGATGTCCTTGATTTCTAGGGACAATACGTAGTTTTGACTCCCTGTTCTGCCTCCGCACCCTGAGGTCCCAGCATGGCAGCAGGGGAGGAAGACAGCAGCGGTATTGCAGTGATCCCCAGACCGTGCCGCTCTACCACTGCATTCCCCTCCACCTCTGATGCTTTCCCCTCCACCGGCTCTTCTGTTCCTCTGCATGGCGGTGGAGGAGGGAGACAGAAGCGGCATTGCGGCGATCTCCGGAGCATCCCAATCTACCATTGCTTTCCCCTCCACCGGCTCTTCTTTTCCTCTGCATGGCGGTGGGGGAGGGGGACAGCAGCGGTATTGTGGTGATCTCCGGAGCGTGCCGCTCTACCACTGCTTTCCCCTCCACCTCTGCTGCTTTCCCCTCAACCGCCGTGCATGGGCAATTTTCTAGGAGGCATTGCTCTCTGTGTGATCAATTGACTTACTTACCAACACACTTGTAAAGGTAAGGTAACTTGAACCGGTTTGGAGGTTCCACTTCAAGCACTGAGGTCAGCCGACCATGCTCTGCCTCCAGCTCTCCACTCATTGGCCCTCGTGTGGCTGCCCTGCAAGTCTGCGATGCCAGCATCATTATGTTGGCGTCGCTCTTCCTCACAAATGCCAGCAACAACAATTGGCTGGCTCATGTGTGTCATCAAGTCAGGTGGTGTGGGCCCGGGGTGATGGTGGGGTCACATCAGTAAGTGGAGGTGGATGCTTGGTGGACATCATCCAGTAGCATGATATACACATTTTAAGCATCGCACTCACAAATAATGCCACAGACATGCGAGTCTCAGCGTTACCCAGAGATTTGAAAGTTTCTTCCAGAGATCCCAGAGACAGAGCTCTAAATCTCCGGGTGAAACCCGGTAAGATCCCAGGTATGTTTATCAACCTTAATGTACAAAAGGAAAATTGACTTATTCTAGAGCAAACAAACTGCACCATACAGGACAAATAAATATCTCCAAAACCCCAGCTGATTTAAATGGGGTTTTTAACTCCTCAAATTCTAGAGAAGGCTGCAATCCATTGGAGTCCTCTGTAGAAGTCAAGGGAGGTTCTGCACTATGGTATAATAAAGAGGCGATGAAGAGGAGGAAACTTCTCTAGTGATAATGTTCCATTTCCTATGTTATTCTATGGAGCCTATACACTAAGATCTCTCCAACCTGAGAAATCTTAGTGCATAGTCTCCATAGCATAGTTGTTCAGCGTGCAGCCCGTGGGCCAGATGCAGCCCACATAATCCTAGGATGAAGCCCACCTGATAAAGGCGTAACTAGAAGCCACGGGGTCCTGGTGCAAGAATTGCCATGGGCCCCCGACCACATTGGCCACCTCCACATTGCCCCTTCCACAATGCACCTCAATCTCCACATTGCCCCTTCCACAATGCCCCTCAATATCCACATCGCCCCTTCCACAGTGCCCCTCAAGCTCCACATTGCCCCTTTCACATTGCCGCCATCTCAACAATGCCCCTCAATCTCCACATTGCCCCTAAATCTCCTACCTCCGTGGTGGTCCAGTGGCAGAGGATAGGTCTGTGCTTCTTTCAGCACAGACCACTTCTCCCACGCGGTCCTCTTCAGTAATGCAGAGCGCTGGGAGATGATGTCATCTCCGAGTGCTCTGCATTACGAGAGTGCCGGTCTGCCGGAGGGAATACTGATCTCCCTCTGGCAGACCAGCACTCTCATAATGCAGAGCCCCAGCGCTCTGCATTACATAATTGTGGGCATCAGGCGACCCCTATAGTTACACTACTGCCACCTGAGATTTTTAAAGGGGGACTCTCATTTCTATTAAAGTACATCTTATGTCCATCTTAGTTAATGTTTCATCTGTTTTGTTTTGTTTTAATATAAAGCAGTATAGCCCGAGATTAGTGCACAACTGAGTGCACAGCTTTGCAATGTTGCAAAACTGATCCTTAACCCTTTGAGTGCCAGAGGGGTACACAACGCAATTCTCTGCAATGCATTGAATACCCCTCTGGCACTCAAAGAGTTAAAGGGTTTAAGTAAGTTCACTTCACTTTGAACAAACTGCCAGCACCTGTCATGCCTGTCTTCATGCTAGGACTGAATGCTAGGCATCTCCAGTGCATTGCGAAGGGGAGAAATAAAAATCCCCACTGATATAACTGAAGCTATTAACACCTTTGGGAGATGTACTAAAGTTTGATAGCGAAGTGATAAAGAAGAGATACCTTCACCAGTGAGTTCAATTCTCCACTTCCTATGTTATATCCTGTAGAGCAGGGGCATCCATGTTTTATTAATTCGTAGGACATATGATCAGAAATCCATACGTGTAAGGGCCACATTCATTTTTGTATTGATGACAATGGTGATTTATAACCTGTCAGCTTTTAAAAAATGTGGTTTTTTTTTTAGCTGGAATAGAAGAAAAATGTTTAACCCTTCATGTGCCAGAAGGGTATGCAACACATTGCAAAGCAATGTGATGAGTACCACCTCAGGCACTTAAAGGGTTAAGCAACTTCAGTCATACATAAGTACACAGATATAAGCCTAGTACTAGTCATTGATCAAGTCAGTGAGAATAATTTTATTTCATTAACAGGCTGAACTGTTCTCAAACTGTACAGTAAAGGCAGGCAGATAGGCCTTACTGGCTTACTAGTTTGCGTGTGTTACTAGCTAATTAGAAAACAAATTTTTTTTGTTAAAGGGCAACTCTCACATCTATTAAAGTATGTCTAATTTTAAAGTTATATCTTAGTTAACGTTCCATCTATTTTTTTGTTTTTTTTTAATGTAATGCAGTCAATGCCAAGATATAACCTTTTAAAAATAATCCAGTGATGTCAGTCAAGGACAGGCAGTGGTACAGTTCTGTACCGCAGCCTGTCAATCTTTGCCTCTTCCCCTCCCCAGTAGCACCTCGTTCTCACCTCCTACTCTGACAGAGGCTTCCTCCATGTGAGCTAGAGCACTCTCATTGGCAAGAGAGCACTCCAGCTCACATGTACAAATAGTGAGGACAGTGATTGGCTGTAGGAATGCCTACGTTTTGCTCTGTCTACATCAGCAGGATCTTCAGAAACTGTATCAGTGGAAGAGTAGGAGATGTCAGGTAGCAGCTGAGTGCTACCAGAAAAGACACAAGGTTGCCATCAAAAAGAGACACCCATAAGAAAACATTGGATGGTGTTCATAGCAAAGCAGTAAATGGAGCTTGCCATTCCATTGGAAGAGGGGTGGAGTACCATGAAATACAAGAACAGGCAAGAGAGTCAGAAGCGAAGAGGCATAGATGACCACGTCACTCTTATTAGACTGGAAAGGAAGACAGCTGATGCTAGAAGAAAGAAAACTGCACATGGGTAAGCCTATCCAAGACTCTGCCTTCCCAATTGCAGGCACAACAAGTAGAATAGCAGGAATTTCCAGTGCATGTTACAGTAGGCTCATCCCAGACTGAGATGGCTGTGATTTTGGAACCTGTTCCTGGTTCATACACTCATACACTAGGTAGTAATAAGCTCCCTGTCACAATTGTTGCACCAACTTAATAAGAACACTAGTAGTGGTGGCGGTGGTAGTAGTGGGGTAGCCATGGTTTGGGCTCCGGTTAACAGCGATGCTGCTGTGGTTGAGGATGATGCTTATTTGAGGATAGAAGATAGTAAAAGTGCAGAGGAGCCTTGTCTTAAAGAATCTCTGATTTTTGATTTATCTCAGTTGGGCTTCAATCTGTCTGCACAGGTTAAGCAGAAGGTTTGGAAGAGGGAATTTTATGGATATGTTATTATTACTTCCAGATTACAAAGGTTTTATATTTATGAAATATCATGACAAGTCTGATGCAGACAGGAAGACACCCATTCTGAGAGGTTTCCACAATGGCTGCAGGCCTTTTGCATTTTTCTGGGAGTCATGGGTAAAATGCATGCTCAGTATCTTCAGGGATGTGTCAGCAAATGGTGATACTATTGGAAGCTCTCAGAACTTTGGAGGATTTTCTTGGTTCACATATGATAAGCAATTACCAATGAACCTCTAGTAGTGGGCAATTAGTTAAAAAGGGGGCTGTTGAGTTCAGTTAATCAAAATGTAGCTTCCCCAACTGGAGGGAAATTTAAACATGAGTGTCCTAGTTTTCAATGCTTTAAAGGGATAGTAATACTTTGTTTTATCTTTATTTTATTTTGTAGGCATTAAAAAAACATGAAGAACGATATAAGTCTTATCTCTCAAACCTTTATGGTTTAAGAGATATTCACAAGCAAAGTTTCCCCCTCCTCCCCCTTTTACCTAGTGTAAGCCATCTCTTCTCAGATGTGGAATGCAGTCCATAGACCAGACAGATAACAGAAGGGGACAATCTTCTTCCTATAAGAACAATGAAAGCCCTGCCCCCTTGACAAGTTTTTCAGGTTTTTCCCTTATCTTAATTGAAGATTGACCCTCTCTGCAGTCTACCTGGGCACCTCCCTTCTGCTCTGGCTGAGCAGTGTTACATTAGTAAAAAGGGCGGGAGGGGGATACTTTATCATTGAATTACTCCTAAACTACAACTCTGACAGAAATGAAATAACACTCTCCATGGCCCAAATACTATGAAGATTAATTAGAGCTGCTTTTATTATGAAACATTACTATCACTTTAAAAAACAATTGGTCATGCTTGTATAAAGTTTGAGCCAATAAACACTAGACAGCATCTTCCAAAGGCAATCATAGCAGTGAAGTTGACAGAAATGGTTTATTGGCTCAAACTTTATACAAGCAAGGGTTAGGTGCTTCTCATTAACAATGATTTTTCGCCAGTTTGCAAGCTGGGAGTTATAGTAGGTAACTTAAAGTCAGCTAATGATCACCCAGATATTTTGTGCCAAAAATGTCTTAAGAAATTGAGGCAGGCTGGATTAACCCTTTGAGTGCCAGAGGGGTATGCATCACGTTGCTTTGCAACATGTTGCATACCTATCTGGCACTCAAAGGGTTAAGGGCCCTTAATTTAATCCCCCCCCTTTTAAACATTTTTACTTGACACCTTTAGGCCTAGTGCCCCAGAAAGAGGTAGGTACATTTAGGCTTCACATTTCCTTCTAGTGAATAACACTGATCAGTTACATACTCATATGGTGAAGAGGCCTCCCTATGGGCTGTTCGTTATCTTGTTCATATTTTGACGCCTTTTCTAGTGTCATTGAAAGGGTGGCAAAGAAAATGTCAGGATACAGGAGTACCATTCTTTATCTGTATGATTATCTTTCATGGGTCAGAGATCCTCTGAGGTTTGTGGAACCTTGCTTAAGCACTCTATCAAATAACTGAGGCGACTGATATCCCTCTGACTCAAGAAAAAGACATTCAAGACCACTACAGTGTTTTTTGGCGGGTATTACAATAGACACTTTGGGCTTCTTTTTCAGATAAAAATAATAATAATGATATATCAAAATGAAGATTAATAGATTTTTGTTGAAAATTTTCAGGAGGTGGGAGGTTTAATCAATTATATGTGGACCTCGGGGATGGTGGTGATGGCCTGTATAAATCAGACTGTGTGTATCTTTCTGATGTCTGCTTAGATCTTTAATGTGGGTTTATAGTTCACAACAGACTTAGCTGAGGACTCAGCAGTGGTTGTCTTTGTAAGGTTATTACAGAAATTGTTTTTTTTACATAACTTAATTTGGGTAGTTATTACTCTTAACTGGTAGGTTGGACTCACTTTTCGGTGTTCTTTATGTTTGACCTCTGAGACTTTTAGGACAGTGTCAGGAAGGACCTGTCTGGATTCTTGCTGCAAAGGGGTGTTACTTTGGTGTACTGGCGCTTTAAAGCTATTTCTGCTTGGAAGCTCCAAGATGGTGAATATGTCTGACTGGTTGTGGGGTTTAACGGCATTCAATCAGGAATCTTTTGAAGATTCAAATGGGTATGTCTTGGATTCCAACTAAGCAGAATGGCATTCCCAGAAGGCTGTGAACGTACTCATAGGTCCTCCTCTCATCCTGTGAACAGGCTTGCCCCGTGTTTTCTGGAAATATTTATGCTTCTCCAGTTCCCGTTCTGGAGTCTAAAACAGCACCCAACCTTTGTCCAGAAGTGCCGCTACCCACCCATGAACCATTTCAAGCCAGATTTGAGGAGTGAGGGCTTTCCAAACTTAATAAAGAGGAACTGGCTGAGCTGCCACTTCACACACTGTCTGGGGTGCAGTTTAGAACTCCATAATGGGACCTTGAGGAGCAGAGGATGGTGACAAAAAAAGAGGGGCAAGCCTGAGCACAGGATGAGAGTAGGACTTATGAGTATACTCACTCTCAGAATATCTCTCAAACATCTGGGAATGCCACTCAGCCTCTACAGAATCCAAGAGGTACTCATCTGAATCTTCAAAATATACCTGGTTGAATGCCTTTACCCTCAGCAACCAGTCTCAAATATCTACCATCTTGTTACCATCTTGTTGCACTAAAGCAGCAATATTTTTATGAAGCCAGCACAAAAAGTAACTCTCCTATGTAGCATGAATTCAGACAGATCCTGACTAGGGTGAACACACGTCCCGGAATGCCTGGGACTGTCCCTTATTGGGGGTCTGTGTCCCGCGTCCCGGGTCACTCCCCACCGGGACAACAAAGAGTCCCAGAATTGAGCCAGCCAATGAAGACCATATAGCAAATTCATTTCATTGGCTGGCTGGACTGGTACATGCGAGACAGCTGGGGTGGAGCAGGTATGCTGGATCTGCAAGTGAGACCCGCGGCTGAGGCTCCCGCTAGGAACTCTTACTATGTCAGCCTCAGAAAGACGGTCAGCGCCGGCGGGAGCCTCAGCCACAGGTCTAGGGTGACCACATATCCTGGAATGGCAGAATGGAAATGTGGTCACCCTAATCCTCACTGGCAGGGAGGTTTGGGAATTATTTGGTTATGTTTTACTATTTAAAGCTGGGTTTAGGTTTTAAATCCATTAATAAATGGTGTGACCTTTCTACCACGTTTTTTTTTTTTTTTTTTTTTTTTTTTAATTATTTATTATTTTAGTTGTTGGGGGTGAGAAAGCCCACAATTGAATAAAGAGTGGGCCCCCATGAAGTTGGAGGGAGCTTATAAATGTTTCCCTTTATTGGTAGGATGATTACAGGAGCTTTATATGAGAGGAAAGGGTTAATTAAAAACTAAAAAAAACTTTAGTGAGGTTTAAGGGGGGCAATTTCTGGAAGGCAGATAGCCAGGTGCCTGACCTTTTGAGGAGACTGGCTGAATGAGCTGTACCTTGTGCCAGGTAGGCTGAATGGGCATGAAAAGAGAGTATATATAATATATATATATATATATATATATATATATATATATATATATATATATACCTCAATTGCGAGTCTGCAGTTGGATCTTTATGTGCCCATCCCACAATTACTAAATTGTTTGTTTAAAAATAAAAATAATAAAATAGAAGCATTAGAAAAATGAGAAAAAGTAAGAATATGATGTATAACAGTTTATCTGTGGCTGTTCTTGTAGCAGTAGGGTTTTAACCCTTTAAGTTCAGCGGGGTGTGCAACACACACCCCTCTGGTACTCAAATGGTTAACAGAGGTTCAGTATTGTAAATAAACTTATTTGGGCAGGCATGGCTCCTGGCTGGTAGAGCGGAGACATGTTTTTAGTGTACTTTAGGGTTGGACTCTTTCCAAAGAGATCTGGAAATTCTTGGTTTATAAATAAATATTTAAAGATGGATTTATTTTGTATTAAGTAGTAATACTTACAATACAGTGCAGCTCTTCTTTATTGTATTTGTAGCGCGTAGCGATATACTTTAATACTAACAGTTTTGTAGTTCAACTGCAATTGAATCTGAAAGGATCCCAATTCCATCCCTTTCTCCTGAGTTACTCTGCCTTTCTGTCTGGTCCAGATGGTGCGCGGCGAGGGACAATCCTCAGTAAGCATAAGGAAAATCCTGCCCTCCTTCGTCAAGGCAGGGCTTTCCTTATACTTACTGAGTGAGGAATGTCCGTCTCTGAGCAATGTCAGGTCCCACGACCGGATTCCACATCTGAGAGGAGGCGGCCAGAAGGGCCGGGAGGGGGATCCTTTTGGATTTAATTGCGGTTGAACTAAAAGACTGTTAGTACTGAAATATATTGCTACGTGCTACAAATAGAATAAAGAAGACTTGGAGCTGCGCTTTATTATAAGTATTACTATCCCTTTAAAGGGATAGCATTGTTTCATAATAAAAACAGCTCTAATTAATCAAGTATTTGGACCTTGGAGAGTGTTATTTCAATTCTGTCAGAGTTGTAGTTCAAGAATAATTCAATGACAAAGTTTCCCCCTCCCTCCCCTTTTACTGATGTAACACTGCTCAGCCAGATCAGAAGGGATGTGCCCAGGTAGATTGCAGAGAGGGACAATCTTCAATTAAGATAAGGGAAAAACCTGAAAAGCTTGTGAAGGGGGGCAGGGATTTCATTGTTCTCATAGGAAGAAGACTGTCCCCTGCTGTTATCTGTCTGGTCTATGGACTGGATTCCACATCTGAGAAGACATGGCTTACACTAGGTAAAAGGGGCGGGAGGGGGAAACTTTGCTTGTGAATATCTCTCAAAGCATAAAGGTTTGAGAGATAAGACTTATATCGTTCTTCGTGTTTTTTTTAATGCCTACAAAATAAAATAAAGATAAAATGAAGTATTACTATCTCTTTAATAAATGCTGAAGCCTTACCACCACTGTCAGGTGTCCTGTGTTTTATTTATGTATCGTTTTGGCTGTTGAGGGAGCAGGCCCTCCATCTTCAATGCATTATTAGGGCATAATGGAAACCAATTGCACCAATATATCTTTGTGAAGGTGGCCGCATATCCCTTTAAACTTAATTCTACTGAACTGCACAGAGATTAGTGCAGCCCTGCAGAATGTGGTTTTTATACGTGTCCCTGAATTACGGGAATATGTAGCATTGAAAAGGTTAAGAAGAAGTATTATATTACTGGTTGACAGCGGCCATGTGTAATGATGTCAGTGGTCACCAGTCTAAACAGGAAACTGGAACTGGTCTGATTGTAAAGGGCTGAAGGACAATGCAGAGCCAAGAAGCCATCTAGGGTTCCAGGCCCTGTCACAACTATACCACTTATAATGGTGCCACCTAATGAAATGTAGGAGCTTGAATGACTTCTGGATGCCATGTTCATGCTGGCAGTTATTTTTTCAGACTGAAATAGAATTAATGAGTCTATGTAACTCTTAACCCCTTAAGGTCCAGTGCCTGTGCATTAACCCTTTGAGTGCCAGAGGGGTACGCAAAGCATTGCTCTGCATTGCGTTGCGTACCCCTCTGGCACTCAAAGGGTTAAGGACTGATGATGGTTCTGGCACATAATGACTTTTTTGATCAAAGCACTGTCGCTGGCCTGTGACCCAGCATGGGAGTCTAAAACTGACTGCTTCAATCCCAGAGCAGTCAGTTTCAGCATCTCTTTTGGCAAGCTGGTAATTCTGATCACTCCCTGGCTCCCCAAATGTAGTCTACACAGTCCTTAATACCTGTGTTAGCTGTCCCTTAAGGGGTTAAAGCAATGTGTTGAACACCCATCTGACCTTTAAAGAGTTAAGATTAAGGTTACCACATATTCCTTTAATCAAAAATGTCATCCTGCAGGACTGCATAGGAATCAGTCCAGCCCTACAATGTGTGCTTTTTATAAGCATCCCTGATTTAAAGGGATATGTGGTCACCTTTGTTAAAGGGATAAAGTTTCCCCCTCTCGCCCTTTTTACGTAGTGTAAGCCACCTCCCATCTGATGTGGAATCTGGTCTCTTGACCTGACAGGTCACAGCAAGGGACAATCTTCTTAATGTGAACATAAAGAAAACCCTGCCCCACCGCTTGACAGGTTTTTCCTTATGATAACTGAAGAGTGTCCCTCTCTGCGATCCATCCAGACCGTTTTGCTTCTCTAAGCTGAGCAGTGTTACTCTAGGTAAAGGGGGTGGGAGGGGGGATACTTAATCATTCAATTATTCTTGAACTACAACTCTGACAGTATTGAAATAACACTCTCCATGGCCAAAATACTATGAAGATTAACTGGAGTTGCTTTTATTGTGAAACATTACTATCCCTTTAAGATTACCATATGCAGTGTGCAGAGTTTGAAGTCCTGTTATCCTGCTAGCAACTGTCTTCTCTATGATCACGACATCCTAAACTGACTGAAGCAGGGCGGTAGGGCAAAATTCATTGTCGCCATTAGGATATTCCAGCCACAGTAAGGTAAGAGTGGGGTTATTATTATGTGTTAGTTCTCCTTTAAGTCAGTGGGAATTTGTATTCCCTTAAGTTCTCCTTTAATTTAGTGGTAATTTTTATTTGCTGCAGTTGATTTGCTCCAGAACTGAGACACTTTTTTTTGTACCCTTTGAGTGCCAGAAGGGTATGCAACATATCCATTCTGTAACTCAGAGGTTTAAAGAACAGTTTTTTTTTTTAATTCAATTTTTCAATAATAATACAGAAATAAAACAAACATGGCAATATGGTATAGGAAGTTTATACAAAAATTATACCATGTATACATTTTCAGAATCCAATAATATTGATTCTCTGAGATGAACAATTTAATAAAAGTAAAAATAATATAGGCTAGATCTTTGCCATGAGCCAAAAATGTATAGGAAGAGATTAGAAAGCTTGATGAATATTTACTATATATTATTATTGAGACAATAACCTCTAACAATCAGGGTACTCTCGCCCCTTGTTCCAATCTGTAATTGATGTCACATTGTCTGTATATTCCCCTTTTGCACTGCACAAAGGAATATTTTATTTGACAGCCAAGCAGAATGTTTTGTTTTTTTTCTGTTTACAAATATGATATCATTTACTAAAATATTTCCTCTTCCACTTATAATCTTACCCAATACAGTTACTCTGGCATTCAAAACAGCTATATGCATCATGAAATCAAGGTCATCAGCCAGTCATTTTACAATTGTTTCTTCACTTCTGCTTTGAATGAAATTCCAGCCCTGTAAAGCTGCATGGGAGGAAACCTCTATTTGGTATCAGGAAACAATCATTGCTCCTCCTACTAGGAGGAAGGTACTGGGTTAGGCCTGTGAGTGCAGAATTTCCATTCTGTGAGTGGTGCAGGGGATAGAGGCTGGGACCTACAGAGCTGTAACAGCAGCTTGACAGAAGATAAGCACAGACAGGTAAATGTACCTTGCTATGAAGTCTTCTTTATTTTGTATTTGGGATGAGAATTGTTAACTCTTCTTCCAGTGCAATGGTTGAAGAAATATTCAGCTATGCATGACATGCTAAAGCTAACTTACTAAGCACAATTGCAAAGCATAATAAGATGCCACTTTTCTTTTGGACACAACAGTGACTTATTACTAGATGATGTCAACAGGATGTATTTGTGTATTATTATGCATTTTTTTCCACAGCTACAAAGTTGTTTTAACCATTTGAGTGCAGAGGAGTGCCAGTGCTCAGCAGGTTGTGGAACTACATGTATAGGGTTAAAAATAATATTCAGACATGCAAAAGATAATTGTTTAAGAAAAAAACTTTTTTTTTTATAGAAATTGCATCTAAAGATTTAACACTTTGCATGCCAGAGGGATATGTACTGCATGTAAGCCTGCAGATGTAACACTTTGAATGCCAAGGGGCTGTGCAGTGCAATGGCCTAATGCTCTATAGATCTCCATGATGGACCAGTTTTAAGACCTCTTTTAACCACTTCATTGTCAGTTGCCACCAGAGCATTGCAGTGTGAAGCAGGCTTCTCTTAAAGCAAAGAGATCAAATGTAGTGGGCTAGGGGGCAAATCAGGTTATGTATTGCTAATGTGCAGTCATCTTAGATTCAGATGCAGTTCCCTTTAATAACTGAGTGCATACATGTGATCACTAAATATTTTAAGGCCTGTAGAACCTATTTTTATCAAATATGAGACGTGAAAGGGCTGAAATAAAACATATATATATATATATATATATATATGTTTTTTTTTTTTTTTTTAATTGGACAAGAAGGGTGTGGAAACCCATCTGGTTCTTAAGGGGTTTAAGATTCAATAAATTAGCAATAACATATCTTAACCCTTTGTGTTGAGTGATGACACGATCCTATTGCTGTTATACTGACTCCTTGATTTTTTTTTTTTTTTAACAGTCTGTACCCCCCAAAGGATTAATACTGAACCCAAGCCAATTTTACTACCCTTTTACGGTGCAAAATATATAATTAGAGATGTCTGGCACCAAAAGGGCTCTACTACTCAAAGGGTTAAACGAATATGGTTCTACAAAGCTCATTTATTCATATGACACCTGTACGTCTAAATAAACAAAGCTTATCTTTTGTTTCCTTAATGATAAACATAATGCTGCTATTGTGATTAAAATTAATCCTAACGCAAAAGAAATGCATGGGCTGCTGGTGTTTGCAGGAAAAAGAATGTTCTTTCTTTCTCCATTGATTGATGGAGTGTCTGGCTGTATCCAGAGCATTGGAGAAATTGGCTTTCCACAGCACTACGCTCTACAAAACGCTTGTGACCTTTTACCTACTTTTTCTGAAGCAGGCTGTCATGTGGTGTAATATACCAGTTTGGGGGTTGGGAATGGCTGACGTAGTGTAGATGGGCGGATCGTGTCCTTGACTGTGAAGTGAATGTGTAAAGGTTGTACATAGTAAATCGAAAAGGTATCATAAACATGGCCATGACCTTAATATTTCACTGTCATGGGAGAAGGGCTTTTTTTATGAATATATTGACTTCTGGGTATTTTACTGAAGGGGGAGAATATCAATCGGAATAAGTAGCTATTTATTAACCCTTTTTGAGAACCAGATGGGTGTGAAACACAGTTCACTGCAATGCGTTGCACATCCCTCCTTTAACCCGTTGAGTGGCAGAGTGCAAAGCAATGCATTCCCTACCACTCTGGCACTCATAGGGTTAAGGATTAGAATAAGCACTTTATGAGAGTCCTTTAGTACAAGAAGCCTAGTATATATTTATATAGTGTAATTTAACAAGAATTATCTCATATGTAAAAATTCCCATTTATTTTAAATGGAGCTTTTTAACTCATTGATTGCTAGATACATTTCCAACTCATATTAATTAAAACCTCTATCATTTATGGGGTTAAATGCCTCATTTAAACCAGTAGGAACTGTGCAAATGTGTTGTTCCTTTTGGTGGAGTTGGTTTGCTCCAGAATCGCATCGCTATAGCTTATTGAAAGTTATTTCTGCTGTTTATAGATTAAAGCAGCATCTCAATGCTGACTTTCTGTATGAACATCTAGCCAAGTCCTTTTTCAATAATCTTTTGAGAGCCAGAGAGATGGCCAAAGCAGATGTGCCTCTGGCACGCAAAGAGTTAACCTGTGACGAGACGTCCGTGCTTCCTGCTCCTGTCACCATCGGTAAAACGCTGATATCTGCAGAACCGGGTAAGATTTCTGGCGACTAGCGCTACTAAGCAGCTAGTCGCCAGATGAACAATCAGTCAAGCTTAAGTTGTTGAGGGGTGGTAGTTCCCCTTTAAATCAATAATAATGTTTATTTAGGTACTGTGATGCATTTGGTTTGCCCCAGAATTGCTCTAGTTCCCCTTGGTACATCAGACTCAGTGGTTTTATCAGAGCCACTTTGCAGACTTTATTGTGGCATTTAGCATTCATAGTGAAACTAACAAAAACATGCCGGAAAAATGCTGTCACAACTTGGACACTACCATATTGGAAGGGAAGGTGTTAAACTGAAACCGGGCCCCTGGCAATGTGAGTCTATGTTCAAGGTAAAATTCCTTTCAGTACAATCGCTTACATAGTTGTGTTGTCAGGTACAATGGCCTTCAACTTGATGAATCTGAAATTCTCATCTCACCATACCGCCCAACAGTTCAAATGTCCAAAAAGGGACACTAAGTTTTAGGTGATATAGCCTGGGGTGTGGCTTGTGGGCAGGCAATACTAAGAATTTTTAGGTTGTTTCTCACATATTAACTGAATAAATGATTTAGAGCAAACTGAAGTTTAAACAAACAGTAAATTGAGTTTTATTTCTGTGGAGTAATGTGATATATTTAAACACACCACACCATCTGATCTCCAAAGAAAGAGGGATATAGGGATTTGGGTCTCAGAGGGAGCGTCCCTCCTAAAGAAGGACACTTGGGAGGTATGTCTCACTAATTCCCTGTTTTGTACACCAGGAAGTAAGTGCAAATGTGAACTGCATGTCAAGCTTGTGTGCAAATGAAGTAAAAAGCTATTTGTAAAATTCTTCTTAACCCCTTAAGGACCCATGATGGTCCTGGACGTCATGGGTTGTTATACCCTTAAGGACCCATGATAGTCCTGGACCATCATGGAATTCTGGGCTCCCCGCGTGGCTGCACACCATTCAGGGAGTGAGGAATCGAATCGCACAAAAACAACAAAAAAAAAGCTCTGTGATCCTTAAGGGACCGCAAAGTACGTGTGTGGCCGGTCCTTAAGGGGTTAATGTCTTGTTCACACTGGCGATTTCAACAGTGATGCAGTGCATTGTTTATCTGCATTGTGGGTAAAGTGTGGTACCATGTTAGCCATAGAAAAAGCTGGATACTAGTAAAGTAAAAATGATACCTTTACTGGCTAACTCGCTCTAGGATGCAACAAGGTATCTTATCAAGGTATCTTCTTAAAGGGATAGTAAGGTTACACAAAAAAGCAGCTCCAATTAATCTTCATAGTATTTGGGCTATGGAGGTTGCTATTTTAGTATTGCCAGTTGTAGTTCAAGAGTAACTGATAAACTGATGACTGATATCCCTCTCCTGCCCCTTTTACTGATGTAAAACTGCTCACCTCAGAGCAGCAAGACTGTCAGGATGGATCTTGGAGAGGGACAGTCTTCAGTGAGCATAAGGTAAAACCTGAAAAACCTGTCAAGGGGGCCAAGGTTTTCCTTACGCTCACAGTCCCTTGCTGTGAGCTGTACAGTCAAGAGACTACATTCCACATCTAAGGGAGGTGGCTTACATTAGGTAAAAGGGACTGGAGGGGGATACTTTATCATTCAATTACTCTTGAACTACAACTTTGACAGTATTGAAATAACACTCTCTATGGCTCAAAAACTATGAAGATTAATTGGAGCTGCTTTTTGTGAAACATTACTATGCCTTTAAGGTATAATAAGAATGAAAGCTGGATACACAATGCTTGATAGGTTAGCTCTCTTCGCAATGCGTTGCGTACCTCTCCCCTCTGGCACTCAAAGGGTAATGCACTCAATCAAATTATTTTAACATTTAAGTTCTACTGGCAGTGAATCTTCTAATCAGTATGGTCTATAATTCATTCCCTATGCTCCAGTATAGTCTCTTTGAAGTGGACTAGAAAATACAAACAAGACTTATTACCTTTTTGATACTCCAGTAAATTTTAGTTTTTAGCCAGAGAGGGCTAAGTCTATAGATTGTATTGGTTAAAGTGGACCCTTCACCTTAATTCAAGCTTGCATATTTGAAAACTACATTAAAAACTGCCTATATTTCATGTTAACTAAAAGTCCAGCAGATGTATAATTTAGAAGATATTCACACTTTTATTTCCCAGTACTGCACATAGTTTCATTAGCATATGACACATAACAGAAAAGGCTTCATCAGTAGGGAAGTCGCTGAAAAGCTTAATTAGCACATGAATCATCATACTTGGTAACACGTGCAAATATCTCCTTAACTTTTAAGTTTGCTAGTCTACTGGCTAACATGACAAACAGGTAATTTTTAATGCAGTTTTCAAACATGCAAACTTCAATTAAGGTGAAAGTTCCACTTTAACCCTCCAAGAGGGGTATATCAGCTGTTGCTTGCAATGAGCTGTGCAGCCCCCTGGCACCCAAAGGGACTAAATATTTTTGTGCAGGATAATGTGAGATAAATTCCTTGTCATGGTTCAAGCCACATTCTGAGTTGTCATTACATTTCAGCTGCTATGGGGGTGTGGTGGAGGTGTGACCTGGGCAGTCCACTCAAGTGTCATATATCATTGGCTAACAAACAAGTGGCTTGGCCATTCATTGGATGTTGCTCTTACCCAGAGTTCATGTCAAGTAGTGTGAACAATCTGCAGCATGGCTCTCCGGCTACTCTTGCGATTGGTTCGGCTTAATTTTCTATGTTCAATAAATGGATGCAGAAAGGCTGCATCAAGGTGGCATTGGCTATTTCACCCTTGACAAAAAACTACCAGTGGAAACAGCCATATTGTGGCTAATGTGTTCAATTCTCTGGCAGTTAACACAGCACTTGAAACTCTTATCTCATGTCAGCAGTGTAAACGGGACCTTAAAGCAGTGATTATCTTTTTTTCAAAACTGTCATAGTTGTAGTTCAAGAGTAATTGAATGATAAAGTATCCCATTCCCACCCCTTTTGCTGATGTAACACTGCTCCCCTCAGAACAGAAGGGTGGTGTCCAGATGGTTTTCAGAGAGAGACTATCTTTAATTAGCATAAAAACCTGTCAAGGGGGCAGGGTTTTCATTGTTCTCACAATAAGAAGACTGCCCCTTGCTGTGAGCTATCTGGTCTTAAGACCAGATTCCACATCTGAGGGGAGGCAGCTTACACTAGGTAAAAGTGGCGGGAGGGGGATAATTTATCATTCAATTACTCTGAACTACAACTCTAACAGTATTGAAATAACACTCTCCATGGCCCAAATACTATGAAGATTAATTGGAGCTGCTTTTATTTTGAAACATTACATTCCTTTAATGAGGGATACTATACATAAATATATAGTTATTGTTAGGTCTCACAGTTAGAATGACTAGAAAGAGCATAACAATTTCCATAAATATACGTAGAAATTCAACTTTAAAGCGGAACTTTCATCAAAACCAAAGTGCCCACCAAATCATTATTAAAATAGCGATACAGATAGAAATACTTTTATTATGCAGAATAAGTTGGCGTTATTCAGAAATACAACTTGTTCGGCAGGCATCAGCGGAAGGTATCTTGATATAGATGCTCTGTGTGCCTGCTCAGTCAGTATCTAAAGGTACAATGGAACTCCCATCACCAATCCTGGAAGAGACCAGGACGGACAGAGCAGACTCACAGATGTCTTTTCATCAAGATGTCTGCGCTGTTGCCCTCTGATGCCTGCCGAACAAGTTGTATTTCTCAATAATGCTGGACTTATTCAGCATAATAAATGTATTTATATGCATATCGCTATATTAATAATGATTGGGGGGGCACTTTAATTTTAATGAAAGTTCCGCTTTAACATTTTTGTTAAAGTACTTATAGAAAGAATGGGACATCGTAAGCTGGTGATCAAGGCACACTAAAATGCCACGGCACCCTGGTTGAGAACTAGTTCCGTAACCCATTATGACTTCATTTTATATTAATGTATTCCTCAAAATTCAGTTAATTACCTCTTTAAGGACCGGTTGGGTGTACAATGCATTGCAAAACAACATGGTGTGCACCCACACTGGTCCATAAAGGGTTAATACTGTGTATCATGTCGACAGATGTGCTTTTGCTGCAGGGACTCCAAACTCCTCCCACTGAAGTGATCTTTAACCCTTTGAGTGCCAGAGAGGTAGCCAACGCATTACTAATGGGTTAAAAAAAATTCCCATTGAAACGAGGCTTTTTACCACTTGAATGCTAGAGGTGTCTAAAGTGCATTGCACTGAAATGGATACAGTCTTATTATTTAAACTAGTATGGAAGCCCGTATACACGGGCTAAAGTGCACACAGCTACCCCGGCTGCTGCCCCTGAGCCGGGAGCAGAGACATGATGTGAGCCGTCCGGAGCGGGGCAGCGCATTCAGCGAGTCTCTACTGTGCATGACTGTAGTCATGAGCAGTGGAGACCAGGGGAGGGCTGGCAACTTTTGGCCTGGGGGGCAAGTAAAATTAAGTGGCCTATTTCTATTACCGCTCCAGCCCAATGTCCCAGCCCAAGCCCTTCTGTTAATGTTATAGCTGGCATTAATATTATGGATTAAGTCAAGTGATACCTCAGAGCTTATAACTGAAATGGTAGTAAACAATTGATATCACAGAGATGACAATTGAAATCGATCTACACTAGTGATACCACAGAGCTTACAATTGAAATGGAGCTACAATACTCGTGTAGCTCCTTAAATTCTGTTTACTCTATTTACAACAGCAAATGGGAAACTGAGTGAGGCAGTGGCCCACTGGCCCATATTCATGACCAGCCTGGGGGGCAATTGCTCACAGCGAAGCTCCCTGTGTGCGAAACCACACATGCACAGTAGATACTCTCTACTGCGCATGTGCGGTTACGGCTCACAGTGAGCAACGCATTCTACCACTTTATGTTATAGGAAAAATGTGAATTTTCACTTATTCTCTATGGTGTGGTTGGTTTGCTTTAGTATTGCACCTTCTTTGCTTCCCGAAAACAATGCCTTGAGTCCAATGTTTATAACGATGTGCATTCCATAGTAGCCTAGTAGGGTTAATATGACACAGCGATTTGACTGACCCTCTGCTGCTAAGGAAAGGACTTCATGTACCGCCGATATTTCTATTTTTACTTTCTTTTGGTTTGCAAATGTGTAGCCTTAAGTAGCAAGTGAGAGGAGAAATTCAGTAACAAACCAACTGCATCACAGGGGACAGATTAATATTTTCCATTGATTTAAATGTGACTTTTAACAGTTTGAATGCTATAGAGGTATGAAAAACATTGCAGAAGTAATGCGCTGGAGACCTGGCTTTCAAGGGGTTAAAAGTCACATTTAAATCTATGCAAATTCTTTTTTAGACAGGCTGTTGTCTCTAGCCTCCTCGTTGGTTTGTACAAGGTTGCATAGTGTACAGGAACTGGGACTTCTAGTGAATGATTGATTATCAGCCTTTTTCCTCCCGTATCTTGTCTGAACATTATATAGGTATGTAGGAGACTGAAGATGTTTCTGGTGTTCAAAGTGCACAGTAGCTTTATGTATGTTCCTTTCTATCTGTTTAACAACCACATTCAGAATGGTCTGTGGTAAAATCGCTAGCTCTGCACTCTGCCAGTTCCATTACTCTTCCCTTCCTCTCCGGAGGTGGTCTCTTTCATACCTAACTTTAGTAAGTATTCTTTATGGACCTGCTTTGCCTTTAGAAACTGTCAAGCGCAGTGGCCATATTGGATGTGGCATAGACTGTAAAGTTCTTCTGCTGCACCGGATGAATTTTGGTAGGCACAACAGGACTGCTTCTTCTACCCTTTCCTTCTCCAGCTGAGGGGTGCCCTTGGGTACCCCAGCTATTAGCAGGGTAGTGATACAATGTGGGGGCTGGAGAGCCACCCCACCATTTATATAGGAGGGAAGTGCGAAACTACATTTTCCATGAGGTATGTTTTTTTTTTTCTTTTTCCCTAGGCTTCACCTAGTAGGAAGAGGAAGGTCTATGCTACCCTCTTCTTCTTTTCTTATACTGTGTCACACACAAGGCTGGATTCTCCCTTCTAAGATCCTTGAGGCTAAAGTGTTTATTACTGATGTTGCCACAGTTACTGGGAAGGCCGCAGCATTGTCTATTGTCACACATCGTTCTTTGTGGCCGAAGATCTAGTTGGATGACCAATTAATGGGCAATCAGTAGTGTGTTGCAGAATTTAAGAAAGTAATTAGCCAAGTCACTGGGAGTAAAGAGTGCATTACTGTCTTAGGTTACTCCCAAACGTATCTTCTATCCACAGAAGATATACGCATGTACGGACATAGGCCCAGGGTGTCTACAGCCGTGCATGCACATTCTTCCCCAAAACCCAGATAGGGAAGAAACCTCCCAGAAACCCCCAGTTAACAAGTCTAATTCTGCATGCCCATCTTAGGCAATTGGAGGTTGTTTGCCTCTTTTTCATTATACATGGTCTCTCTCCATGGTGGACCCATGGGTTTTCTGGGTGATCATAGAAGGGCATTGCATAGACTTCAAGTCTCTTCCTCCATGTTGCTTCTTCCTGTCCAGGGTTATTGTGATCCATTCAGGGGCCTTCTATTTTTAGAAGTGGTGTTTTCCCCTGTCTGCATGCAGATTTTGCTGCTTACTTCTGCTGAGGAAAAATTAATGGGATTCTATTTCAAACTGTTCAGCGCCCCCAGAAAAGATGGTAGATGTCGTCGTATTTTGGATTTGAAATATGTCAACTGTTTTGTTCTTACTCTTCAGTTCAAAATGGAGTCCTTGTGCTTTGTCATTGCTACTATGTGTCTGGAGAAGTTTTTATCTCATGCTTATACTGCTCAAACTGTTCGATATCAAGGTTCCCTAGTGGCGATTCAAGCACACTCAACTAGTGAGATGGCAGTTTTGTGGGCAGAGAATGCGCAATTGTCTACAGGACAAATCTGTAGGTCTGCGACCTGGTGATGCGTCCATACATTCCTCCATCGCTTCTAGCTGAGCCCTCAGTCATCAGGAGAGGCTGGTTTTGGTCACATAGTTCTTAAAGGAGCAGTAAACTTTTTTATGAAAAAATATGTATTGTAGGGATTTTCCTATTGAGTAAAATAAGGGTACTCCCACTGCCGAGAGATTTATATTTCCAGAGTTATTACAGTTTAAACCCATATTTTTTTTACATTAGCAGTGCCCTCTAGTGGTCAAATTCTAATTAGATTTCCTATTAGATTCTAATGGAGAGAAAAGTCAGAGACATACAGTTCTCCATAGAATGTGATAGAAACTGCCTGTCACTTCCTGTCAGAACTATCAGGAAGTAAACACAGTAAATTCACTTCCTGATTATTTAAACTGCTATAAATTTTGAATAAAACATCTGACAGTGATGGGAGTGACATTGTTTTATTCAGCAGGAAATGATCTATAAAATGTGTGTGTTCATAAAAAAAGTTTACTGCTCCTTTAAGCAATCTTGTATCCCTCTCTCCTTCGAGCTTTATTTCTCTCTCGCTTTCTCTCTCTCTGGTTTGTGTGCAACTTAGGAGGTCTGAAGGAAAAAGAAGAATTTTCTTTCTTTTCAATTTCTTTTTCCTTTAAGTCACCATAGGTATCACACAGACTTGCCTCCTCATGTGTATGTTTGTCAATTAAGCTTTTTTTCATCATCACACTGGGAGTGGGAGATCTGTTTCATGCCTGTTATGGGTTACTTGTCCTACCTGCAGAGATAAAGTCCTCCTCTCTTGTGTGTGCTACCTACAGAAACCTGATGAAAAAGGAATTGACAGGTAAAACAATTCCCTGTCAGGTGCATTTGGTTTGCTTTATAATTGCTCCTATTAATCTTTCTGCATATACCCCTGTATGTTTTAATTTTACACCAATTTATTGTGCCCTGTGTTCAAAAGAAAAGTGACCACTACAATAATTATTAGAACCAAAATCCTGCCGATGTAATAATCTTAATGAGGTACTGCTTTGCAGGGATAAATAGAGTGTATGAAAGTGTGTGACCCAGCAGGGGAGTTGCTAGATACTAGCTGAGGAGGCTAAAGGCACAGGTTTCATGTTTAAAGGGATAGTAATGTTTCAAAATAAAAACAGCTCTAATTAAACATCATAGTATTTGGACTTTGGAGAGTGTTATTTCAGTTCTGTCAGAGTTTAGTTCAGGAGTAATTCAATGACAAAGTGTCCCCCCCCCCGCCCCTTTTACTGATGTAACACTGCTCAGCCAAAGAAGAAGGGAGGTGCCCAGGTAGATTGCACAGAGGGACAATCTTCAATTAAGATAAGGGAAAAACCTGAAAAACTTGTCAAGGGGGGCAGGGCTTTCATTGTTTTCATATAAAGAAGATTGTCCCCTCCTGTTATCTGTTTGGTCTTACAACCAGATTCACATCTGAGAAGAGATGACTTACACTAGGTAAAAGGGGCAGGAGGGGGAAACTTTGCTTGTGAATATCTCTTAAACCATAAAGGTTTGAGAGATAAGACTTACATCGTTCTTCATGTTTTTTTAATGCCTACAAAATAAAATAAAGTTAAAACGAAGTATTACTATCCCTTTAATATTCTCAGTCTTGTTGCCATCTTGGGACATGTAATTATGCTAATCACCATACTGGTAATGGTGCAATTGGACTGCACGTTGCCCTAATAAGGCATTAGATTGGCCCAAGCCCCTCATCTTTTGTGAACCTAACAACTATCCTTGAAACCTGAACATTTTTTAGGAATTTTAGAATCTAGTGAAGGGTGCATGCATAATATACAGTAGCCTCCAAACTGAGGTACAGAAATAATTTTAGTAACAAAGGCTTCTAGGATTTTTCCCATCACTTTCGGACTAATCAACTTTTTATACCCCCCTTTCCTCTTAGGAGCGGTAAGTGAAAATGGCAGAAGCCCATCAGGCAGTAGCCTTCCAGTTTACAGTAACACCAGATGGAATTGACCTAAGATTAAGCCATGAAGCTCTCAGACAGATCTATCTCTCCGGCCTTCACTCCTGGAAGAAGAAGTTCATTAGATTTAAGGTAACATGATATTTGAGAAAATGTTCCCTCGTGTTGCAGATTGTTTGCTCAAGAATTGCCATACCTGTGTACTCTGTCCCAGGGACTCCAGTTAGACTTTATTACTGGGATTCCAAGGACAGAGATGTAATTATTTTGCTTGCAGAGTTCCCCAGCAACCCCACCCACTCTCAGGTACCAGTAGTTCCCCAGCTCGAGCTATTGTTGGAGACCCCTGTGGAGGTGCACTAAGGAATGATAAATACATGATAAAGAGGAGATACCCACTGCAGGGAGATCAATTATCCAATTCTTATGTTATGCTGTAGAGCCTATGCACTAAGAGTTCTCAAACTGGAGATATCTTAGTGCATAGGCTCCATAGAATAAGAAGTGATATCTCTGGAGAAGTTATCTCCTGCTCATCACCTCTTTATCACACCTTAGTGCATACCCCACCCCCCGCTCCGGGTCTAGATTGTTTTGCTTGCTTTCTCTTGATGGATTATTCCTAATGTTATCCCGTGTCTTACAGAGCACACTAATACATTGATTGTAAAGGTGTTAGGTAGGGATACAATTGTATTGTGTTTTATATACAATAAATGTTATCCATATAAGAGGTATCATTTACTCATGTGTTCTCAGGTCCAAAATGAGTTTGCTTTTGGTGGTGGAAGAAGATGGATTTAGCAGTCCAGCAAGAGCTGAAGTGCTTCCCCTGATCTCTTTTTAACACACTTTGGGGGAGATTCACTAAGCAGTGATAAACAGGTGATAAAGTGGAGATGGTTTTATCACTTAGTGTATAGGCTCTACAGAATAACATAGGAACTGGAAAAGTGATAGACTGGAGAAGTCATCTCCACTTTATCACTGCTTAGTGAATCTCCCCCAAGGTGTGTTAACTGAATGCAAGCTCACATGCAAACTGTTTAACCCTTAAAGACCCATGACTGTCCTGGCACATCATGTGTTGGACGTGCGATAAAGACCCACATGACGTGCCAGGACCATTGTGGATTTCAGGGCTCCATGTGTGTCTGTACGCCATTCCGGGAGCCATGCATCAGATCACCGCGTCCCCCCCCCAAAAAAAAGGTCCGTGGTTCTTAAGTGCCAGCTGCGAGCGCACGTGGTTGGTTCTTAAGGGGTTAACATGCTTCTGTGACTTTCATGAATACATCTCTTTGGTCCCAATTTTCAGAAAGCAAAGTCGAGTACTTTTGGGGTAAATCAACTGAAACATTGAGGAAAAATACACATTCACCCAAATTACCGTTAATCTAAATTAGGTTTTTAATCCCATGAATTCTAGAGGTTCCCAATACATCTGAGACTTCTTTAGCTTTTAATGTGTTAAACATTCACTTTAAATTAATGGGAAAGTTTATTTCTCTCTTATGGTACAGTGGGTTTGCCTGAGAATCAGTTCAATTATATTTTGGACTTGCAACCCTCAGTTTGTCTTTGATCACACCTGTGGCACTCAAAGGGTTAAAAATGCATAGATGGTCTATATTCACTGGGAATTTATTGCTTTATTCTGGAAGATGAAGAGGTGCAATTCTGGAGCAAAGCATCTGCACCATAGAGGAAAAATTAAATTGTTCAGTGATATGAAATGGGACTTTGACCCTTTGAGTTCCAGAAGTGTACGCAACGCATTGCTTTGCAATGCCTTGCGTACCCCTCTGGCACTCAAAGGGTTAAACCCCTTAACTGTTAGAGAGCTCTCTGAGGCATTGCAACGCAGTCATTGGAGGCCTCTCTAGCATTCAAAGTGTATAACCCTTTGAGTGGCAGAGTGGTATGGAACCACTCCGGCACTCAGAGGGTTACAATTCTAATTGAACTCAGTGGGAATTTGGGGAGTTCTCATTTCTCCTCTAAAAACGCAGTTGGTTTGCCCTCAGAATTGCAAAGGTATAGTTCTGGAGGACACCAACTGCTCTCTTATAGATTTTAAAAGGGGTTTCAACTCCTTGAATTCTGAAGAGTTCTCCAGTGCGTTGGGGCCCTGTATCATTTAAGTGATTAAAAGTCCCCTTTAAAGTGGATCTGTCTCACTTATGTATAACATAACATAAATAATTAGGCTACATGTCAAATACTACTAAAACGGTCTTAATTGTTTTTTTTTAAGTTTTATTTTGTGTAAATTTAACTTATAAATTCTGGGCTGTAGCTACTTCCACATAGACTGCGGTTACCTGCTCTGTAACCACAGTCCATCTCTCTGCCTCTGCTCTCCTCCCTCCTCTGATTACGGAGTTTTCTGTCTGTAAGCTGGAGCTCTCTCATTGGCTAGATATCGATCTCTGTGAATGAGACCGCTCCAGCTTACAGACAGAAGCCTCTATCATTGGAGAAGGGAGGAGAGCAGAGGCAGAGCGTCGGGCTGCAGGACCGACTTTATAAGTTAAGTTTACACTAAACAAAACTTACTACTAAAATGGTCTTCATTTTTTTTATTTATTTGAAATGTATATAACTATTTATGCTATGTTATACATAGGTGACACATCCACTTTAAATCAATGTGAATTTTAATTTGCCTCCTATGGTGCAATGCAGCTGGTTTGCTCCACAATTGCCAATAATCTTATTGTATGCCCAAGTGCCCTTTCTTGTAAACTGAAGGCGTAACTGTACCATATCAGAGTAGCACTTAAAGGGATAGTAAACTATGCAACAAATAGTAACTGGTCTCTTTTTTTTTGCACATGTGTGTAATGGTGTATTAGCACCATGATTTTTTTTCTTTCCCTAGCACATGTTACTGTAATGTTTAATTCATATTAAATCATATACTTATTGGACCAATATATGGTAACACTCGAAGTGAGTTAAAGGGATAGTAATGTTTCACAATAAAAGCAGTTCCAATTAATCTTCATAGTATTTGGGCCATGGTGAGTGTTCTTTCAATACTGTCAGAACTGTAGTTCAAGACTAATTGAATGATAAAATATCCCTCTCCTGCCCCTTTTACTGATGTAACACTGCTCACCTCAGAGCAGCAAGACTATCCGGATGGATCGCAGAGAGGGACAATCTTCAGTGAGCATAAGGAAAAACCTGTAAAGGGGGGCAGGGTTTTCCTTATCTTCACAGAAAGAAGATTGTCCCTTGCTATGAGCTGTCTGGTCTTAGGACCAGATTCCACATCTGAAGGGAGGCGGCTTAGCATAGGTAAAAGGGGCGGGAGTGTGATACTTTATCATTCAATTACTCTTGAACTACAACTGACAGTATTGAAATATCACTGTCCATTGCCCAAATACTATGAAGGTTAACTGGAGCTGCTTTTTGTGAAACATTACTATCCCTTGAATACAGTACCTGATAAAATGGCAGAATTGGGCCCATACCAAGTCTTAGATTGTGCGTTCATGAATTTGTGCAATGTCTTCCTATAGTTGCTATGTAAATCAAACACAAGTTTGCAATACTAAATCTTGGCTGCCTTTGCTACAGAATGGAATCCTCACCGGTGTCTTCCCTGCAAGTCCTTCCAGCTGGTTAATTGTGGTGGTTGGGGTGACGTCAGCATCTATGTATACCAAAGTGGACCCCTCTTTTGGATTAATAGAAAAAATCAACCAGACCCTTAGTACCACGTAAGTTTGTTCATAGAAGGTTACAATGTTGGGAAATAGCCAAGAAAAGGCAACTAGATTAATTGGATAGTAATGGTTCATTTTACCTTGGTGTAATATTGTAGGCATTAAAAAAAGATGAAGATTGATGTAATTCTTATCTCTCAAATCTTTATGTTTTGAGAGATATCGCTTGGTAAAGTTAACTCTTCCTGTCTGTTTCCGTGAAGTCTGCCATCTAGCTGACAGGTGCAGATTCCAGTCAGTTGTCCAGACGGAGGCTCTTCAGCAGAGACAAAATCGTGCTATTTAGAAATAAATACTTCATTGGAATGGTCTACAAAGTGTGCCTGGTTTGCAAGCACACTTTGTAGACCATTCCAATTAAGTATTTATTTCTAAATAGCGTGATGTCAGCTTTGCTGAAGAGCCTCTATCCGGTCAAATGACCGGAATCTGCAGCTGCTCCATAGAGCGCTGACTTGACTAAAACTGACAGGAAAAGGTAACTTTACCAAGCGATATCTCTCAAACCATTGATCTTCATCTTTTTTTAATGCCTACAATATTACACCAAGGTAAAATGAACCATTACTATCCCTTTAAAATAAAACACATGCCTGTACCAGAGAAGCACTAATCTTTAAATCAGTGGTCCTCAAACTTTTTTTGCTGCAACAGGACTCTTGGGTTTCACCTCAAATCACAGTGCAACCCACTCAATGAAACCTTTTAACACCTTGGATTCTGGAAAGGTTACAAACACATTGCTGGTGCAGTTTCTTTGCCTCAAGTCAGAGCCCACACTGTGGGGGCATTTCTTCCAGAAAAGCAAGCAGTAAGTTTGGCCTCATCCAGAGCTATTAATTAGCTTGTTGTGCCATATTATGCCAGTCAATGTATAAAAGTTTCATTTCTTAAACAACAACAAAGTTTATTTGTTTTTATAAAGGTCCAACCTGTAATTTAGCATTAGTAATTATTTATTTTACGATGAGTTGCATTTTTGTGTGGGAGTTTTAGGACGATCAATAAACATTTTATGGTTTAGTCAGTCTGTTCTTTACCATATGACTGATTCGCTAAGCCTCTGGGTATTGAATTATTGAATTCAATTTTTTAATTTCCTGGTTCATTTCAGTTTTATACAGTTTTATATGTTTCAGTTGTTTTTGTGTTTTTTTTAATTTTTTAAATGGGGATTATCTGCACTCTTAATTTCCTCCAAAGCATCTAACTGTACTGTTGGTATGTTACCATTAACCCTTTGGATACTTGATAAGTTTCCAATGCATGTCAGAGACATCTTTACATAGTAACATAGTTGACGAGGCTGAAAAAAGTAACGCGTTCATCAAGTCCAGCCCATGCCAAAAACACCCCTGAAGCCATTTCCAGTTTAGATCCAAGTGAGATCTAAGAAAGGGTTGGGTAACGTGAGGCCATACAGCTGTTTATAGACTACAAATCCCATCACCCTCTGAGATTCGTTGTCTAGCTTAGCAATGAACTGGAGACGTCTCTGGCATTCAAAATATTAAAAGCTCACTTTAACCCTTTGAGTGCCAGAGGGGTATTCAACGCATTGTCAAAGCAATGCGTGGATACCTCTCTGGCACTCAAAGGGTGAAATCAATAGAAATGTAGGGGATTTTTGTTCCATATGATGCAGCCAGTTTGTCCCCACTTTATCCTCTCGTGCAGCTCTGTGTATAATTTGCCAGCAATTCTTTGAATGTGAGACAGGGATGTAACTAGTCATTGCAAGGACCTGGTGCAAATTTATTGGTCCTCTAACATCAGAAGAAGCATTCAAAATGTGAGAGGCTTCTGAGGACGAACAACAGCACAATGGCCTGTTCTACGGCTAGTCACCGCTCAGAAGCATCACATTTTAGCTCTTTAGTGCCATTACAGAGGAGAAATTTTCACATACATAGTAGACTAATCCCGCCCAAAAGGGGGCGTCCAGTTCCAAAATGATGGGCAAGTCCTCTCTACATAAGAACATCAGCTTAAAAAGTCAGTTTCGGTTCTCGGCCAAGTGCATCCTGAAGTTTCGGTTCAGAATTTTCATTTCGGTGCACCTCTAATAATCGGAGCTGCATTTATTTTGAAACATTACTATCTCTTTAAATTAGAAATAAAATATCAGTCCTCCTTGTAATGGCTATCTAGCTTAAAGGAGATCTATCATCCGTATACAAGTTAGCCTTAATAGTTAATTATATAGCGAATATGCGTAAAAGCGTATTAATTTCGTTTTTTAAAGCTCTATTTGGCTGAAATTGAAGGAATGCACACTGCACTGCACCTACTTCCGGATAGACTGAGGGTACCAGCTCTGTAACCGCAGTCTGTTGCTCTGCCTCTGCTCCCCTCCCTCTATCCAACCTCCTCCAATGATGGAGGCTTACTGCCTATAAGCTGGAGCGGTCTCATTGGCTAGATTTCGATCTCTGCCAATGAGATCACTCCACCTTACAGGCAGAAAGCCTCCGTCATTGGAGGAGACTGGCTAGAGGGAGGGGAGCAGAGGTGGAGTGACAGACTGCGGTTACAGAGGTGATAGATCCTCTTTAATAGTTTAAGCCTTTCAGTGCCAGAGGGGTATGGAAAGCATTGCAAAATAATGCTTTCCATACCCCTCTGGCACGCAAAGGGTTAAAGGAGAATAAAACCCACCTGTTGTACCTTACTATGGCCATAAAATCATCATGGCCCCTATGAATTTTGCCCTTGTGCCTTTGTCCAATAGACATCTTCAATCAGTCATGGGTGTCATGTCCGTAGAGGCAAACATGACATTTGCTGGCACTTTCTTCCCTTCAAGCTGAAACAAGTAGTCTATGTGATTACTTAACCCTATAAGATCCAGAGGGGATGTGCAACTCATTATGAAGCAATGGGTTGCACATCCCTGTGGTCCTAACAGGTTAAGATTAGCAAGCACAGAGGGCTGAGTTTGTGTAGTTCTGCTATGGACTGTCATGTCTGCCTCCATGGACTATCTGATACATTTGATAGTGACACTGTTAACCCGGTAACATAACATAGTAGATAAGGCTGAAAAAAAGACATGCGTCCATCAAGTCCAGCCCATGCCAATAACACCCCTGTTGATCCAGAGGAAGGCAACAAAAAAAGCCCTCTGGAGCAATTTCCAATGTAGTCCCAAGTGTGTGTGTGTGTGTGGGGGGGGACTATTCCTTCCTGACTCCAACTGGTAGTCAAATAGTTACCCGGATCAATATCCTATTTGCTTTGAAGCCATCTGTCATAATTGTCAATATTGTTCTGTGCTAGATAGGCATCCATTGCTTTTTTGAATGCAGTTACATTATCTGCAAGCACAACATCCCGAGGCAAAGAATTCCATAGCCTTACCGCCCTTACTGTAAAGAATCCCTGCCTGTGTTTTAGTTGAAAGCGCCTTTCCTCAAGTGGATGACCTCTTGTTCTTCGCTCAGCTCTTTGCATAAATAATTAATTGGATAGCTCTTTGTATTGACCTTGAATGTATTTGTAAATGGTAATCATATCACCCCTTAGATGTCTCTTTTCTAATGTAAACAAACCCAGTTTGGCTAGTCTCTCTTTGTAACTCAGATCCTCCAATCCCTTTATCAGTTTTGTTGCACGTCTCTGCACCTTTTCCAGTTCAGTAATGTCTTTTTTTTAGAACAGGCACCCAAAATTGTACTCCATATTCTAGATGAGGCCTAACCAAGGATTTATACAGAGGTAGGATAATATTAGCATCCCTTGCTTCTACACCTCTTTTTATACAGGCTAGTTCTCTATTTGCTCTTGCAGCAGCTGAGTGACTCTGCACACTGCTGTGAAGTCTATTGTCTATCCGTACGCCTAAATCTTTCTCTAATGAGGATTTCCCAAGTTGTTTCCCATTTAGAGTATATGTAGAAAGTTTGTTTCTACAACCTAAATGCATAACCTTACATTTATCTACATTAAATGTCATCTGCCACTTTTCTGCCCATTCACTTAGTTTATCTAAATCCTTCTGTAGGGAAAAAACATCCAGCTCTGTATGTATTTCCTTGCATAGCTTAGTGTCATCAGCAAAGATTGAGATGCTACTTTCAAATCCCACTTCTAGATCATTAATAAACAAATTAAAGAGCATTGGTCCCAGGACTGAACCCTGCGGCACCCCACTTATAACCTTAGACCAGTTTGAAAAAGTTTCATTTACAACAACTCTCTGCCATCTATCATTTAACCAGTTCTCAATCCATGTACAGATAACACCACCCAAACCGAAGCCTTTTAATTTATGCAGTAACCTGTTGTGAGGCACTGTGTCAAAGGCTTTTGCAAAATCCAAGTATACTACATCAACAGCAATTCCCCTGTCCAAATTACTACTCACTCTTTCATAAAATGCAAGTAAATTAGTCTGACATGATCTGTTCTTCATGAAACCATGCTGATTCCTACTAATGATATTGTTTGTCTTCACGTAGTTCTGAATACTGTCAGTTAATAACCCTTCTAGTATCTTACCCACTATGGAAGTCAAGCTCACAGGTCTATAATTTCCTGGTTTGGATCTTGCTCCCTTTTTAAACAATGGAACTACATCAGCTTTCCTCCAATCACAGGGCAGTATGCCTGATGAAAGTGAATCAATAAATATTAAGTATAATGGTTTTGCTATTACTGAACTAAGTTCCTTAAGTACCCTTGGGTGTATACCGTCCGGTCCAGGCGCTTTATTCACTATAACCCTTTCCAGTCTCTTTTGGACCTTGTCCTCAGTAAGCCATGTAGATATTGGAGGAAATTCCATGGTTTTGTCTGTTTGCCCACAGCTTGTCATTGCTGCTTCCTTTGTATATACTGAAGCAAAGAACTTATTTAGGGTGTCAGCCATAGCTTTATCCTCACTAATCAATTCACCTGTTTCAGTCCTGTGAGTGCTAGAGCAATCTCTTGGGCATTTTGAAGCAATTCTTTGGAGTTCTCTCTACGGTATCATCCAAAGAGTAGAGGGTTTGTTTGGTAGATTTCTGCAGAGATTGCCTGTGAAACCAAAGTTTTCCATCACCACAAAAAGTTTGTGAATCATAGCTTTAAGGTGACAGTCAACCTCCTTGACTTTACATATTCTGACTTAACATATAGTGTCAAATTACCTATCCTTTTTATTATTATTTATTTTCATATTTATGTCTGACACTGATCTCCTGAATTTCTGTTTCCAGAGAGCTCTCTGTCAGGGACTGTGAAAACAAGGAGAGTGATAAAATAACACTGCTTTCACAGTGCCTGACAGAAATGTCACTGGAAACTGGCATTTGGAAAGCACACTGTGTAAATTAAAAATGTAAATATAAAAGTATGGGCAATTTTGATTTTACATATTTTTAAGTCCATTAACTGTAAAGTCAAAAAGGAGGCTGACTGTCATTTAAAGTGGTATTTGAGTGTGCAGTGCAGTTCTCTGCCAAGTATTGCTTGCCTCTATGCCACTCAAAGAGTTAAATAGCTCGAAGGCCGTAAATGCTGCCAAGTCATTTTATAGAAGGCAATTTCAGCTGTTCCACAACTACAGCAGCGTGTATTTTTACAATTGTAAAAGTGCATTGTACCTGAACTAGGTATGGAAAAAAACATTTTAGCTATGATTTCATAAGGGGAGCAAAGGTGAAGTATTTCTTTATTGTTCTTGAATTGGGTAATCTACAAACCGGTTTGTTGTGAAGATTTGTTTTGAAATTGTAGATTTCAAAACTGCACACGTGGGGACATTGCATCACTCTAAAGGAATAGTAATATTTTACTCATCTGAGCGCCAGAGAAGTATTCAACACATTGCATTTCAATGCAATAGATACCTCTCTGCAGGCAAATAGCTACATAAAAAAAGTTCTTCTGGTGAGTAAAACAAGGCTATTCCCACTGCTGGGAAATATATAGACATTAAAGATGAACTTTGTTTTTATTTTTCTAAATTATATTCTATGAAAAATCACACTACAGATAGTTATCCATAGAGAGTTTGTCTGGGCAAAGAGCTATCATCCATAGACAGCACAAGATGAAATTAGTTTGTGGTCTGCTTTGAACTGTAATAGTGTTTGAATGGAGCATCTCAGTATTTGGAAAGCCCTACGCCCCACAATACAAAGTTCAGGTTCCACAGGCTGCAGGAGCAACCTTCATAGGCAGCAATGGATTATGTCATGTGCACCACACTAGCTGTCTCTTGGGATAGCTGTGCAGTAAATTACGTCTAAAGTGGACCTGTCACCTTAAGATAAGTTAATTTTCAAGATAATAAAAACTGTCTATGTATTGTGCTAGCCATTTGTAATATAGGTGTTTGAGATATAACCTTTTTTGTTGGTGGCACAATTTGGCACTATACGCTAATTTGTTTATTTGCTGGGCCAATATTACCACACACTATTACCTCTGTGATTAAATCTAGGCAGGGCCTACACACTGGTCATTTCTAATAACACAGCAAGTGATTGCTTTGCCCAAGAAA
The DNA here is from genome assembly GCA_037306005.1 of Rhinophrynus dorsalis. NCBI lineage: Eukaryota > Metazoa > Chordata > Amphibia > Anura > Rhinophrynidae > Rhinophrynus > Rhinophrynus dorsalis. The sequence goes on along the minus strand of CM074722.1, from coordinate 445,376,925 downwards.
ATAACTAATCGATATATTGTGCAGAAAGTACCATACCACACTGTGCTACCAAAACATAAAGTTTAAGTCTTTGATTACCAGAGATGCAAAGCATTGTGTTGGAAACCTCTCTGGCACTCAAAGGGTTAATCTCTCAAAAATGACTTATTTTACAGAAGAATGGACAGTACAACATATGGGAACATTTTAATTCTTTGTAAAATAAGCTAAACCTGTCTAAGAGTGATGGGGCCCTCCTTAAAAGGATAGTAATGTTTCAAAATAAATGCAGCTCCAATTACTCTTCCTATTAAAGGGATAATAATGTTTCACAAAAACAGCAGATCCAATTAATCTTGATAGCATTTGGGCCATGGAGAGTGTTATTTCAATACTGTCAGAGTTGTAGTTCCAGAGTAATTGAATGATAAAGTATCCCCCTCCCACCCTTTTTACTAATGTAACACTGCTCAGTGTTAAAGTATCCCCCTCCTTCCCCTTTTATCATTCAATTACACTTGAACTTCAACTCTAACAGTATTGAAATAACTCTCTCCATGGCCCAAATGCTATCAAGATTAATTGGATCTGCTGTTTTTGTGAAACATTATTATCCCTTTAATAGAAAGAGACACTTTACCTCAGCAAAGCTGAGTCATCTGACTTGCGTGTCACACTTTCCAAATAATAAAGTTCCTGGATTGCAATTCTGGTTTGGGACTAGCAGCAATGGACATAAGAGAGAGGCCCTTAGGGTTACCAATTTAGGACTACTTTCACCCCGACATTGGATTTCTATGCCATTTAGCTCCCTTACACCTGTATTTGTATCCTATGTACCTATTTAAGAAAAACTTGATTTCTATTCTGCATGATATATTTGAGACAAATGTGGCAAACATCAATTTGTTTACCTAAATTATTTTTATATTATACACGTGATTACTTTCTGCATATATACATAAAAACACTTGTGTACAAAGGGTGTTTTGGGAATAAAAGATGTCGCTAAACACTGAAACCTTTAACACTTTCATATGATGTGTTAATTTAAATGGGACCTAACCTTATGTCCATGAGGAACAACAGCACTGGAGCTGTGTAGCTTCTATTCTCTATTTCTCTGTGTGACACATCCTGTATAATTAGTTACTCATTCTTCCTCCTGAGGCTGCTACACTATATCCGTGAGTAGGAATAATCATGTACAATATTTCCTGGTAAGAGGGATGCGCCTACTTAAGTGAAAATGTAAATCAACGCAAGGTATTTATTTGTTCCCTATATTGCAGTTGATGTGCTCCAGAATTTATCAACTTTTCCATTGCCTCAGTGTATGCAATGTACAGCTTCCTGCGACTTGCAATAATAGGAGCTTTTGACTCCCTCCCCCCCCAAAAAAAAAAAAAAATTGGGCTTTTTTAATGAAAAAATACAAACAAACACTTAGTACAGTGTTTCTCAACTCCTGTCCTCAGGACCCACTAACAGGCCAGGACTTGGGGATTTCACTGCTAGAGCACAGGTATGGTGATCAGAGGCTCATTCACATTGATTAACTCACCTGTGCTATAACAAGGAAATCATCAAATCCTGGCCTGTTAGTGGGTCCTGAGGACAGGAGTTGGGAAACACTGACTTAGTACTTCACATTTTTGTAGCAATCACTACAACGTACTAAAACTGTGTCTGAGTTATTTCTCTTTTGTCCCTGTTTACACCGCTGACTTCACAGTTCTGTGTTGTAGATATGTAGTGCAGATCAATCCAAATGTATCTTTGAGCTCCTTGCATTCCTCAGGCAATCCAGTTGCTCTGGGACAGCACTGCCAGTGGGCCGGAATATGGGTGGGCCATGTCTGCAGTGGCCAAACGCAATTGTATTGTTGCTATTAGCACAGTAGCGATATAATCAACCATCTGAGCAATCCGCACGATGGCCACATCGGATGCCGTGCAGATCAGCTATGCTGCAAATCCACTACAATCTTCCTGGAATACAGTAAAGTTGCAGCATTCTGTGTTGGGGTTCTGATACGCAAGGTAGCAGTCACCATGTGATTCGCCCCATGATCTATTTTGGACACTTACAGCAGCATTATTAAGGATACACTAATGCCATTAGTGTGGACAGGCCCTCAGGGGTCATGCATGGACCTATCACCTTGAATTTTCTTTACATATTTGAAAACTTATCGGAGCAGTAAACTTTTTTTATGAAAAAATATATATTGTAGGGATTTTTCTATTGAGTAAAATAAGGTTACTCCCACTGCCGAGAGATTTATATTTCTAGAGTTATTACAGTTTAAACCCATGTATTTTTTACATTAACAGTGCCCTCTAGTGGTCAAATTCTAATTCGTTTTCCAGTTAGATTCTAATGGAGAGGAAAGTCAGAAAAGTCAGAGACATACAGTTCTCCATAGAATGTGATAGAAACTGCCTGTCACTTCCTGTCAGTTAGAACTATCAGGAAGTAAACACAGTAAATTCACTTCCTGATTATTTGAATCTGTTATAAAGTGTGAATAAAACATCTGACAGCATTGGGAGTGACCTTGTTTTATTCAGCAGGAAATGCTCTGTAAAATGTGTTTTTATAAAAAAAAGTTTACTGCTCCTTTAATTCAAAACTACCTGTGTATCGGGAGAACCAAAAGTCCAGCAGATGTCTAGTTTGGGAGATAGTCACACTTCTATATTTCTGGGAAAGTGAAAGTAAAAACCTCCAAGTAAAGCACATAGCTTCATTAGCATATGACACATAACTGTAAACCTTCATCAGCATAGGAAATGTCACTAAAAAGCTTAATTAGCATAGGAAACATAACTGGTACTACACGGGTACTGCAATTAGCATACATAAGCATATGTTAACAAGTATGAATATCACCTTAACTGTATATTTGCTGGTCTTTAGGCTAACAGAACACATAGGCAGTTTTTAAAAGTGTTACTAATGTCCCAGAAAAAATATCTATCGTTTTGTAGTGCTTAAAAAGTTCATCTATATGCAGCAAATCCTATCTCTCAAACCGCTCTAGTTTGAGAGATACTAGCTTTCAAAGTTTGCCTTTTCCTGAGGAGATCCATGTTGGCCGACATGAGGAGGCTCTTCAGCAGAGCCGCAATCACGTTATTTAAAACAAATTACTTCACTGGAATGGTCTACAAAGTGTGCTTGCAAACCAGGCACACTTTGTAGTCCTTTCCAATGAAGTTATTCTTTTTAAATAACACAATTTCGGCTCCTCTGCAGAGCTGCCAATTGGTCCCTGGGCAGGATTCCCCTGCAGTCAGCACAGCGCTGACATCAGGGAAAGGGGAGGGAGGTGGAAAATTTCCATAGGAATATCTCTCAAACCATAGTGGTTTGAGAGAGAGGATTTGTTACATATAGTTGATCTTTTTAAGCATTTCAAAACGATAAACATTTTTTTCTGGGACATCACTGTTCCTTTAATGCAGTTTTCAAATATGCAAACTAACATTAAGGTGAAACTTCCACTTTAAGAAAAGATAAACAATAGATTAACTTTGTTATTCTATAGAGCCTCTCTTTCAAGGTAGAGGGAGCTTAGTGCCTAAAATAGGAATTGGAGAATCTATCTCACTACAGGGTTTATCTTACAATCCGCAAAAACTTTTATCACCGCCTACCAGCATTTATTTCTACAAGACTGATAAAGCAACAGAAACTTCGTGTTGTATATTGTTTGGTACATTGTATATTTACTGATGTTGTAGTGCGTAGGTTTTCATATCGATTGTAGCACAATAATGAAATCTCAGGAAATGATAGCGTAGGATAAGTTAATGATTCATTAAGTATGGAAATGATCTGTTTATTTGTCTTTTGAACCTTTGCATAATAATAATAAAAAGTAAGCGCAGATGGAAACTAGAACTTAAAGGGATAGTAATACTTAAAATGTAAAAGAAAATATGTTGTAGGGTTTATCCCCCTGAGTAAAACAAGAGTAATCCCACTGCTGAAAGGTGTTTCATTCAAAAGTTATTAATTTTCAAAGTTTAATTTTTTAGGTGCAATATCACAGTGGCCTGAAATTGTACAGTGGTGCTGTTACTACACGATCCTATGGACAGCTCTGGTCCCGGGACCATAACTCTCCATAGGATGGTGTAGCAACAGTGCCACTGTACAATTTCAGGCCACTGTGATATTGCACCTAAAAATGAAACTTTGAAAATTAATAACTTTTGAATGAAACACCTTTCAGCAGTGGGAGTACTCTTGTTTTACTCAGGGGGATAAACCCTACAACATGTTTTTTTTTAATTTTAAGTATTACTATCCCTTTAAAGGGGGAACTATCACTTAGAACAGCTTGCTCTCATATGAAAGTGGGAGCAAGAAAACACATAAAAAGTAGTGTAATTTATTTTACATTTGTTACTTTTTTAACAGCACTTTAATTCACTATGCAGCTTGCCTGTGGCACCGACTGGCAAACCTGTGTCGTTTTATGCCGATCAGCACATTCCCATTTTCCTCCAGCAAAGCGTCTAAACAGCTGCCTGCAGGCATCAGCGGCATGAATGGGCAAGATGGGTGATGAATACACAGTAAAAAAGCAACTTCTTGTACTTATCGGTGCAGGCCATTGCTTCTTACAGTGTATTAATTGCCAGGCTTGCTCCTTCATATAATTGCTGCCTGCAGACAGCTGTTTAGACGTGCTACTGGAAGAAAAGCGGAAGGCAGATGATGGGGAGATCTCTACAGTAGAGGAAAGATGACTGTGCTCTCCCTCGTCTCTTCTGTAGATGTGGGCTATAGTTTCACCTACTGTGAAATTATTTATAACGTGAAACTGCCTGCATTTTACTATTTATTATGTAAATAATTGGTTCCGGGGTGGAGGTGGGGGGTGTTGTGTGCGGTGAAAGTTTCGCTTTAATATCAAAAGTAAAGTTAGCAAACAGATCCAAAACAATGCTGCGTGATTGAATTAATCATACATTTGGGAAAATCTTGGAACATTGGGGCATATATTCAAAACTGGAGAGCAACTAATTCGAACAGTATTTATGAAATTAGACCCTTGAGTGCTAGAGAGGCAGGGGCAAATTCACATCCCAGGTGCCCCTAAGCAAGGATCTGTATGTGCCTTTATGTTGGCTGATGGTCACCCAACCACTCCTCATATAACCCAGCCCACAGTCCCTTCCACTGTTTCCTGGATGGGTTTAAGTGAGTGGGAATTGTTATTTGTCCCCTAGTATGTAGCTGGTTTGTGCTAGTTTTCTCTTATTAAAGGGATAGTAATACTTCGTTTTATCTTTATTTTATTTTGTAGGCATTAAAAAAACATGAAGAATGATATAAGTCTTATCTCTCAAACCTTTATGGTTTGAGAGATATTCACAAGCAAAGTTTCCCCTCCCGCCCCTTTTACCTAGTGTAAGCCATCTCTTCTCAGATGTGGAATGCAGTCCATAGACCAGACAGATAACAGCAGGGGATAATCTTCTTTCTATGAGAACAATGAAATCCCTGCCCCCCATGACAAGTTTTCAACTTTTTCCCTTATCTTAATTGAAGATTGTCCCTCTCTGCAATCTACCTGGGCACCTCCCTTCTGCTCTGGCTGAGCAGTGTTACATCAGTAAAAGGAGCGGGAGGGGGACACTTTGTCATTGAATTACTCTTGAACTACAGCTCTGACAGAATTGAAATAACACTCTCCAAGGTCCAAATACTATGATTAATTAGAGCTGGTTTTATTACGAAACATTACTATCCCTTTAAGACCTATATTCCAACTGCTGGTCATAAATGTTATCACTTGTTGTATCATACAGATTGATGTTAAAGTCTATTGTGATTTTTTCAGCCATGGTAAAACCAGTGATACATTAGGAACTGCAATGGAATCCAGGCCTAAACCAACATCTTTATCTTTATTAATAATTATGTGTTTTAGAGGAATTGTGTTTTATGCCATTGAGGATGTGGTGAAAATGATGATATATAATGAAATTCAACTTTAAAGCCTTAATTATATTTTTGTTTGTTTTTTTACAGAGGTTATATGACCACCCAGACTCAGAACATTGTCAGCGGAGTGCTTTTTGGCACTGGCCTGTGGGTGGCGCTTATTGCTACAATGCGCTATTCTCTGAAGATGCTCCTGTCCTACCACGGATGGATGTTTGCTGAGCATGGAAAACTCTCCACCACCACCAGGATCTGGATGGTTAGTAGACCTTGAATGTCACTTACTGGAATAGTGAAAGAAACCTACCTGTCAGCGCTTAACCCTTTGATTGTCATAGGGGTACGCAACACATTGCAAAGTAATGCGTTGTGTACCCCTCTGGCACTCAAAGGGTTAAAATAAATGTGACAATTGAATAACTAATGGGTTGTAAATCAACTACAGCAGATAGGACAACTTTCAGATAAATCCTGTTCATGCTTTACATATATCATTGACTTTTGTCTCTAGGGGTCATAGCAGAAAGTAAAACGGTGAGCAATTCTGTTGTAAATCAAGCACAGAATGATGGACAAATGAAAATTCCTATTGAGTTAAACCTCTGAGTGCCACAGAGGTACCCAAAACATCATGCGTTCGATATCTCTCTGGAGCTCAAAGGGTTAATTGAGGCATTTAACCACTTGAATCGAGGTCTCAGATGCATTACAATACCAGGGCAAAGCAAACACTGAGCAATTATTGGTCAAAACTGCAAAATATTTACAAAATGTTGTTACAAAAAATAATATTTACACAATTAACCTCTTGTAAGGAGGGCCAGATTTACATCTCAGGGGCCTGTAGGCACAGAAATCTGAAGCACCCCCGCCCATTGGCCATCTCCACTGGACACCTCCACAATGCTCCAAATCTCCACATTACTCTCCATATCCATATTGCCCTCACATCAGCTCCAACTTGCTCTCACATTACCCCCATCTTCTCCACATTGCCCCCATCAGCTCCAACTTGCCCCCACATTGCCCCCATCAGCTCCAACTTGCCCCCATCAACTCTGTCCCCATCAGCTCCAACTTGACCCCATCAGCTCCAACTTGCCCTCACATTACCCCCATCAGCTCCAACTTACACCCATCATCTCCACATTGCCCCGTTTCCTACCTCCCTGGTGGTCCAGCAGCAGGAGAAATCTGTGCCTGCTTCTGCACAAACCTGCAGTTCCTGTTGATCCCGCGTGGTCTACTCTTTAGGAATGCAGAGCGCTGGGAGATTATGTCATCTCCCAGCGCTCTGAATTACTAAAGAGCCACTGAGGGAGCAACAGCAGGATCTCACCGGGCGGCAGGCAGGCAGCAGGTATTTATTATTTATTTTTATTAAAAAAAAAAAAAAATAATAATAATTGATTCCAATGATAGGCGCCTCTCTGTGGGGTGCGCCTGTAGGCAGATGCCTACTCTGCCTTATGGCAAATCCGGCCCTGCTTGTATGCACAGCTGTGTACAGAGCATTACAAACAATATGTTGACAACTTTCCAACATGCATGGGCTAAAACAACCCATTTAAATCCACTGGAATTTAAATTGGATCCACATAGTGCAGTTGTTTTGCCAAGGAAAAAATTGTTCCACTTTATTGAAGCAGTGCCTTAAAAACCCCTTTAGTATTCAAGGGATCTAAAATACCATTTTAAAGTGGACGTGATTTTTTTTTTTTTCTTTTCCATATTTGAAAATGACATTCAAAACTGCCTATGTGGGACGTTAGCCAAAAATCCAGTACTTAAATAGTTTAAGAGCTATTCACACTGTTTTATTTCTTGAAAAGTAAAAGTGAAAGTGTCTCAATGCAGCTCAGGACTTAATTAACATGTTAAATATCATTGAAAAGCTTTTATTGGCATATGAAACCACACTAGCATATATTAGAATATGGTAATTGGTATGAATTTCTCCTAATCTACACATTTGCTTGTCTTTTGACCAGTACGACTCATAGGCATTTTTTAATGAAGTTTTCAGATATGGAAACTTGAATCAAGCTAACAGGTCCACCTTAACTCCGTAGAAATGTTAATTTGTTCCCTGTGGTGCAGATGGCTTGCTTCAGAATTGCTCTACTTTTGCTTCCGTGCATATGGCTCTATGATCCATATTTCTACATGTAAACCGGCGTTATTCTGGAGTAAACACACTTCACCATAGGAGGAGACACACAAATTCCTGTTAAAGGGATAGTAATACTTTATTATTACTATCCCCCATATTGTAGGTATTTGTAAAATGATTTAATAGCCCCCAGGTTCATCTCTCAAACCTTTATGGTTTGTGTGATAACTGAAGGTAAAGTTCCCCCCTCCCTCCCCCTTCCCTGAAGTCAGCGTTGTACTGACTGCAGGGGAAGTCTGTCGTATGACAGGGTTGCGGCTCTGCAGCTGAGCCGAGATCGCGTTAGTGAAAAATAATTATTTCACTGAAACGGTCTTCTACATGTGCTTGGTTTGTGCTTGGTTTGCAAGCACATGTAGAAGACCGTTTCAGTGAAATAATTTTGTCACTAACTTAATCGCGGCTCTGCTGCAGAGCCGCATGATGAAAGTCAGACCGGATATCCCTGCAGTCAGCACAATGCTGACTTCAGGGAAGGGGGAGGGAGGGGGGAACTTTGCGTTCGGTTAGCTCTCAAACCATAAAGGTTTGAGAGATGAACCTCGGGGCTATTAATTTATTTTGGAAATACCTACAATATGGGGGATAATAAAAAAGGATTACTATCCATTTAAATTGGGATTTGAATCCCTTGAATGCTAGAGAGGTCTCCAATGCAGTGCTTTGTAATACATTGGAGTCCTCTCTAGCATTCAAGGGGTTAAAAAGCTCTATTCCAGTGCATGCAAATTTAGGAATTTTTATTTTTCCCCTATGGCACAGTTGGTTTACTCCAGAGTAACTCCAATTTGTGCTGATAAATATGAGCATAAATGTCTACATGCTTTGATTTTCTGAATTTTGCATTTTGCAGGGAATGGTGAAACTCTTCTCTGGACGTAAGCCGATGCTGTACAGTTTCCAGACCAGTCTTCCCCGCCTTCCTGTGCCACCTGTTAAGGACACTGTTAAACGGGTACGTAACTTGTTCTTCTGGGGAAAAACACCATGGACTTGGTTCAAAAAGTGGAGGATTCTGGGGATAACCGACTTCATAGGGGAGAAATGAAAGCATTCTCGTTGATACAAATGGAACTTTTAACCACTTTGATGCTAGCCAAAGCATTGCTTGTCTAGCATTCGGGGGGATAAAAGCCTCAATGAGAATTTTTTTATTTCTACTCTGTGGTGCAGGTGGTTTGCCCCAGAATTCCTCCAGTTTACCCACATATAACATTGTGTGTTCTTAAAGGCATAGTATTGCTTAAAATGGGAAATATATATAGCAGGATTTATCCTCCTGAGTAGGCAAGGACACTCCTATTGCTGATAAACTTTGGAAGTTATTGCAGCTGAAGCATACATTTTTGTGTGCAGTGTGTATATAACAGGACTTTTACAGTAGAACTGTTACTACAGCAGTCTATGGAGGATTATTGTCTCTGTTGTGGAACAGTCCTGTGACAAACCAGCTGCACTGTAGTGGACAAATAAAAATACCAATTTAATTGAATGGAGATTTTAACTGTTTGAATGCTAGAGAGGAGTCAAATGCATTGTTTCACAATGCACTGGAAACCTATTTAGAATTCAGGGTGTTAAGAAGTCCTCTTTAAATGGATGTGCATTTTGGGAATGTTTATATGTTTCTATGAAATTACAACACAGTCAATGAGAGAAACTATAGGCTTTAGATATAAACGCAAACCAACTGCACCATAGGGGACACCAGGACCGTCATGGGTAGATTCCACTTAAGAACCCATGACGGTCCTGGACCATCATGGTATAAATGATAGCAGCGTTCCTCTGAGCACGCTGCTATCATTTATTCCAGCCTGAGACTGAACGCACCGGTGTCTCAGCCCTTCTCAGTTGTGCCGGGTCATGTGATCGCTGAAGCAGCGATCACATGTACCTGCATTCTCAATGAATGAGACAGTGTGATTCACACGCTGTCTGAGTCTCTCCTCAACCCTTCTGTCCCTTACCAGCAAAGTAAGGGACAGAGAAGCAGAGAGGAGACACCTATTGGAGTAAAATAAAGCAGCAGCTGGGGGTATTAACCCCTTCACTGCTGTGCTGGAGACTGGCTGTTAGCAGGTCAATTTTTAACCTGCTAAAATCACTTTTGTTTTTTTTTTTTTAAAGACACAACACAATTTTTTTTTTTTTTTTTTTTTGCAAAAGAAAAATGTATTTAAAAAAAAATATGTCCATTACCAAAAGTGGAAGTGTGATTGTTGTGGAGCCATGTAATACATTTATACACACCGCCAAATGTAATCAATAATTAGGGTGGGATAAAGGGACATGGGTATTTTCACCCAGGGGGACAGTGCCCACTTAAAACTGCCCATTTTGTAGGTATGACTGACCGGTCATACCTTTCATACAGTCTCCATAAAAATGTAACCCATTGCGCCCAAATGATCTCACGAGGAAAAAAAATTGTGTTTTTTTTACATTTTTTTTTACCGTTTTCTTTAATTTTACTAAAATAAATGGTGGGCTAGCCATATAAGTGTGGTATCAAAATAAAAGCCCTATTTGTACGTAAAAAAATGGTATATAATTTTCATGGGTAAAATAAAGTACTTAGAGGGAAAACACTGTTGAACAAAGACATCGTCAAAAGGTCAGAATTGCTCCGGTCCTTAAGTGAAATCCACCTCAGATTTTCCCGGTCCTTAAGGGGTTAAACTGGCTTCTCCTTTTCTAATATCTTGTCTCAGAAGAGTCCAGATTTGCCAATGTTATTTTACTTTTTCTTGTATTCTTCACAACCATCAAGGAGCAAAATGAGAGCAATCACAAAATAAATGAATCCCATTATTTGCTGGTGTTCAGGTGCCCACTGCGTGCCTAATCAGGTGCCCACTGTGTGCCTAATCAGGTGCTCATAGATCCATGTGTCCCTAATCAGGTGCACTCTATGCAATAGACACTTGACTAGCTTCACAGTGTATGGTTAATCAGTTGTTCTTTGATCATGAATAAGAAACAGGACCTATACAGTACAATATTGTGACAGGAATTTTTACACACATTTAAAGGGAAAACTATGTGATAACATTAGAAACTTTTTTTTTAAATGCCTAATTCAAACTCATTTGCCCTGATTTTCAAAAATGCCAAAAAAATGATCATTCTGCTTCAGGGGTATCTTCACACTAATAATAGTCATTATTCAGCACTTATTTTGGGTCAAAGGGATTGCTGGAGACATTAATGAAGGATTATATCAGATCTGATTTAACAAGCTTTTTTCTGATGGAAAGATTATATTAAGGTTTTATTCTACATGCTTTTATAGGAAAAAGCTGAACGATGGTAAGTTTTTGAAGTTGTTGTGTAACCTTTATTTCTAAGGCACCTAACATTCTACCCGCTTTGCTTAGCATATTTACATATTTGTTTGTATTTAAGGGTTTGATTTTGAGAATGTATCCCATTGAGTGCAAGAGAGGCACACAACGCATTGCGCACCCCTGTCACTCAAAGGGTTAATTAAAATTTTGGGTTAATTTCTCACTAAAGGCAAGAATACTTGCTTTGTGAACTTGAGCAAGTGCTTTTAGACATTTGTCTTCAGACACTTGAAAGGGGTTTGGCTCACTTAGTGTGGAGTTTAGCCCTCCTGCTTCTTGCCAGCTCTTGTTGGACTACAAGTCCCATCATCCTCAGGTGTCAATGGCCAGCATAGGTTAATGGGAATTATAGTCCAATAACAGCTAAAGAGTAAGAGGTTTACTAGCCCTGGAAGCAACTTGAGGAATCCTCATTAGAGAAAGATTTAGGAGTACTGATAGACGATAGACTTCACAGCAGTGTGCAGAGTCACTCAGCTGCTGCAAGAGCAAATAGAGAACTAGCCTGTATAAAAAGAGGTGTAGATGCAAGGTATGCTAATATTATCCTACCTCTGTATACATCCTTATTTAGGCCTCATCTAGAATATGGAGTACAATTTTTGGCACCAGTTCTTAAAAAATACATTGTTGAAATGGAAAAAGTGCAGAGACGTACTTCAAATGTGATAAAGGGATTGGAGGATCTGAGTTATAAAGAGAGACTAGTCAAACTGGGTTTGTTAGAGAAGAGACATCATAGGGGTGGTATGATTACCATTTACAAATACATTCAAGTTCAATACAAATAACTAGCCAATGAATTATTTATGCAAAGAGCTGAGCTAAAAACAAGAGCTCATCCATTAAGACTAGAGGAAAGGCGCTTTCAACTAAAACAAATGCAGGGATTCTTTACAGTAAGGGTGGTAAAGCTATGGATTTCTTTGTCTCAGTATGTGGTACTTGCAGATAATGCAACTGCATTCAAAAAAGCAATGGATGCCTATCTAGCACAGAACAATATTGACAATTATGACAGATGGCTACAAAGCAGATAGGATGTTGATCCAGGGAACTATCTGACTGCCATTTGCAGTCAGGAAGGAATTTATTTTACCCACTTGGGACTAAATTGGTAATGCCTTCCTCTTGATCTACAGGGGTGTTTTGGCATGGGCTGAACTTGAAGGACGCATGTCCTTTTTCAGCCTCGTCATCTAAGTTAGTACTTCTAGCCTATTAAGACTCATGAATTTCTCTGAAGGCCTGCACAATTTTCCACCATAAAGCAACTTTCTGCCCTGCCACACTTTGTGATAATGGGTATATGTGTTCAATACTCCTACAGCCCAAATCATTTTTGCCATGGGTGAACATAAGAATGCAACTGCATGACCATTTCTAGAAGATGACTCACTCTTGTTGCTCTGATGTTTTTTTGAGAGATAAAAGTATTTGTCTGTTAAAATGCACAGCTAATCAAGCTTGTGTGTGCGCGTTTGAAAGCTTAAAAAATTAATTGTAGAAATTGTATAATGTAGTACAGCTGCAACTTTGGTTACCCCTTTGACATGAATCAGTATGACTGGATTTTCCTCTGGAGCACAAATCGGAGATGGCCAGTGAGTGAGTGTCATAGCATAAAGATCCCAAAAGATGTCTCAAATGGAAAACTACAACAGGCGTCCCTCAGAGGCATTACCTCTAGCACCAGATTTGTTCTCTGGTACAGTGGGAAGAGGAGATAATTACAGTCTATCACACGACACACCTTATTTTCACCCAAAAAAGTACACATCCTCTTTCTGTTGCCTTGCAGCTACATATCATTACACTTGCGCTGTTCCACCATAACCCTTTGGGTGTTAGAGAGGTCTTTCATTGCTTTGGGTTAAAGGTGATCTCTCACCCTATAAATGTTAGGCTTACTAGGTACAGCATATAGCAATAGTGATTAAAATGTTATTTATTTAAAAAACAAAAACATTATTTGTGCTAAAATGATTGATTACATACTGTCCTGCGCCCTACTTCCGCATACACTGGTCTTGCCGCAGTTTGCCGCACTGCCTCTGCTCCTTCCCACTACCAGCCTCCTCCAATGACGGAGGCTTTCTGTCTGTAAGCTGGAGCGCTGTCATTGGCAGAGATCGATATATAGCCAATGAGATCGCTCCAGGCAGAAAGCCTCCTTCATCGGAGGAGGCTGGGTAATGGGAAGGGAGCAGAGGCAGAGCAGCAAGACCAGTGTATGCGGAAGTAGGGCACAGGGCAGTATGTAATCAATAATTTTAGCCCAAATGGTGTTCTTTATTTAAAAAAAAAAACAAAAAAAAAAAACGTTTTAATCGCTACATACTGTACATAATAAGCCTAACTTTTATAGCGGTGAGAGGGCTACATATGTCACCCATGGAGTGTATCTGATTGCCATTCACTACTCTACACCTTGTGTGGTCAACAACTCCAGTCATCCTCATTTGCCCATTTGCTACCTGAGTCTGTAACCCCCTACACTGCAGGGAGTTTGTCCTACAACAGCTGAAGTACAACAAGTTGCCCAACTCTCATAAATACAGGTCATCATCTCCATTCCAGTTTCACTCAGTAACTTTTAGGTGCCTTTGGAACACACCTGCTTTGCCTTATGGCGAGGGTGTCCAGGTTCTGTCCTCAAGAGCTACCAACAGTTCAGGAGCAACTCATCTGCATCAAAGAAGACAAATAAACCTTTCCATTGATTCTAAAAGAAATGTTATCTCCTTGAATGCTAGAAATGTTTCCAACACACTGCTTTGCAATGCATTGAAAACCTTTCTAGCATTCAAACGGTTACGTCCAACTTGTTGTTTTCTCCCTCCCTATTGTGCAGTTGGTTTGCCCCAGAATTGTACATCTTTTGCTTTCTGCATTACACCCTTCTATTCCTATAATAGTTGCGCAACATGTGTAAATCTCATTGTTCAGCAAAACATGACAAGTCTAAGCAGTTAGGTAAACACAGCAGGTGGACCATTCACAATTTAGCATTTACACATACACTGAACAGACAGATGGTATTGTTAGTCATCTTTGAAGTGCATTGCAAAACGATTGCTTATTATTTTGCACTTATCTGTGCTGAACAAATATCATGTGAAGAAAGTGTGTCCAAGAGTCATACTTATTATTAAAATGTTAAATATTTTAATTTATTCACGAATGCTTTGTTTTCAGTAAATCTTTTGGGTTATGGAATGCTTGGCATCCGTATGCACGGGCTGCTTGCAGCAGGACAATCCTGCGCTGAAAAAAAATAATTGTCATTTCTTCTACTTTCTTCTTGTACTAACTATGGTTCTTTGTCATTTTAGTATTTGGAATCTGTTAAGCCACTCACGGATGCAGAGCAGTTTAAGAGAATGGAAGGTCTTGCCAAAGATTTTGCTGTTAATCTGGGACCAAGACTCCAGTGGTACTTGAAGCTGAAATCTTGGTGGGCCACCAATTATGTAAGTTATTGGGAATACTTTTGCATCATCAAAGGGAGAGTACAGGGTCAGAAGAAATTCCTTTTAGGTGCAGGGATAGCTCAAGCTGGCAACAGTAATGACTTAGTCATTGCGGCGTCTTCATTACTGTAGCATATTTACTCTTCCAAAGAAGTCACTGTTTTTCTTCAAACAAGATGATGTCACTGATTGTTTTGGTGCTCATAGGATATCCCCATAGAGCCACTGTGATCCTGTGTCTGCGGCACTCAGCTGTAATAGCAACAGTGCCACCTGGCTGCAAAATCTGTTGAATACAAACTATCAGAAAAATGTTGTTATCTTTTTAATGACTTTTGAAATAAACCTCTCCAAGCATTGGGTTTTATTTTACTCTATATGAGATACACAATAACATATTTTTCATAATTATGATGGCTGTTAAAGGAACAGTAACACCTTATAAATAATAATAATAATTTGTGATTTTTATAGCACTTTTCTCCTGTGAGACTCAAAGCGCTTTACAAATCTATAAACAGACATAAAATTTAAGGGTTCCTTGAGGTCACATGAGTTGACTGAATGCCTGATAAAAGAGATGGGTCTTTAGCTTTTTTTTTTAAAGTCTGTAATGATGGTGCCTCTCTGATTGAGGATGGTAAAGAGCCCCAGAATGTGGGGGCAGCGTGGCTGAATGCCCGGGAACCTGAGGTTGTCTTTATTCTGGGCACTGACAGGAGGGATCTGTTGGCTGACCGCAGTGAGTGGGATTGAATATAGGGTGTCAGGAGCTCTTTCAGGTACTGTGGGCTTTGATTATTTAAGGCTTTGAAGGTCAGTAGGCCAATTTTAAAATATGTTCGCCATTTAATTGGATGCCAGTGCAGGGAGTGGAGAATGGGTGTTATGTGACATGAGCAGGTTTTATTGGTCAGTAGTCTGGCCGCTGCATTTTGTACTGTCTGTAGGCGATGGAGTTCTTTTTCTGGGAGGCCCAAGTAAAGTGCATTACAATGACCCACTTACCCTAATCTTAGCAGGCAATTGTAATAGCAGCTATGAGTCATTTTCTGTGTGGACTGGTCCTTCTAAATGTATCTTTAACTCCTTATGGACCAGAGAGGTGTGCAATGCATGCTTTGAATACTGTTCTGGTCCTTAAAGGGTTAATTAATGCTGGATGATATGTCCTCTGAGGCATATATGATCTGCTGTCTCTGGACTCCATGACCCAAACTCCTGTTTTTGGTAGCTTTCATTGACAAATGTGTAATGCCTTGGAGTCCTGCAACAAGGAATCATGTCTGCCTTTGTGGACATGATATCCAGTACTAATTAACCCCCCCTCGGAGGGTTGCAAAGTCAGTGTGAAGCAGTTCATTGCTATTCCTTCTTGTTCCTATGAGTAAAGATTAATTTGTGAGAAACAAGCCACACAATTGGTTCAAAGTGGCCAATAGGATTTTCTGTCCAGATTAAGATAATCGTGGTTTATTATTCAGAGGTGTTAGTCACTTTTCACAAGGACGACATAGTTGCAGTGAAATGAGGCGTGAGATGTAAATCATTGTGTCCTATGGGACATTACACACAGGCAACATGTGATGTGATTTTTAGACAAACACAACATGCTGTAAACTTCCTCCAGCAGTGGAGTTATATAGGTACCAGTTTGTAGTATGGGTTTCAGTGAATCACATTGAAATCTCAGAGGTAGCTTTGTTTTGCCTGCAAATTTTCCACCTCTGTTTAAACTGAGAAATTGGGATCCTGGAAAAACTGTGTTACACTGTAGCACTAAAAATGCATGATTTTCAGTTGCTACAAAAGTTGGCAGTGTAAAAGAACATTAAAGGGATAGTAATGTCAGAAAAAAAGTATTAACTATATGGTATATACAATTAAAGGAGGGTACTTGCACTTATTTGTATCTCTCAAACCGTTATGGTTTGAGAGATATAGGAAAATAAAGTTCTCTGCTTGACAAGCTGTAAAGCTGTCAGAAGCAGATTCTGGTTGCTTGACCAGATGTGGCTCTTCAGCAGTACCGATATAACGATATCTAAAGATAAATACTTAATTTGGAACTGTCTAAAAAGTGTGCCTGGCTTGATAGCACACTTTGTAGACCGTTCCAATGAAGTATTTATTTCTAAATAGCGTGATTTCAGCTCTGCTGAAGAGCCTCTGTCTGGTCAAATGACTGGAATCTGCAGCTGTCAGCTAGATGGCAGACTTGAGTAAAACAGCCAGGAAAAGGTAACTTTAGCAAGTTATATCTCTCAAACCATAAAGGTTTGAGAGATAAGACTTACATTGATGTTAATTTTTTTTAATGTCTACAATATTAAATCAACTTAAAATTAACCATTACTATCCATTTAATGGCTTCAACAGCCTCCTTCAACAGTACTGTCCACTGTGCTGTAAACTCACCTTTCTCCTGTGTTCCACACAAGATTCCAGTACAGGAGGTGTGTGTGTCTCTGAGTTCCAACCTATGTGAACTCCTGCTGAATATTTCTGTCTGGTTCCGACATGGGTTGGAAAGTCGTTGGAGGTAGCGATAAACATTACACCCTCCAGCATCCTTCATGTGAAAGGGTCTTAAGTGTTCCTTTAATTATATTGATGTTCCATGGAACAGCAATTAATTGCGTGGTTTTATGGCAGATACTTTATCACATGTTATCACTTTACCAGCCCCCTGTGTAGTAAGCTCACATTTCTTTTGTATTCAAGAGATGAACCTGAACCAAGGGGGGGGGGGGGTTTCTGGGAAAAGTCCCACAGGAGCGCTGGGTTAATATTATTGGTTGGCACCTATGTGGGTCAACCATTCCCCGAATGAGCATTGTAACCAGTCATATAGAAAAAAGATGGAATGGGACTCATATGCAGTAGTAGATAATATAATAAAAGCAATTTATTTTAGGCTACATATGGCAAACAGACATAACAAATACACCCGCTTTCACATCTGAAATGATGAAATGAGATGTGAAAGCGGGTGTATTCGTTATGTCTGTTTGCCATATGTAGCCTAAAATAAATTGCTTTTATTATAATATCTACTACTGCATATGAATTCCATTCCATCTTTTTTCTATATGACTGATTCCCCATATGAAGGAGACATTCTGGAGGTCTACCGAGAATTGGCACCGAATTATAATTGCGGAGTGGTGAGCAGTGGTGTCCTTTGACATTTTTCCAGGGGGGGGGCAAAGCCATAATATGACCCCCAGGCCAGCCAGTCTAGCCCCTTTATTTATATGGAGGGGGGTAATTGTAGGGGGGGGGCAAGTGCCCCCCTTGCCCCCCCCCTCCGGACGCCCATGGCTGGTGAGATGGTTTTGATTTACTCCTGATTTAAATATTGGTGCCGTTATTTTTTCTACAATGATCATTGTAACCTCCAGCATGAAAAGTATGCAGGCTTCCCCATAGACAACCATGTAGATCCGCATGCACTGTGTTGGTGTTGCCAGTGTGAAAGGGGCCAAAAGGGATGAATGTTTGCTGCAAGATTCATATAATAATTGCAAAGCAATGTGTTCGAGACCTTTATAGCATTCAGTAGGTTAAAATTAAAATTTGTCATTCTTTTTTCCTCTGTTTGTAAAATGAGTTTTGCATAAATAATTATTTAAAGTGTTTATCTGGATTAGCTCTTGCCTAATTTCCTTTTTTTTTCACTACAGGTTAGTGACTGGTGGGAAGAATATATCTACCTCAGAGGCCGTGGGCCAATCATGGTTAACAGTAATTACTATGCAATGGTAAGTCCATGTACCCTTTTTTTTATACAGCAACGTTTGGGGTGTCTGGGATTGTGGTGATCATTTTTTGTTTTGATTTAAAGGAATACAAACATTTTCATGTAGTTTAGTTCCTTGGGGAACATGTAGCTCTTTTGTTACAGCTGTTGATGGAGAGCTATGATTGGTCAATAGATCAATAGACCGTAATAGCAGTGACATCACCTGGTGAACAAAGTATAAAATTGTAGTACTAATATATATATAACTATACATACATGTTTTAGCTGTAATAACATTTGAATGAAACTTCTTGGCTATGGAAGTTCTCTTGTTTTACTGAAATTTACTTTTGGCTCCTACAGTGAGGAAAAAATTATTTGATCCCCAGCTGATTTTGCATGTTTTCCCACTGACAAAGAAATGATCAGCCTATAATTTTAGGTTTATTTGAACAGCGAGAGCCCGAATAACAACAAAAAAATCCTGAAAAACTAATTTCAAAAAAGTTATACATTGTTTTGCATTTTACTGAGTGAAATAAGTATTTGATCCCTTTGCAAAACATGACTTGGTACTTGGTGGCAAAACCCTTGATGGCAATCACAGAGGTCAGACATTTCTTGTAGTTGGCCACCAGGTTTGCACATATCTCAGGGTGGATTTTGTCCCACTCCTCTTTGCAGATCCTCTCCACGTCATTAAGGTTTCGAGGCTGACGTTTGGCAACTCAAACCTTCAGCTCCCTCCACAGATTTTCTATGGGATTAAGGTCTGGAGACTGGTTAGGACACTCCAGGGCCTTAATGTGCGTCTTCTTGAGCCACTCCTTTGTTGCTTTGGCCGTGTGTTTTGGGTCATTGTCATGCTGGAATTCCCATCCATGACCCATTTTCAATGCCCAGGCTGAGGGAAGGAGGTTCTCACCCAAGATTCGACAGTACATGGCCCCGTCCATCGTTCCTTTGATACAGTGAAGTTGTCCTGTTCCCTTAGCAGAAAAACACCCCAAAAGCATAATGTTTCCACCTCTATATATGACAGTGGGGATGGTGTTCTTGGGGTCATAGGCAGCATTCCTTCTCCTCCAAACACAGCGAGTTGAGTTGATGCCAAAGAGCTCCATTTTGGTCTCATCTGACCACAGCACTTTCACCCAGTTCTCATCTGAATCATTGAGTTATTTTGTGTTTGTCACCTTCTCACCAAGCTGCTTGACGATGGTCTTGTAGTCCATTCCAGCCTTGTGTAGGTCTACAATCTTGTCCCTGACATCCTTGGACAGCTCTTTGGTCTTGGCCATGGTGGAGAGTTTGGAATCTGATTGATTGCTTCTGTGGACAGGTGTCTTTTATACAGGTAACAAGCTGAGATTAGAGAGTGATCCTAATCTCAGTTTGTTACCTGTATAAAAGACACCTGGGACCCAGAAATTTTGCTGATTGATAGGGGGTCAAATACTTATTTCACTCAGTAAAATGGAAATCAATTTATAACTTTTTTGAAATGCGTTTTTCAGGATTTTTTGTTGTTATTCTGTCTCTCACTGTTCAAATAAACCTACCATTAAAATTATAGACTGATCATTTCTTTGTCAGTGGGCAAACGTACAAAATCAGCAGGGGTTCAAATAATGTTTCCCCTCGCTGTATGTTTGGGGGGATTTTATATACATCTATGTACATTCCCTATGTCACTGGCTCCTAAAGCTCTTAAAAAGCCAGCGTGGCTCCAGATGTCTTTTTATATTTTTGTCCAACGCTTCAGTAAAAAACATTCCTGTTGCTTTAAACTATTGGTTGCTCACGACATCTCCAAAGCATTGATTTGCAGTGCCAAGGGGTTACATTTTATTAGAGTTTTAATCTTATACATCTATATCTGCGAATGTTACAGCTCTCTCTGTCATATGCTAATATTATAAGTCTAATGCCTCCAGGATACCCAGAATTCATAGCTGTGCATCTTCAGCCATATCACTGGGACCAGCCAGGAACTTATTGTGATACACCCCTCTGGCCCTTAATTGGTTTAAAACTAGGGCCTGTATCCAAGAAGCACGGGACCACTCAGCACCCAGGCACCAGCTCCTGTGTTTATATTACCTGTATTCTTCCACTTTCAAAATGTTCCCATTCCCCTTGGATGCTAGAGATGCCGCCAACATATGACTTCAAAATGCATACTTTGGAGACCTCTTTGAATTCTATTCTGTCTGTGTCCAAGATTTTGACTGGTGTCAAATTATTGAACCTTAGGCCCCTTTCACAGGCGGGGGTGATTCCCCAACAGGCTGAGTAGGCAGCTGTGTAGAGATCCACATTTTAGAGGGGGGGCGCCTTAGCTGTGCCGGCCACACCCACATTCTGAATTATGGGTACAGCCAGAGCAATCGCAATGTCCCTGCGCCAGTTTTTCCCTTTTACTGGCTGCTATTTAAAGTGTTAGTAATGTCTAAAAAAAACTTGTTTGCATTTAGAAGAGCTTAAAAAAGCTGATCTAAATGCAAAAAAACGTATCTCTCATACAGCTATGGTTTAAGAGATACGGGCGTTTAAAGTTTGCTGTTTCCTACTGACAGCTGTAAAGCTGTCGGCAGGAGATTCGGTTGGTCGACACGGAGGCGCTTGAGAAGTGCCGAGATCTCGTTACTTACGCGGAATCCTTTCATTGGAATGGTCTAAAACGTGTGCCTAGTGTTCAGGCCTAGTGTTCAGGCAAACGTTTTAGACCATTCCAATGAAGGGATTCCGTGTAAGTAACGAGATCTCGGCACTTCTCAAGCGCCTCCGTGTCAACCAACACGAATCTCCTGCCGACAGCTTTATAGCTGTCAGTAGGAAACAGCAAACTTTAAACGCCCGTATCTCTTAAACCATAGCGGTATGAGAGATACGTTTTTTTGCATTTAGATCAGCTTTTTAAGCTCTTCTAAATGCAAAAAAAACTTTTTTTTTAGACATTACTAACATTTTAAAGGGTCATTATCGCCCCTATACAAGTTTACCTAATTGCCATCATGATATATTGCTAAGCTTTAATGTGTGTTTTTCTTGGAAATTTACATTATTAAAAATCTTCTGTACACTTCAGGACAGACTGCGGTTACAGATCTGTACCACAGTCTGTCAGTCTTCTTCTGTTCCCTCATCAACTATTGTCGCGTTCCAACCTCCTCTGATAATGGAGGAGTTCTCCATGTAAGCTGGCTGGAACGTGACAATAGTTGATGAGGGAACAGAAGAAGATTGACAGACTGTGGTACACAGCTGTAACCGCAGTCTGTGCGGAAGTAAGCGCAAATGTAAGAGTAAGCATTTAAAAAAAAAAAAAAAAAAAAAAAAAAAACACAGATTAAAGGGGAACATTCACCTTCACCAAACTTGTGACCGTATGATTTACTTAGTAAAACTAAGTAAGCTTTGGGGTTTTCTTTTAATCCATTTTACGTGGTGTTGAAGATATTAAGGCTTAAAATGTGCCACTTCCGGAATGAAGCCGCAGCACTTCCCACCTCCCTCCCAGCTGCCCCAGGGAGTGCGTTCACTCTTCCCTTTGAGGAGAAGTTTGGTGAAGGTGAATGTTCCCCTTTAACGCTTAGCTATATATCAGGATGGCAATTAAGTAAACTTGCACAGGGGTGATAATGCCCCTTTAATACCAATTGCTGATCTCCAAAGCGTTAGGCCAAGGGTATTTTCTGTGCCAGAAATCAATGAATGGGACTAGGGGTGGTGCCATGTGAAGAGTTTGGGTGTGGCCAAGGACAGAGCTAAGGGCACCTAGATTGCCTTGTGTAGATTCACCTGGGTATAAATACAGTCCTGTTCAAAGGGCAGCAACAAAGCTATTTTGAATCCAAGGGTAACATGCTGGACTATGGTGCCACTCACTGGCGACTATTGCCATGTATGAATGCACCAAAGTACAGCCTGTGGGCTGCTGGCCGGCCTTTGTCACTCCAGTGAATTATCAGCCCATATGTGTGGCAGCCAGTACTACTGGCTAGTGCTCACATAGACCGAACATTAGACATGCCTACTGTTATAATATGCAGTGGAATGCGGGATAAAGTGAAGATACTCAGGTGGCAACAGTCTAATGGTGGTGCATCAGTTATGTGAAAGAGGCCTGAAACAAGAGGGCAATTAACATGTTTGGTTTGGGTTTATAGTTTTGCTTATCTGCCATATTTCCTTTTAAACTGGATTATCTTATCAAAGTACCACTACAAGGGACGTGTTCTAAAACTGAGCTAAGACAGACCAAAGGGCACTAAACCAGTACACGAACGTAATGAGTAATCAAACCTAATGGTTTGTCCTTGCATTTTATTGATTCTTCAAAGGCAGAATGTTTTTCTTCACAGCAAACACAAACCATCCAATCAACTTACCACCAGTGTTATCAACTTCCAGCTTAAAAGGAAACTATCAGATTTTGTGAATCAGTTTGCATTTGAACACGGACTTAAAGGAACAGTGTAGAATCAATACAAGACTATTTTAAAGGGATAGAAATGTTTCACAAAAACAGCAGCTCCCAGTAATCTTAATAGTATTTGGGCCATGGAGTATTATTTCAATACTGGCGGATTTGTAGTTCAAGAGTAATTGAATTATAAAGTATCCCACCCCTTTTACCTAGTGTAAGCCACCTCCCCTCAGATGTGGAATTTGGTCTTAAGACCAGACAGCTCACAGCAAGGGACAATCATCTTACTGTGAGCTAAAGGAAAACCCTGCCTCACTTGACAGGTTTTTCCTTATGCTCACTGAAGATTGTCCCTCTCTGAGATCCATCCGGACAGTCTTGCAGCTTTGAGGTAAGCAGTGTTACATCAGTAAAAGGGGCGGGAGGGGGATATTTTATCATTCATTTACTCTTGAACTACAACTCTGACAGTATTGAAATAACACTCTCCAAAGTCCAAATACTATGAAGATTAATTGGAGCTGCTTTTATTGTGAAACATTACTATCCCTATAAATAGGGCTCAAAATTTCCACTCACCACTAGCCAATGGCGAGTGAAAATTTAGCCCTGGTGAGTAGAAATTCAGCACTGGTGGGTATTTTTTTGCTTGCATTGGCGAGTAACTTTTCAGGTCTGGCTAGTAGCAAAGGACTTAAAGGGATAGTAATACTTCGTTTTATCTTTATTTTATTTTGTAGGCATTAAAAAAACATGAAGAACGATATAAGTCTTATCTCTCAAACCTTTATGGTTTAAGAGATATTCACAAGCAAAGTTTCCCCTCCCGCCCCTTTTACCTAGTGTAAGCCATCTCTTCTCAGATGTGAATCTGGTTGTAAGACCAGACAGATAACAGCAGGGGACAAACTTCTTTGTATGAAAACAATGAAAGCCCTTCCCCCCCTTGATAAGTTTTTCAGGTTTTTCCCTTATCTTCATTGAAGATTGTCCCTCTGTGCAGTCTACCTGGGCATCTCCCTTCTGATCAGGCTGAACGGGGGGGGGGGACTTTGTTTGTGAATATCTCTTAAAGGGATAGTAATACTTGAAAATAATTGTATTTTATATTGTAGCCTTTAAAAAAACATGAAAAATGATATACGTCTTATCTCGCAAACCTTTATGGTTTGGAAGATATTCACATGTAAAATATTGTAAAATGCTCTTTTCCTGGCTGTTTCAGCCAAGTCTGCCATCTAGTGGACAGATTTGGAATTTGGTCCACAGAGCAACCGGCAGCTCTTTAGCAGTGCGAAGATCACGATCTTTGAAAATAACTACTTAATTGGAACTATCTACAAAGTGTGCCTGGCTTGAAAGCACACTTTGTAGACCATTCCAATTAAGAAATTCTTTTTAAAGATGGTGATCTCAGCACTTCTGGAGAGGCACAGCCGGTCCCGGACGGATTCCAAATCTGAAGGGTGGAGCAATGACGTCACTCCAGGGGAAACTTTACTTCTGAATATCTCCCAAACCATAAAGGTTTGGGAGATAAGACTTATATCATTTTTCAAGTTTTTTTAAGGACTACAACTTAAAATAAACTTATTTTCAAGTATTACTATCCCTTTAAACCATAAAGGTTTGAGAGATAAGACTTATATCGTTCTTCATGTTTTTTTAATGCCTACAAAATAAAATAAAGATAAAATGAAGTATTACTATCCCTTTAAAATTATAAGCCCTGCCTATAAAGATCAGTGTTTGTTTTCAGCGAAATGGGTTTGCCTTTAACTGTACCAGGTCCTGCAGTACATCTAATTACCAGGTAATTAATTTACTGCATTTTTATCAGTTTGAGGTCTTTATGAGGTTGTTGGATTAGTAGTGTATCATTCATATGGTAAAAAAAGAGTTGATTGCTTGTTTTCTTCCTGCCACACAAAGGGCTGTATGTTCAAAGTAAAAAGTGGAGAAGTTCTGGAACTAACCAATTGCACTATGGGGAAAATTAAAGATGCCTAAAATTCCCATTGATTTAAATGGTGATTTTAACTCCTTGAATCCTAGAAAGGTCTCAGACACATCGCTTTGCATTGCGTTGATGACCTCTCTAGCAGTCAGAGGGTTTAAATCACCATTTAAATAAGTGGGATTTTTCAGTTCTCCATATCAGTTCTCCATGTTTTTCTTTGAAATTATGAGTATGTCCTGGTGATGAAGTATAACGTCATTATGCTTGATATCCTTTACTCTTTGAGTGGCCAAGGGGGGTGCTCATCTCATCACAGAGCACCCCTCTCACACTGAATGCTTTAACACTTTGAGTGCCAGAGTGGTACGCAACAAGTTGCAAAGCAATGTGTTGCGTACCACTCTGGCACTCAAAGGGTTAATAGACTAAAGAGGTACAATTCTGGAGCGTAGCAACTGTGCCGTAGGCATGGGCATCCGGAGGGGGGGGGCAAGGGGGGCACTTGCCCCCCCCCCTACAATTACCCCCCTCCATATACATAAAGGGTTAGATGGGCTGGCCTGGGGGTCATATTATGGCTTTGCCCCCCTCTGGAAAAATGTCTACGGACACCACTGGGGCCCGTAGGGGACAAACACAATGTTTATTTCACCCCATATAAAGCATTTGATTTGTTCCATATTTATTCTTATTCAGATTCATGAATAAGGCCCTATACTAGAGGTATTTTTAAAATAGGAGTTTTGTAGTGCAATTCTGGTGTAAACAATCTGCACTATAGGAACACCCAAAAATTCCCCAGATTTCCACTGATTAAAATGTTGCTTTGTAACCCATTGATTAGGGTGACCAGACCTCACCTTTAACCAGGGACACACAGGAAATAGGCATATTTCAGGACTGCACCAAAATCAAGCAGCCCTGCAGTATGCTTTTTTCATATATGTCCCCAGTTAAAGTTCAGGTCAGGTCACCCTACCACTGAATGCTAGAGAGGTCTGTAATGCATAGTGAGGCAATGTGTTAAAGGCCCTGCTTATCATTCAGGGTTAAAATTTCCATGTAAATCAACTGAAATTTTTATTTGTCCCCTGTTATGAAGTTGTTTTTTTCCGAATTGCACTACTGCACTTCTTATACAAACAACCCTATCGTTCAAAAATTCAGTGAAGGCACTGGTTAACTGTTTGAGAGCCAGAGGAGCATGACACCCAAAGGCTTAACCCTTTGAGTGCCAGTGGGGTACCCAGCACATTGCAAAGCAGTGCGTTGCATACCTCTCTGACACTCAAAGGGTTAAAATCAGTACAAAAAAGGTTACCTAAAACACACCACACACAATGGCTACTCCTCTGGCAAAAAGATGATTCTTCCAGGCTGCTATATGTGCAAGTATACACTACTGTTCAAAAGTTTGGGGCACTTAGAAATGTCCTTGTTTCTGTTATGGGAGCAGCTTGACCGTATGGTACGTAAGAAGTGCCCATCAAACCAATCCAAATTGTGGGAGGTGCTTCAGGAAGCATGGGGTGAACTCTCCTCACATTACCTCAACAAACTGCCAACTGGAATGTGAAAAGTCTCTGAGACTGTAATTGCTGCAAATAGAGGATTCTTTGACAAAAACAAAGTTTTACAATTAATATTTAAATTCATAATCCTTATTTCTAACCTTGTCAACTTCATCATTGTATCTCCTATTCATTTTGCAACTCATTTGATGAAAAACAATGGTTATTTCTAAGTGACTCCAAATTTTTGAACAGCAGTGTATGTAGTAAAAAACAATTTCATATAAACAGTGAATGGATAGAAGTGAAATTACATGTTTCTAAACTAATGTCTTTTCATCTGGACACTGGAAGAAAGGAGGAAAACCTACCACTACGCGGGTTTAAGTACCCCACACACATTTGTTGATGGTTTAATTTTGTTTTTATTAGTTATTATTTTTGCCCATTTGTAATATGCAGTGCTTGTGTTTTTGTAGGATTATTTGTATGTGTTGCCAACCCATATACAAGCCGCTCGAGCTGGCAATGCCATTCATGCCCTACTGCTCTACAGGAGAAAACTGGACAGAGAAGAAATTAAGCCGGTATGTTATATTAAAACATTTTGTCTGTCTCCGAGAGTGGGAAGAGTATGGGTATATCTGGTAAAAGAATGAGGAATCCAGATGTGCACTACTTCAGTTTCTGTACAGATGTCACTTAGGGAAGTGCAATGGGCCTTATGTATTAAAGGAGCAGTAAACTTTTTTTTTTTTTTTTTTTTATGAAAACACATATTTTACAGAGCATTTCCTGATGAATAAAATAAGGTCACTCCTACTGCTGTCAGATGTTTTATTCAAAATTTACAGCAGTTCAAGTAATCAGGAAGTGAATTTACTGTGTTTACTTCCTGAACGTTCTAACTGACAGGAAGTGACAGGCAGTTTCTATCACATTCTGAGGAGAACTGTATGTCTCTGGCTATTCTGACTTTTCTCTCCGTTAGAATCTAACAGGAAATCTAATTAGAATTTGACCACTTGAGTGCACTGCTAATGTAAAAAAACATGGGTTTAAACTGTAATAACTCTGGAAATATAAATCTCTCGGCAGTGGGGGTACCCTTATTTTACTCAATAGGAAAATCCCTACAATATATATTTTTTCATAAAAAAGTTTACTGCTCCTTTAAACCAAGGGGGGAATTGGGGGACAAACCAACTTCGCCATAGGGGATAAATAAAATTGCTGATTGATTTAAATGGGGCGTATAACCCTAAAATGCTAAAGAGGTCACCAACATATTGCTTCACAATGCATTGGAGACCTCTCTAGCACTCAAGGGGGTTAAAAAGCCTCCTTTAAATCAACATAATTTCCTCTATAATGCATCTGGTCAACAGCAGCATTTCTCTTCGTTACCATTTTTACATAACAGACGGCCCAATTCATTTATCACACCACTGTTGGTGCAGTCTGTAGATGCCCATTCATTTCCAATGTTTTTGCACTGCAAACTGCTGCTTCAGTCAGAAGGAAATTTACAGTTATTGGAATAGTAATGTTTTATTCTAACTCATTTCAGTCGTACATTTTAATTAATTTATTTTGCTAGCTCTCCTTTTCTTTAAAGAGACCCAGTAACCTTCAAATGACTTTGGGGAATTTGAAAAATACTTTAAAATGGCCTATATGTTGTATTAGACATTTTTTATTTAGAAAGTTAGTTTTTTAGTTATTTAGTTTGATAAATTATGCTAATTAAGGCATGCCATGCAGTCCCTCCCTGTCTTAGCCCTACATCGCATCCCCACGTATGGATATGTTACCACTTCAGTGCTTGGGGAGGTAAGAAATGCATTGTTGGGCAGTGTCAGGTGTGTGGGGAGGTAAGACAAGAAATGCCTTCACGGCACAACTTAATTAGCATACTCTATAAATCTAAAACAAAAACTAATTTTCAAACTAAAAACTATTTAAAGATATTGGTGATTTTGAAAGTGCTTTCAAAATCATTGTTTTTTATGTGATAACAAGTTGAACAGCCCGTTACACGGGCCACAGTGCCTCAGGCAGCCGGTCGCGGTGCAGTCACACAGTGGAGACTGCCCGCGCCTCGGCTGATACAGAGCCTCTGGCAGCGGGTCGCGGGGCAGTCACACACGGTGGAGACTGCCCGCGCCTCGGCTGATACAGAGCTGGACGCTCCTTCGGAGCGCCCAGCTCTGTATCAGCCTCGGCGCGAGCAGTCTCCACTGCGTGTGACTGCCGCACGCGCAGCAGTATCTACTGCGCATGTCGGGCGTTACACACAACTTGGCGAATTATTATATAGGATGTCCATTTAATTCTGTTCGCTCACCATGGATTAGCTATTCTATTTTTTTTTTCATTGTGAATGATGTGAGCTCCCCCTACCTGCCATACATAAAAACAGAAAATTCTATCTATAAAGCAGGTGTTTCCAAACTTTTTCCTCAAAGGCCTTTTTGATAAAAGTACAGTGAGTGACTTGAGGGTTTAATGGCATTATAAATGCACATGCTCAAAACAGTATATGCAATATATAGATAGGCTAATAAGGTATCTTCTATTTGGCCTCTTAAGTAAATGTGGTTTTTATAAGTTCCTGTATGCTATAGGTCTTTCATGCTGAATGAAACAAGCATACTCCCATTTCTGATAGCTGTTTTATTCAAATGTTATAACAGTTCAAATAATCAGGAACTGAAATACTGTTCATCTACTTTCAGATAGTTCTAATTGACACCATCACTCGGCAGTTTCTATCACATTCTACAGAGACACTGTTAATGTAAAAGCCGAGAATTTAAACTTTAATAACACTAGAAGTATGCATCTCCCAGCAGTGGGAGTACCCTTGTTTTACTCAACAGGAAAATACTTACAGTATTTATTTTTATTTTCGTTAAAAGCTTACCGCTCCTTTAAACGGACATGCTAAGCATTAAATGTCGGTGTCATAGCTAAAAATCATTCATTGATTATTATGTTTTGCAGCAAGCCACTTTTTATTATTTAACAGACTTTGCATGAAGAGCCAGTTTCTCCATGACTAAGGGCCACAGATGGTCATTGGGCCTTAGCTTGGACATTCCTGCTGTAAAGGATCAGTAGATGCTCTCTGTTCACTCTTCATCAAATGACTACTACATTTGAATAGAGTGAGACACAGACACATAGGGAGGGATTCACTAAGTGGTGATAAAGTGGTCATAAAGTGGAGATGACTTCTCCAGTTTATCACTTCTCCAATTCCTATGTTATTCTATGGAGCCTATTCTCTAAGATTTCTTCAGCTTTTGAAGATCTTCGTGCATAGGCTCTATAGAATAGCATAGGAACTGGAGAAGTGATATAACTGGAGAAGTCATCTCCTCTTTATCACTGCTTAGTGAATCTCCCCAGTACAGTTCCTGTGATTCTTTTACATACAGAAGAGTTGCAGACAATTTACAGACTGCTGGTAGAGGGTGCTCACATCATTGAAAGTGGAAGGAAAATATCTGAAATAGAGGATACAAGATAAGCATACGTAAGTAATGCTTTCAAGTATAATATTGAAATGCCCAAAGTTAAAATAAAACACTTATTCGTTTCACTCCATAAATATTGCAGGCTTCTCCAATGCATTGCAAGGCAATGAGCTGGAAATGTCTCCAGCATTTAGGTGGTTAAGAGGGTTACATATGTAAAGGTTGGCTTCTTAGGGCCATATTAGGCTAAAAAGGAGCAATGCTGGAGCAAACTAGCTGCACTGTAGGGGACAATTTAAAGTCCTCAATTATTTAAATGGGGCTTTTAACGCTTTAAATCGCAGAGAGGTTATAGACCCCTAGCATTCAAGAGTTTAAAAGCCCTATTTAATCCTTAGAGTGCTAGAGAATTATCCAGCAATGCTGGATACCACTCTGGCCCTCAAAGGGTTAAATTATGGCAAATTAGTATTTCTCCTTTGGTTCAGTTGGTTTGCTACATAAATACGATTCTTAGGCTAACTTGACGTGGGTGACTTGGCTGACCTTCCTTTTGCCTCAAGCCAAGCCACACAGGCTTACTTACCTCTGAACACCTGCATTTCTCCCATGGGACATAGCAACACCTGGGAACTTCCTCATCTTGAGCCTCTGGAGAGGACTCATGTGCTGCTTACCAGGGGGATGTCAGTGACGTGATTTGTGTCATAAAGGGGGCAGGGCTTACTTGGGTGTGAGGCTTAATCACCTTTGTGTCATAAAGTGGGTACAAAGTCAGCAGAACAGGGTAAAAAGGAGGTAAAGTGGGCTAAAATTTGGAAGAACATGGTGGGAAGGAGAGGAAACTCACCACCACCAGAGTATCCGTGTCTGTCCCTGGAGACCCAGTAATTCAGTCTGAAAACCGGAGTTTCCGGGGTAGATCCAGAGAGTTTCCAGGTACAGCCATAGCGGCCCATATGGGTTTCAGCTGTATTTGATTGGCTGAGACCTCTGTGGATCTGCCAGGTATTCGTATTTGCAGTGAGCATTTCAGCCTCCCAGTATTGCTTGAATGAATGATCTGCACTTAAAGGGACTGAGCCACTAGTTAGTCCACCTGTACTGCAGCTGGGATATCCTGAAAATGTGCCGTGTTGGTAGCTCTTGAGGACCAGGGTTGGCTACCTCTGCTGTGATATCTAAGGCAGGAGTTCTCACACTTGCCCTTAGGACCCACCCATGGTGCAGATGATCCAGATCTCACATGAACACACGTGAATCAATCAGGGGTTCAATCATTCTGAAACATCTGTCTGAATAAAACTGACTTGTGTTGAATTGGGGAGATCCTGAAAACATGCAAAGGTGGGGGGGGGGGTCGAGGACAGGTTTGAGTGCCCTTGGTATTACACAGGAATAGCCCATTCTAGTCCTCAAGGAGCTTCTCGCATATTTTCAGGATATGTTCATGTTTTCAGGATATCCCAGCTGGAGCACAAGTGCACGAATTAGTGGCTCAGTCACTTTAAAGGGATAGTAATACTTCGTTTTATCTTTATTTTATTTTGTAGGCATTAAAAAAACATGAAGAACGATATAAGTCTTATCTCTCAAACCTTTATGGTTTAAGAGATATTCACAAGCAAAGGTTCCCCCTCCCGCCCCTTTTTCCTAGTGTAAGCCATCTCTTGTCAGATGTGAATCTGGTTGTAAGACCAGACAGATAACAGCAGGGGACAATCTTCTTTGTATGAAAACAATGAAAGCCCTTCCCCCCTTGACAAGTTTTTCAGCTTTTTCCCTTATCTTAATTGAAGATTGTCCCTCTCTGCAGTCTACCTGGGCACCTCCCTTCTGATCTAGGTGAACAGGGGGGGGATACTTTGCTTGTGAATATCTCTTAAATCATAAAGGTTTGAGAGATAAGACTTATATTGTTCTTCATGTTTTTTTAATGCCTACAAAATAAAATAAAGACAAAACAAAGTATTACTATCCCTTTAATTACTCTACCTGTACTCATTCAGGGATATGCTGTTGGTAGCTCTTGAGGACCAGGGTTTGGGTACCTAAGGGGTTATGTACACTTTGAATAATACTATTAAAATATCCCATGTGCCATAGTAACAGAAAATATTGCTTTTTTTTAGACGCTGGACCAAATCTGCTAATATTGTAATTATCAATCTGCATGTGGATATTAATCTCTTTTTTGCCAGAGGAGCCAACAGTCTCTTGCGGGCCCATCTGGCATGGAAGAAGTTAAATAGAAATTGACATTCAGAGAATTTTAAATGTTATATAACCTGAATTTCCTGTTCTCGCAGCCAGCACTTGTTCAAATTCCTTCTTTAGTGCAGGAGCATGCAATACATTGCTTTGTAATTAGCATTAACTGCCAGAATTTACCACCGACAATATATAACTTCTCATAAACTAATATTAGAAACAGATGGCTAGCACTACACATAGAGCGTTTTTCATTCTCTTAAAATTAACCAGTCTAATATCAGGATGAGAGCGCAACTTTTTTATGTATTGTGTGGTGAGTAAAACAAAGGATCTCACACTACTGTGAGATTTTTTCATTTAAATCTTATACAGAAAACATTATTTATTATTTTCTTTTTATAAATAACATTTTGACACACCAACTGGTGACTATATTAAGTGATAGGAACAGCACCACCTAGTGACCATAATAGAAAATTACAGTTGGATGATAAAAAAAAAATATATCTGAGCCTGTGTTAACATTTGACGTATTTTCCAGTGGTGGGAGTACCTTGCTATAACACACGTTTTTCAGGAAAAAAAGTTTACGGCTTCTATTACAGTTTGAGCACCAGAGGGGTACGCAATGCACTGCAACATGATGTGTTGGATACATCTCTGGCAGACTAAGAGTTGAAGGGAGAATATCCTCTAAAACTTGAAAATTTTTCAGACATGCCCTCCTCTGACTACCGGTACAAGGCATATATACAGTTTGTTTTAAAGCCCCTCAATTAATGATCAGATTTAAATAGATGCTGGCTGGGACTGCATGTTATTGAAACCTTTCAGTGCCAGAGGGGTACGCAGTGCTTACCCCTCTGGCACTGAAAGGGTTAAAGGGAATATACTAATTAATTTTTTCGCTGTTTCTATACCCTTAGTAAAAGTGTATTCTCTGATCTCCTAGACCATACTTGAAAATGATACAAATTTAAATGTATTCTTCCTGGTAAAAAATATGTTGACATGTCATTAAACACATAATACTAACACGTTCAGCACAATGTTTGGTATGTGGTGTAGATTCAGCTGATGGGATCAACTGTTCCACTCTGCTCAGCTCAGTGGGAAAGAATGTTTAATACTTCCAGGATTCCTGGTGAAGAGACAGGTAAGAGCAGCCAAAAGCAGTGCTGTCAATAGGCAATCAAAGCTATTGATCAAGTATTAACAGTGAGAAATCCCACCTACCTTGAATCCTAGAGTTGTCCTCTTCAAAGACAAAACAAGGCATTAAGGATGGTCATATAAAATTAAATATATTTATGCATACTGGAAATGTTACTATTAAAGTTTTAAACTTCAAAATCATTATTACTGTTCATGAGTTCCAGTTGCCTTTGCGATAAAGCTTTTACCCAATATATATGCAAAAAAAGGACCATATGCATAGAGGCTTGCCTCATAATTACTCAATATTTGTGTTTGCTCATATAGCCCTTAAATCTTTGAGTGCCAGAGTGTTGCATGACCCTTTTACAAAGCCATGTACTGCACATCCTTCTGGTACTTAAAGGTGCAGTATTTTATTTCCTTTTAAGGAAAACAAATATTCCTTTACTGCTGAGGAAAAAAAAAGTTTGCACAAATGTATTTCAGCTCAGGCATGTGTGTTTTTTTTTTTTAAATAAGCTGCAACTTTCTGTTATCACCAGACAGTTGGTAATAACACTGTGGAGAGCCATATCTTGGTATTATTCCCATAAACAAATTTACTGTTCCTTCAGTTTGTAAATGGTGACAATATTATTCGTAAATGGTCTCACTGTTAATATTTCATCAGATACCTTGATGGTTCTTTCCTTTCAAAGGCTGCCTTCCAGTGTCTATCCATTGGCTCCCTGTTTCATTACACCACTAGGTTAAGTAGGTTCTCCTGAGTACTTTTTTTTTTTTTTTGCTTTTGAACCCATTTCATTGTCTTATTACTTTACCGTTGTTGGTGTCTTTAATTTTTCATATCCCTACCTTATTTTTTTACACTTTATTTTTTCCTTTCAGCTTATGGTTAATAGTACCATTCCAATGTGTTCCGCCCAGTATGAACGCATGTTCAATAGTAGCCGTATACCAGGCATTGAGACAGGTACAGTGGTAGTCCTGTCATTCATGTTGTCTGTTATTTTAATACTACCGCATGTGCAAAAATAAAATTGTTATATTTAAGCATAAGACAACATAGCATCTGATTTATATAGTTTGAATATTTCTAAACGTTGACACATTGACAAAGCTAACTAATGGCATAAATCTGCACTACAGTAAACCGCTTACAAACAGACATTCGTGTGTATCATAGCTTGAAGATATTCTTGAAACTGTTGACTTTCCTCTTGTGGGCTTTGAGGGCTTCTTGTTTCTGATAGATCTTTGTTTATGTGCAAAAAAAAAAAAAAAATCAGACGGAAAAACTCTTAAGAGCTACATTCAGTAAGCTAAAGACGGCCATTTTGTAGAAAACTAACTGCACCATCGTGCTGAACAAAAAGCCCCAGTGATTTAAAGGAGAAGAAATAGATCCTAATAATAACCTTCCACTTACTTTCATATAGCCAGAAGATCCTAATGGTCCAATTAATTTTTCCCCCTATGCCTTTGTTCAAGAGATAACATCCAGTACAGACAGTAAATGTTATGTCCATGGAGGTGGACATGACAGCTGCTGTCAGGATCATTGGCACAAATTCTCTCACTGTATATGGTATTCTTAACCTTTTAAGGACCAGAGGGTTAAAGCGTTAACAAGGCTCATGCACTCTATCAGCTTCATTTTAAATCCAGAACTGGTTGAAGATATTCTGTTTTAAGCAAAGGCACGGGGAAAAAATTAATTGGGATCATTAGCATTTTCTGAGAGGTTATAATCAGAAGGTACTATTTGTGTCCGTTAAAGTGGACCATTCACCTTAATTTAAGTTTGCATATTTGAAAACTGCATTAAAACTGTGTCACGTTAGACAAAAAGACCAGCAAATGTACAGTTAACCCTTTTGAGTGCTTGCAATGCGTTGCTTATCCCTCTGGCACTCAAAGTGTTAAGGAGAGATTCTTATTTGTTAATGTATGCTAATTGCAGTACCAGTGCAGTATCAGTGATGTTTCATATGCTAATGAAGCCTTTTCAGTGATGACTTATGCTAATGAAGGTTTCAATGAAGATCCAAATGCTGATGCAGTTCTGTGCTGTACCAGGAGATTTTCACTTTTGCCAGAAATAAGTGTGGATATCTTCTAAACTACACATCTACTGGAATTTTGGTTAATATGACACACAGGCAGTTTTGAATTTCAAATATGTAAATAAAATTCAAGGTGATAGGTCTACTTTAAATTGGTCTTTTAACTTCTTGAATTCTAATGTGGTCTCCAATTGTCAGTTAGTTGGAGGCCTCTCTAGTGTTCAAAGGGTTAAAAGCCCCATTAAAATAAATGTGAGATTTGATTTGTCTCTTCTAGTGCAGTTGTTTGAGCCATAATTGCTTAAGCTCTTAGTACATCACTTTCACCAACTCTTTGCCTGATATTTCCTAGTATGGTTTACTACATAAAACAAGCCTGTCTCGCAATCTGAGAGACTTCTACAGGATGGTTTTTAGTTACAAGAAGTGGTATTGGGTCAGGTGAATCTGTCCATGCATGCTTTCTTTAATACCATGTGCCTTCGGTACAAATGAAAAAGGATCAATTCTGGATCACACCAACCATACCATAGGGGCATTTGTCCCCCTGGATGCCATTGATAGACTTCTGTAACATGTATTGTTTTGAAAGCCCCATTTAAAGAGCAAATTCCATATTTTGCGAAGTCTTCTCCTATGGGAGCACACGTATTAAAAACCCAGGGCTGCACCATGTACCCCCATGGTCTCCATAGACTGTGTCAGGCTTTCAAGCCTAAAGCAGAGGGTCTATGTCAGGGATGTGCAAAGTGAGGCCAATAGGTACTGCCAGACTATAGCTTCCGTCATTGTCCGCTAAACAGCAGCTGGTGGGGAATGTTAGAATTTGTAGTCTGGAGCACTAGGGGGCCTCACTTTGGCCATGACTGGCCATTGTGGAGTGCATTGTGCAGTACAAGAGACTACACTGCAAGACTTTAGTCTTGCAGTTGTCTCTTTTCAAAGGACCAATGAAGGAGCATCAAGGGTCTCCTTTCAGACCCAGTCGTTCCTCCTGCGCTCACAAGACAGCCTCAACATAATCGCACTCTTCATAATACGTTGGACACCTTTCTGGCCCTCAAAGGGATAAATCAGTGGGAATTCTGACAATTTTTATTTGTTCCCTTTGCTGCATTTGGTTTGATCCAGAATTGTGCCTCTCCTCTTTTGTACATAAGACCATGGGTGATAGAGAGGCTTCATATACTTTGCAGAGAGCCATTTCAAGTACACACAAGGTCCTGTTTGTAAGTGGATACACTGTTCACGCTTTAAGACTTCTTGCAAGCTTTACAATCTTTGTCGATTCTAGTATAAGATCAATATTTGCTTCCACAATGCCACAGTAACCCTGCATTTTGCTTTTTCGAATTTGGCATCCAAGTGTTGCTGATCTAAACAATAAAGTGTACTCCTGTATCTCTGACACTTTGTTCCGCTTTCCTCGCATGCGCTCATCTCTGGGTAGCACTTTAACTCTGTATCTGCCAAATGGACCTGCATTTGCTGGGCTTTCCGTTTGGTAGTAAACCACCTTATTTTACCTCTGTTTCACTGACTGCCTTCATTGCATTATGTTCTTAATTCTGTTTTGTGAGATATATGTCTCTGTCTATGTATCATATATGTTTGAATATACCATTATGAACTAACCATACAACATTACAATTATAACTTCCTGAAAGTTGAACCCTGTCTCCAATGCAGAGGGGAATAAATTAAAGGAACGTGTGCACCTAAGAATGGAATTTGGTTGATATACCTTTTATATATCATGTACTTACAGCTAACATCTGTAATTTGTTAAATACCCTTAATTATCATCAGTAAATATTATTTAATTTATGTTAAATCCCTACAATTTAGTCATAATCTAATCTGTATCCAATACAGGTTACTGTTAACTTTGGGTAGGCGATCCGCCCCTTTAATTGTATCTAATCTGTATCCAATAAAGGTTACTGGTAACTTTGGGTAGGCGATCCACACCTTTAATTGTAGGCAGGAGCAATTCTAGAATTGTATGCAAGGGGTGGAGCCTACCTTCCCTCCTTGGCTGCAGCTAGCCAGCCAGCTCCAGAAAGATTTGTTCCTTGGTGAAGACACAGGAAAGAGAACAATTCTGCTATAGTTGTAGAATTTTTTTTATTTTTCTGTTAGAAATGGAATATTACCATTAGGCGGATTATCATAACTGACAATGCCCTTAGATGTGACTAGCTCAGTAACCAGGTGCTTTTTGTGGACCTTAAGCCCTTGGGGGGAAATCTGAGCTAAAAGTTCTTTCCTCAGGAGTTGCCCACTGAGGCTTCTTCTTAATACATGGTAGTCTGAAGACAGTAGATCTGCATGAAAGGTGAGTGCTGCAGGTCCACATGTCCCACAGTGCCCCTCCGCACAGGGTTTTTTCCTTTGGAGTTCCTGTTGCACACTCCTGCACTCATTGGGTTTATCTGTATGTCTGTTGGGTGTTTTGGAGCAGGTTTATATGATACTTTAACCCTTTAGCTGCTGGTTTTGCATCTTTTGGGGGGGGGGTTCCGACACTTTTCCTACTGGTTCAGTGTTTTTTGGGTATTCTAACATGTTCTAGTGATGTTTCATATATTTTTATTTTACTGTTTCAGTTTTGTAAAATTTTAGAAAGTCGAGCTTTACCGCATAGGCGCCATTTCTCCATTTACTTCTATGGGACTGTACGGTTTGGGACACATCTCTGCAACTGCTTAACCTAGCGACTTCAGAGATGGCTCATTTTTGTTGTCTGTCCTTGCTTTATAATCCGGTTCATGTTTCTAGTGTGTTGGGGGGCTCAGGGGGCTTCGGGTACTGTGTGGGGTACTTTTTCTGGGAAAACTACATTTCCCGTGAGCGCTTGCTTTGCGAGCTCGTTTGATTGGCTCCCACCGCGGCAGCCATTTTGTGTTATTTCCAGAACGAGTATCCTATGCAGGGCTTGGACTCTCCTCTCCTTTGCTGAGTAACCCTTCGCCTGCCAGATAAGTCTAGTTTAGAGATTTCTGGGGTAAAACTTTAATCCTACACACTGTACTTGGGTGATTTCTTTTATTATAAGGTTATTGACACTGTGAGAATGTCTATACCGTTGGAGCTTGGGGCCAGACCTAAGACTAAGGATGCTGGGGTCTCTGTATACCCTATTGCGCATTGCTCTTCCTGTCATTCAGGGATACCTAGAGAATTCTCAGGTCATTTATGCCCAGCATGTTCTGATGTCCCTGAGAGTCTTCCAGGAACCTCCAGCCATGCATTAGAGCCAGTTTGGGTGCAAGAGTTCAAGGCTGCTACTAGGGACCTTAGGTCCACATTGCAACTCTTTCCATCCCAGTTACAGGTGGTCTTCCATTCCTGGCAGACCCCCTCCTCCGTCAAGTCTTCCCTGCCAAAACCACAGGGAGTACCTGACGTATCGCATTCCTCTGAGGAGGAACTGCTGGTGGATTCAGATGTTGAGGAATGTTCTGCTGTGGGCTCCTCTCAGTTTTTTGGGGATCCCTTTGAGGCTGATCCTGAGCCCTCAGCTGAGGGCCTGATCAGGGCTGTTTTGACTACCCTAAACATTCCCTTAGTTCAGGGGGTTCCTTCTGATCCCTCTGATGTGTTTCAGGAGCCTAAAAAGCCCCTTACTTGCTTTCCGCCTAACCCCACTCTTGACCACCTTGTGTCTGAAGAGTGGAAATCTCCTGACAGGAAACCTTCTGTGTCCAAGAAATTTGCCAAGCTTTATCCCTTCTCTGAGACAGCGCTTGCTCAGTCGGTTCATCCTCCCAAGGTGGATGCTCCTATCTCCAGGCGATCTAAGTCTACTACCTTGCCAGTTTCTGATGCATCCGCTCTGAAAGACTCGACTGACAAGAAACTTGAGGTCTCCCTGAAGTCCATTTTTGCCACTGCTGGCACTGCCATGCATCCAGCATTCACTGCAGCATGGGTGAACTGGGCCATTGGGGTCTTGGCTGAACAGCTCGCCCTGGCTTTCCATCAGGGTGCTCCTACTTCGGATATGTTGCGCAGCCTTGCCAACATTTCCGAGGCACAGCAATATGTTTCTGCTGCCTTATTTGATGCCATCTGTTTGGTGGCCAGGGTTTCCACCATGTCTGCGGTTGCCAGACGGGCTCTTTGGCTCAAGATCTGGTCTGCTGACACTGCTTCCAAGAAAGCATTGCTTTCCTTACCTTTTCAGGGTACTTCCTTGTTTGGGCCAGATCTTAAAGATCTGATCAGTGAGGCCACTGGGGGTAAGAGTACCCTTTTACCTTTGGTCCCCTGGAAGAAAACGCCGCTTTAGCGTAATCAGTATTTTCGTTCCTTTCAGACTGAGACATATCCGGTGAACTAGACAGTTCCCTCAGCTCCGCGTGCCTCCTCCAAGCCCAAACAGCAATGTAAGCCCAAGGTCTCCTCCAAGCCCAAGGCTTCCAAGCCTTCTTCGGCATGACTCACCGAACCCAGGTCCCCACTCAGTGGCGGACCCATGGGTTTTACAGGTGGTGGAGGAAGGATACAGGATCCCTTTCGTCTCTCTTCCTCCCTTTCGTTTCTTTCCTTCTCATACGCCTAAGGGCGCGGAGAAACGCCGGCTGTTCAACGGCACTATTCAGGCTCTTCTGGACGAGGATGTCCTAGAGCCGGTTCCAGTTCAGGACAGAGGTATTGGTTTTTACTTGAATCTCTTTGTGGTCTCCAAAAAGGATGGCGGTTGTCGCCCTATTTTGGATTTGAAGGATCTCAATTCCTTTGTGATCCGGACTCATTATCACCAGGAGTCTCTGCGGACGGTGATTGCCGTTATGTCCCCAGGGGAAATCCTTGCTTCTCTGGATCTTCAGGACGCGTATTTACACATCGCCATTCATCCAGAGAGCCAACAGTATCTCAGATTTGCCTGTGACCGAGGGTACTTTCGGTTTTCAGCTCTTCCCTTTGGTCTGACTACAGCTTCTCAAGTTTTCAACTTGAGGACCCTGGCAGTGTCCTGGGAGCCTTAGTGTCTGTCCTCCACCGGGACGGCATCAGAGTTACTCCATACATGGACGACCTGCTTCTGAAAGCCCCTCTGCGGAACTTCTTCATCAGCAGGTTCAGCTATGCATTCACACTCTCTCACCCATCACAGGTGGATCATCAACGTGGACAAGTCAGATCTTGTCCCATCCCAGCATCTGGTCTTCCTGGGCCTTCTCTTCAACACCCAGAAGAGCATGGTGTTTCTCATGGATGAGGTAGCTCACCAGATCGCCCACAGGGTTTCTGCGGTCCTGGCTCAAGATCCAGTTCCAGCCAAGAAGCTGTCCTCTCTCTAGTGGGGAAATTCATCTCCACCATAGCACATGGT
This sequence comes from Rhinophrynus dorsalis, assembly GCA_037306005.1. Lineage (NCBI taxonomy): Eukaryota > Metazoa > Chordata > Amphibia > Anura > Rhinophrynidae > Rhinophrynus > Rhinophrynus dorsalis. The sequence goes on along the minus strand of CM074722.1, from coordinate 445,336,076 downwards.
GCTATGGCACACACAGGGAACTCCAGAGGTTTGTGATCCAGGTGTGCAAGGGTCATCCGGACCTTCAGAAGATGTCAGTATCCCTCCCTCTTCATGTGGAACTGAGTTTGTCGTGGTGACTTGACTTCACCAATCTGCTGAAGGGCAAGTCCTTCCTGGTATCCTTCTGGACCACAGTGACGACAGATGCCAGCCTCTCCGGCTGGGGAGCGGTCCTGAGTTGCCTGAGTGCTCAGGGTCGGTGGTCTCCGGTGGAATCTCTCCTTCCCATCAACGTGTTGGAGCTTCGGGCGATATTTCATGCCCTTCATCATTGGACAGTTCAGCTGGAAGACGGTACAGTCCAACAACGCCAGGGCTGTGGCTTACATGAACAAGCAGGGTGGAACAAGAAGTCTCGCCTCTTGGTTAGAGGTCAAGGCTATTTTGTCATGGGCAGAAGAACACGTTCCTGCCATATCCGCAGTGCACATTTCTGGTGTAGACAACGTCATGGCGGACACACAGTGGACAGTGGAGAGTGGGAACTGCACCCAGAGGTGTTCACCCTCATTGTTCAGAAGTGGTGTCTTCCTTACATCGACCTGATGGCGACAAGACAGGAAGGTTCCGAGGTTCTGCTCTCGGTGGAGGGACCCCCTAGCTCTGGCGGTGGATGCAATGTCCATTCCTTGGTTGTTTCCTCTGGCCTATATCTTTACTCCCCTCCCAATGTTGCACAGGGTGTTACAGAAGTTGCGACTAGAACGCTGTCCAGTCATTCTGATTGCTCCGTACTGGCCTCGCCAAGCTTGGTTTACGGAGTTGCTGGATCTGTCAGTGACGGAGCAATTCCACCCCCCCTACCGTCTGGATCTTCTTCTACAGGGTTACCTGTGGAAGGAGTATGTTCATCGGCTAGCTTTGACGGCTTGGAAATTGAATCCTCAATATTGAAGAAGAGAGGTTTTAGTGCCCACAAACCTGTTTCTTCCATGAATTACCATCGTGTCTGGTCGACCTTTCTATCTTGGTGTGCTGACAAGGACCTGTCTCAAGAAATTGATCTACCTACAGTCCTGGCCTTTTTGCAGGACGGTGTGGATAAGGGCCTCAGTTTGAGTTCCCTTAAAGTTCAGACTTCTGCTCTCTCTGGTTTCTTTCAGAGGTGCATTTCCTTTCTTCCTGATGTCAAGGTTTTCTTCCAGGGAGTTGCTCATACTCATCCTGTCTTCAAGACTCCTGCTCCTCCATGGGATCTTAACTTGTTTTTGGGTGTTCTTCAGTGCCGTCCATTTGAGTTCATAGCTACTATTCCACTACGCCTGTTGATGTGGAAAATGGCCTTTCTCCTGATGATCATGTCCATTCACTGTGTCGTGGAGTTGTTACATGCTCTGTCCTGTAAACCACCTTTTTTGGTGTTCCACAAGGACACGGCGGTGCTTCGCACTTCTCAGGAGTTTCTTCCAAAGTGGGTTTCGGAGTTCCACATCAATCAGGAGATTGTGGTGCCCTCTTTCTGCTTTGACCCCACTTCTGACAAGGAGAGGGATCTTCACTTGTTGGATTTGGTGCGTTGTCTCAAATTTTATGTACATCGCACTGAGTCTATCAGGCAATCTGATGCGCTGTTCGTCATTCCTGAGGGTACCAGGGCAGGACGACCTGGATCCAAAGTGACTATTGCTTCTTGGATCAAGTTCACAATTCGTAAGGCTTACGAGCTGAGGAAGAAGCCTGTCCCTTTTCGGGTCATGGCTCATTCTACAAGATCTATTGGGGCTTCTTGGGCTTACAAGAATCAGGCCTCCACTGATCAGTTGTACAAGACTGCCACTTGGTAGTCTGTGCACACCTTTTCGAAGCACTACCGTGTTGATGTGCTGGCAACAGCTGACACCAGTTTTGGGAGGAAGATCCTGGAGGCAGTCTAGCCTGTCTAGGATCTTCTGTGGTTCTTGGTGCTTTCTTCACTTTTGAGCCCTGTTGGCTCTAGTTCAATGTGTTGTGTAACAGTTCCTGGAGTGTTGTTACCCCTGTTCATTGTCCATTGACACTTCATTTGTTTTGTTGGGGCTATCTCTGATCTGATGGTTCATATCTGCTCTGGTGACTTTGGGGGCCTTGCGCCTGGTCCTTGTCTTCCTTCCCGCCTCTGGAAACTCAATGGTTGGACATCCCAAAGTTACCAGTAACCTGTATTGGATGACAGAGAAAAGAGGATTTTAGTCTTACCTGTTAAATCCTTTTCTCTTAGTCCATACAGGTTACTGGTCTCCCACCCTGTCAAGGGACCATGCTTGTCTCTCCTGTGGCAGACTGTGGGGGTCCTTCAGGGTCATGCTCACAGGAGTCTTCTTTCCCTTCCACTATCTAGTCAATAGTTAGTGTCTCAAATCTTTCTGGAGCTGGTTGGCTAGCTGCAGCCAAGGAGGGAAGGTAGGCTCCACCCCCTGCATACAATTCTAGAATTGTTCCTGCCTACAATTAAAGGGGCGGATTGCCTACCCAAAGTAACCAGTAACCTGTATGGACTAAGAGAAAAGGATTTAACAGGGAAGACTAAAATCCTCTTTTCAAGCACCTGTTTGTTAATTTTGTTTGTACTGTTTGCAGAGATTTGTTAAGAAAGCTAATGTGAGATCAGTACACAAAAAGTGTGGTACCTTGGCTCAGACTGTTTAAACACAATAAAAACACTAATGCTTCCCAGTCACGTACTGAGACTGCTGTGTTAAAGGGAAGGGGTAGTAATACTTTGTTTTAACTTTATTTTATTTTGTAGGCATTAAAAAAACATGAAGAACGATGTAAGTCTTATCTCTCAAACCTTTATGGTTTAAGAGATATTCACAAGCAAAGTTTCCCTTCCCGCCCCTTTTACCTAGTGTAAGCCATCTCTTCTCAGATGTGAATCTGGTTGTATGACCAGACAGATAACAGAAGGGGACAATGTTCTTTGTATGAAAACAATGAAAGCCCTTCCCCCCTTGACAAGTTTTTCAGCTTTTTCCCTTATCTTAATTGAAGATTGTCCCTCTCTGCAGTCTACCTGGGCACCTTCCTTCTGATCTGGCTGTACGGGGGGGATACTTTGCTTGTGAATATCTCTTAAACCATAAAGGTTTGAGAGATAAGACTTCATGTTTTTTTAATGCCTACAAAATAAAATAAAGATAAAACGAAGTATTACTATCCCTTTAAAGGGAGAGTAATACTTACATTTTACTATACTTTATCATATAGCCCTCAAAAAAACAAATTAAATGCCCCCAGTGCCATAAAGGTTTGAGAGATATCCACTTTCAAAGTTTCCCCCTCCCTGACATCAGCGTTCTAGCTGACTGCAGGGGAATCTGGTCCCGGGACCGACAGAAGCTCTCCAGCAGAGCCAAGATCATGTTATGGAAAAAGAAATCCTTCACTGGAACGGCCTTCTAAGTGTGCTTGGTTTGCAAGCACACACAGAACACTGTTTCAGTGAAGGATTTCTTTTTCATTACCACGATCTCGGCTCTGCTGCAGAGCTGCTGGCTGATCCCAGGACCGGATTCCCCTGCAGTTAGCCAGAGCACTGACATCGGGAAGGGGGAAACTTTGAAAGCAGATCTCTCTCCAACCATAAAGGTTTGAGAGATGGCACTGTGGGCATTTAATTTTTAAGGGCTGCAAGATATAGTATAGTATAGTAAAATTTAAGTATTACTATCCCTTTAATGGAAGTCATGTAGCCCTGAAAAAGGTCTCCCTCAGATCTTATATAAGAATAGATTTTAGGAGTCATAAGGCAAATAGAAAATGTTGAAGTACAGTATATTTGAGGGTATATAACTCCAATTCGTTTTTAAGTGTAGGATCACACATTATTTCATTTTCCATTCGGTTTAAATTGGACTGTTCCGTAATGTAATTCATTTTTAAAATAACAATATGCAGAATAATTAAGTTTGAAACTGAATTCCTTTTTTTAACCCTTTAAGGACCAGAGAGATGTGCAAGCATATCCCACTGGTCCTTAAAGGGTTAATAGACATGAGGTAAGCAACCTCTGGCTCTCCAGCTGTTGGCGGTTTCAACTCCCGTTGTCCCCAACCCTCCGTAATCTAGTGTCAGTTGTATGAATTTCCCATATTCTTTGTTAAAACTTTGATTTTTGTGGTAAACTTTTCAGAACTAGGGCTGGATTCTATTGCAAGCGCTAATTTTACCACTGCATTTATCTCCACTTTTCCCCATAGACTTCAGTAGGAAAATATTTGCTAAAACGCGAGTTAACATTTATCTCCTGCAATAGAATCTAGCCTCTAATCTCCTATAAAAGCTTTGAAAGCTTTATTTTAAATCTGCCTTGAAAGTACATTTTTTAAATGTATTAAAAAGAAACCTAGCTAGTTACCAGTGCTAATTTGTTTTAGTCTGGCTTAATTGTAGATGAAAAATAATATTATACTGTAATTTATGGGATACTGCATAGTTTTCATTTGTGCCTGTAAAACTGAAAGGTCTATAAAGTGTGCCTGCCTCAACAGGGCCACATTTACATCTCAGGAGTCTGTAGGCACAGAAATCTGAAGTGCTCCCCCATTTGCCATTTCCACTGGACACCTCCACAATGCTCCAAATCTCCACATTACCCCCCATATCCGTATATCCCTCACATTGCCCCCCATCAGCTCCATATTGCCATCAGCTCAAACTTATCCTCCATCTGCTCCATATTGCTCTCACATTGCCCCCATCATCTCCAACTTGCCCCCATCATCTCTGACTTGCCCCCATCATCTCCACTTTGCCCAATCATCTCCACATTGCCCCATCATCTCCAGCTTGCCCTCACATTACCCCCATCATCTCCACATTGCCACTATATCAGCTCCAACTTGCCCTCACATTGCCATCAGCTCCAAATTGCCAACATCATCTTCACATTGCCCCCACTTTGCCTCCTGCATACATTTCCTACCTCCCTGGTGGTCCAGCGGCAGATGTCTGTGCCTCCTTCTGTAGCTGCTGTTGCTCCCGCGCTGTCTCTTTAGGAATGACATCATCTCCCAGTGCTCTGCATTAGAGCCGACAAGGGAGCAACAGCAGCTACAGGTCTGTGCCTTCTGTCTGAGCTGAAAAAGGCACAGACCTTACCATGCTGTGGGCGGGTTGTTACTGTGCACAGTGCTCATCTCTGTGAACAAAAATATATAATTTTTTTAATTTCAATGACACACGCCCCTCTGTGGGGTGCGCCTGTAGGCAGATGCCTACTCTGCCTTATGACCAATCCGGCCCTGTGCTTCAAACCAGGCACGCTTTGTAGAGTGCTCTCATGAAGATTCTTTCTGTTTGCCATGCGATTTCGTCTCTACAGATGAGACGTCCAGTCCCAGGACCAGAATACAAGTCTGTCAGCTAGAACGCTGACATGAGTAAAAGGAGCAGGAGGGGGAATCTTTAGAAGGATAATTCAGGAAAACTATAAAAGTTATATCAACAAGACAAAGATCCTTTGCTTTATATTTTTTAATAAGTATAATATTAAACCTTTTTGAAACAAATTATTACTATCCCTTTAAACAGTTCTGTGGCAAAAAAACTGCATAAGGTACAGATAAAAAGTTCCCAAAGGTCCATTTGATTTAAAGGCATTTAACTAATTTGCTTTATCAATGACTAAAAGCCCCAATTTAAATCAGTAGACCTTATGTCCTCTATACTGCAGTTGGTTCAACTGGTATTGCTACAGTTGTTCTTAGTCCATCAGCCTCACTGACTTGATTTCCATTGGAGTTGAATGTAAATTAAACCCCACTCCCCTCCAAAAATCTCCAGTCCAGATTTTATTGCAGATTTAACCTTGGAGTTAAGAGGCCTTCCAGCACATTGCTTCTCAATAAGCTGAAGGCCTTTTTACCTTTCAAGGAATTAAAAAGTATCAACCAATAGTAATGTTCTTCCATTCCCCCAGAGTTGTATCATCCATTATGGCAATCTACGCTACTGCCTAGGTCCCATGACAATATGAGAGGCCAAGTGATGGGTCACAGACAAATGCCCTGTTTTTGCTGCTGCTGCTAATATCTTGTGTCAGATGCCCTTTTTGTTGAAAGAGACCAACACCATAGCATTGCTCCAACTTCATTAGAGCCACAATACAAGCACCTGCTAGCAGCACTCTGTGTCAGAAGCACCATATCAAGACATGTGGGGCCCAAAATTGGTACCTTGCCTATGGCCCTATGGAGCCTTAATCCATCTTTGCATTCCGCTGAGCCAAAATATGTATGAATTATTGATTTGACATATGAACTTTTTATGAAATAGTTGTCACTTAGTAAGAAGTGTAGCTGAATGTCTGTCTGATTATTTTTACTGTAAACCTTTGACCGCTGTAGACACAATTCAGCATGTGAAGGACAGCAAACACATTGTTGTCTACCATAAGGGGCGTTACTTCAAGGTATGGCTGTACCACGATGGAAGGTTACTGAAGCCAAGAGAAATTGAACAACAAATGCAAAAAATTCTTGATGATAAATCTGACCCACAACCTGGAGAGGAGAAGCTGGCATCTCTCACTGCTGGAGACAGGTAAGTGTATTTTGGTACAAATCATTAATGGGACCCCAACACACAAAACGAGCTTTCAAAACCACCAATAAATTGCCTTAGCCATTTTCATTTAAAAAATTTTAAAAAAGTATGTAATGACAGTAGAGATTATGTTAATTACAAGCATGCTGTGCAGACTCTTTACCTCAGCCCTACATTAACTCCTCCACTCACTGACACCGCTCAACAATGTATTACCTACATCACATAGCAGTGAAAGATTTAAGTGTCACTGAGTGGGCGAGGGAACATAGGACTAAGACAAGAAGTGCCTGCAAGACTTTCATTAATTAACCGATCCTAGGGGTGGATTGCTGTTTATGACGTTCGGCGTGCCGGCACACATTGCTAATGATGTGTCCAGGCATGCAAATGGGGATATGAGAGAGACCAGTCGATTTCAGACCCGCTAGCACTTATAGCGGACCCGCAGAAGAGCTTTAAGCACAAAATCCGTCACGTGCCAGGATCATCGCTGGTACTTTAGGCAAGGAAACTGGTGATGGTCTTGACCCGTCTCTGGTCCTTAAGGGGTTAACATAATGTAAATAACTTAAACTAGTTTTTTAAATATATAAGTGGCTGATAAAACCTATAGGTGACTTGAAAGCTCTGTCAAAATCACTGGTTGTTTTCAGGCAATGGATTTACATTTCTCTGTCAAACTTGGTTTCATTCGTTCATTGCTTGCCATCGTTGACTGTTGATTCCATGAGCTGGCAAAGACACTTATAGCCACAAATTTTGCAGTGTTGTACATCCAGACCCATACTCTGCTAGTCAGGTTTTCAAGCCCAACTGTAGCATTCCATGGGACTCTGTTGTTCCAAGTGTCTTCGAATCGCACTGTTTAAAGTCTTACAGTTCAGATTGTACCACGGCATCAGAGATGGTGAATTTTTTTTTTTTCCCGTACTCCCATTCAGCACCCCCTACTGATTAACCCAAGCTCACAGTGCAGGATTAAATTGACCTAACGTGTGCAGCTGACATCAGTCAAACTGTTTAATTCTGTAGAATAAATTAAAGGAGCAGTAAACTTTTTTTATGAAAAAATATATATTGTAGGGATTTTCCTATTGAGTAAAATAAGGGTACTCCCACTGCCGAGGGACTTATATTTCCAGAGTTATTACAGTTTAAACCCATGTTTTTTTTTACATTAGCAGTGCCCTCTAGTGGTCAAATTATAATTAGATTTCCTGTTAGATTCTAATGGAGAGGAAAGTCAGAGACATACAGTTCTCCATAGAATTTGATAGAAACTGCCTGTCACTTCCTGTCAGTTAGAACTATCAGGAAGTAAACACAGTAAATTCACTTCATGATTATTTGAACTGCTATCATTTTTGAATAAAACATCTGACAGCGATGGGAGTGACCTTGTTTTATTCAGCAGGAAATGCTCTGTAAAATATGTGTTTTCATAAAAAAAGTTTACTGCTCCTTTAATTAAATTTTTTTAAAACATTACTATCAATTTAAGTGGGTTCCAGGACAAATAACCTACCCTTCCCTATGCTTTAAATAACATTACATGTGTGATGTATATATTGCAGGGTACCTTGGGCTAATGCTCGCAAAACTTACTTTGTGAACGGAAAGAACAAGCAGTCACTGGACGCAGTGGAGAAAGCGGCTTTCTTTGTGACTCTGGATGACACAGAACAAGGATACAATAAAGAGGATCCAGTCAGATCCCTGGACAGCTATGCAAAGTCTCTCCTACATGGAAAATGCTATGACAGGTACCCAACTAGCTCTCTACCAGAACAACAGTATAGATAGGTTTGTGAGAGTCACATATGCGTTAATGAGAAATATATATAACGTGTATTTATATAGCAGTGATAAAATACCTTTATGAACATCCCCTTGGTTGTTTGCAAAGGTCCGTAGCAATATAATGCTGCTTTAGTGGCAGTTGTGGAACAGTATTGCCCACATCACATAGCAGTGAAAGAGTTAAGTGTCACTGAGTGGGCGAAGGAACATTAGACTAAGACGAGAAGTGGCTGCATGACGAACATTAATTAACCCTTTAAGGACCAGAAATCCTAGGGGTGGATTGCGGTTAAAGATATGGTAATGTTTCACAAAAACAGCAGCTCCAATAAATCTTCATAGTATTTGAGCCACAGAGAGTGTTATTTCACTACTGTCAGAGCTGTAGTTCAAGAGTAATTGCATGATAAAGTATCCACCTCCCACCCCTTTTACCTAGTGTAAGCCACCTCCCCTCAGATGTGGAATCTGGTCCACAGATCAGACAGATAACATCAGAGGACAATCTTCTTCCTATGAAAACAATGAAAGTCCTGCCCCCCTTGACAAGTTTTTCAGGTTTTTCCCTTATCTTAATAGAAGATTGTCCCTCTCTTCAGTCTACCTGGGCTCCTCCCTTCTGCTCTGGATGAACAGTGTTACATCAATAAAAGGGGTGGGAGGGGGACACTTTGTCATTCAATTACTCTTGAACTACAACTCTGACAGAATTGAAATAACACTCTCCGAGGTCCAAATACTATGATGATTAATTAGAGCTGTTTTTATTATGAAACATTACTATCTCTTTAAGGACCTCATAGACCACGTTTGGCGCACCGGCACATGTGACTGATGTATACCGGCATGCCAAACGGGGGTATGAGAGAGACCAGTCAATTTCAGACCCTGCTTACAGCGGTCCCGCAGGAGCACAAAAGCACAAAATATGTGACGTGCTAGTACCATCACTGGTGCTTTAGGCAAAGAAACTGTTGACAGTCCTGACCTGTCACCAGTCCTTAAGGGTTTAACATCTAAATAACTTAAACTAGTTTTCTAAATAAAAAAAGTGACTGATACAACCTATAGGTGACTTTGAAACCGCTGTCAAAATCACTGGTTGTTTTCAGGCAATGGGTTTTTTTTTTCGTTTATTGCTTGCCATCGTTGATTGTTTCATTGGCAATCTAGTTAGATTTCTAATTTACTCGCACACCCATGACCTTTTGCCTTTACTACTGCTACTTCTTCCTGATTGTTATCCTACTAACGTGTCACGTTACTATGCTCATGCCAGAGAAGGCTTCTCAATTCCTACAAAGAAGAGAATGATTAAAGGGATAGTAATGTCCTTTTAAAACATAAGACAATATTGTAACTATTAAAAAAATAAACTAAATAGTCCCAGTCCCATCTCTTAAACCTTTATGGTTTGAGAGATTGAATGTTTTAAAGTTCCCCCCAGCACTGATGTCAGCTGTAAAGGTAACAGCAGGAGTTTGTGTCGGCTGACTCGAGGCGGCTCTTCAGCAGAGCCAAAATACAGAGATCTATAAAGAAATACTTCATTGGAACGGTCTACAAAGTGTGCCTGGTTTGCAAGCATACTTTGTAGACCTTTCCAATGAAGTATTTCTTTTTAGATTTCGGACCAGGATCTTCTGCTGTCCGCTTAGAGCTGACATCAGGAAAAGGGGAGGGAGTAGGGAACTTTAAAACGTTCTATCTCTCAAATCATAAAGGTTTGAGAGATGTGACTGCGATAGTTTAGTTTATTTTTGTAATAGTTACAATATTGCCTTGTTATAAGAGGACATTACTAACCCTTGAAGTCAGCCCACTCTCTAATGTAAAATAAAAATAATCATCTTTATTAGACTTTTAAACCACCTTGAGACCAAGAGTGGAATCTGTAACAATCAGTATACAAGCCAAATGTGTTTCACATTTCTAGCATGCAGGTTGTTGGTTATGTTGTTTGTGTGATCAGTTTATCCTATTTATAACATCCAACAATTTATACATCTGCATACCAAGAGAGGTGTTTAACTCATTGTTCCACAAATATGTTGGACATTTCTCTGGCACTGAAAAGGTTAATGAACAATATTAAGGCATGAAACCCCTTTCAAGGCCATGCAGGTAAATAACTGCAAGCTGTAGGTACCCATTTTCATCCTGTTACCACTTGTGATTACCATTATACCTGCTGAGTGTTCTTTACATAAAGGCAGACAATAAAAATGGCTTTTTTAAATTTTGTTTCCAGGTGGTTTGACAAAACCATCAGTTTTGTTGTGTTCAAAAATGGGAAGATGGGCATGAACTGCGAGCATTCCTGGGCTGATGCCCCAATTGTCGGACATCTCTGGGAGGTCAGTTGGCAATAAAATATATATATAATTATCTGTTACAAAACTGACAACATAGTTATCTAATTTCAAAGTGCTAAGCAGCTGCGCATATCTTGGTAATTTTATTCCATCCAGATGTTAACCTACTTAAAGGGATAGTATTGTCTAATTTAAAAAAAAAAATCAGTCTTGTAGTCATTAAAAAAGTAAACTAAACGATCCTAGTCTCATCTCTCAAACCTTTATGGTTTGAGCGATATTTGCAGCTAACATTCCTCCCTACCTCCCCCTTCCGTGACGTCAGCGCTCTAGCTGACTGCAGGGGAATCTGGTCCCCTGTAAACCAGACACACTTTGTAGACCATTCCAATGAAGTAGTTCTTTTTATATCTCGCAATCTCGGCTCTGCTGAAGAGCCTCTGACGGTCCCGGGACCGGATTTCCCTGCAGTCAGCTAGAGCGCTGACGCCAGGGAAAGGGTAGGGAGGGGGGACCTTTAGCTGCAAATATCTCTCAAACCATAAAGGTTTGAGAGATGGGATTAGGATTGGTTAGTTTATTTTTTTTAATGGCTACAAGACTGAATTTTTTTTAAATTAAACAATACTATCCCTTTAAGTGGTGCTACACAGCAAAGCTATCAGGAAAGTCTCTAGGACCTTAAAGTATACCTATCGCCTAACAGCTTTTAGTGTCATCTATATAAACTAGCTATACCTTGTTCATTTTGTCTTTCAATAAGTTAGATTAATTTTATAGATATTTGGTTTAGCAGTTGGGTATCTAATTTCAGCTCAGCCTTTGTTCTCTGACCTGTCTGACGAAGCCTGCAAAATTAATTACCTACATATTGCCTCCTCCTTAAGCTGCTAGAACTTATAAATTTCCACTAGAGGGGTGCAATAATTTAACGGGAATAAATAATTAAGCAAATCCTTTCAAGAATGAGTATGGAAAGTATGAAAGATAAATGGAATAGTCTTCTGGCTGAAGTGTTTGAGGGTAAAACAGTAAATGAATTTAATAACTCTTGGGAAGGGTAAATGGCTATTATAAGAATAAAATAAGTTAGAGTTAAAGCAGAACTACCACCGCTAAACAAGTTGATGTGTAATAAATCCCCATCTGGCAACTAGCTGCGCAGTATCGCTAGTCGCCAGAATTATTACCTTATTCAGCAGAATTATCCATTTTTCCAGGGCTGACAGGCAGGACGGAGAGCAGACATCTTTTAATAGTGATGTCTTCCCGCCTGCACTGTCAGTCCCTTTTGGAGCCGGACAGCTCCTAGCAACGCCTCCTAGACCCGGCTGGGACTGACAGCGCAGACGTGCAGATGTCACTATTGAAAGATGTCTGTGTTCCGTCCAGCCTGTCGGCCCGGGAAGAATGGAGAATTCTATTGAATAAGGTTATAATTATGGCGAATATCGCTACTGAACAGCTAGTCGCCAGATGGGGATTTATTACACATCAACTTGTTTAGCGGTGGTAGTTCCGCTTTAACCAGATAGGGAAATAGGCAGACTGGATGGCCCTATTGGTTCTTATTGGCCTTCAAATTATATGGCCCTTATGTATAAAAGTGGAGTGGTGATATTCTGGAGCAAACCAACTTCACCATAGGAGACAAATAAAAATCCAGTTAATTTAAACGGACCTTTGAATTCCGTAAATGCTAGTGAGATCCCCAACTTATTGCAATGCATGACTTGGAGACCTTTAGCATTTAAGGCATTAAGAAACTGTTTAAATCGATGGGAATCTGTGGAATTTTATATATCCCCTGTTGTGCAGTTGGTTTACCCTAGATTTGCAGCACTCCACCTTTACACATAAGGCCCTATGAAGGATATTTATAAAAGACGTTCCTAGTACTTTTTAAGGAACGGTCCTTAAAGGGTTTGTAATGGCATATATAAATAAAAAGTATTATTGTAGATATTGAAAAAAAATCTGTCGATGCCAGTCCTATCTCTCAAACTTTTATGGCTTGAGAGACATAATGTTCCTCCCTCCTCTTTCCCTGATGTCAGCTGGAAAGCTGACAGAAGGAGATTTGTGTCCGCCAACTTGAGGCGGCTCTTCAGCAGAGCCGAGATAGCGTTATGCAGAAAGGAATACTTAATTGGAACGATCTACAAAGTGTGCCTGGTTTGCATGCACACTTTTGTAGACCGTTCCAGTGAAGTATTTATTTCTACATAGTGCTGTCTCGGCTATGCTGAAGAGCCGCCTGCCAGTCCCGGGACCAGGATATCCTGCCATCAGCTTACAACTGATGTCCGTAAAAGGGGAGGGAGGGGAGAATTTTAGCATTGTATATCTCTCAAACCATAAAGGTTTAGAAGATGGGTCTGGGATCGTTTAGTTTATTTCTGTAATAGCTGCATGTTACATTTTGTTATATAAAGACATTACTACCCCTTTATAACTAAATATAGCTTTAAAGGGATAGTAACACTTAATATGTAAAAAAATAAATATATTGTAGGGCTTGTCCTCCTATGTAAAATAAGAGCACTCCTACTGATGGAAGGCCTTTTATTCAAGTTATTGCAGCTAAAAACTTAAATTTATTAGGTACAATCTCTTAGTGGCCTGAAATTTTACAGTGACACTGTTGCTACACCATCCTGTGGAGATTTATGGTCAACTGACCAGAGCTGTCTATAGGATGATGTAGCAACAGCTCCACTGTAAAATTTCAGGCCACTGTGATACTGCACCTAAAAAATAAAGTTTAAGCTACAATCACTTTTGAATAAAACAGTGAGAGTAACCTTGTTTTATTCAGGAGGATAAACCTTACAATATATATTTTTTACATATTGTGTTACCCTCTTTTATTTAAAGGGATAGTAACATATAACTGTAATATAATATAATTAAAGCTCTTTTACAATCACCTAAGTTGTTATAAGGTGCTCCACTCCAGTTGGGATAGATATATGACTGTTCTAATGATTTAAATAAGTCTGATCATTTTAAATAGTCAGGGAAGGTGGCACAGGTCTGGTACAATTTAAGATTTTTTTGTTTCAAAGGGACTATACAGAATTGTAAGAAGTATGTATTCAGAATAACTCAGATTTTGATAAAATTCATATTTTAAATAGCCTAAAAGGACTTCACCTCCTAATTTGCAGCATTTTACTGCTCTCATTACAATTAGGTCGGGGAGGGGACAGTGTCTGCTGACGATTTTTCCTGTTTTTCCTAGTCCAATCTCTGGTACCATATCACATGCACACTTTTATCACCACAAATGAAGTCGTTCCCTTTCTTTGGCCTTAGCACTTTGAGGATGAGGTGGGTATGTAACACATTGAGAAGCAATGTGTTGTATAACCCACTGGTCCTCGAAGAGTTAAAGCAGACTCCATTTAAACTTAGACTGCTGCCAAAAATACATTAAATTCTACTCTAGCATTCAAGGGCTACTCATTGTTTTAGCGTGTATCCCTTTTGGTGGACTAGAGAGCCAAATATACAGCTCTGTGGAAGAATCTGGTTTCCCTTAACAGAGTTAGACACTAACTTATTTTAAATCAAACACCTCTGTTGTGGACCCTTCATTTCCTTTCCTGACGCTTGCAGTACGTGATGGCCACTGATAACTTTGATCTGGGATACACGGAGGAAGGACATTGCAAGGGAGACCTGAATGGAAACATTCCCCCGCCAACAAGACTGCAGTGGGATATCCAAGAAGAGGTAAGACTTACTTTTTCCACTTACAGATCGACATTGTCAGTAGATTTAATGCAGGTTTTATAACAGTAGCGTTACTTCTCAGCACTTTATTGATGAACATAGAATATATTAGGCCAGTGACTCCAAACACCAGTTTTCACGACACATCAACAGTGGGGGATTTCAGGATCTCCTCACATGACCACAAGTAGAGCTATCATTAGTACTGAATAAATGGTGAGCTAATGGAATATATAATTATAATAGTTTATGCGTTAGTACAAATAAAACCACTGCTTAAAGTGTTAGTAATGTCCACAAAAAGTTTTTTGCATTTAGAAGAGCTTAAAAAGCTGCGCTAAATGCAAAAAACCGTACCTCTCAAACCACTATGGTTTAAGAGATACAGGCGTTTAAAGTTTGATCTCTCCTACTGACAGCTGTAAAGCTGTCAGCAGGAGATCCGTGTCGGCCGACACGGAGGCGCTTGAGAAGAGCCGCGATCTCGTTATTTACCACAAATCCCTTCATTGGCATGGTCTAAAACGAGTGCTTGAAAACCAGGCACATGTTTTAGACCATTCCAGTGAAGGGATTTGTGGTAAATAACGAGATCGCGGCACTTCTCAAGCGCCTCCGTGTCGACTGACACAGATCTCCTGCTGACAGCTTTACAGCTGTCAGTAGGAGAGATCAAACTTTAAACGCCTGTATCTCTTAAACCATAGTGGTTTGAGAGATATGTTTTTTTGCATTCAGCTCAGCTTTTTAAGCTCTTCTAAATGCAAAAAACTTTTTTGTGGACATTACTAACACTTTAAAGAGCAATTTCAAAAAGATGTATAAACTATAGGGACGTGTGAAATGTTGTACAATCAAATCGCACTTGTATATAATTCATGCGTGCACAATACATAGAGATTTTTTTTGTCACAGAAAGACAAATGAGTATATTTTATTGAGGTTTTTTTCCCCACACTATGTATTGTGCACTCACACATTACTATTAGCACCCTAACACAATAAAAAAATCCTTTATAGCTCTGAGTGGCATAGTTTTGTGCTACTGGCACAGTCTATGGCATGTCAGGCCATTCAGACGGGCTGTTGTTTTAAATAAGAGGACAGTAGCTCCGAGTACACTCTGAAGTTCTACGATTCTCAAAGATTTTAGTATATCTGAAGTGATGTAAAGACCAGACCTCAGTCCTATAGAAAAGCTGCGGACTGACTTAAACAGGGCTATGCACTGGAGATCCCCTTACCAGAGCTTGAACTCTTCTGCAAAGAAGTGTGGGGTAAAATTGAAACTCCAGGTGTGGTATGTTGATGGAGACTTACCCAAACAGACTCTTGTAATCATAGCAAATGGTGCTTCCACAAAGTATTAAAGTGTGTGCCCATATGTAACCAAAGCATTTTTTTATTTTTATTTTTCCAAGAAATTATCTATTTTGTTTTTCAATTAAATGTTGTTGGATTCAAGATCTTATTAACCCTTTAAATGCCTGTTTGATACCCCTGTGGCACTCAAAGGCTTAAAGGAGAATAACATTCTGATATGATATCTCTTCATTTCAGGCTTTTCTTAAACAAAAGCTGCAATTTCAATAAAGGAGTGTAGATTTCTATTATCCCCTGTATGCAGCTTTGGGGCATTTCATAATGTATTTGAGAAGGGAGTAATCTATATTAAAGCTCAAAGCGATTGCATCATGGAGTATATGTAATCTAGTCGTGTTATGTATACCCCTTTAATGTCCACAGGAGTGTGCAGTGAATTGTTCCATGCATGGTGCACCCCACACATAGCTTTGCATTGCGTTGCATTGGGCTCCTTCTGGTGCTTAAAGGGATAGTAATATTTCAAAATAAATGGAGCTCCAATTATTCTTAATAGTTTTCGGGTCATGTAGAGAGGTATTATCATTCTCTACAATGTATAGTTCCAGAGAAATTGAATTATAATGTATCCCCTCCCTCCCCTTTTACCTATTGTAAACTGCTTACTTACAGATATGGAATCTGGTCGCTTGACCGGACAGATCACAGTGAGGGACAACCCTTGATGGAGGAGGGCAGGTTTTTCCTTATGCTAACAGAAGATTTTCCCTTGTTGCAATTCATCCAGACAGTCTTGCTGTACAGCTTTACACAGGCAAAAGGGGTGGGATGGAAACACTTAATGATTCAGTTACTCTGGAATTACACATCATAGAGAATTATGATAACACCCTACATGGCCCAGAAACTATAAAGAATAATTTATTTTGAAACATTACTATCCCTTAAAGGGTTAAAAAAAATTTCTCTTTTGTCCAGTGTGGAACAAAGCAACCATGGGGTTAAGTTGCTACCAGTAGGAGGCAGGACACTTGCAAACAAAGCTCTATGGAGGAGGAGACTCCCTCTCAGTTCTGCTTTACCCCACCCAGCAGCAACAGTCTTAGTTTTAGTGCCTTGCATAAGGAGATGCAAGGGACTTTCTTTTATTCTTACTTTTATTTTACTGTTTCTCTGTTTAATGGGGGAAGCATTTCCCTATATGGATTGGATCCTATTGTTTTATTTCTTTTGGCATGTAGAGCTAAAGTGGATACAGACCCTGCTTCATTCAAAAAGAGGGACTGATCCTATATGGTGAGCATCTCTATTGCTCCTGGGGACAATTTCTTTCTACAAGATAGTGACACAGTGGACAAGGATGAAGATAATTCATCCCTTAACCCAGGGAGGCTCATTGAGGATTTCAGGAGTTCAGTGGAAGGTATGATTCAGGTAGTATTAGATACACACTTATGAGGATCTCTAGAGGGAGTCTGCTCAAGATATCTTTAAGAGCTGGAGAAGTCATTTTATCCACTTTCCTTCCTGTGATACTCTAGATCACATTTTCTTGGCGATATTGAAGTTTACTGATTAGGTCTACTTGTTTAGACTCTTTGGACTTCTTTACCCCTTCTCTGGGGAAGGGCTGGAGTTATGGGGCTCCACTCCCACTGTTGATCCCCCTGATTTTCTTCCCTGTCCAAACACACAACCCTACCAATGGCTAGTGCCTTTAAGGACCAGGACGATAAATATCTAAGTTATCTCTTAAAAATGTATTTTGTGGCCTCAGTGTCTGCTTTTTGACCCAGTTTGGCTGTGAACTTGGAGGGGAAGGCATTGGACATTTGACGTGACCTCTTACTTCAGGCGATCAAAGATAATTCAGCGTGCCTGCGCTGTCGGTCCCAGCCCGGTCTAGGATGTGTTGCTAGGAGCCATTTGGCTCTGGCTGGGACTAACAGCACAGGCGCGCGGACGTCACAGTGGCAAGATGTCCACGAGAAATCTCTTAAATAAGGTAATTATTCTGGCAACTAGCGCCTCCTCTTCACTTGATCCCAAGGGTGTTGGTTGAGAAATATCAAGATTGACCAAGCACATGTCATTCTGATTGTACCTCATTGGCATTGCAAGACTTGGTTCACAGATATGATCCACCTGGCAGTATACAAGAAGTAGCTTCTCCCTCTTCTTCTACACCTCCTCTTTCAGGTTCCCGTTAGTTATCCAGACATGGCAAGGTTAGCCATGACATTGTGGATCTGGTCTGTATTCTTCAGCTGGTGTGAAGAACATGGTTCACGTCCACAGCCTTTACACCTTCTGGTGGTTTTGGCCTTTTTCCTGGACGGCCACCCCAACTGTCTCCAACTTAGTTCAGTCAAGTTACAGGTCCTGGCCTTGTCAGTTTTTCAGTAGTGTATAGCTCTATTAGCAGATATTCTTTCGTTCAGGGAGTGGCATGTGCCTACCCCTTCTTTAGGCATCCTGCACCTCCCTGGGATCATAATCTGGTTCTTGGAATGCTTCCAATGGTTGCTTTGTAAGTGGTTGCTTCTGTGTCTCTTTTTTTTCTTGACCATTAAGGCTGTTTTCCTTCTAGCAATTGTTTCTATTTGGCATGTGGCTAATCTGCAGGTTTTGTCTTGTAAGTCTTCTTGTCTGATTTTCATGCAGAAAATGTATTCTGCTTAATCTGTGGCATCTGCTTTCAGTATCAATCTGGAGATTGTGCTTCCTTCTCTTTGTCCTGATCCGTCTAAAAGACGAGAACAGTATCTGCACTTTCTGAACATAGCTGCCTCAAATCCTAGTTCATCCCACTGAGTTTTTTTCACAAGTTTGATACACTGTGCATTGTTCCTGATGGCCTACGTGTGGACCAAGAGGCTTCTACTGTGATAGTAGCCTCCTGGATCAAAGCAATGATTCGCCGGGCTTATGTCATCAGGAAAGAACCAGTACCTTTTCAGATAATGGGGCATTCCACCAGAGCAGTGGGTGCATCTTGGCCCTACAAGAACCAGGCCTATGGGTAGCAGTGTAGCAAGGAAACAACATCATAACTTCACACATTCTCAAAACATTACAGTGTTCAAGCTAGTTTTGGGACAAAGGGCCTTCAGGGATTAGTGCTTGTGTAGGTGTATTCTCTTCTCCTTTTTAGTAACGTTTCTTCTGATATCTTGTTCTGTGTTTGTGTCAGTTTACACTTGGAATTTCATGGTTGTATTTGTTTGTCTCTTCAGACTGGAATTGTTGTTGGGATTTTTTTTTCTCATGCTGTCCTTCAATTCTGGTTGGGACAGCTTTGGTATAATTCAGTGGTTCCTGTGTTCCACAGTGGATGAAAGAGAAAAGGGGATTTTTGTGGACTTATGAATAAATCCTTTTCTCATAGTCCTGGTGGAACACAGGACATGCCTTCTGGAGAAAAAACATATGGTTTGCATTCAGGGCAGGTGTGTCTGCTGTGTTCTCTGGCATGGTGATTGCCTTCCTGCCATGCTATTTCTCTTTGTTTCTTGGCTCTCTGTTAATCTGAGGCTTCTGAGCGTCGTTTAAGTAGAGTTAAGAGGGAGTCTCCTCCTCCAGAGAACTTTTTCTTCACGTGCCCTGTCTCCTAGTGGTATCTATTTAACCCCATGGTCCCTATGTTCCACAAGGAGTAAGAGAAGATCTACCGGTAAGTACACAAATATTCACTTTGTAAAAAGAGTTCCACTTGTTCGTTATGAACCTAATCTTATGGAGCTTCAGAGGCTTCAGTTTTAACTATTGTCTATCTTCTGCTTCCAGTGCCAAAACGTGATCGAGAGTTCCTTGACCGTTGCCAAAGCTCTTGCTGATGATGTTGATTTTCACTCATTCCCCTTTGATTCATTTGGCAAAGGACTAATCAAGAAGACCAGGACAAGCCCCGATGCCTTTGTGCAGCTGGCGCTTCAACTGGCTCACTACAGAGTAAGTATCATATGACAGGCTAAATGGATTGTTTATAAAGGCAACATAAAATAATTTGAGTCACCTGCACCATGGGGAACAAATAAAACATTTCCATTGATTTTAAATGGGGATTTTAATTGTCTACAATGCATGGCACAACGTATCTGCTCCTGTTCAATTAAACAAGGGCATGTCCTCTGTTGAGAGATTCTTCATTCAAAAGGTAAGTGTCCAGGTATTCAAAGCTATTCTAAATGGCAAAATTACAGTCTCATTGTGTAAGCCAGAATAGTGTAAGCTTTTTAGTCGACAAAACACCCATATGTTGATATACCAATATTAACTGGGGGTTATGCACTAAGGTGTGATAACTATAAGATAATTCCTGTTCTATTCTAAGGGCATGTGCAGTAAGAGCTCACCAACATGAGACCTATTCATTCATAGGCTCCATATAGTTACATAGGAATTGGTGAGTTTCTTTTATCTTTATCTCACCTTAGTACATCTCCTCCCAGGACTAATCACATTATGATTCTGGAGGGAAGAAGAGCCATATTTAAATCAGTGGGAGTTTTGGGAATTTTTGTTTGTCTTCTATGGTGCAGTTGGATTGCTCCAGAATTACTACATTTTTCTTTATCTTGTGATCACTCTCTAGTAAGGCATCCCATAATATAGTTATTAAAGAAAACTCTTATAAGCTCCTTCTCAGATGGTATAAGTCAGCACTACAGAGGGTCCATATCCACCCTCAGTTCTCCTCTGTGTTTACTATGTTGTGGGTTTGAGGCTGACCTTTTCCATGTTTGGAGGAAATGTCCCACTGTCCAAAATGTCTGGAAGCAAGTCTACATTTTTTTTTTTAATTACCCGAGTAGGGGCTAGATTCTATTGCAGGCGCTAAATGTTAACACCCATTTTATCAAACATATTCCTATTGAAGTCTATGGAGAAAACTAGAGATAAACGCAGAGATAAAATTAGCACCTGCAATATAATCCAGCCCTAGATGTAACTAACAACACTCCCAAAGCTATCCAGTTTTGTGGCAGGCATCCATAGAATATTTCTTAAATCATGGAATTCATGGTGGAACAAACTGTGACCCCCCCATATGTATTACCTATCTATTTTGCCTCCTTATATTAAGACAACTTTACCTCTTCATCTGAAGTTTCTTGAGCTTACACAATCCAGTCAGCTTGCTTCATATAGCACCACCTTGTACTTGAGCACTTTGAGTCCACAATCCCATCCCCTTTCTCCCTATCAGGAAGAACAGGTTGAGAGGTAGTTGATGTTTTTAAATTTTGATTATGTATGAACAAGGACACTGCGTTGTATTTGTATATTTTATTAGCTGGTTGGTATTGTATCCACTTCTATTTCTTTCTGTGCTGTTCTAAAAGTTTTATTCTGGGTCAAACCAACTGCATTATAGGGGAGAAATAAAAATTCCCTTTTAACCCCCTCAAATGCTTGAAAGGTCAACAACACGTTTCTTCACAATACATTGAAGATCTCTAACATTCAAAAGATGAAATCCCCTATTTGAATTAATGGGGGTTTGGGGAATGTTTATTTGTCCCTTGTAATTCAGTTGGTTGGCCCCAGAATGACTTCAGTTTCCTCTGGGCTTGGTTCCTTTAGCATAAGGCTGTTCTCAGCTTACAGATCCTCTGGACTTCTACCCGTTGGTATCACCTTTGCGGAGGATCTCAAGAGAGACATATTTTTTACTGCACAATGGGTTGTATTCAGGAATCTGAAGAAGAGCAATTGTCGAGCAAACCAACTGAACTATAGAGGACAAATACAAATTCTCCAAAATTCCCATTGATCTAAATGGGATTTTTTACCCCTTGATTGCTTGTGGTCTCTAAGAGACCTCTAGCATTCAGGGGCTTAACATTTGAAGTGCGATCCTATGGGCTGAAACATAGCAAAAAGACCAGGATTGCATTGTGCAGCCCACAACTGTTTGGGGAGTCGAAAAACTGCCCCACCTTCCCGCAGCTGTAAAGCAGAAGTGTGCGGCATTTGACCACAAACTTCTGGGTTGCGTGTGCATTCCCTATAGACACTCTGTGCTGGGCTTTCCAGTCCAGTACCGAGAGTCTATGGGAACCTGTATCAAACAGGACATGAAACTGTCTGCAGTATGCAATATAGATGCACTGGGGAGTTTCATTTGTTCATCCTCGTTTGTCTGATTAATTGGCAAGTCTGCACCCATGAGATCAGATGTGCCAGTCATAAACTACTGGATTATAATTGATATTTATGTCAGTGGGAATTGGTCCCGTTTGTTGTATCGTTATGAATACAGTCCAATTTTCTGTGTATGTCCCATTATTATTTCCACTTATTTGCCCCTTCTTTTTAAGGATAAAGGCAAGTTTTGTTTGACCTATGAAGCCTCTATGACCAGGTTGTTTAGAGAAGGTAGAACTGAGACCGTTCGCTCTTGCACTATTGAATCCTGTGACTTTGTTTTGGCGATGACAGACCCCACACAAAATGTAAGTATTATCCACTCCTGTTCATTATTATCATAAATATTATCTTATGGGTTACCATGTATATTTGAATATAAAATGCACACAGAGTACATTACTGTTCAAGAATATGGGGGCAGTTAAAAATGTCCTTG
This sequence comes from Rhinophrynus dorsalis, assembly GCA_037306005.1. NCBI lineage: Eukaryota > Metazoa > Chordata > Amphibia > Anura > Rhinophrynidae > Rhinophrynus > Rhinophrynus dorsalis. The sequence goes on along the minus strand of CM074722.1, from coordinate 445,313,741 downwards.
TTTGACATCAAATAAGTTGCAAAATGAATAGGAAATACAGTCAAGACTTTGACAAGGTTAGAAATAATGATTTTTAATTTAAATAATAATTGTGTCCTTCAAACTTTGATGTCGTCGAAGAATCCTTCATGTGCAGCAGTTACATCCCTGCAGACATTTGGAATTCTAGTTGTCAGTTTGTTGAGGTAATGTGAAAAGAGTTCATATATATATATATATATATATATATATATATATATATATATATATATATATATATATATATATATATATATATATATATATATATATATATATATGACATTTAGGGAAATATATCATAATATAGTAACAGAGTTGATGAGGCTGAAAAAAAGACGTGTCCATCAAGTCCAAATGACTTGATGGACACATGCCAAAACACCCCTGTTGATCCAGAGGAAGGGAAAATAAAAACACTGAAGCCATTTCCATTTAAGCCCCAAGTGGGTAAAAAAATGTTCCTTCCTGACTTCAAATAGCAGTCACATAGTTCACTGGATCAACAACCTATCTGCATTAAAAGACTAACTATGCCATATTCCATTTCACCCTAACATCTACCTTCACTCCTGCACTCTGTGTACTTCAGCCTACCCTTCTTTGCCATTTCAGTCCCAGTTATGTGACTTCAGTTAATGGAATACAACGTTTTCATAGTACCTATAAACTGTTACAGGCTCTACATTGTATGTAAAACTGTTATTACAGAAAAAATATGCATTAGTAATAACAGATTTCTAAAACTTAAAACGAAAAGAAATTCTGGGTGCAGCATAAAACATTCACATTAACGAATAATAGTTCTCCTTAGTACTTAAAGAGGAACTTATCACTTTGTATTACATTTTGAAAGAACTTTTAAAATTGCCTATATTTGTTCGCCATTTTTTATTTCAAACAATTGTTTAGCTTTAATTATTAGTGTATGCAAAGGAGCCAGTACTAGCTATCAAGAAAGGACAGTTGGGAGGGAAAGCAATTTGGAATGTTAGTACTCTCTCATTTTAAGAAACTAAAAAAATTAAAGCTACAAATCTCAAAACTATTGTTTTGAATAAAAAATAGCTAACATAAATTCAGAATTTTATATCCTATATAATAATTCGCTAAGTGTATGTTTGTCTTAAGCAGTCATGCGCAGTAGCGGCAGCTGCTCGTGCTGCAGTCATGCTTAGTACAGACTGTTCGCGCCGCGACTGATAACGGAGCGAGGAGTTCCATATTTACACTATAGAGCAGAGAGGACTATGGTTTAAATTCGGAGCGCCCCGCTCCGTATCAGCCACGGCGCGGGCAGTCTCTACTGTGCATGACTGCACGGCGGCCGTTGCTGCCTGCCACTGTGGCCCGTGTACACGGGCTGTTCAACTAGTTTGTTATAAAGTGACAATTCCAATTTAATTTGATGTGAATGCAACCTTTTGGATGCTAGAAATGTCTTCAACTCTTTGCTTTGCAGTTATTTGATGCTGTCTCTGTTAACCCAGGAACTGAAGTGGCTGCCTTTCCCTGAAGACGATGATTATAATTACCTTCCTGAATACAGCCCATAGTTCCTTTTATTTTAAAATGCAACTTTATGATGCCTAAATAAAATATTTGTTTCTCTGTCCTTTGCAGAATGAAAAAAGATTGAAACTATTCAAAGTGGCCTCAGACAAACATCAGCAAATGTATCGTCTAGCCATGACTGGGTCTGGCATTGATCGGCACCTCTTCTGCCTTTATGTGGTGTCCAAATACCTTGGGGTGGACTCCCCTTTCCTCAAGGAAGTAAGAGACCCATTTTTTTTATTTCGTACTTGGTTTTATGTCACCAGGATTGAAACAAACCGTATCAGTGTAACTGGAAAATCATTAATCCTTTAGTTTCTCAGGGGTGTCCAACAGATTTCAAAGCCTTTGGTCATATCCAGAAAGCTAAGAAGGAACAATCCTGGAGCAACCAAATACATCATAGGGGACAAATAAAGAATCACCACTGATTTCAAATGTGGCTTTTAACCCCTCGAATGCTAGTATCCGCCGCTCTAGTATTCAAGGGGTTAAAAGCCCCATTTACATCAGTGGTGAATTTTCATTTGTCCACCTTTGATGAACTTGAACTGCTTTTCTTTATCTTCTCAAATAAGTGCTTTGTATTTTACCTTAGTATTTTGGGTGTTAGAGTGGACACATTAAATTGCTTTATGCCTAAAGGGCAGCTGCCATGCATCATTTGCCCCATCTGCTGATTCGCTACTCTGAGAAGTCCTGCCAATGAAGCAGGGGCTGCATTATGAACCAGAGTAAAACAACAGTGATGAGATGGCACAACAGGGGTCTGAAAAGAGACCCCAATGCTCCCACTGTGTGTTGATGCTGCATAATATAAGATAGTCTCTTGTCCTACACATTGCAGTTCCTCATAGACCCGCTCTGTGTCCTGCTTGAACACTTGACACATTGGGCTGTGGGGAATGCATTTGTAAATCAGGATTTTGTGGCTGAGAATTACACACTGAGGGGGTCTGTTTTCTCCCATTGGAGCAGACTTGGTAAAAAAAGATAATTGATTAGATAAGAGAATCAATCGATCACTACCAGGATGTTAAAATGAATCTGCTAACATTATAACACTGCTGGTAGTGATCATTTTGAATCTTGCTTTACCCCTCTCATCTAATCACAATCAATGTGTTAATATGTTGAGATATATGAATAAGAGATAAGTCTTGATTTTCAGCACACAGTGCCTGTCATACTCTGCCCTGTCTCCGTACAGTGCTCAACTATTGTTATCATCGTAGTCCAGCAGACAGGAGCCACATTTAATCCTTTGAGTGCCAGAGTGGTACACCGTGTATTGCTTTGCAATGTATTGCGTACCACTCTGGCACTCAAAGGGTTAACAGACCACAGGAGTTAGGACAGTAAAACAATAATCCCATTGATTCAGAATAGCCATGACACAGTAGAAGACTTCTGTGCCTGCCCACGTTTGAACTTGGGCCACAGGACATTTGAAATTAGATAAAACATGGTAGGGCAGGGGCTGCATGGAGTCCTCTCTTTCTACATGCTTGAACTAATCGAAGAAATCATGTATAGGCAGAGCCAGCCCTTACATGGGTCTCGGTGGGTCCATGGGACCCAGGCGGCACTTTGACAGGGGCAGCAATTTGCCGCCTCAAGGCATGTTATTCGTTTGCCAGCAGCCAGGTCTGTGTTCCAGTGAGTCAGTCAGGGCTGTAATGTATGTCTGTGTCACTGTCAGCAGCCCTAGGCTCCCTCAGTGGAGCTGGCTGGCGCGTCAGTGACATGATAGTCAGTCAGTCTGGACAGACGCACCATGTACCGCAGTGTGCTGTGCCTCTCACAACCAACCCACACGCACCACCTCCAGCCTGCTACCAGCCAATTAAAGAGGACCATATTTGCTCACTCACTGTGGTCCATCCTCATTGGCTGGTTGGGGTACGTACCTTGAGTGCATTGTGAGACAGTGGGGACATAGGTGCATGCTGCACTGTATTTGTGTGTATCTGTGCCTGAGTTCGGAGCTGAGACTGCGAGTGAGTTCACCCAGGGATCGGACGCTATGTGAGATGAGTTACTTTTTCCCTCATCTTCCTATTTTTTTCCAGTTCCATCCCTGTCTCCCCAACCTCCTTTAACACTTCAATCAAACAGCTTGTTTTATTAATGTTTTGGGGGATTAAGTCTCCAATAATCAAAGTATGCTCCTTTCTCTCTCATTCCCAAACAGTCTAACACCCTGCTGGACACGCACACTTTTATACTATAACTATGGGTGCAGTTTGTGGGTCATTTAGTTCTCCTATATTGACTTGAATAAACAGTACTGTGATCGCTGATGATGCGTTACAATATAAATTAGCAATACTGTACAGCTAGTCATGAGTGCACATACAAGTATAATGGGGCCTATGTATACAGAAGAAAAACGGCCGCTATTTTAGGACAAAACAACTGCACACTATTCGCCATAAACATAAGGAGAGTGAAGCATTTGGGGAAAAATGAAACGCACCATATAGAACAAATACAGTTCCATTTGATTAAGTAAGGCTTTTTACACTTTGCATTCCAGAGATGTTTCCATAGTATTGCAGACCTCTCTAGCAATCAAGGGGTCCAAAGTCCTGTTTAATTTGATGGTGAATTTTTATCTTCCCATTACAATGCAGTTGTTTTACCCCTTAACAGCTCTATGTGCTGAATGGCAAAAAGGAAATGTGCTCACTCTACCCAAGGCATATTATTTCAGGCACCAGTAAGTGGTCTGCTGACGCCATTCCCCCACCTCCCATAGCCGCCCGAACGCACGATTTGGTGGTGGTGGTGGTATGGGTAGCATTTCATCCTTGGACCCAGGCAGCACAATGTCTTTGTCCGGCCCTGTGTATAGGGACTCTATGAACAGAAGCTTTTTCACTCCTAAATCCATACAAACCAGAAAGGTTCACACAACTGGAGATAATATGAATAATAATGCATTTATAAGTCAGGCTGTTTGTTCCCTTTAAACTACAGCTGGCTACTTTATACAAGAGCTTATGAGCATCATTTCTTTTAAGTCTGAATTCCTTTTACTAACTTAAATATGTACATCCTAAACCTATCCTCTGCAAACAGTTTTTTTTTTTAATAATGTGCTGGAGAGTTCTGTTGGGGAAGCAGCTTATGAGATAATTCTGGTAACTCCATTTTTTACATAGGTTCTGTCTGAGCCTTGGAGACTGTCAACGAGTCAGACCCCTCAGCAGCAGGTACACCTCTTCCAGCTGGAGAAATTCCCAGAAAATGTTTCAAGTGGCGGTGGATTCGGACCTGTAAGTGAAAATCAGTCAGGACTGTTAATTTACTAATGTCTGAATCCTAGCAGAATTGCTTAGATTTATGGGCTTGTTATTGTTTAAAGGGATAGTAATGTTTCACAAAAAAGCAACTCCGATTAATCGTCATAGAATTTGGGCCATTGAGAGCATTATTTCAATACCATTTGAGTTGCAGTTAAAGATTAATTGAATCATAAAGTATCTGCCCCTTTTACTGATGTAACACTGCTCACACCAGAGCAGCAAGACTGTCCAGATGGCTCGCAGAGAGGGACAATCTTCAGTGAGCATAAGGAAAAACCTGTCAAGTAGGGCAGGGTTTTCCTTATGCTCACAGTAAGAAGACTGTCCCTTGCTGTGAGCTGGCTGGTCCCAGGACCAGATTCCACATCTGAGGGGAGGTGGCTTACACTAGTTAAATGGGACGGGAAGAGGATACTTTATCATTCAATTAATCTTGAACTACAACTCTGACAGTATTGAAATAACACTCTCCATGGTCCAAATACTATGAAGAATAATTGGAGCTTCTTTTTTGTGAAGCATTACTATCCCTTTAAAGTCACTATAGTTATTTATTAAAACATTTAATGAGTATAACAGAAAACTGGAAATTTTGTTATAATAGTTGGATGAATATGAAATCACCCTGTGTTTCTTACCCACTTTGACACCGCATATTTCCCACAACACTTACAAAGAACGTGGAATAATCTGTAAGAGGCTATTATGACAGTGGGGCAGAATAACAATGAAAATGTAGTGAGAAACTCAATCTGCATTACTTTCAGGTCTCTCTCAATGACCACTGCTGGGTACTGCAAATGAAAGCTGTGCCCAGATTGTCTGCAGCCAATTAGGGATCACATTTCAACCACTGGACGTGTCTCTAGCAGGATACCTGATTGCAGTGGAGGGAACTACTCACTGGTAGTTGAAACTTCCAGTAGCTCACTAGCTACTAGCTATGTAAAGTCAAAAAAGGAAGTTGACTGTCTCTTTAAATGCTCCCACTGGAGAAATGTAATCCTTATTTTTTTTTGGAGAATGCATGAAAGTGTGTACACTGGGTTCACTTTTAAAATGTCACATTTAAAACCTAGTGTGGCTACAGGCCGCATTCAGCATGTCACCGCGATTAAAGGGCGACATGAGAATCTCGCCCTGCATAAAAGCATAAGATTCTCATGTCGCGTCCTTAAACAGCGCTTCAACTCAACTCGTAGCATTGCTCGCATACCTAAGGAACGACAAGTAAAACTGGATGTTTCAATTGTAGCATAGTTAACCCTTTCAGTGCCAGAGAGGTCCCCAATGATTGGGGACCTCTCTGGCACTGAAAGGGTTAACCATGCTACAATTGTAAAGTTCAGTGTTGCTTGTCGTTCCTTAGGTATGCGAGCAATGCGGCGAGATGAGTTGAAGTACCGTTTAAGGACGCAACATCACGATTTTATGCAGGGTGAGATTCTCATGTCACCCATTTCATCACGGCGACATGCTTAATGCGGCTTGTAGCTGCACAATGTTTTTAATCCAAGGTTTTAAACGAATACATGTACACTGCCATGTTACAGTTATGGTTGCAGAAGTTAGGGTCATATAAATTAAGAAATTGTTTCTGTGCAATACTCAGGCTTATTGGTATACCTCTAGCTTCAAAACCCGCTATATGCCCATACATTCAAAACATAAAAATAACTGGAGGGATACACGTTGCTGTGCTTACCATGCTCCGGAAAGAAGAAAAACCAGCTGGTGCCCAAGGATAGAGGTGATCCTAACCTCCATGATGCATGCCATAAAGAGAAAAATTCCTGGCACTTAACAGCAAGAGTGTAATATAAATAAGCCGAAAATAAAATAAAAAGAAAATCTTCTTTATTGCAACTGTGTTAAAACATCATTGATGTGACCGGGAATTGGCATACAGACAGAGCTTAATCTAACGCGTTTCGTACCCTCAGGTACTTACTCATAGATTCCATAGAATCTATGAGTAAGTACCTGAGGGTACGAAACGCGTTAGATTAAGCTCTGTCTGTATGCCAATTCCCGGTCACATCAATGATGTTTTAACACAGTTGCAATAAAGAAGATTTTCTTTTTATTTTATTTTCGGCTTATTTATATTACACTCTTGCTGTTAAGTGCCAGGAATTTTTCTCTTTAAGGGTCATATAAATGACATTTAACAAATTTGATTTACCAAGAAGCCTGCAGCTGGTTTCAAGGCAAAGTGTTTCAAGTCTCTGCAAAGTAGTTATTTTTCTATAGTTTAACATATGTCCAACATGTTCATTGCTTGAAAAATATTTTGTTTTATTGATAGCTGTTCTTTGTTCACAGGTCGCTGATGATGGCTATGGGGTGTCTTATATTATTGTTGGTGAAAATCTAATCAACTTCCATATATCAAGCAAGTTTTCTAGTCCAGAGACAGTAAGTATAAAATGCAGAAATACAGTGAAAGTAATGTCCTTAGCACAATATCAGTGTAACAGCATGTAAACCGTACTCTGCTACCACTGTACATATGAATCCTGCTTATAAGGTCTAAGTGCTTGGGTGCTGTTTGTTATGGGTGGATACAAGGTACCATTTTTTCTCTTACAGAGTAAATTCAAGTTATTAGATTCATTTTCAATGTTTAGTTAGGTCTTCAGAGCAAGACCTTCCTTGTTCTAAAATCAGGTCACTTCTTGGTGAATGGGCTAACATGATCAGTCTAGACACTAGTGATGGTTAGTAGTGCACCACATACCTTACATTAGCATCTTCAAACACATAATATGAAAGAAACTTAGTAGAATCAAGCATAATAGAATGCACTCAAAGGAACAAATTACATCTTGCTATCCAAGAACTTGACCTGGTCAGTCCACTAGTAGAACTCAGTTGTCATAACAACCCAGTCCCACTGATGCAGATCCATTTGTTTCCATGTTAGCACTTTTAATTTGTATTGAGCTATACCCCATTCAGAGCTTTGTACATTAAAACTGCTTACATGGAGACAAATTCCATGGTAAGCACTGGGTCAGCCCCTTCACTGAAGAAGAGGGCTGATGTCAGCATAGGGGGTGGGAGGGGGGGTATTAAACACCTAACACCTTTCAAACTAGGGGGTCTTAAAGCGGAACTATCACCATCATAATTTTGCTACCCAAATCCATTACTAATGCAGCGATATGTAAATCCATACTTTTATTATGCTGAAAAAGTCTGCGTTATTAAGCTAAAGCAGCTTCTTCTGTAGGCATCCAGTGGACAACAGCACAGACATCTTAGAGGTAAGGTACCTCTGAGTCTGCGATGTCTGTCCTGTGCACTGCCCGGATTGGTGGTCACATTCGTTGGTTACCTTAAGGTAACGGAAGCTGCTGAAGGCACAGGCACACAGAGCTTCTCTTTTAATCTCTGTGCCCTGGATGCCTACAGAAGAAGTTTATTTTCTTTAGTAACATAGACTTTTTCATCATAATAAAAGTATGGCTTTACCTATCAATGATGGTGATAGTTCCGTTTTACAAAGTGTGACTGACCTCAGTTACTTTGTTTTATTTGCCTTCTAAAATATTAAAGTATAATTACCTGATTAAATGAAAACTAACAAAGATAACATAGACCTAGATACAATGTACTCCATGCTGGCCTCTTAAAAAAACAAAGAAAAACAAAAAAAAAATATATATATAAATCTCTTCATACATTTGTGCTCTAAGGGTTTCTGGGATCCCATTACCACCCATTATCTTAATACGGTGTCTAAGAAGTAATTGTTCTGCATTGTCTTTAAATGGACTGGGATAGGATCACAACAGTGATTTGTCACTCGAGGTATATAACCGTATTATCTCTCCTTAAACAATAAACCAAAATGCTTCTATACAGGTTAGTCTACATACTCATTAAAAAATGAAATTTTAGGGTTAGGTCTTAAGGATCTAACATAAAATAACTACATTTTACAGGTGCTAGGTGGAAGTTTGTGATGTTTAGAATTATATAATCCAATTTAATTTTAGTTGTTATGTCCCTGTAAGGAACGTGTCATATTACCTCTTTATTTTTCTACCATAATATCAGTGATTTCTGATGCTTAATATCAATGTTACTTTTTCCTCAGGATTCCCACCGCTTTGGAAACCATATCAAACAAGCAATGATCGACATCCTGGCTTTATATAATATTAGTACCAACAACTCCCATGGAAAGAAATAGAGCACCAGACGACAGGGAAATCATTCTGACCTAGTTCACAGTACAATAATACATAGAATATAACCTTAAAGAAAGAGGAGACTTGTAGTTGCCTGTTATTTTAACTACAGAGGCATACTGAATATCATCTGAAATCAATAGTCCTCAGCCGGATTCAAATTAATGTTTTTTTTTTGTTTGTCTGTTTTTTTAAACACCATTATGTTAAAAGGTCTGTGGAATGAATGTACAGTTTGTATGAATTGTACTGCTGCTGGAATGTCATTCAAATGTTACAAGGGCTTCTTACATGCAGAGCTGGATTTTCCATTAGGCAGTAGCTTAGAGTGCCAGATTTTGAGGGGATCCTCGGCTGTGCTAGCCACTCCTATATTCTGAGTTGAGGGTGTGGTTAGAGCTTTCCCAGTGCTTATGCACTGAGCACCCACTCCTTGTTTATGGTGACCAGCTTATTTAACCGTTTATATACCTCTTGGATGCTAAGGAGGTCTCCAATGCATTAGCCAAGGGGTTCAACTTTTTTTCAGCTTGTATGTTATAGGACAAGTTGAGTATTTGCTGTGCCAGGTAACAGTTGCTGGGGCTGGAGATAGTGTTTTATGAGTGGGGTGTGGTTGAGGGCCCCTAATGTACCTTGCTTAGGGGAGCCTGAGATTTAAATCCGGCACTGCCTACATGATGATGAAAACCACAAAGCCAAATGTATTCTTGGCCTTTACTCTGCTCTCTCATTTGTCTATATGATTGTCTGTCTTGCTGGATCAAATAAGTGTACTCATTCCTAAAAAAAAACAAAAACCATTTCATACTTTCCACAAACTCACCAAATGTTAACATTGGGTCCAGAACTTCAACCACATTCAGAGATATGTATTCATCATAAATCAACACCTTCCTAGTCCTCCATACCGTTTTGCTCCCGTGCTCTAGAAATGTGTCCGCTATTATTAAACCTATCATAACTGAACAAAATGGAACATGCTTGACAATACCAGACTGTAGGTCAGTGAGTCACAGCCTTATCCTCAGGGAACCATAATAGGCTATGTCTTTAGGATCTCCCTGCATGTGCACAGGTGTGTAGATTAAAGTGGAACTATCACCCTAAATAAAGTCCCCCCACAATAATTAGGCATATAGCGATATGCTTAGAAATAGTGCTATTGTCGAACATAAATACCGCGTTATGAAGAAATCCTTCTTCTGAGACTGACGGCCAGAGGCTTTAGAGGCATCTGCGCGCCCGCAGCATCAGTCCTTTCCTGTTACCTTAAGGCAGGGCTCAAAATTTCCCCTTGCCACTAGCCAATGGCGAGTGAAAAATCAGCCCTGGCAAGTAGATATTCAGCCCTGGTGGGTATGCTATGGCTTGCAGTGGCGAGTAACTTTTCAGGTCTGGCTAGTAGCAAAGGACTTCAAGCTTTAATCCCTGCCTTAAGGTACAATGAAGGAGACCGGGAAGGACAGAGCAGGTGTGTAGATGTCTCTAAGACAAGATGTTTATGGACAAGCCTGTCACAAAAACACACAACCTATACAGTTCTATCTTGGAATCACTGATGGAGGTAGCATGTTATATTTCATGAGGAGCAGAGGGGTGTTTGTCGCATTGCAAAACAATTCATTGCACGTCGCTCTTGTCCTCAAGGTGTTAACACTACCTAATCTGTGATTCACTTCCATAGACAAAATAAAAATATGCCACTGTTCATTTATATTGTTGAATTACCTCTTTTTAGAGGGGTAATTAATTAATTTTGCCAATCCAGGCTTCCAGCATCAAAAAGGTATGTGTCAGTGCCTTATCCCTTTTGAGTGCCAGATTGGTATCACGTTGAATACCTCTCTAACCCTCAAAAGTTTAAATATGAAGGCCCGTAATATAGGAAGCAATGGAATTAACATTCTTTTATATGATGGTTCATTAGCTGTAGATAACAGAATCCTAATCATTAGTCCTTCACTGCCACTGAGGCCAGGCCTGTTCAGCAGTGACAGTCATATGTCCTTTACTAAAATCTTAAACTGTGGAAGTAGAATTGTACCTAATGTTTGCTGAGGAAAATGCCTACTAGTTACTTTTTTTTAGGGTACATTTGCTTATCCTGATTCCTCCCCTCCATTTTCCGTCCAGTAGACTATAGTAAATAACACCTGAAATGTCTCCATAAAATCAATTTTCCAGTGACCAGTTCATAGTGCCTCTTACATTGCTAAACACACAGTAAGAGAGGGTAAAAAGAAGCCTAATTAATCAAATCAACTATTCTAGGTCCTCCCTGTATAATTCAGTCATGATGTTGCATATTTTATAGGAAGTTAACTATTTTTATTGAGCATTTGAATGTATACTAAAGAAATAACATTAATATTTAAGAGACACGGCAGTGAGGTTATATTTTAATAATCGTGACTAATAGACTTTAAGACACAGTTAAAGATTTGTTACAGTGAGTAATTGTCCATATGGTTTTTTTATTCTTTTAATGCATTGTAACGTATTATAGCGTGTCACTGATGTCAGTCACTCTTTTTCATACAAAATAGTTTAACCCCTTAAGGACTGTGGACGGCCGTTAAGGACCACAGGGCATTTTTTTTTTTTTTTTTATATGGATTGCATTCAGGGGCCCCAGAGCGGCGTACAGCCTTGCGGGGACCTCTGAATTCCATGATGTCCAGGATCAGAACTAGTCCTTAAAGGGATAGTAATACTTAAGTATCACTAATCCCTATAGCAAAGTACTACTTAAAAAAAACATATTGCCCCCAGTGCTTGCAAGCACACATAGAAGACCGTTTTAATGAAAGTTTTTTTTTTTTTTAGTTAACGCGATCGCGGCTATGCTGCAGAGCCGCCTGATGATCTCTGACCAGATTTCCCTGAGTCAGCTAGCATGCTGACTACGGGGAAGGGGGAGGGAGAGGGCAACTTTAGAAGCGTTCATCTCTCAAACCATAAAGGTTTGAGAGATGACACTGGGGGCAATACATTTTTTTAAGTAGTACTTTGCTATATATACTTGAGTATTACTATCCCTTTAAGTGCAGAACCACCGTGACTGTCCTAGCATGTCATTGGTCATTAAAAGGTTAAAGTTATTCAGCATTTTAAAAAATAAATATAATGCTTTATTACATCTGCTCCAATAGGAGACAATTTAGTAAAAAGATTGGGCCATCACTGTACAACCCCAAAATGGGTCTTATCAGTGATTTGCAAGATCAGAAAACTGACTCAATCAGAAACTGCAGGGTTGCATGCATAGTCTATATAAACCTGCTTTGTCAACTTGCAACCCAAAAACAGAGGGTCTATGGTGACCTTCATTAAATAGTACAGAAAACTGATCTGTGAGACTTCAGTCTCTTCCATAGGAAACTGTAATATCTCCCCTCTAACCCCTATTCCTGATGTCACCCATTTCACCAGTGAATGGGTACAATAATCTGCTGCCCACTTGGCATGGAAACCCGAACTGGAAATTGATGCATCAAGGTGTGATAAAGATATGCTAAAGGAAACATAACCTCTCCATTGTGATAATCTCTCCAATTCCTATGTTATTCTGTGGAGCCTGGGAATTAAAGGGACAGTAATACTTCATGTTATCTTTTTTTTATTTTGTAGGCATTAAAAAAACATGAAGAACGATATAAGTCTTATCTCTCAAACCTTTATGATTTGAGAGATATTCACAAGCAAAGTTTCCCCTCCCGTCCCTTTTACCTAGTGTAAGCCATCTCTTCTCAGATGTGGAATTCAATCCATAGACCAGACAGATAACAGCAGGGGACAATCTTCTTCCTATGAGAACAATGAAAGCTCTGCCCCCCTTGACAAGTTTTTCCCTTAATTGAAGATTGTCCCTCTCTGCAGTCTACCTTGGCACCTCCCTTCTGCTGTGGGTGAGCAGTGTTACCTCAGTAAAAGGGGCGGGAAGGGGATAGTTTGTCACTGAATTACTCTTGAACTACAACTCTGACAGAATTGAAATAACACTCTCCAAAGTCCAAATACTATGATGATCAATTAGAGCTGCTTTTATTATGAAACATTACTATCCCTTTAAGAGCTTCACAACTTTAGAGATCTTCGTGCATATACACCATAGATAACAACAATTGGAGAGTTTTTCATAGTGAAGCAGTTATCCTCTTTATCACATCGGAGTGCATCTCCATCCTGGTGTTCACTCACCTTGTAAATTGTACAGCGCTGTGGGATTAGATGGCGCTATATAAATAAAGAATAATAATAAATTTGTCTCAAGAGTTTTAATGTTCGGTCAGTGCACAGAATGAGTTAAAATGTCTAGGTTGGAGACAAATGTCTCTGTGAGTGAGTTCCTGGCAGGTTCTTATTCAAGTTGATCAGCATGTATACTTAAAGTAGAGGCTGATGTCAGGAATAGGAGGGCAATGCATTAGATACATCTCTCGCACTTGAAGGGTTAAATATGGAACTTATAAATTAGTGAGGATATTACTCACACTCTTTAATATTTTACAATGCATTAAAGGAAGAGAAAATATCAACCGTCTGTATTGCTTTAAAATCTCTCAAAGGACTGATTAAAGTGATAGTAATATTTAAGTTTTTCTTTATTTTATGTTATAGCCATTAAAAAACCATTAAAAACTATATAAGTCTTATCTCTCAAACCTTTATGGTTTGATAGAGATTCTCAAGTAAAGTTTCCCCATCCCTGGCTGTATCCGTAAAGTCTGCCATCTAGCTGACAGACTTGGAATCCGATCCACAGACAAGCCGAGATCGCAAGGTATAAAAATAACTATTTCATTGGAATGTTCTACAAACTGTGCTTGCAAACCAGGCACACTTTGTACACCATTCCAGTGAAGTAGTCATTTTTATATTTCACGATCTCGGCTCTGCTGAAGAGCCACCGGCCGGTCCACAGACCGGATTCCAAATCTGCCAACTAGATCGCTGACGTCAGTCAGGGGGAAACTTTACTTGAGAATATCTCTCAAACCATAAAGGTTTGAGAGAAAAGACTTATTGTTTTTAATGGTTTTTTAATGGCTACGATGTAAACTAAAGATACAGTGATTAGTAATACATCAATTTAACTGTAGTTATTGAGTTTAATCTGGGCATTTAGTTGGAAACCACTATGTTTTGATTTTTAATTTAAACATTATGCATTATTTTTAACCCATTCAGAAATTATAGTGGATTACCTTTAGGTTTGTTTTCTTACGCTCTTGTTTAATGGTGCATTGCCCCCTAACTACTTGAAAGTGTTCCCCACATTTAATGTCTGGTAGAAGAAAATGATCTCGTAAATTAAACTTGGCTTTTTAAAGTGGAAAATGGTGTTTAACATAATATGCTATTAACTTAAATATATAAGGTTTTTTAGGTGTCTTTATGAACAGGAATTTATTATAGCATTATGTCTATTCTTGCTAAAACTACTTATTAATGAGGCATTGGGGAAAATTACGTGCAGACTGCTAATATAATTTTCTTAAAGGCGATATAAAGAGCTAAAAAAAAAAAAAAAGTATTTATTCATCTTGTAACTCTTTATTGCCCATTTTAAGAAACTCCTTTTTAAACCTCTTCTTAAAAATAAGAAGATATTGGCACTCAGAATAAAATTGTCCCTATTGTTGGCACCTCATGGTAGAAACAGCTAAATCTACATTTTTGCATTTAAGTCCAAATACTCAAGAATTCTGCTGCATGCAATCTTATACTAGTCATGTGGTGGGCAGACCATGTGTTCTGGTGGCCAAACTGGAACATTTTGACTGTTGCCATTCTGTTTGAAACATTCAGAACAAGATAAACAATTGAATAAAAATATATATTTGTAAATGGATGATGAAAATAATATTTGATTCAAACCTAGCCAAGGACTCATGATTTCATCCCCCTTTTATTAATAAATCACCACAACTCAATAAAGGTTCAGATTACATTGCATTTGAAAAGTGCCATCACTGGTTTAATCTGACAGATTCCCATTGAAGTATATGGAGAAATTTGTATATAAAACTCTTGATACATTTTTCAGCGGCAATGTAATCTATGCCAGAGTACGATTTAATGAAGTTGAGTTATTATTTTTGTGATGGCTCTCCTTTAAAACAAAAATAAACATGCATTTTAGGGATTTTCCTGCTGAGTACAAGTGTACCCCCACTGCTGTCATTTGCTTTCTTCAAATTATCACAGTTTAAACTGCCGCAGAGACAGAGAACTGCAGCCTTAGGCTCACCACTCCCATATAATGAAGTGGAATAAATGTCTGAACACTAGGTGGCACTGTTGGTAACAGGTTCATAGATAAAAGCAAACTTTTGAATTTGAATAACTTTAAAATGAAACAGCTCTCTTCAGTGGGAGCACACTTGTTTTACTCATCAGGGAAATCTCTACAATTTATATTGTTTTGCATAGCAAGCATGTTTAATGCTCATTTTAACCCTTTGACTGCCATGGAGTTAACCAGTACATTGCATTGGATACCTCACTGCCACGCAGAGGGTTAAAGTACATGCTGACTTTATTTTATAACTTTTTTTTTTTTTTAACTGGTTTAAACAGATAGTAATAGCGCAATCAAACATTGGCTCCGTTTTGTTTTAACATGTTGTTCTATATATATAATTTCCTCACATTGCTATAGTTCAAAAGCTATTGAAGTGTAATGGATCCCCCTACTGGCCACGCTTGATCCTCTCATGCAGGTTGGAATAGAGCGAGGCGAGGGACAAACTTCATTAAGCATAAGGAAAATGCTGCACTCCTTCGTCAAGGGGAGCAATGTTTTCCTTATACTTAATATCTGACGTTTGTCCCTTGTTGCATCCGTCCATTCCCACGACCCGATCACAAATCTAAGGGGAGGCTGCCAGAAGGGGCGGGAGGGGCATCCTTTACACTTCAATAGCATTTGAACTATAGAAATGTGAGTAAATATATATATATATAGCGCAACATGTTCAAAACAGTGTAAGTAATGTTCAGAGCTAAAGTTGTATTGCGCTATTACTATCCCTTTAAAGCCTACATTTGAATGTTTACATGACAGTTCCTGTTTTATCTTGTACATAGGGCCTCCACAAATTAGCCATTTTAACATGGATATCCTCCTTAAAATGACCATTTACAGGAGCCCTTAGTGATATGTCACCAGACAACAGATTTTTATTTTATGAAATCCGAGGGAAAAAAAATTTGATGTATGGAAATGTTTGAATATTTGAATGAATGATTCAAACCTAAAATAAAATCAGTTTGGTGGGGCTGCATCTTTAAACATAAAGTTGTTTATTGAACTTGAAAATATGAAGTTATAATAAAACCCTTTGTACATAAGTTTCTGGTAGAAAATGTAATAATTTAACTGAATAGTGATGTCTAATGCAAATATAGTGGCTCTTCTGAAGAATATGTATGAAAACCTGCACTATTTATATTAACTATTGACGGTGGTTGTTAACCCTTTGAGTGCCAGAGTGGTACGGAGTGCATTGCTTTGCAATGCACTCTGTACCACTCTGGCACTCAAAGGGTTAAATTTAGAATTAAATGTTAACTCCTTGGATGCTAGAGACCTCTCCAACGTATTTTGAAGCAATGTGTTGGATAAGTCTCTAGCACACAAGGGGGGAGATTCACTAAGCAGTGATTAAAGTGATAGTAATGTCTAAAAAAAACTTTTTTGCATTTAGAAGAGCTCAAAAAGCTGATCTAGATGCAAAAAAACGTATCTCTCAAACCGCTATGGTTTAAGAGATACGGGCGTTTGAAGTTTGATTTCTCCTACTGACAGCTGTAAAGCTGTCAGCAGGAGATTCGTGTCGGTCGACACTGCGGCGCTTGAGAAGTGCCGGGATCTCGTTACTTACACAGAATCCCTTTATTGGAATGGTCTAAAACATGTGCCTGAACACTAGGCACATGTTTTAGACCATTCCATTGAAGGGATTCCGTGTAAATAACAAGATCCCTGCACTTCTCAAGCGCCACAGTGTCGACCGACACGAATCTCCTGCTGACAGCTTTACAGCTGTCAGTAGGAGAGATCAAACTTCAAACGCCCGTATCTCTTAAACCATAGCGGTTTGAGAGATACGTTTTTTTGCATTTAGATCAGCTTTTTGAGCTCTTCTAAGTGCAAAAAAGTTTTTTTGAGACATTACTAACACTTTAAGTGCAGATGACTTCTCCAGTGATATCACTTCTCCAATTCCTATGTTATTCTATGGAGCCTGTTCACTAAGATTTCTTCAGCTTTGGAGATCTTAGTGCATAGGCTCCATAGAATAATATAGGAATTGGAGAAGAGATAAACCGGAGAAGTCACCTCCACTTCATTACCTCTTAGGTAATCTCCCCCAAGTAAAAAAAAAAAAAAAAAAAAAAGTCCGGCCTTATTTTAGCAAAATTATTTAAATAAGATTGAGACTCAGGTTTTAGACATTTTAAACTCTTTTTGAGCCAGAGAGCTGTCCAACACATTGTGATGTGTTGGCTTCCTGTCCGGCACTCAAAGGGTTAGGGCCTTATGTTCAAAAGGGGGTATACCTCTTGGGCAAACCAACTGCACAGTAGGGTTAGAACTTTAACCCCTTAACGACCCGTGACGGTCATAGTACGTCAAGGGTCGATCTGACTGAACAACCCATGACGTACTATGACCGTCATGGAATTCCGGGCTCCCCAGCGGCTGCACACCGTTCAGGGAGGCCGGTCGTTAAGGGGTTAAAAATCGCCATTAATTTAAATTGGCTTCTAACCCCTTGAACGCTTCACAATATGTTGGAGATCTCTCTAAAATGAATTGGGTTAAAAGCCCAATTTAAATCATTGGGGAATTTTGGAAATTTTTTTCTCCATTATAATGCAGGTGGTTGGCCCAGAAGTATTTAATTTAATTATTATTATTATTATTTTTACGTAAGGTCCTTTGAGAAAATTGTTCACCCTATTTGTATATGAATGTAACTTCCATGAGTAGGGATCATTTTTTTCAAGAGGAACAATGTATATAATTTCATTTTTTATTAATCAAATAATATCTAATCTTTCAAAACGTACTGTTCTGTGTAACCTTGAAATACCCGCTGCATGTAAATACAATGTGCTCTTTTGGGTGTAAATCTTTGAATGGCTGAGTTGTTGGAAGTAGGCTGTCATTAATAAACACATAAACACATTAATTTAACTTTTCCTATTTTTGTCTTGTTTTTTTGTAAAATCCTATATAATAATTCTCTAGGATGTTTGTCACGATACAGTCATGTCGCTTTCGGGCAGTCTCTACTGTGTATGAGTGTGTCGCGTGAGTGAGGTGACGCAACACTACATCGCATGGAGCAGTGAGGTAGTGGCCTCTTAACCCTTTGAGTGCCAGAGGGGTACCCCTCTGGCACTCAAAAGGTTAACATTACCCTGACCTTGGCCCATGTACACAAGTTTTTACACTAGTATTTCATAATGGAAAAAAATAATGCCAGTTAATCCTTGAAGTGTCAGAGGGAGTATCCAAGGCATAATGTGTTTGATTCCTCTGTCACGGAGAAGGGTATAGGCCAGCCTGTGACGTGAAGTTTTGGGGCATGAAAGGATTACTGGCACCCAGCCCGCAGGCCCACTTGTCACTCTCCCCTGCAGGACACAGAGCAATTATAACTAACCCCAAGAACGGCTGATCCCACCAGTCCCCAAAAAATTACTTACTGCCACCACCAAATTATGTTTAAAGAGATAGAAATGCTTATTTTTAACAAATTGTAATATTGTAGCCATTAAAAATATTAATACAGTGAGGTTTGTCCCATCGCTCAAACGTGTATAGTTGGGTGAAAGCCCCATTTAAATCAATGGGGAATTTTGGAAAACATTTTCTCCACTATAATGCAGGTAGTTGGCCCCAGAAGTATTAATATAATTTTTTTATTTTTTAGGTAGGGTACTTTGAGAAAATTGTTCACCCTATTTGTATATGAATGTAATTTCCACAAAGAGGGATCATTTTTTCAAGAGGAACAGTGTATACAGACCTCTGTAGTATTCATGGGGTTTGAACCCCCATTTAGAATAATTGGAAGAATGTTGGACATTATTATTCACCCCCAAAATTGCTTCACTTTATCTTTATACATATGGTCCAATGAGTATTAGGTATTCTCTAAATTATGAATCAGCAAGTTATTTCTTGTACATCCTAAATTCTAAGTGAGTAAGTGCAAGAAAATACACAATTTTTGTGCCAAACTTTGGCTGGCGTATCTCTAGTTATTTACCCCGTTAACCGTTTGAGCGCCAGAGTTGTATACCCCTCTGGCACTCAAAGTGTTAAAGATCAGAGGGGTGTGTAAGGAGTCACAAAACAATGCTTTGTGCACCACTCATTAAAGGAGCAGTAAACTTTTTTTTTGGAAACGTTTATATTGTAGTACGTTTCCTGTTGAGTAAAATAACGGTACTCCCACAGTTGAGAGATGGATATTATTATTACAGTTTAAACCTTTTTTTATTTTTTATTTTTTTTACATTATCAGTGCCCTTTAGTGGTCAAATTCCAATTAGTATTCTGTTATATTCTAACTAGTTGAAGAGCCCGTTACACGGGCCACAGTGCCACAGCCAGCCGGTCGTGGGGCAGTCATGCGCAGAATAGACTGCCCGCGCCGCGGCTGATACAGAGCTGGACACTCCTAAGAATTGTCGAGCTCTGTATCAGCCGCGGCGCAGGCAGTCTCTACTGCGCATGTCTGAGGCGTTACACGCATTTTAGCAAATTATTATATAGGATGGAGAGAAAAGTCAGTGACTTACAGTTCTCCATAGAATGTGATAGAAACTGCTGAGTCACTTCCTGTTGGTTAGAACTTCCAGGTAGTAAATGCAAAGTAATTTCACTTCCTGATTGTTTGAACTGTTGTTTTATTCAAATAATATAACTGACAACTGTGGGAGTATCCTTGTTTTACTCCGCAGGAAAAGCTCTATAACATAATATGTTTTCAGAAAAAGTTTACTGCTCCTTTAAGTGGATAACAGCTGTTATATGCAGGGGAAAGTCCTCTTTAGGATGATTTCTTTACTTATTTCATGGCATATTCTAGTTAATGAAATGCACTCAGTCCCAAATAAATATCCAAAGACTACCTCTACACTTTTAAATTAATTTACTGATTTACTAAGTATATACCAAAGTAACTTTGTGTAAACTGTACTTCTGTACTTCTTTTACTTCAATAAAGGTTTAAAACTAAAATAAATAAAAATATCCAATGACTTTTATCAATAATAGCATATCAAAAACAATTTAATTTCAATTTCCTCAGCTGCCCCCATATGTAAATATTTTTGTTTGCCAATTTGTAATAATTCATGTGGAATTACAATCTTAACTAGCTAGTAGGTTATCCCTTAAATCACCAGAAGATGGCACTGTGAGTTGGGATTTGAAGTACTGACTGTTTCTACTATACTTTCACTGTCGTCCAATACAGGTCACTGGTACTCTGGGAGGCGATCCGCCCCTTTAATAGGCAGGAACAAATATTCAAATGTGTGCAGGGGGCGGAGTCTCCCCTCCTACTTAAGCTGCCTTCAGGCCAGAGCCACTAGATTGATTTGTTCCTGTGTGCTGTGCACACCAGGTGGAGAACATCTATACATTCAACTTAGTATTTTATTATTTTTATTCAAATATGGAATACCACCATTAGGAGGGTGACCATGGCTGTGAATTGCCCTCTTCAAAGTGGCTAGTGCAGCTTCCAGGGATTTTATGTGGACCTTATGCCCTGAAGAGGGAACAGCTTGAGTCAAGCAGCTTCCCTGCTGGGGAATTTACCTCTGGTCTATTCCTACTTCATCATGGTCACCTGAAGTCCTGCAGAAAGGTGAGCCACCCCTTGAGTGCTGAAGGTCCACTTGTCCCCACAGTGTCCCTTTGATGGGCTTGTATTTGGGAGTTTGCATTGCACTCCAGCACTCATAGGGTGTTTTTATTTGCATTTCTCATGTTTATGCAATTTCTGTGGAATTCTCTGGGTTTTGGAGCTTTGGGTATAGTTTTACTTATGTTTCTTATGTATTTGGTAACTGTTTGGCACTTTTTAAAGTTCAGTGGGACTTTATTAAAATTTAGTGTTCCGCGCCTTTAAGCGCGCCTTTTCCCGCCTAGACGCCATTGCTCCTTTACTCTCTATGGGATTTCACAGTGTGGGACATATCTCTGGAACCGCTTGTCACAGCAACTTCAGAGATGGCTCATTTTATTTCTATGCTCCTGCTCCTCCGGTGTCTGTTTTCAGGGTGTGGGGAGTTCAGGGGGGCTTCGGGCACTGTTTGGGGTACTTCTGAGAGAAAACTACATTTCCCATGAGCGCCCGGTTCGCGCTCGTTTCTGATTGGCTGACCTGACGGCCGCCATTTTGTGGTGTTATTTCTTAGCAAGTATACTACGCAGGGACCGAGCCTTCTCTCCTCTCAGCAGATTAACCCTTTGCTGGCCAGATAAGTCCGATTTTAGGCATTTCTGGGGTGAAACTTTAATCTTTCACACTTTTACTGGGTGATATTTGTTAAGTGGTGTATATTGACGCTGTGAGCATGTCTACTCCACTGGAGTCAGGGGCTAGACCTAAGACTAAGGAGGCTGGGGTGTCTGTTCCCCCCATTGCGCTTTGCTCCTCTTGTCACTCTGGGCTGCCTAGAGATTGTTCTGGTAATTTATGCCCTAAATGTACTGATTGTCATGATAGTAACCCTGGGCTTCCCAGCCATGCTATTGAGCCAACTTGGGTGAAAGAGTTTAAAGCTGCCACTAGGGATCTCAGATCTACTCTCCAACTCTTTCCCTCTCAGGTACAGGGGGCTCTCCAGGTTTGGCAGACCCCCTCTACAATCAGGACTTCCCTGCCTAAGCCACAGGGGGCTCCTGATGTGTCTGATTCTTCTGAAGAAGAATTATTACAGGATTCTGATGCTGAGGAAGGCACTATTATTGAGTCTAACAGGTCCATTGGGGACCCTTATGAATGTGACCCTGAAGTTTCTGCTGAGGGTTTGATTAGAGCTGTGTTAACTACGCTCAACCTTCCTCTGACTCAGGAATCTACTCATGATCCAACTGATGTTTTCCAGAAACCATCTAAGGCGGTTGTATGTTTTCCAACTAATCCTACTCTTGCCCGTCTAGTCTCTGAGGCGTGGAAGAATCCTGACAAATCCCCGTCTGTGTCTAAAAAGTTTGCTAAACTTTACCCTTTTCCTGAGTCTGAACTGGCAAAATGGGTTCATCCTCCCAAAGTGGATGCTCCTGTTTCCAGGTTATCCAAATCCACTGCTTTAGCTGTCTCTGATGCCTCTGCCCTGCAGGATTGGACTGACAAAAAGCTAGAACTTTCTCTTAAATCTATTTTTGCCTCTGTTGGCACTGCCATGCGTCCAACCTTTGCAGTGGCGTGGGTTAATAGAGCTATTGCAGCCTGGACTGAGCGTCTGACTGAAGCGGTTCGCCAGGATGCACCGGTATCTGAGCAGTTGCAGCTCCTTGCTAATATTACTGAAGCACAGAATTATGTTGCTGATGCTGCCTTTGATGCTGTGCGCATGATGGCGAGGGCCTCCACTTCATCTGTGGTGGCTAGACGTGCCCTTTGGCTGAAAATTTGGTCTGCTGATACAGCCTCTAAGAAAGCCTTGCTTTCCTTGCCCTTTCAGGGGAACTTGCTATTTGGTTCTGAACTCAAAGAGATGATCAGTGAGGCTACTGGCGGTAAAAGTACTCTTCTACCCTCAGTCTTCAAGAAAAAGTTTCCAGCCAAACGCAACCGGTCCTTTCTTTCCTTTCAGACTGAGACACGCTCCACGTCCCAGACGGGGTCGTCCTCTACTCGTCCCTCCTCCAAGCCCAAACAGTCCTGGAAGCCCAAAGTTGCCCCCAAGGCCAAGACCTCCAAGACTGCTTCGGCATGACTCACCAAACCCGGGTCCGCATCCGGCTGTAGGTGGACGTCTCCGCATCTTTCGCCGGACTTGGGAGGAGTCTGTGACGGACCCATGGGTTATTCAGGTAGTGTCAGAAGGATACAGGATCCCTTTCTCTTCCCTTCCTCCCTTTCGGTTCCATTTTACTCGTCCTTCTCAGGAACCTACAAAAAGACGTCTGTTCGACGACGCTATTCAGGATCTTTTGGACAAAGAGGTCCTGGAATTGGTTCCTCCAGAGGACACAGGTTCAGGATTCTATTCCAACCTGTTCGTGGTGGCCAAAAAGGACGGAGGTGCTCGTCCCATTTTGGATCTCAAAGATCTCAATTCCTATGTTGTGAGTTCCCACTTCCGCCAGGAATCCCTGCGCTCTGTGATTGCCGCAATGTCTCCAGGGGAATTTCTTGCCTCCCTGGACCTTCAGGATACATATCTTCACATCCCTATTCATCCAGAGAGCAGGCGGTATCTCAGGATTGCCTGCCACAGGGGACACTTTCAGTTTTCAGCTCTTCCCTTTGGACTGACTTCGGCCCCTCTGGTCTTTCAGAGGGTGTTGGGTTCTTTGATAGCTGTGCTTCATCAGGAAGGTGTCAGAGTGACCCCCTACATGGACGATCTCCTCCTGAAAGCCTCCTCAGCGGAGCTTCTCCACCAGCAACTGCAGCTGTGTATACACACTCTGAACCGTCACGGCTGGATCCTGAATCTGGACAAGTCAGACTTGGTCCCTTCTCAGAGGCTCCTTTTCCTGGGTCTCCTGTTCGACACTCGGCAATGCATGGTGTTTCTGCCAGAGGAAGTGGCTCATCAGATAGCCATCCGAGTAGCCGGGATCCTGGAGCTGGACAGAGTTCCAGTACCGAAGTTGACGTCTCTGGTGGGGAAGTTCATTTCCACGATCGAAGCGGTACCATTTGCCATGGCCCACTCCAGGGAACTTCAGAGGTTTGTGATCCAGACGTGCAAGAGTCATCCAGATCATCAGCATCTGTCAGTCTCTCTACCTCCTCATGTCGCATTGAGTCTGCACTGGTGGTTGGATCTCTCATCTCCTGAAAGGGAGATCCTTTTGAATTCCCTGTTGGACCACGCTCACAACGGATGCCAGCCTCCTGGGATGGGGTGCTGTGTTGGGTCGTTTCAGTGCTCAGGGGAAATGGGGACTGGAGGAATCTCTTCTCTCCATCAATGTTCTGGAACTGCGTGCCACCGGCTTGCCCTGAGGCACTGGGAATCTCAGCTGGAAGGGTGCCCAGCCAGAGTGGAGTCCGACAACGCCACCGCAGTGGCCTACATCAACAGGCAAGGCGGCACAAGAAGTTTCACCGCCTGGTTGGAGGTCAAGGATATTTTATCTTGGGCAGAAGATCACGTGCCTGTCATTTCAGCGGTTCACATTCCAAGCGTGGACAACGTCATGGCAGATTTTCTCAGTCGTCACACCGTCGACAGCGGAGAGTGGGCTCTTCATCCAGAGGTGTTTCACCTAATCACCCAGAGATGGGGGGTACCTGCAGTGGACCTGATGGCTACCAGACACAACAGGAAGGTGCCGGCATTTTGCTCCCGGTGGAGGGACCCTCTTGCTCTAGCAGTGGATGCCTTGTCAATCCCTTGGGATTTTCCTCTGGCTTACATCTTCCCTCCTCTTCCTTTTTTGATCAGAGTCATCCAGAAGTTGAAGATGGAGCGCTGTCCTGTTATCTTGATCGCTCCAAACTGGCCTCGCCAGTCCTGGTATCCGGAGTTGATGGCCATGTCAGTGGCGGAACCGTTTCCACTTCCTGCCCGTCCAGATCTGCTTCTTCAGGGATATCTGTGGAAGGAGGATGTTCAGAATCTCCATTTAATGGCGTGGCGATTGAATCCTCAATTCTAGAGAAGAAAGGGTTTTCTCCTTCAGTGGTGTCGACAATGCTTAGTGCTCGCAAGCCTGTGTCCTCCAAGATCTATCATCGTATCTGGGCCACCTTTGTGGCTTGGTGTACTGATCGGAAGATGTCTCTAGATTTTCATCTTCCCACTGTCCTGGCTTTTCTGCAGGATGGTGTTGAGAAAGGGCTCAGTCTGAGTTCCCTCAAAGTTCAGACTTCTGCTTTGTCTGTATTTTTCCAGGAACGGATTGCTATCCTTCCTGATGTCAAAATTTTCTTCCAAGGCGTGACTCATGTTCGGCCTGCCTTTAAGAGTCCTACTCCCCAGTGGGACCTCAATTTGGTGCTGGGAGTTCTCCAGCGTCCTCCATTTGAATCCTTGGCTTCCATTCCTGTACGTCTTTTGACTTGGAAAATGGCCTTTCTTTTGGCTATTGTTTCAGTTCGCCGGGTAGCAGAGTTACAAGCTTTGTCTTGTAAACCTCCTTACCTGGTGTTCCACAAGGATAAGGCTGTGCTTCGCACTACCAAGGAATTCTTACCCAAAGTTGTGTCCGAGTTTCACATCAATCAGGAGATTGTGGTTCCCTCTTTCTGCCCTAATCCTTCATCTGACAAGGAAAGAGATCTCCATTTGTTGGATGTGGTGCGTTGCCTCAAGTTTTATGTTCATCGCACCGAGTCTATCAGGAAGTCTGACGCTCTATTCGTCATTCCTGAGGGGCCTAGGGCAGGGAGATCGGCTTCCAAAGTTACTATTGCCTCTTGGATTAAGGCTACCATTCGTGAAGCCTATAAATTGCGGAATCAGCATGTTCCCTTCCGGGTGACTGCCCATTCCACCAGATCTATTGGGGCCTCTTGGGCCTACAAGAATCAGGCATTTGCTGATCAACTGTGCAGAGCGGCCACTTGGTCCTCTGTGCACACATTTTCAAAGCACTATCGAGTTGATGTACTGGCTTCGGCTGATGCCAGTTTTGGGAGGAAGGTCCTGGAGGCAGTTTTGCCTGTTTAGGACTTCTACTCTGTGATCCTTAGTGCTTCTTTACTGTTGAGCCTGGTTGGCTCTAGTTCAGTGTGCTGTGTTAGTTCAGGGGTTGTTTTCCCCTGGTTGGTGTCCGTTGACATTTACATTTGGGCTATGTGATTATCTGGTTCATAGCAGTTCTAGTGACTTGGGCCTTGCGCCTGGTCCTTGCCTTACTTCCCACCTCTGGGTCAGCTCAATGTTTGTACATCCCAGAGTACCAGTGACCTGTATTGGACGACCGTGAAAATAGGATTTTAGTCTTACCTGTTAAATCCTTTTCACTTAGTCCATACAGGTCACTGGTCTCCCACCCTGTCAAGGGACCATGC
Organism: Rhinophrynus dorsalis; assembly: GCA_037306005.1. NCBI lineage: Eukaryota > Metazoa > Chordata > Amphibia > Anura > Rhinophrynidae > Rhinophrynus > Rhinophrynus dorsalis. The sequence goes on along the minus strand of CM074722.1, from coordinate 445,287,419 downwards.
TTGACTCTCCTGTGGCATTTGGTGGGAGACCTTCGGGGCATGCTCACAGGAGTCTTCCTTCTTGCTTACCTCTGGTCAGTTTTAGTGTCTCAAATCAATCTAGTGGCTCTGGCCTGAAGGCAGCTTAAGTAGGAGGGGAGGCTCCGCCCCCTGCACACATTTGAATATTTGTTCCTGCTTATTAAAGGGGCGGATCGCCTCCCAGAGTACCAGTGACCTGTATGGACTAAGTGAAAAGGATTTAACAGGTAAGGCTAAAATCCTATTTTATTGAATATTAAAATATATATTACAAAAATACTTAAAGTGAAATAATAACCAAAATATTAGTTCAAGTATCTTAGCTTTTAAAAATATATTTGCACTAGGGGGTTCTACAGTTCACATCTCTGTTATTCCTATTCCGATTGCCCTGCATTTCTCCTTGATCTGCAGGGATTGGTGACATCAGTGCTTTACTTGTCCAGGGTCAAAGTAAGGACATAATGGGCCAAGAGGAGATGCACTAAGGAACGATGCAAAGGAGATGTGTTTCTGACAACGTGTTTTGAGTACAACACCTTGGTAATATAGACACACATTTGCATATGTAGTTAACATTAGATATGCAAGGGGAGTGGGGAGAATTTCCTCATTAGAATGCCAGGCTGTCAAACTGCTGGCAATATGTAAGGGATGCCCTTCCTTACTCCCCACCAGCAGTTCAACAACCCTGAAATCTGACCTCATTCCCCCAGTGGGAAAATGGGGTAGCAGAGAAGATGTTCTCAGACTTCAGCACCACAACGCCATAAAAACCCTTTCTCTGTCATCCAATACAGGTTACTGGTAACTTTGGGTAGGCGATCAGCCCCTTTAAATAGGCAGGAACAATTCTGAGAAGTAACTGCTAGGTGGAGCCTACCTCCTCTCCTTAGCCTGCAGCTAGCCAGTCCCCAACCAGAATAATTTGTTCCTTGGTCAAGACACAAGGCAAGAGAACAGCTCTGCTATAGTTTTAGCTTTTTTATTATTTTTCTGTTAGATATGGAATACCACCATTAGGCGGATTATCATCACTGACAATTCCCATCACCCAAATAGCTTGGTTTACCAGGTGCTTTTGTGGACCTAAGCCCTGGGGGGAAAAACTTGGCTGCAAGTTCTTTCCCCAGGAGTTGCCCACCGAGGCTTCTTCTTGATATATGGTAATCAGAAGACTTGCTGAAAAAGGTGAGCACCCTTTGAGTGCTGAGGTCCACATGTCCCATACTTCGCCTCCGCACAGAGGTCTCATTTGGAGTTCCTATTACATACTCATGCACTCACTGGGTTTATCTGTATATCTGTGAGGTGTTTGGAGCAAGTTTCTTTGCTAACATAACCTTGTTGTTTCTGGTTAGCAAGTTTTGAGGGGTCCTTGGACACTTTCCCTACTGGAACCAGTGTTTATTGGGTCTACTGTTTTATTTTAGTTGGCTTTTGAGTAGTTTTACATTTTGGTATTCTCCTCCTTAACTTTGTTCCGCACCTTTAAGGCGCTCGTTTACCGTATAGATGCCATTGCTCCATTCACTTCTATGGGACTTTATAGTTTGGTACATATCTCTGCAACCGCTCCACAAAGCAAGGTCAGAGATGGCTGATTTTGTGGATTTGCCCTTGCTCTGTAATCCGGTAAATGTTCTGGGCATGTTGGAGGCTTAGGGCACTGTTTGGATACTCCATTAGCAAAACTACGTTTCCCATGAGTGCCCGCTTTGCTCACTCGTTTCAGATTGGCTCCCATCGCAGCAGCCATTTTGTGTATTCGCAGATCGAGTATCCTACACAGGGCTTGGAGACTCCTTCTCTCCTCCGCAGTTTAACCCTTTGCCTACCAGATAAGTCTTATTTAGCTTTTAGCCCGAGGCTTCCAAACCACCACCTGCATGACTCGCCGAACCCGGGTCCCCACCCGCAGGTAGGTGACGCTTATGCCACTACCTCTCGGCTTGCCAGGCCTCTGTGGCGGACCCTTGGGTTTTACAGGTGGTGGCTATGGGGTACAGGATTCCCTTCATCTCTCTTCCTCCTCCCAGGACCTTCGCTTCTCATTCTCCTTTGGAAGCAGAAAACCATTGCCTTTTCGAGGAAGCTATCCAGGCCCTTCTGGACAAGGCGGTCCTGGAGCCCGTTCCTCCTCAGGAAAGGGGCATGGGATAATACTCCAATCTCTTTGTGGTTTCCAAGAAGGAAGGCGACTGTTGTCCCATTTTGGATCTGAACGATCTCAACTCCTTTGTGGTCCGGTCCCAAAACCGCCAGGAGTCTCTGTGCACAGTGATAGCGGCCATGTCCCCTGGGGAATTTCTTGCCTCACTGAATCTTCAAGATGCCTATCTGCACATCACCATTCATCCAGAGAGTCGGCAGTATCTCCACTTTGCCTGCGACCAAGGGCATTTCCAGTTTTCTGCCCTCCCCTTTGGCCTGACCACGGCTCCTCAAGTCTTCAACAGAGTCCTGGGAGCATTGATCTCCGTCCTACATCGGAACAGCATCAGGGTGAACTCCATTCATGCTCTCTCCCATCACCGGTGGATCATCAATTTGGACAAATCAGACCTTATTCCTTCCTTAGTTTTGAAGAAGAAGGAATTTTGTTCTGGTGTGGTGGCTACTATGATTAGTGCCTGTAAGCCCGTTTCCTCTAGGGCCTACCATTGTGTATGGTCTACCTTTCTATCTTGGTGTGCTGACAAAGACCTGTCTCAGGATTTTGACCTTCCTACAGTTCTTTCCTTCCTCCAGGATGGTGTGGTTTAGGGTCTCAGTCTGAGTTCTCTTAAGGTTCAGACTTCTGCTCTCTCGGTCTTCTTTCAGAGGCATCTTGCTATCATTCCTGATGTTAAGGTTTTCTTCCAGGGTGCTGCTCATACCTGTCCAGTGTTTAAGTCCCCTGCTTCTCAGTGGGACCTTAACCTGGTCTTGGGAGTGCTTCAGCGCACTCCGTTTGAGTCTTTGGCTACCGTTCCTCTATGTATGCTGATGTGGAAGATGGCCTTTCTCCTGGCGATTATTTCTGTACGCCAAGTTGTGGAGCTGCATGCCCTGTCTTGTAGACCACACTTTTTGGTCTTTCACAAGAACAAGGAGGTGCTTCGCACCTCACAATAGTTTCTCCCAAAGGTGGCGTCTGAGTTCCACATTAATCAGGAGATTGTGGTTCCTTCCTTCTGTCCTAACCCTACTTCTGACAAAGAGAGGGATCTTCATCTGCTGGATGTTGTTCATCGTCTCAAGTTCTATGTGCATTGCACTGAGTCCTTGCGGCAGTCTGATGCTCTTTTTTTTGTCATTCCTGAGGGTCCTAGGGCAGGGAAGCCTGCTTCAAAGGTAACCATTGCTTCTTGGATCAAGTCCACAATTCGTAAGGCTTGCGAACTTTGGAAGAAGCCTGTTCCCTTCAGGGTCACGGCTCATTCTGCAAGGTCTATTGGGGATTCTTGGGCCTACAAGAACCAGGCCTCAGTTGATCAGTTGTGCAAAGCGACCACTTGGTCGTCTGTGCATACTTTTGCTGAACACTACTCTGTGGATGTGCTGGCATCGGCTGATGCCAGTTTTGGGAGGAAGATCCTGGAGGCAGCCTTGCCTGTCTAAGATCTCATTAGTCTTTCAGTACTCTTTCACTTTTGAGCCCTGTTGGCTCTAGTTCAGTGTGCTGTGTAACAGTTCCTGGGGTCTGTTTTTACCCCTGTTCGGTGTCCGTTACACTTTGTGGCTATTGTTGCGCTATTCATGATCTGTTGGTTCATTAGTTCTCTGGTGACCTTAGAGGCCTGACCCTGGTCTTTGCCTTTCTTCCCACCCTGGGGAACTTAATGGTTGGACATCCCAAAGTTACCAGTAACCTGTATTGGACGACAGAGAAAATAGGATTTTAGTCTTACCTGTTAAATCCTTTTCTCTTAGTCCATACAGGTTACTGGTCTCCCACCCTGTCAAGGGACCATGCTTGGCTCTCCTGTGGCAGAACATGGGGGTCCTTTTGGGTTCATGCTCACAGGAGTCTTCCTTTACCTTCTTACTACTTAGTCAATAGTTAGTTTTCAAATCTTACTAGAAGGGGATTGGCTAGCTGCAAGCTAAGGAGAGGAGGTAGGCTCCACCCAGCAGTTACTTCTCAGAATTGTTCCTGCCTACTTGAAGGGGCTGATCACCTACCTAAAGTTACCAGTGACCTGTATGGACTAAGAGAAAAGGATTTAACAGGTAAGACTAAAATCCTATTTTCAGTGCCATAGGGATGTGCATTATATACCTCTATGGTACTGAAAGAAGAAAAAAAAAGAAGTTGTGGAAAAAGTCTGTGGTTTAACCCCTGAATGACCAGAGGGATGTGCAACGCATTGCCAGACACCGGCAATGTAAGCAGATGTGGGCAGATGCCAAACATCCACTTTTGTCTATATAGCTTCTGTTCAGAAATCTTTGTGGTCCATGACAACAAACCCAAGACCTTGTCTTGCTTTATAGAGCTATCTGTAAATTAATCATTATGTATTGAAGTATATTATGAGCAATAATTATGTGATAACTTACATCAACAATTATTTTTTTTTAACCTCACTAATTCTAAAATTATATTAGTCTATTAAGGAACAGAGTGGTGTGGAACGCAATGGTTGCACACCACTCTAGTCCTCAAAGTGTTAAATTGTAACGCTTTTACCACAAACTTTTTCCACAAATTTTACCCCTTTCAGTTCCACAATGGTATGCACTGTATATCCCTATGGCACTGAAAGACTTAAGGAAGGAAATCTCCTGTCTCTGTTCTTTAGCAGAAAGAGTAAACTGTCCTCTGGCTCTGCAGAGTGCCACAGAGAGATCCCAACATCGCCACTCGCAAGTAGTCAATGTGATTGTGAACTCTGATAGCAGAGGCTGCACACAGAGCTTTAATGCATATGGTGATTTGCCAACGTAACACCCATGTGAATACAACAAAGGTTCATTAATCTGCATTTCCATTTGTAAATGAACCATTGCAGATGTAATGAGTACAAAATCGTAAATATGTCGAAGACATGGCGCTTTCATGGCAATGTTGGCGGATTGGTGGAGGATTCATAGGGATAGGATGGCAAAAACATCTTAGTGCATACTGTTGATATGCCACAGATTTGCCACAATATTGCCAGCCTGGCCCTTATCACCCTTTAGTGCATCTGCCCTCGAAGCTAAAAATTATGATTGGTCTGTTCTGCTTGAAGGGTGTGCAATGTTCTGTATTGTTTATATCTAAATTTTATTATTCAACGTTTCAGTCAATATTAATCAATACAGTTGTGGTTCTTCTTATGGGACAAGTACTGGCTCACTCAGTACAAAGGAGAATGGGCCTATTGTTTTCACTGGGCCTGGATATGCAGCTTCATATGTCCAGTTAATCAGACACTGCACTTGCTATTTTCTCTATGAAAGTCCTATATTGTGGAATTCACCAACAATGCACTTCAATGGAGATGATGGAATTCACCCAGGCAGGCATACAGATCACGGGGGTCTGCAATACAATCAGAGCAAATGGGTAAGTTGTGAACTATGTTCTCATAGTGTTCAGGACAATATAGTTTGAAAAGCCTTTACATAATTTTGGAATTCTTTGTGGAAATTGCACACTCTAATATGTTTCTCATATTTCTCAACTAAAACTTTTCAACACTTTTCATTGTAAGAGTTATGACATTTCCTCTTAAAGTAGACCTTTCATGTTCTTACATCACCAGCAGCGTTCCTTTATTACATTAAAACATTATCAAAACTACCTATGTATTCTTTAAAAGTTAAATGTTAGCTATTTCATGCCATTATTGACAGGGAGAGTGGTGCAATCTTAATTAAAGGGATAGTAATGTTTCATAATAAAAGCAGCTCTAATTAATCATCATAGTATTTGGACTTTGGAGAGTGTTATTTCAATTCTGTCAGAGTTGTAGTTCAAGAGTAATTCAATGACAAAGTATCCCCCTCCCGCCCCTTTTACTGATGTAACATTGTTCAGACAGATCAGAAGGGAGGTGCCCAGGTGGATTGCAGAGAGGGACAATCTTCAATTAAGATAAGGGAAAAATCTGAAAAACTTGTCAAGGGGGGAAGGGCCTTCATTGTTCCGATAGGAAGAAGATTGTCCCCTTCTGTTATCTGTCTAGTCTTACAACCAGATTCCACATCTGAGAAGAGATGGCTTACACTAGGTAAAGGGGCGGGAGGGGAAACTTTGCTTGTGAATATCTCTCAAACCATAAAGGTTTGAGAGATCAGACATATTGTTCTTCATGTTTTTTTAATGCCTACAAAATAAAATAAAGATAAAACGAAGTATCACTATCCCTTTAAGTTTCCAATGATTCGTAGCACTCTTTCCCTCAGGAGCTGCCAATCTTGCTCCCAAAGCCTGCCTCTTCCCTCTGAAGCATGGTGATAGCTGGGAAGGGTGGGTATCCTTTTAAAAAGTTGCACGCCAGGATACAAAAGGGGACCTGAGAATCTCGTACTGCATGAAAGCGCAAGATTCTCAGGTCGCGCTATAAAAGGTGTCAAAAAAAAAAAAATGTTGATGAGCACTGCTCCGGCCAGAGAGAGAGGCAGAGAGAGACCCAAACGAGCGCTGGATGTGGGCACAGAAAGGAAATAAATGCGTGCACTATGGAGCTTTCTCATCACTGGTCAGAATATCTCCTTCACTGATGGCTAAGAGCCTCCCTCCCTGTCATCCATCCATCCAACCTGCTTCAGTAGTTACGCTTGGCTGGATGGCTGATAGGGGAGAGCAAAGGCAGTGCTCAGCCATCGTGAGGGGGGTGTTCTGGCCAGTGATGAGAAAGCTCCATAGTGCACGCATTTATTCCCTTGCAGTACGTCTTTAACTCTTTCCGGGCCTCTCTCTGCCTCTCACTCTGGCTGGAGCAGCACTAAAAAACTTTTTTTTTTGCGACCTTTTATAGCGCGACCTGAGAATCTCATGTTTTCATGCAGTGTGAGATTCTCAGGTCGCCATTTGTATCCTGGCAACATAGTTAATTCACTATTTGGTCGCACGCTCATCTAGCCGGACGGGTGGTGGATGGAGAAATGAGGACACAGGGCAGCTCTATAGAGTGGTGCGGTACAGCCTGTACTAAGCCGATGTCACAGGTCATTTTTCAGTTTACTTTTTCTATTGTACTAGTGCGATTAAAAAAAAAAATTAAAGAATTTATAGACCTTTTTAATACATGGACCTAGTATAATCAAGTTTATTGAGGATAAAAGTTCCACTTTAACAGTGATTAACAGTCTGTAACTAATATATACTTCTTTATGTATCCGTGCACTTAAAGTGGAACTATTACCTTAAAATAACTTAGACATGTGGGTTTTTTTGCAAGCTGTATTAAAACTGCCTACTCAGGGCTCAAAATTTCCACTCGCCACTAGCCAATGGCGAGTGAAAATTTAGCCCTGGCGAGTAGAAATTCAGCCCTGGTTGGTATGTTATGGCTTGCAGTGGCGAGTAACTTTTCAGGTCTGCCTTGTAGCAAAGGACTTAAAATTATAAGCCCCGTGCCTACTTATACACCATTAAAACATTACACAAAGTAAAAAATATCTGTTTATATGTGAGCAAGAAAGCTACCATAGTGAGAGGTTAATGTAGGAGAGATGATGCATTCTGACCTATCATAATAGTTTGGAGTTTATTTAAATGTGTTGTTTGGCGGCGGCTCATGTATATTGTCTTCCATAAAGTGGTGGTCTAGCACCATGAAACGCGTTAAGACCTTTTTAACTTATATTGTCCATGACTTGGTATTTTATGTAATAAACATTTTTATTTTTGATACACCGAAGACGCTATTTTCATTGTAATCACCATATTGAAAGTGGTGAATTAATATGTTTGAACTGTTATCTAGCATCACTGGAGGAACCAGCGTGGAGACTGGAGAATATCTCCATTTGTTTTTATGTCAGTGCAAATTTACCAACTTGTTTGTGACTACAATTGATTTTATTTCTCAGATCTTTTGTCATACAATATACACTATGAGGCACTCCATATGTTCTTGTTTTTTATGATTGGATATTCTTGCCGTTTGTGGAGAGAGCAAGCCGAATGTGAGCAGCCCAGTCCACAGATTTTGGGGCAGTTTAAAGGGATAGTAATATTTCGTTTTATCTTTATTTTATTTTGTAGGCATTAAAAAACAATGAAGAACGATATAAGTCTTATCTCTCAGACCTTTATGGTTTGAAAGATATTCACAAGTAAAGTTTCCCCTCCCATCCCTTTTACCTAGTGTAAGCCATCTCTTCTCAGATGTGGAATCCAGTCCATAGACCAGACAGATAACAGCAGGGGACAATCTTCTTCCTATGAGAACAATGAAAGCCCTGCCCCCCTTGACAAGTTTTTCAGGTTTTTCCCTTATCTTAATTGAAGATTGTCCCTCTCTGCAGTCTACCTGGGCACCTCCCTTCTGATCTGGCTGAACAGTGTTACATCAGTAAAAGGGGCGGGAGGGGGATACTTTGTCATTGAATTACTCTTGAACTACAACTCTGACAGAAATGAAATAACATTCTCCAAGGTCCAAATACTATGATGATTAATTACAGCTGCTTTTATTATGAAACATTACTATCCCTTTAACTCCCAAGAAGTGCTTTTGCTGGGTTCTACATAAGTAGATACACAGCCAACAGGTTTGTGAGTATCCATTCATTTGGGTGTTTTGTGTTGAAGGTCCTGTTCCGTGAAATTTTTCACCAGGAGGCGCTCTCCTGTTTTTCTTTTTTCTCGCCATTTATCTTTGTATAAATTGCCATAGTGCTCTTTAGAATAGGAGATACTGTCCTCATTGTTAGAGAAACACCCTGTGTCCTCCCTCATTCAATATCAAATTGTCTCTGCAGACAACTCTGTAGTAAACACCTTGATTGCCAAAAATGTCCATACTTATCTGATACTCAACGTTAAACATGCATTTAACAAATAATTTGCGTGCCAGAGGGAGTTGCGTACACCTAACACTCAAAGGATTTAACCCTTGATGTATCTTACTTGTAATTATAAACCATAAATAAGACAACATTATACGAAGAACCATAAAGATCCTGTATAGAGCATTTGTTAAAGGGGAACCACCACCCCACAATATCTTTATCTTAATTAAGTCTCCATCTGGCGACTAGCTGCTTAGTAGCGCTAGTCGCCAGAATTATTACCTGGTTTAACTGATTTACCACTTATTCTGAGGCTGACAGTAGAAGGAAGCACAGACATCTTGCCATAGTGACGTCTGTGCGCCTGCGCTGCCAATCCCTTTTGGAGCCGGCCAGACGTCACTATGGCAAGATGTCCGTCGCCAGATGGGGACTTAATTAAGATAAATATTTTGTGGGGTGATAGTTCCCCTTTAAACTGATTTTCCCCATGCGTTCTTTTATTACCATTTTACTACTCCCATACTGAAAGATGATCTGTTAACTGCAAATGACTTCTATATCCTGTTTGACAGTTGGTGGATTAACCCTCTTTTGCAACGTGCTGAGTACCTCGCTGCCTTCCAAAGGGCTGAATCGGTGATGGCATTGACTGCTCTCTCCTAGTAGTAAGCAGCAGTTCATTTTATTCTTTCTTTTATTTTATACCTTCATATGAGAAGTTTATAATGCACTATTGAAATGCTTTTTATTTTCCTTGTTGCAGGTTTTTGTTTGAAATATGTTGCAATATCTTTATGAAATAGGGAAATTGGCAATCTAGCAAGAATGACAGCCACTGCTGCACATTTTCCATCTTCAGATTCTCTTTAACTCTTTGAGTGCCAGAGGGGTGAGAATTTTGTTGCATATTCTGGCAATCAAAGGATAAAGCAAATTGTTGTTTTGGGGTTTTTTTTAGCCCTTGAGGACAGGCGGTACAATGAACCCCTCTGCCCAATCAGTGGCAGAGTCACATGTAGACATAGAGAGAGGAGGATTTGGGGAAACCCTCTCCCCATTGATCAGTTGCTTAAAGGGATAGTAATGTTTCATAATAAAAGCAGCTCTAATTAATCATCATAATATTTGGACTTTGGAGAGTGTTATTTCAATTCTGTCAGAGTTGTAGTTGAAGAGTAATTCAATGACAAAGTGTCCCCCTCCCGCCCCTTTTACTGATGTAACACTGCTCAGCCAGATCAGAAGGGAGGTGCCCAGGTAGATTGCAGAGAGGGACAATCTTCAATTAAGATAAGGGAAAAACCTGAAAAGCTTGTCAAGGGGGGCAGGGCTTTCATTGTTCTCATAGGAAGAAGATTGTCCCCCTCTGTTATCTGTCTGGTCTATGGACTGCATTCCACATCTGAGAAGAGATGGCTTACACTAGGTAAAAGGGGCTGGAGGGGAAACTTTGCTTGTGAATATCTCTCAAACCATAAAGGTTTGAGAGATAAGACTTATATCGTTGCAAGCTCTACAACCAGCCCTGCATCACCAAATGTACTATGAGTTATGTACATACCTGGGAACTCCGGTTTTGACACTGCTTTACCGGGTCTCCAGGGCAGAGGCTGAGTCTCCAGATGTGGGGAGTTTCTATTGAAACTCTGCCCACTTCTACTCTTTCCCCCTGCTTTCCTCCTTCCCCAGCCTTCTTTTACTATCTGTGTCACTCCTGTTAAGCCTTGCCCCCAACTCGTGTCAAGCCCTGCCCTTTTTTGACACAATTTGCATTATATTTCTGACCCCCTACCGCACCAGAGGACTCCCCTGCAGGGAGGCAGCATTACAAAGTCCCCAGGTATGGTTATGTATTCATTGGGAGGAGTAGATACAGTGATCATTAGCATATGATGTTGGCTTACATTTTGCCTACATCATAACTGAGATTGTGACCATAAGTCTCCAGTTCTCCATAGAAATGTTTCAGATTTTGCCATAGCAGTGTATTTCCAACTTCTCCAAAGCAGATATTTCAAACTATTCCACAACAGTACAATGTTAACGCAGTGAGTGCCAGATAGGCAGCCAACATAATTCACTGGCACTCAAAGTGTTAAACTGCATACTCTACGGGGACATTTGAAATACTCTTCTGTAGAGAACTTTGAAATACACTTCAATGGAGAATATTGAAATACACATGTATGGAGTTCTTTGAACTGTGCCATCATTCTAAAGTCTTCTGTTAAATGGTTTACTGTACTTGAATTAGTGTAATCTATGGTTTACATGGAAAGCTATGACAATATTGAGATTCTAACAGCCTCAGAGATGCAGGATTGTTTGATGAAGCACTCTATATGTTGTATGCTTTTTCAAACATCTTCCCCAACCCCTTGAACTTAAGGACCACAGAGCTTTTTTATTTCTTTATTCAAGCCTCCCCAAACAGCGTGCAGCCGCACGGGAAGCCCTGAAATCCATGATGTACCAGGACTGTCATAGTTCTTTATGGCACGTTTTACCCATGACAGTCCTGGCATGTCATGGGTCCTGAAGGGGTTATCATTTTGTCACAAGGAGAACCATGGAAGAGCATGCACAGTGTGTGCTGACTCACATTGCATCAGTGATGAAAGGGCAGGAGAGACATTGGGGGAGATTCACGAAGCTGTGGTAAAGTGGAGATGACTTCTCCAGTGATATAATTTCAACAGTTCCTATGTTATTCTATGGAGCCTATTCACTAAGATCTCCAAAGTTGAAGAACTCTTACTGCATAGGCTCCACAGAATAACATACAAATTGGAGAAGTGATAAACTGAAATTATCCTTTATTGGTTGAGCAACAGTTCCAGCTGGTGTGAGATCAAACAATGTTATACAGAACCTGATGCTAACAAATGGTGGGGAGGGCCCTTCTTCCAAGATGTTACACTACAGAGAGTGGGGAATATAAGTGACTTAAAGTGATAGTAATACTTGAAAACTTTTACATTTAATTCAATAGATATTTTAAAAATACATTAATTGTGCCATTTTTGATCTCCCAAACCTTGATGGTTTGGGAGATATAAGTCTGCAAAGTTCCCCCTTCCCTCCCTTTGTGCTGACGTCAGCTTTCAAACTCAGAGACGGAGATCGCAGTCCATAGATTGTCCTGCGGCTCTTCGGCAGAGCCATGATCGCGGCAGTTACAAAGAAATACTTCATTTGAACGGTCTACAACGTGTGCTTGCAAACCAGGCACACATTGTAGACCGTTGAAATGAAGTATTTCTTTGTAACTACTGTGATCACGGCTCTGCCGAAGAGCCGCAGGACAGTCTATGGACTGCGATCTCCGTCTCTGAGTTTGAAAGCTGACCTCAGCACAAGGGGAGGGAAGGGGGAACATTGCACACTTATATCTCCCAAACCATAAAGGTTTGGGAGATCAAAAATGGCAAAATTAATGTATTTTTAAAATTGAATTACATTTAAAAGTTTTCAAGTATTACTATCACTTTAAAGGGATAGTAATGTTTCCCGAAAGAAACAGCTCCAATTAATCTTCATAGTGTTTAGGCCATGGAGAGTGTTATTTCAATACTGTCAGAGTTGTAGTTCAAGAGTAATTGAATGATAAAGTATCCACCTCCTGCCCCTTTTACCTAGTGTAAGCCACCTTCCTTCAGATGTGGAATCTGGTCACTTGACCAGACAGCTCACAGCAAGGGACAATCCTCTTACTGTGACCATAAGAAAAACCCTGCCACACTTGACAGGTTTTTCCTTATGCTCACTGAAGATTGTCCCTCTCTGCGATCTATCCGGACAGTCTTGCTGCTCTGAGGTGAGCAGTGTTATATGAGGTGAGCTGCTTTTTTGTGAAGCTTTACTTTTCCTTCTGGCCTTAAAGGGCTAGTAATGTCAGGCCAGTTAAACAGCCCCAGTTAGAACTGAGGGATTTAGGAAAAGCCTTTTGTAAAGAGGGGTTTTCAGGACTGCTTCAATCATATAAAGCATGGATTGCATTCAACTTATTACCATTTATCTACAGATATTTCCATAGCCCTTAAGGGGAATCTGTTGAATAAATCCAGGAATATACAGTTTTCAAATGCGATATAATCTAGGCCAAAGTTGTGTGAAAATCAGACGTTGTGGTATTAAATTGAGTTCCTTAGTAGCTCAGGGTAGTCTTGAAGACATGAGTGAGACTATGTTGTAAGGGTGAATGAGATACATAACAGATCAACAGAGTGAGTACCATTCCAGAATAATTACTAATTATGGAATATGAGCCATCCTGTGTTCATCCTGTTAATTGGGACATTTTAAAGTGTATCTACACTGCCCAGATTTTAATCGCAATATAGGCTTCTACAGAAATGACCTTTTACTTGTGCTTTTATCTCAGCAGTGCTGAGTTCACTGATGTGTGTTGACATAGCTTGCATAATTAATAACGTACATGTCTTGAAATTGCCTTGCTTTTCCCCACTCAATTTCTGAGGCTGTCAGAACACATCGGTTTCTGCCAAAGGGGTGGAATAAAGTAGTAGAGAGGAGTATTAATGCAAATCCTCTCAAGATGGATGATCCTACTGAGGAGAGGAAATATAAAGGTGTCAGATTCTTTTACAGGACTGAACTGAGCTTGTGCAATTAATGTTGATTTTTAACTAGACTGGCTTAGTTATCATCTGTGTTGACTGCACTGATGGCTCTTTGCCCATGATACACAGAGTGGTATGTGCAGTGCACTGACATTTCTATTACATTACTCAAAAAAGACACTCTAATTATGAATTAATTCATACCTCCCAACATGTCAAATGGCCAAAGAGGGACAATTGTGTTTTAGGGGGTGTGGATGGGGGTGTGACTGGTGGGTGGGGCATTACCGAGTATTTTTAGGCTATTTCATGACCTATTGACACTTCCTTGTGTAACCTAATAAATGACTTATATCAAGACCAAAGTATTTTATTTACACAGACTAATTTATAAAAACATATACTGACATATAAAAAACGTTAATGTGAGTTTTATTGCTGTGGTGCAATGTGATACACTTATATACACATCACATAGTCTGATCTTCTAAAAAGAGGGACATCATGGTGGGAAAGAGGGACAGAGGGATTTTGGTCTAAAAGAGGGACTGTCCTTCCTAAAGAGGTACACTTGAGAGGTATGTTAATTCCAAAGAATTCTTCCCTGCTCAAACTGCACGTACTGGGCCATCAAGTAATTAATAAAGAAACAATGTGAAAATGCAGTTATCCAGACATGCAAGACTAGATTTCCCAATAGGTGGAATAGGCAGCTGCCTAGAGATCCAAAATTTGAGGAGTGCCACAGCTGTTCTACCCACATCCATATTTTTAATGGTGGGTGTGGCCAGGGCAATCTCAGTGTCCCTTCACCAGCTATATACTCCTATACAAGCTAGTATTTTACCCATCAGATGCTATAGAGATCACTAAAGCATTGCAGAGGAATGCTTTGGAGGTCTCTATAGTAAGCAAAGAGCTATTTTTTTTTTTTCATTCTTGCCTCTTGTAGCCCAAAAGTATTTTCTGTTCCGAAAAACAGTGGATGGGATTGGGGGTGGGGCCAAGGGTGGAGCTAAGGGCACCCAGAGATAGGGGCTCCAGGAATGTAAATCCAGCCTTGCAGATGTTATTTTGAACCATGTCAGATACAGTACTGAGAATCATACAGACAGACTAGTGCTGGAATGGACTACTTTGTTATATGTATCAAAAATGACATATAATAACACCCCAAAAATTCTCCTTTTTTAAGTTTCATAGGAAGTCTTTATGGAACCCTCACAATGAAATCCTTTAACTCATCTGATGGGCAATTCACTGGAGACTTCGTAACGTTTAATGGGTTAACACAGTGTCAATATATAATGTATCTGAGTACTAGTTGGTATCGGTAATTTAACCCTTTGAGGAGCAGGGGTGTGCTACACATTGCAAAGAAAGCTTTAAATACTTTTCTGGTTCTCAAGGGGTTAACAGTAGATGATTAGGCTAAAATCTAACCAGTAAGCTCATCCAGGCAGTCATATTGTTCCATTCTCCTCCATTACTGATATTTGTGCCATGGAACCCACTCAGCTACTTCAGGGAATCCTGGAGTTCACAGGCCAAGATTTCATTCTATCAGAATGGAAGCCGTTTTCCTATTTCTGCTGCTTCTGCTGACCATGTATCCCTTTAAATCATGGACACTTATAAAACAAACACATTGCAGGGTTGGACCGAGAGCCTGATTTTAAGGGATATGTGGTTACCTTACTGCTATTCTATTTTGGTCAGTGTGTATACTGAATTTTGCAAAATAATATACATACCAACATGGACCAAAAAGCACTGTAAATGGCCATTCTGCTATAACATTGTATCAGAATGGCCACTGCAAGGCTCCCTTTTCCAGATGGATAGGCCTTCCCAGGCTTGGCAGCGTAGGGCTGCTGACCCAGGAAAAAGGGCCTAGTCAGCTTTCAATGGCCACCACAGCCTCACCAGTGTCCTCATGTTACCCAACCACCTACCACACACTCACACAATCCCTCTGATGCCAGGTAGTTTGCATTTCATTGCTGTGCAATGTTTTGCAAATTGTCTGAAATTGTCACAGTTAACTGCCTAAAACATACATGTACACTACCCTGCCAGTGGAGTATCCTATTGAAAAGTCGCTCTTGCTTTGGCGACCATCAAAAGGGTAAGATCATAATGTTGCTTGCATTAAAAGGGCAACACTCTGATGTCTCATGCTTAAGGGTCGCTCTGCAGTGGTTGCTAAATAGAGGGCAGCTTGTTAGCAAGTTGCCATTCATGTTCCTCTGATGATCCAATCATAGTCTCAGGGTTTTGACCCAAATCTCAAGTTGAAGGTCCCAATTCTCAGAGTGAGAGTTCATTTTTTCCTAATATATGATCTGATCCAATTAACTGTTTTTATTTTCTAAATTGGTGCCAATTGTGCCAGGAAGTAATAGGTAGGGAGAAGTTCTGCTTATCCAAGCAGTGATATATCTATGCTGTAGTACAGGGCTGTTCAATTTCAGTCATCAAGGATGCCAACAGACCAGGATGTAAGGATTTCCCTAATTAATGAATGATCCACTGATTAACTCACTTGTGCTTAATCACTGAAATCCTTGCATCCTGGCCTGTTGGTGGCCCTTGAGGACTGAACTTGGGCAGCCTTGCTGTAGTATGTTAAGGCTTCCTTGACTGCCGACTGAGGGCAATATCGCTTAGAAACTTTGTTCTCAGGAACTTTGGGGGTTAATATTTCAACAATTACAGGGACAGAACATTTTGAAAGTTTCCATCTGATCATTATCTTAATTGTTTTTTGCTTTAGAACTTGAGCTTGGTTGACTTTTTGTATTTACAATCTGATGTTGATCATGCATAGGAACACCAGTAGATTTTTCAAATAGAAAAATTTGTATGTGTGTTTGATTAACACCTAAACTTCCAGGGGTGAGAATCAAAGGGTTAATAACTTTCTCCCAGTGTTGAATTAACGCTTTGAGTTCCTTTGCTCACCCCCCCCCCCCCCCGACACTTGGGCGGGACACTCTTCCGATGACTATTGGCCTGAAGGTAAAATTACATTTTTAATACATAGGCAACATTGTGCTTAATGAGTCAAGTACGCTTTCATGTTGGTTTGCTACTGTTTTTTAGCTATCTTTGTTCTCAAAAATATTTTATTTGCAGTGGGTTTTAGGTTATTGTATATCAAAAACTAATATTATTTCAAAATCAGCAGAGACTGGCTTACTAATCATTGATTTCCCAAGTACTTCCTTATTTTGCTTGGCACCGTTGTGCTGTTCCTATAAATTATGCATATTTGACCACAAGAATGTTACAATTGCACATCAGTAACTGCAGTTAAAGTAAACCACAATACTCTCATAGTGATGATTACACAAACAATTATTTGTATAAAGCAGAAACTCATGTTGTGGCCTAATGCATGTCACAGCTTCTTGTTCCTACAACTCATGCTAAATGGCCTAAATAGAGAGAACATCAAAGGAAACTAGTTAATGCTGCTGTTTGACGCAGTGTCAAGCATCAAGCGTGAGCTAATTACACAGTCACTCTCCCCCCACCCACTTAAACGATAACTCTAAAAGTACCCCTCTGGCCCTATACTACACCTAACATTAACAATAAAGTTAAAAAATACTGGCACTAACACTATCCTATGACCCATTGCCCATAGCTTTAACATTTACCTTGAAGTCAGAGGTCCAGTAGGCTCTTCTGCACCCTAGCCTTCCTCTTTACTTCTTCTGTAAATCTTATTTTTTCTTCTTTAAATCTTCTTTATTCTTCTTTAAATCTTCTTTCTTATTCTTTAAATGTTGTTGAAGCATATTAGAAAAAACAGATATAAATGAAATTACCCCCCCCTCCATTGCTATTGCCGCTTCCACTGCTGCTGTCAGAAAAAAATTACCACCCATGGCATTTCCTGCTTGGACCGTTGCCCAAGCCAAAGTGAGGGGAATCTGAACAGAGACTTGCTTTTATATGGCTAATCTATGTTAAAATTGCCTCCCACGCTCCGATTTGCTGGGATGTGGGGTTATACAGTGCAGAGAACATGCCCTGCAATAACCACACCTCCCAGCCAATCAGCTTTTAGCTGGAGGGGTCATGAATTCAAGTTTCATCATCCCTCCAGCTAGCCAATCATTGAATATCTGGAAGGATAACGAAAAGTTTGTGACCCCCCTACAGCTTGAAGCTGATTCTTTGCCCTGCAAAACTCCATTTCCCAGCCAATGGGAACGTGAGAGGCAATTTGAACAGAGATTGGCCATATAAAAGCCAGTCGCTGTTCAGATTTCCATCACTTTGGATTTGGCAACAGCCCGAGCAGGAGTTGCCATGGGGGTAATTTTTCTTTCTGGCTGTGGCGATGGAAGAGGCAATAGCAAACAGGGGGGGGGGATTTCATTTAATTTATTGCTCTTCTTTTTTTTAATATACTTCAACAACATTTAAAGAAGAAGAAAGAAGACCTACAGAAGAAGTAAATAAGAATATAGAGGAAGACCAGGGTGCAAAAAACCCTGCTGGACCACCAACTTTAAGGTAAGTGGTACAACTGTGGGGAACGGCAAATTGGTTAGTGTTAGCTTTAGGGGGGCATTAATCCTTTGAGTGCCAGAGGGATATGCAATGTGTTGCATACCCCTCTGGCACTCAAAGGATTATTTATTGTTTGGTTTCAGTTATGTTATTGATAACTTGGATGTATTCATATGGGGCTTAGGGCCCCATATAAATACATTCTCTGGTCACTAGTGTAGTGATGCCTAGTTGCACATGCATGTATTTGTTTTTTTTTACTCTTTTCAATTAAGTTGGTGATTTTTAACACGTTTGGAAAGCAAAAAAAGAAGGCCCCTGATCAAGTGTTACTAGACACTGTGTGTAATTGAGTAGCAAATTTAAATGCTGTTTCCTTGTTTTCGACAGGAGTTATTTTGCACCTGTTGTGTTTTTTTTAACTGTCGGTAGTTTTTCACAGCAAAGTTCACAATACTAAATTGTGACTTAAAACTACCAACAGTTATTTTTTTTATTAATGATTTCAGACCGCTCTAGGGGCCATCAGGACCTCTCCTAATGCCACCTGGAATTGATCACTTACACAACCGTGTAAACGATCATTAATGGTGATCTCAACACACCTTTTTTCCTGGACCTGGAGTTCATCAAGCTTTTGTGTCCGGTGGGAGGAGCAAAAAGACCAACTCGAGATGATGCAATTGGGCCTTTCTGCTCCTCCCTCTGGACCTGGATATTTGGTGAATGCCCAGTCCAGAAGGAGCTTGGGAAAGAAGGTGAGTGTGTTGATGTTTCCATTATTGATTGATTATATGGTTGTGTAAACAATCAATACCGTGGGGGCATCAGGAGAGGTCTTGATGTCCCAGCAAGGTCTGAAATCAGTAATAAAAAAAATTATCCCGTGTGTACTACAGGGGTGTCCACAACCCTCAGGCATATACACTTGTACTGGCACACTCCTACTGGCCACTGGCAGTCACAGATACCCACATACACTGTTTGAGCCCCATCCTGGTTCCACTTGCCCACTGGTAGCCACAGATGTCTGACCCTCATCCTGGATCCACTAGTAGTCATAGATGCCCACATATACTGTCTGAATCCCCAGCCTTGTTCCACTGTTTCATTGGTAGTCGATTATCCCCATATACACTGTCTGAGACACTTTTAGCTGGAGCACCTCTGTATGTGACCATTAGGTAGGCGACATGACAATCTCCTGCTGTCATGCAGTGCGAGATTGTCATGTCGCCATTTTGATCATGTCGATGTGGTGAATTAGTTGAAACATTGCACGCTCATAAGCATTCTGAACCCCCAGCCTGGTTTCTCTGCCCTCTGGTAGTTACAGATTTCCATATATATGCTGTCCCCCAGCCTGGTTCCAGTGTTCCACTGGTAGTCATAGATCCCCATATACACTGTCTGAGAAATCAGCCTAGCTACACTGTTCCCTGGTAGTCCCAGATCTAGTCACATACCTATACATTGTCTGATCCCACAGACAATTGTTTTTTCTCTTTATAAGTTATGTAAAATTTAGATACAGGTGCACGGCAGCGTTAACAACTGACAATAAATACGAGCTGTCTGTAGTGTTTGACACATTCGGTGCTCCATTCCTTCTTTTTTGATTCTCCCCTGATACCCCTCAGACCTCTCCTTGCTTCTCCCCTGACACCCCTCAGACCCTTCCCTGCTTCTCCCCTGATACCCCTCAGACCCCTCCTTGCTTCTTCCCTGACATCTTCCTGCTTCTCCCCTATCTCGCAGACATCTTCCTGCTTCTCCCTGATCCCACAGACACCTCCCTGCTTCTCCCTGATCCCCCCAGAGTTGCTGTTAGGGACATTTCCCCATTTATATCCCCCACCAGATGAGTGGATCCAGCTCCTCCTGCCAGATACGGGGAAGCTGGGCCTGGTCACACCCAGACCATTACACTGTCCTTGGAGCAGTGCGGCACTTCCCAGTAATGGGGATCCAAATAGCTGTCTGAGCTGATCAGAGAGTAGGCACCGGCCTGTATCACTAGCAGCAGCCACGATCACTACCTGGTGAGAGGGGCCTGCGGTGGCACCGGAGTGATGAATTTTAGGTGTCCCGTGGGTGGAGGCTGTCTGTGGCTCCAGTGAGTCACATTGTTTCCTCCTGGTGGTATGTACAGCTTTTTTACCAGTGCATGCTGTGAGTTGTAGTTCAGCTTGAGCTCTGCCCCAGGAAACTGCCCTCTTCTTTTATTTAAAAGAACTACAGCTCCCAGCATGCACCTCACACCTTTAAGGGATAGTATTGTTTCACAAAAACAGCAGCTCCAATTAATCTTCATAGTATTTGAGCCACAGAGAGTGTTATTTCAATACTGACAGAGTTGTAGTTCAAGAGTAATTAAATGATAAAGTTTCCCCCTCCCTCCACTTTTAACTACTGTAAGCCACCTCCCCTCAGATATGGAATCTGGTCTACAGATCAGACAGCTCACAGCAAGGGACAATCTTCTTACTGTGAGAACAATGAAAGCCCTGCCTTCATTGACAGGTTTTTCAGATTTTTCACTTGTTAATTGAAGATTGTCACTCTCTGCAATCCCTGAGCAGAGCAGTGTTACATCAGTAAAAAGGGGCAGGAGGGGGATTCTTTATCCCCCTCCCGCCCCTTTTATCTAGTGTAAGCCACCACCCCTCAGATGTGGAATCTGGTCTTAAGACCAGACAGTTCACAGCAAGGGACAATCTTCTTACTGTGAGAACAATGAAAACCCTGCCCCCCTTGACAGGTTTTTTCCTTATGCTAATTAAAGATTGTCCCTCTCTGCAAGCTATCTGAATACCACCTTTCTGTTCTGAAGTGAGCAGTGTTACATCAGTAAAAGGGGTGGGAGGGGGATACTTTATAATTCAATTACTCTTGAACTACAACTCTGACAGTATTGAAATAACACTCTCCATTGCCTAAATACTATGAAGATTAATTAGAGCTGATTTTATTATGAAACATTACTATCCCTTTAAAGTGCCATACATGGACCTGACAAACTGGAATGGGAAAGTGATACCGTGCTGTTGTCTAGTGGTTAATCCATCTAGGGGGTGTCCGAGCGGGCAGGTAGGGGCAGATTTTTATGCCGGGCTTCAATTTCAATTTTGAGCCCTGTCAGTATGTGGATGCCTAAAAAATGATCCCATGAGCATGGAATTACAAGTCATACAGTCAGAGCATCTATAGCATTCAGGTTTCTGTTATTTTAATTGAAGCCAGTTTCCAGGCATAGCTTTCTTTGCAGGTGGAGGACAATCTGGTTGCATTATATCTCTAAGGGTCCATTCCTTCCTGTAGGCCAACATTAAGAGGGAAGTCAGTCATGCCTACTGCAACTAGAAACCAGGTGGATACAGAAACTTGACACCGTTGCTTCCAATGGACTTAACGAAGAAGAAACTCTGGCACATTATTGCCCCACATTAGCCTTTCATATTTACCTTCTCCATTCACTTTTGCTCTTCTATGTTATTTGCCTATTTCTAATGACATCCTTCCTACAAACGTGACGTCATTACAACATGGGGATGCCAATCTTGGCATCCTGAAAAGCAAGCGTAAATAGGGATCTATTTTTGCACATGTTTCTTGTCTTGTGGAAGGCCAGCTGTGCCTGACCAAAAGGTTTATCTTCAATAAACTTTCTTCTCTTTGAAGAGAAGGAGTGCTGCTGTTCATTCTTCTGTCAAGCTATCCATAAGGACTGCTGCTGTTCATTCTTCTATCAAGATATCCAGCCTTACTCTAACACCTAGTCATCATTTGGCCCTTTAAGTGAGAGTGCTTCCCTATACAGGAGAGATATATATATATATATATATATATATATATATATATATATATATATATATATACTGTATATATATACTGTATACATATATATATATATATATATATATATATATATATATATATATATATATATATATATATATATATATATAACCAGTTGTTGGAAGCACTCACTCTTCTTAAGCTATGCCCAGGTGCACAATCCTTCGCAGTAGACATCCAAATATAACGTCTTGAGAAAGGTCCTATATTAGGACCGAAACGTTGACCATATTTTTGTCACCTTTTTTTCCTCAATAAATATTACTAAACAAGTCCCACTGGTGCTGACTTCTTTTTCGTTATTATATATATATATATATATATATATATATATATATATATATATATATATATATATATATATATATATATATATATATATATAATCTGATAAGTGCCTTAAGGAGGAGCCGAACAGACATTTATTGTGATAATAATTCTGATGCCACAGAACAATTACAAACACATGTCCAAAGACAATAGTGGATTAATTCTAGGACAAACCAGCTGCACTGTAGGGGAAAAATAAAAATCTCCCTTGATTCAAGTGGGGCTTCTAACCCTTGGGATGTTAGGAGAGATTCCAATGCTTCACTGCACTTTTGTCTTTTAGTAACTTGTTAGAATCACTTATAATAATAAATCTCCACTTACCTTCAACCGAGCAGAACAACTTAATGGACACAAACAACAATTTTGCATGGATTGGTTTCCCTAAATTAAAATTTAATTAGTGCTGGATATCATGACCACAGATGCAGACATGATCATACTCTCCTGATCTGAATTACTGGGTCTCTGGGGACAGAGGCTGATTCTCCAGAGGTGGTGAGTTTCTTCTCCTTCTCACCTTCTTCCCTCTCACTTCTTCTCCTTCCCACCCTGCTCTGCTCACTTCTGACCCACTTCCCTCCTACTTTAAGACTCACAGCTGAGTAACTCCCGGCCCACCCAATAAGCCCGCACATTTTATGGCGCGAATCATGTCATTGGCATCCCCTGTCTGGCAGCACATGAGCTCAAAGAGAAGTTCCCACATATTGGCATGATTCTCTTTTGTGGGACTCCCAAGAACCTTATGTGACTTCTTAGGAAGCCTTCATGGGAACTAGTTTGGGAACCTTGAGTCCTGCAAGAAACAATCATGTCTGCCTTCATTGACATGTACCCCTTCATAACCTCCTCCATTGCTACTAATGAACACAGCTGCAGCTTACTTCCCTGTAACACTATCTCCTCTCACTTCATATTTCTTTGCTGCTGTACCTCATTGCACAACTACAGTACATTTTTACTATACCAGGGCAAGCTGTTTTACTGGCCCCCACTTCAACCCAATCATGCTCTTCATCTCTCATTCCTCCCTGAGACTATCAGCTGAATGTCCTGTCCTACAGTTCCTTATGGCAACTGCAGGGCCAGATTTCCCAATAGGCAGAATAGGCAGCTCCCTAGAGCTCCATATTTTGATGGGTGTCTCAGCTGTGCATGCAACATTCATTGTGGCTTGTGGCCAGAGCAATTTTAATGTCCCAGGAACCATTTTATACCCAATTACAGGTTGTTATATAACCCCTTGGATGCTTGAGAGATCTCTCTAGAGGTTAAAGCCTTTTTTGACTTTGTTTCAGGTCAAAGGTGCAGTATTTTCTGTGTCAGGTAATAGTGGATGGGACTGAGGAAAGGGTCATGTGGCAAATAGGGGTGTGGCCATAGGTGGGGCTAAGGGCACCTATAGTGCCTTGTCTAGTGGTGCCTAGGTTGTAAATCCAGCCTTAAGCATCTGATACTTTCCTTTCTCTATTGAGCACACTGTGTGTACATTGTTCTTTTGTCATGTTAAATGATTGTGTGCAGCATTAGTAAAAGGAATGTCAGCACATCTCACATCTCTACCATTCAAGTTGTTAAAAAGCAATTGGCCTGCCCCAGGGTATCTCTAATTCCTCTTGTTACATAATTTTCTTCAACGTCAACTTCTCTAGATCAGGAATTGTTGTTTGCCCTAGCAGAACATAGTAATAAAGAAATTAATCTTGAACAAATTCAGGCTACTGATTACAAAAATATTACTCTTTGATTCGTGTCTTCAGTCAATTAAATTTTATTATAATTTTCCTGTGTGTATAAAATGATTTTCTATCATAACTCATTTGGTCTATGTAAGTAATCGACAACAGGTATGTATAAAAACATTTATTTATTCAGGGAAAAGAGCGAGCATCCTACTTGAAAGGTATCTTAATGATTTAGTGCAAATAATCATTTACTGAAGGGTTTTTTTCAGCTGGAAAATCATTCCATTAAAAGTTAACTCAAACATATTTAATTTCTTGTCTTTTTTCTTTTAATAAAATACAATATATAAAAATGGCTTTTAGGAGGTGCTGGTTCATTAGATCCTGAACAGAATTTCTGTCATTGACAGTAAAGCTCTCCATACACTGAAATAAAGAGAAATTATCTTGAGCTGTAATACATTATGAATAATCTACTAACAGTGGTAGGTGATTATTTGTTATATTCCACTCAAATTTAGAAGCCTTGTTGGAAGTGAAATTGTGAAACTGACATTATCTTTGGAACTGGAAAAATGAGAGTAAGCAGTTGATACATATAAAGTACAGAATTTCGAGATGAGGATTTTCCTCCTGACACTTGACCCCTCTCTGAGTGTTAAACTCAGCAGAAAGATGAAAATGAAAGCAGAATTGGATTCCCCAATAGACAGAGTAGACAACCTTCTAGGATGACACATTATAAGGCCATCTCATCTGTGTTGGTCATGCTCATCATGCTGTATTATGGGTATAGCCTGTGTAATTCAGGATTATTAAGGATATTTTTGTGTTTGTATGGCAGGGTAGGCAACCTTTGGAACTTCAGCAGCTAGTGTAGTCCCCAAAAGCTGGAGTGCTAAAGAGTGTCTACCCCTGTTATATGGTGATGATATTTTCTGTCAGAAAACAGTAGACGGTAATGAGGGTATGGTCTTAGGTGGGGCAAGGAACATCAAGGTGCCTTGACTAGGGGCACCAGGGGAAAGACAGATGAATCTTCTTCTCACAGTGGCTCATTCACTTGGATGAATCTTCATCTCACAGTGGCTCATTCATTTTCCATAGTATCCTTGGGAATTTTGGTTGTAACTGGAACTGACAGTGCTGTACAGTGTGATTGCTCCACTAACACAGATGATGATTATAATAATAGAAAAGATTATGGTCAACACAGTGGCAGAGATATTGAGATTGCGGGCTGTGCCGCCATAATTTCTTGCTCCTAGCTTGTCTCCAACCAGGTTCCGGTCCCGAGCCTGAAAATTGGGTAAAAAGACAGAAATTGTTAGGGAAAATGCCTAGAAGAGCTGTAAAAGTATAGTAATATTTTATTATAGAAAAATATATAATGTAGGTCTTTTTCCTGTTCAGTACAACAAAGATACTCTTACTTCTGGGGATAATTCATTAGCCCTTTGGGTGCCAGAGGGGTACGCAATGCATTGGAATCCAGGCATCAGCACAGACATCTTGTCTTCGCATCTGCTCTGTCAGTCCCGGTCTCCCTTCAGAAGCATTGAACTGGCCCGAATGGCACCGGAAGGGACTGACGGCGCAGGCGCACAGACTGCGCTAACCTGGCCATCAGTCTCGGAAGATTAAGGATTACTTTACAAGTGGTACTTTTGAGAGGTAAAATAACTATTATTAAGCTAGTCGCCACCTGCCTAATTATTGCAGGGCGACTTTACCTAGAGTGGTAGTTCCTCTTTAAAGGGAAATCGTTACCTCTCTAACATCCAAAATCAACAACAAAAGTAAAAATAAAAAAGATAAATAAACAACTGGGTTTTTGTTTTCTATAGTGCAGGTGTTTTGTACCATTATACGTTACACTATTTGCACAAAACCACAGAGAATCAATTTTGTGGTGAACCAGTTGCACCACAGGGGACAAATTAGTATTCCCATAGATTTAGGTGGGACTTTAAATGGATAATAATTAATGTGTAAAAAATACATATTGTACAGTTTATCCTCCTGAGTTATACAAGGTTATCCCCCCTTTGCTGAGAGGTAGTTTATTCAAAAGTTATTGCAGTCAAACTTGCATTTCATAGGCTCAGTATCTCAATGGCCTGAAATGTTACAGTGGCGCTGTTGCTACACAATCCTATGGAGGTTTATGGTCAACTGACAAGAGCTTTCCTTAGGACTGTGTAAAAACAGCACCACTATAACATTTCTGGCCATTGAAATATTGCATTATTTTTTTTTTTTTTTAGCTGCAATTACTTTTGATTAAACTCTTAGCAGTGGGAGTACCCTTGTTTTACTCATGAGGATAACTCCTACAATATATTCTGTTTAACATATTAAAGAGACACTAATATCCCATAAAAAATCTTCTACTTTTATAGAGCTTAAAAATATAAACTTAAAACCATTGTCATGCACCCAGAGGCGTAACTAGAAGCCACTGGGCCCTGATGCAAGTATTGTCATGGGCCCCCCCAACCACATTGGCCCCAGACCCCCTCAACCACATTGGCCACCTCCACATTGCCCCTCAATCTCCAAATTGCCCCTTCATCTCCACAATGCCCCAATATCTCCAAATTGCCCCTTCCACAATGCCCCCTTCATCTCCACATTGCCCCTTCCACAAAGTAAATCAGCCTCAATCTTTTCTGTTCTCGTATCTCCCTTCCCTAGCTCTCTCTGTGTGTTTCACCCCTGTTCCTGCACTTCCCCTGGTCAAACCCTTTTCCTTTCTCTATTCTGTTATATTTTAACTCTATGCCCCCTGTTTCTCTACATCCTCACACACCTATCCCTACTTTTTTATTTTTCTAGCTTTCAAGCTTTTTAATGGGAATGATTGTAGGAATTCTATTGTAGTTAGAACTGGCAGAAATGATTCTGCTCCAGTACTTAGACAGCTAGTTTATCTAATTGTTCTTAGAAACTCAGCAGTCACCTATTTACTGGTAATCTGGAGTATGTCCCGGTACCAAGATAGATACCATGTGTATCCAATTTTGGTTAATTAGAATTTTTTCCGGTATTTAGACAGCTAGTTAATCTGATTGCCTTCAGTATTCTAGTTCTAGCATGCCTGTTTATTGGTAAACCGGAGTATACCTTGGTACTTTAACAAATATCATATGTATCCTTTGCAGTATTTGGGTAATTAAAGTGTGTCCAGCAAGTGCTGAGCTATAGTTTGTGACACAGATGATCATTATTAGCTCAGACCATACATAGCACAGGGATATTTTGAATGTATATATCAATTAAACCAATCTAGTGAGTCTCAATTTGAAATCACTCATATGAAGAACTATATACATGCTCCAGATCCTATGCAGTAATTTCTTTGAAAGTGCTTTAAAGGGATAGTAATGCTTCACAAAAACAGCAGTTCTAATTAATCTTCATAGTATTTGGGCCATGGAGAGTGTTATATCAATACTGTCAGAGTTGTGGTTCAAGAGTAATTGAAGGATAAAGTTTCCCCTCCCTCCCCTTTTACCTAGTGTAAGCCATCTCTTCTCAGATGTGAATCTGGTTGTAAGACCAGACAGATAACAGCAGGGGACAATCTTCTTCCTATGAGAACAATAAAAGCCCTGTCCCCCTTGACAAGTTTTTCAGAATTTTCCCTTATCTTAATTGAAGATTGTCCCCCTCTGCAGTCTACCTGGGCACCTCCCTTCTGCTCTGGCTGAGCAGTGTTATATCAGTAAAAGGGGCAGGAGGGGGATACTTTATCATTGAATTACTTTTGAACTAAATTCTGACAGAATTGAAATAACACTCTCCACGGTCCAAATACTATGATGATTAATTAGAGCTGCTTTTATTATGAAACATTAATCTCTTTAACTTATACTTATTTTGTTACAGACTGTATGGGAACAAATAATCTGTTACTAGATATCTTACGGTAAGTCGGATTGTGGTCCGGCGTTTCAGACTAGTTGTTTGCCTACCATTTAGGGACAATTTGATATAATTTATGATAATATTTAATTCATATTTCTTTATAAGTCTTTTTGAGCACTCAAAGGGTTAAGATTATTTCCTTACATAGGATCTATGTGATCACGTGAAACAGTGATTACAAGTGTGCTAATACTGCAGGGTTTCTTTTTTTCTTCTTTTTTATTTTTTTGAATCCTTTTATCCCCTTCTCACTCATTTTCTCTCCCTCTGGACAGCCAACCTCTTTCTCATCTTCTTCCTCCTATCTTCCTCCCTCTTTCATTTCACAACTCTAAGGTATTTGTGTGTGTCTATGTAGCTGTGTGTGTATATGAGTGTGTGTATACATACACACATACACTCATATATATGTATGAATGTATGTGTACCTGGGAACTTTCAAAATGAGCTAAACCTGATATCTTTGAAACATTAACCCTTAGCTCTCCTCATAACATAGATTAGATTAGTTGTACCTGCTTGCTTTAACCCATAGGTGCTCCAATCAGTCTTTAAGATAAACAAGGCTTCTTTTCTCCCTGCATTTCTGGTAGAATTGACAGCAATTCAGAGACTAACAAAGCAATTCATTGTGCAGATTATACACAAAACACTGGACTCGCGTCTCCTGAGAATGTGGCCCTTCACACTGAGACCCTGAGATCTGGGTGAAAACTTTAAGCCTCAGTTATGGAAATTAACCCCTAAGTTATGCCATTTATATGTGTTTGTGTAAAAATTAACCCTCTTTACCTTCACAGAGAACACAAGTGCAATGAATCCAAGACAGCAGAAGTTCATGTACATGGTGTTAAAGATGGACCATGGCAGGTAATCTCGTAGAGGAGGTTCATGGGATACGATGGGCACCACAGTAGATTGGACTGGCTGATTAGGGTACTCCATCGCTACCCTTGATGGGTCATAGCTCTGATTAACATATGCTGGAGGAGCTCCTTCCATAGATGAAGTAGGCTTTTCAGAGTAACCACTGGTGTCCATAATTATCTTGGTGATAACAGCGAAGATAATGAGTTTTTGTGTGGTTTTGTTAGTAGAATTGTGGCTTTATGTACAGGGAAGGAGGAGGAGGAGTAAGACAGTAAGAACAAATTCACTTCCCTGATTTACAAACCCTTCAATGAGGTAACTTCAGTCCAAAGTGTTGAAAGTCCATCAGTTTACTACATCTACAGATTCAGTCCACATTGGGGTAAAAGGGCAATATGTCTAAAATAAAGAATATAAATAAGCATTAATATGTTTATGAATATTAGAGTTACAAAATAAATTATAGTGTACACAATTATAGAGTAGTCTTGCTGAATATTCTATTAAATGGAAAAGCAATATGTATAGTATAATGTTTCCTGCCACGGATAAATATTATGTAGCTTTATTTAAAGGGATAGTAATGTTTC
The DNA here is from genome assembly GCA_037306005.1 of Rhinophrynus dorsalis. Lineage (NCBI taxonomy): Eukaryota > Metazoa > Chordata > Amphibia > Anura > Rhinophrynidae > Rhinophrynus > Rhinophrynus dorsalis. Next base: position 445,258,085 of record CM074722.1, on the reverse strand, counting down.
ATAATAAAAACAGCTCTAATTAATCATCATAGTATCTGGACTTTGGAGAGTGTTATTTCAATTCTGTCAGAGTTGTAGTTCAAGAGTAATTCAATAATAAAGTATCCCCCTCCTGCCCCTTTTGCTGATGTAACACTGTTCAGCCAGATCAGAAGGGAGGTGCCCAGGTAGACTGCAGAGAGGGACAATCTTCAATTAAGATAAGGGAAAAACCTGAAAAACTTGTCATGGAGGGTAGGGCTTTCATTGTTCTCATAGGAAGAAGATTGCCCCTTCTGTTATCTGTCTGGTCTATGGACTGGATTCCACATCTGAGAAGAGATGGCTTACACTAGGTAAAAAGGACGGGAGGGGAAACTTTGCTTGTGAATATCTCTCAAACCATAAAGGTTTGAGAGATAAGACTTATATCGTTCTTCATGTTTTTTTAATGCCTACAAAATAAAATAAAGAAAAAATGAAGTATTACTACTATCCCTTTAAACTCACTGTCATAAATATACATGAGCTCAGTCTTGATTCTTAGGGTATCCATTGAAAATGTCACAGACAAAACAGTGTGCAAGTAAACTGCACATTAAGCATGTCGCCATGATGAAAAGGGTGACATGAGAATAGCAAAGGTATGTGGGCACTAAAGGATGCGGGTCCAAGCGAGATTTAAGGAGGCAAAATGAGAATCTCGCACTTTAGATCCAGGGCGAGATTCTCATGTTGCCATTTTCATCACAGTGACATGCTTAATGCCTCGTTTACTTGCACATTCTTTTGTCTGCTGTGTTTTAACCCCTTAAGGACCCATGACTGTCATGGACCGTCATGAGTTGTTATACCCTTAAGGACCCATGACGGTCCTGGACCATCATGGAATTCAGGGCTCCCCGTGTGGCTGCATGCCGTTTGGGGAGTCCAGAATCAGATTCACGAAAAAAAAAATGATCCCTGGTCCTTAAGTGACTGCCGCATGCGTACGCAGCCAGTCCTTAAGGGGTTAAAAATGAACCATTCTTAGTACCTCTAGTACCTCTCTTTGTTCAAAGCTAATTTACCTTGGATCGATCTTGTTCTTGTCAAGATTATATAATTCCCATTACAGAAGTATCTCAGTTGTTTTGCCGACACCTTTACCACAGGTACATTATTCTTTTTTAGCACAAATGCACCCCAGTCTTTTTAATGACATCTTTATCATAGGTACAGAAGCATCATTATTGTTGTGCTGATACCTTTCATTATGGTTATAGCCAAGGTCCTAGTTTATCAGTTAAAGGGATAGTAATGTTTCATAGTAAAAGCAGCTCTAATTAATCATCATAGTATTTGGACTTTGGAGAGTGTTATTTCAGTTCTGTCAGAGTTGTAGTTCCAGAGTAATTCAATGACAAAGTATCCCCCTCCCGCCCCTTTTACTGATGTAACACTGCTCAGCCAGAGCAGAAGGGAGGTGCCCAGGTAGACTGCAGAGAGGGACAATCTTCAATTAAGATAAGGGAAAAACCTGAAAAGCTTGTCAAGGGGGCAGGGCTTTAATTGTTCTCATAGGAAGAAGATTGTCCTCTGCTGTTATCTGTCTGGTCTATGAACTGCATTCCACATCTGAGAAGAGATGGCTTACACTAGGTAAAAGGGGCGGGAGGGGGAAACTTTGTTTGTGAATATCTCATAAACCATAAAGATTTGAGAGATAAGACTTATATCGTTCTTCATGTTTTTTTAATGCCTACAAAATAAAATAAAGTTAAAACAAAGTATTGCTATCCCTTTAATATACACGTGTATAGCTCTTATTTGTTTCGAGCTCTGAGGTGATGTGTTTTGGCTAGTCTCTTCCCGTTTGACAGCTCGTGCAGTCTGAATAAGGACTGATAATTAGAGACAATTTAACCCCATTGTGGCTGGAGCAGAATATATGCATATAAAAGATATAATGCTTATAGCAATAAAATTATATAAAGCTTATAAAAAGGGAGCTTGGCCTACGACTGTAATAAATTATGTACTTTTTTATGCAAATACTAATACAGTGTTATATACAGTGTTATAAACAATCACCCTCATTATACATATTTCTCTTTGAATTTGTTTTATGTAGTCCAAAGGAAGATAGACAACCTATAGCTCTCTAGCCATTGGGAACTATAGCTCCTATAATCCTTAACCAGTGATTGTCTGGTTGGAAATGATTAGAGTTGTAGTCTACAACAGCTGGAGAGCTAATGGTTACCTGCCTCTATTATTAGTACATGAATCAATGGGCTGCGATGAATGTTCCTATGAAAGTATACTAAAGTTATTATTAAACGTCTATGTGTTACACTTCAAATATTATAATCTCAGCTGTGGAGTAATAAGATATCAGACTTTTAAGAGACGTTGATATAAATCAGATTAGAAGTGTGATTGGTCTCCAGTGGACTGCCACTGGTACCCTGCACTTATCTCTGTGCACACACAAGCACATTCATTCTAAAACAGACTATTTTTCTTTCAAGTTTTACAACTGTTCAAAACACGAATAGATGATAGATTTAACCCTTTGCATACCTCCCAACATTTCAAATTGCCAAAGAGGACACTTGTATTTTAGGGGGTGTTGCCGGGGGCGTAAATGGTGGGCGGGGCACTACTGAGAATTTTGTAGGCTATTTCATGGCCTATTGACACCTCCTTGTGTAACCTAATAAATGACTTTAACAAGACCATAGCATTTTATTTACACAGACTAATTTATAAACACATATATTGATTTTTAAACAAATAGTAATGTGAGTTTTATTGCTGTAGAACTGTATGATACGCTTATATACACACAACACACAGTCTGATCTCCTAAAGAGAGGGACATTAGGGTGGGAAAGAGGGACTGAAGTATTTGGGTCTAAAAGAGGGACACTTGGGAGATATGCCTTTGAGTGCTGGAGGGGTACCCATCCTGCACTCAAAGGGTTAAATGCAGTATGACATATCTTTTAAAAGTTATATTGAGCCATTCTGTTTGAATAAAAATTGTAAGTCATTCCTTTCATGCATAAATAATAGATGGCAGCATGCATGCATATGGGCACAGACCCAACCGCCTCCATATGTACCGGGCCGTTACCCGAGTCCCAATGAGGGAATTTTGAACAGAGACTGGCTTTTATATTCCAGTCTCTGTTCAAAATGGATGCCAGCCTCCACTTATGTTTGTCATCTTTATAAACTCATTACATGCCAGATATATCTCCAAGCACTGTGGAGCAATAAGTTGGAGAGATATCAAGCATCAAAGTTATTAAAGGTACACTATCACCTAAAAACAATGGTCTCAATTCTATTGCCCACATTAAAAAAAAAAAAAGGCGATGGTAGTTTTGAAAGCAAAGTGTGGTATTCAATCAACCGTGCTGTCAAAAACCACCGTCGTGTAAAAATGTCCAATGGGCACACAATTTGCGCCCATTGGATACCACGAAATTGGATTTGGTATTACACTCGGTGGCTTCAACTCACCTTCAATGGCTTCAATGCACTTTTTTAGGCGCCAAGAAAAGGAAGTGCAGAGTCCTTAACGTGAAGTGAAAACCACCGGTGTGTTAGAAAAGTGGTTTCCAACACACACTTGTGCTTTAAAACAAAAGAAGATTAACCCTATGAGTGCCAGTGGTATATGCAATGCAATGCACAGCATTGCATACCCCACTGGCATTCACAGGGTTAATCTCCCTAGAACTAATACATCTCCTGAAAAACAAATACTTACTTGTAATCCTGATGTCCTACTACTGGCTACTGGCCATCTTCTTCTGTAATCTTCTCTTTTCTGTCTTCATTCTTCTCTTCTTTCTTCTTTAAAATCTGTTTAATGAAACAGATATATCCAATGAAAGTTGTATTAAAAAAAGAAAATGTTCCCAAGAGATGCCAGAGTTAACCCTTTGCATACGCAGCTCCCGGCCAATCAGCTTCTAGTGGGGGATGACGAAACACGCTAGAAGTTGATTGGCTGGGAGGTGCGTAAGCATACATCACAGCCAGAGGCTGGCATCCATTTTGAAGAAAGACTGCCAAATAAAAGCCAGTCTCTGTTCAAAATTCCCTCTCTGGGACTCGGGCAACAGCCCGGTATGTATGTAGGGGGAAGTTTGTGTCCATATGCATGCCTGCCACTGCCAGCTGAGCCAGTGGAGGTGGCAGCAGTGGACATATATCGACACTTTGGAAGGAATTTTATTTATGCTTAAAAGAAATGACTTACAATTTGTATTCAGACGGAATGGCTCAATATAACTTTTAAAAGATATGGCACACTGCGTTAACTTTGGCATCTCTTGGAGACATTTTTTGTTTTTTAAAGGGATAGCAATACTTAAAATGTAAAAAAATATATGTTGTAGGGTTTATCCCCCTGAGTAAAACAAGAGTACTCCCACTGCTGAAAGGTGTTTCATTCAAAAGTTATTAATTTTCAAATTTCAATTTTTAGGTGCAATATCACAGTGGCCTGAAATTGTACAGTGGCACTGTTGCTACACCATCCTATGGAGATTTATGGTCCTGGGACCAGAGATGTCCATAGGATCGTGTAGCAACAGCGCCACTGTGCAATTTCAGGCCAATGTGATATTGCACCTAAAAAATTCAACTTTGAAAATTAATAACTTCTGAATGAAACACCTTTCAGCAGTGGGAGTACTCTTGTTTTACTCAGGGGGATAAACCCTACAACATATTTTTTTTTACATTTTAAGTATTACTATCCCTTTAATACAACTTTCCCTGCATATTTCTTTTTCAGATTTTAAAGAAGAAAGAAGAAGGAAACAGGAAGAGAGATGATTAAAGAAGAAGACAGAAAGTAGATAACAGGTAATTGTTACATTTCTGGGTGATAGGGTAGTGTTAGGGGTACTATTATTTTAGTGTCATGTTATGGATAGTGTAGGGTTAGCGTATGGGAGGTGTGGGGAGGGTGACTGTGTTTTGAACTCACTCTCATTGTTTAACACTGTGTCAAACAACAAGAGTTGGCTTTTTCCCTTTGATGTTCCCACAAATCATGTTATTTAGCATGAGTTGTCGGAACAAAAAACTACAACGAGCCTTTGACCATAAAGTGGGTTTTGGCCTCCAACATCTGTTGGCCCATGTACTGGTTCAGCTATAGAATAGTTGCGGTACACAAGTGGGTTTTTTTCCCCTTACCTTCTGTAGTACAGGAGGGAATAGTATTGAGCCCTATGCTGGTTATTTTGAAAGAGCATTTCAAATCACCAAACAAAAAACAAATCTCCAGTATATTGCATTGGCCTTTTTTAATTTAGAAAACTAGTTTTCTACTTTTTTAGAATTATATATTATGTTAATTAAGGTATGCTGTACAGACAATTTCTGTATTACCTCCCCAACTCACCAGCACTTAATCCTTTCAGTACTAGCAGAGATGGGCAGTGCATTGCTGAGCATTGTCAGTTACAAATATCCAAAAACACATCGTACTGATTCTACCAAAAGACAGTCCAGCCATAAAGTGACAGGCAATTCCTCTTTGAACAAGAGAAGCAGCCAACCCCAGCCATACATTTCAGCCTTGTTGGTTCTCCACCGTGGTGTGTAGCTGATCTCTCTAGGTACTGTGAGCAAGGGGATTGTCCCTTGTCTGGATTGCCATGTTACCCTTAGGGTGACCTATCCCAAAGGTAATTTGCATTTGCAAAGAGCTAGTCAGAGATGCTCAACTAGGAACAAGCCTGCCCTCGAATTTATGAGGCTCTATAGGATAAGTATCCTACCCAGAGTGCAATCTTTTTTAGCTCACAAGTGCCTTTCACAGAGAGGAAATATCCAAAAGCACATCATACTGATCCTACCAAAAGGCCCAGCTAGGCTGAAATGTAGGACTGAAGTATTAGCTAGTGTTCCCGTGCAGGAGGGACTTGCCCATCATTTTGGAACTGGACCGCCCTTTTGGGCAGGATTAGTCTAATATGTACGTGGAAATTTATCTTCTGTAATGGCACTAGAGAGGTAAAATGTGATGCTTCTGGGTGTTGACTAGCCGTAGAACAGGCCATTGTGCTGTTGTTTATTCCCAGAAGCCTCTCAAATTCTGTATGTTATTTTGAATACTCTTAGGGGGTCTCCCTAAGAGTGAAGGGTAATCCAGACATGGACACCTTGCTCTCAGTGCCTAGGGAATCCAGTTGCACTCTTCTGACAAGATCTGATTAGGCTGAAATGTATGTTGGGGGACATTATGCTGATGAGTTGCATTAGCAAAGAAACAGCTGTCCATGAGTGGATTACTTTTGCCTATCACCAACACCTGGGGGAGATTAATGCTTGTAGTGGTTCCAGCCACTGCATAACACCGGTGAGGTTAGAGAAGCACAGTATTCTTAACGGAAGGCACTTCCTCCGTGGGTGGAGAAGGCTTCCATCGGACGCTGATTTGCCAACACCCGTGGGAAATTAATGCTGGTTGGGCTCCGCCCCTTCTCCGGCGGCGGTAAGAGCTCCCAAGGGAACGATCTACAAGCCGAAGCTTGAGGAAGCAAGGAGGTAAACGGTGAATTCGTGGAAGCTGCAGAAGCTCTTGGCGGCGCACGAACAAAGACTGCACAGGAAACTCCCCTCCTGGAAGCCAGCATGGTTCAAAGTTTGGCGCAGCAGAAGCTGCATCTAATCGGCGACGGGATTGCGCCTAATCAGCGAATTTGTGGAAACTGCAAAAGCTCTTGGTGGCGCATGAACAAAGACTGAGCAGGAACCTCCCCTCCAGGAATCTTGCACACTTGAAGTTTGGCTCAGCTGGAACCACAAGCAAGTGGCCACTCAAGAAAAGTTGCGCCTAAACGGCGAATACATGAAACGGCGGAAACCCCAATAGAGCTGCACAGAGACACTGCGCAAGGTACGTCCTTACAAGGAAACTTGCGTAGCAAAATCTGATTAAGCTCCAGAAGGAATTGCCAAAGAAAGACCAGTTACAATTCGGAAAATGGCGAATACGCCAGAAACAGAGCAAAGACACAGGCTCCGACACAAGGCTCTGAAAGAGGGAAAGATGGCAACCTGTGCACCCATCCAGACCTCTACAGACCTTCAAGCACACACTAAGGAGAAGAAGAGCCCCCAGAATGCCGCAGTAGGAGGAGCCAGGGTAGCCAGCACCAATACAGCGGAGCAGGCTGACACGGCAGCCAAATCCAGAAGCGAAGGCATGATGGTTGACTCAGTTCAGAGCTCTGGCAGCGGAAGTAGTCAACCCAAGTCCAGTAATGGAAATGGAGCAGACAACAGACGCAGCCCAGGGAGTGTACCCACCCTAGAGCCATGGATGAGGCAGACTGTGGTGCTGAAGTTGAAGGAAGTGGAAGGCCGGACCCCTGCTCCGGACTGTGAACCTTTCAGCGGAGACGCTAAGCATACAGAATCTCCTGGGCGGTATTTTCTACATCACCTTCATCTCTATGAATGTGTGCAAGCGGTACTGGGACATGGTACAGTCAAAGAGACATGAAGTCCCTTTCTCTCGCATTCTGGGCAACTGCCCTATTCAAAGAGAAGAGTGGCGGGTAACTGTCTCAATGCAAAATCCACACACACCCCAGGACACGTCATCTCTGCGTTCCTGAAGCGGTTCTGCACTGTGGTAAGAGAGCCTTCCCATATAAAGAACAGACATGGCTTATGGACAGGAAAATGGTCCCTTGTTGTGCTCCTCAGACAGGACAAGGGATCTCCAGATGGGTTGCAACATCTACCCCCAAGTTTCACCCTAGGCAACTCTACAGGCATCCTCTTTTATCAGGACCAGTCCCAAACATGCAGGAAGTGCTGCCAGACCGGACATCAAGGGAAGGACTGCAAGGAGAGTGCATGCAAAGGGTTTCCTCCTGGTCCAGGCTCCTGGAAGTTGAACTGTGCCCTGCTGGAAAGAGAGGAGATTGTAGAGGAGCTGTGGGGTGCGTATAAAATGTGGAAACTAGATAAAGTGTATTTCCCCACTGTGGCCCAGTGGTGGGAGTTTATGAAAGTTAAATGCCGCGGTTTCATTCAGGAAAAAGGCAAATGCCAGGAGTGTGAGTGGAGGAGTGAACTCAGGAGACTGCAAAAGAAACTGCACTCCCTGCAGGACCTCCAACTCTGTGGCTCGGATGTGAGAAAGGAGCTGGATGAGACCAAAGAGGGCCTGAAAAGGCACTTTTGAGGAGGAGTCCAGACGCATTATCTTCCGTTCCAAGGTGGAGTACCTGGAGAAGGGCGAGAAATGTAACTCTTTCTTTTTCAGGAAACTCCACTCTGCACACACTCCCCTGATAGAACTGAGGGATAGAGATGGCAGAATCCAAGAGGGGAAGGAAGGGGTCATAAAAGTGGTCACAGACTTCTACAGAAACCTCTACTCCCCCAAAAACACAGACCAAGCTGATAAGTTTCTGTCAGGTATCACTAACTCTGTTGATCCTGCAGGTAGAGCAGCTATGGACTCCCCCTGGCATTGGAGGAGCTGTTCTCTGCTGCCAGATCCTTCAAGTTGGGCAGGACCCTGGTCTGTGATGGTCTCCCAGCTTAATTTTATATAAAGCTGTGGGACCTCATAGGCCCCTACCCGCTTGAACTATACGAGGAGATGGTGGCGGAGGGCAGAATGCCTCCGACACTAAGGGAGGGGATGATCACGATCTTGTATAAACAAAAGGGAGAGAGATGCGACCTTAAAAATTCTCAGCCCATCTCTCTCCGGAATGTGGACTACAAGATCCTCGCCAAGGTACTAGCCAACAGGCTAAAGAGGGTCATTGTTCAGATTGTTCACCCAGACCAAACATGCGGCATTCCCGGTCGCAGAATAGCAGATAGCCTTGCCCTAATCAGAGACACAGTCCACTATATCAGAGACCGCCATATAAAGCCGGCCATGGTCAGCCTTGATCAAGAGAAGGCTTTTGACCGTGTTTCTCATGAATTCATGGGCAGGGCACTGCGCAGATTTGGGATGGGAGAAATGTTCTGTTCATATGTTAACCTAATGTAACTTGCACCAATACGTGGCAGACAAGAGGCAAAGTGCTCGCTGTACATGGACGATGTAACCATCTTCTGCGCTGACCAGCAATCAGTGAAAGAGCTCGTCCAGACATGCAAGGAGGTGCAAAGGTCAACTGCGGGAAGTCAGAGACCATGCTCTTCGGGGAGTGGCACCTGCCTTCTGACCCCTTCCCTTTCCGCATCAGGACAGGCCTCATCAAAATCCTGGGGGTCTGGTTCGGTGGAAAAGGCTCGGCCCTGAAGTGTTGGGATGAAAGACTAGCGAAAGTCAGACAGAAATTTGGACTATGGAGCCTCAGGGACCTCACCATAGAGGAAAAAATACTGGTGCTGCAGAATGAGATCCTTCCAGTTCTGCAGTATATGGTCCAAGCTTGGCCACCCTTGGCAACAATTTGCAGAGCCATCACAAGGGCAGTGTTTCACTTCATCTGGGACTCCAAAATGGACAGAGTGAAGTGTGCAGTTATGTATAAGGAGCCCCACAAAGGAGTATAGGGGGTGCCAGACATCCCCACCATGTTGCGGGCCTTCTTTGTGTGCAACTGTGTACGGAGGACTTTAAGATAGAATGACCAGGAATCTGCCGGTAATGCCATGTCCCGTTTCTTCCTGCTTCCTCTTTGGAGGGGACTCGGTTGGGACAGGTGGGACAGCTCCATCCCTTACAACTGGACTACCCCCTGGTTCTACCAGGATGTTGGTAGATTTGTGAGGGAGAACCAACTGGAGGGTGTTAAACCATAACTGTGGACCCCAAAGGTCATATATAAGCTCATCAGAGCAAAAGACATTATAGAGACAATTTCAGGACTCCCAGCTGCCACTTCCAAGATGGTATGGCAGAAAGTGTCATCAGGGAGACTCACCAACAGACACAAAGACACTGCATGGATGGCCATTCAGGGGGGGTCTGTCTCTCAGGTCATTCATGCATGCAAGGAATCTATGCAGGTATAGACACTGCCCTAGAGGATGCGTGGCAGAAGAAACTTCCCTGCATGTTTTTTGGCAGTGCCCCTTTGCCCAAGCTCTGTTGGATGACTTGGAAAATGAACTCAAAGACTCCGTTCCAAAGAGACACTTGTCGTACCACTCGGTACTGTATGGACTATTTCCAGGGACACACTCGTATGGTGCTATCCAGGAAGCCTGGCGCATTATGTGCTGTGTCAAAGACGCTCTGTGGTTTGCAAGGAATCGTCTGGTGCTGACGAGAGAACAGGTGACAACACAGGACTGTCGCAGACTGATCCACAGTGTGCTAAGAGACTATAACATCTTGGACAGCCCTGAAAAGGAGGACTAGCATCCCCTCCAATGGCTCAATATCACCGTAACCTCCCCTCGGCCCCCTGACCCACCCTGATCCATGCCCCATATCCCATTCCTCCCTACACACACACACCCAATCCCCCAGGCGAATGCCCACAGGGACTTTAATACAGTGAAATAAAGTACAAGTATTGAGTTCAATAAAGTGATGATACAATAAAGTTCAAATGTACCTGTGTGCTGCCAAATTGAACTGCGTTGCAGGTATTAAGAATGTTATTGTTTAAATGTACGAATGCACTCTGTATTGGAAAGCATTACTGTACAAAGAAATGTTGTAAGGTATTTTCCATGTCAAAATAAAGATTATTGTTTCAAAAAAAAAAAAAAAAGTATGTTAGGGTTTAGCTAGCGTTCCCATGCAGGGGGGACTTGCCTGTTATTTTTGAGCTGGACCGCCCTTTTGGGTGGGATTAGTCTTATATGTACGTGGAAATTTCTACTCTGTAATAGCACTAGAGAGCTAAAATGTGATGCTTCGAGATTTATCACCTTTTTTACGCTCTAGTGAATTTTAGTCTTTAGCCAGAAGTGGCTAAAGCCTTAAGAATGTATGGGTTAACCCTCCAAACAACAGAGGGGTGTGCAACACATGTGTTGATAGCTTGGAACTTAGAGCCACTCACAGCCAATAAAGGTATCATTTTTACTCTAGTAAAAAACTTTAATATGGGTAAAGAGTGGTACCGTGTTAGGCATAGAAAAAGCAGGAGACTAGCTGAATAAAAATGATACTGACTCAAAGATGCAATTTTCTAAGACAGGTCTCTTCTTTCAACATAATATTATTCCTGAAGACGAGATCTAGTTGTCTTGAAAGCTTGTATCCTGGAGCCACTCAGCCAAAAAAAAAAAAAAATAAATGACACATTTCAAATTAAATTCTTAATTTCACCTATTAACGATTAAATGAAGAAAGACCTAGAGATTGTCAGACTTACCATTAGCTTCCTCCAAAAGGGTCAGAAACAGTGTAAATATCATCACTAATAGTTAATTAAAACAAATAATAGTTAATAAAGGAAACTAAAGGTAACTTAACAGTATTAAGGTAAAAAATGGCATGTACCCATGTAGGGAGTGTGGAAACAATACAGGGATTATTAATGGGAGATACAGTCAATCGACCCTGCAGGAGCACAGAATTGTTGTTGAAACATTTTACTAATTGTGATACTAAAAATGTCATATATTTGATTAAATGTCCTTGTGGTCTTAGCTAAGTGGGACAGACAAGTAGGAAGCTAACACTTAGGTTAAATGAACACAATGCAACTATTAGGAATTATGACCCCAAAGAATCCACTGAGTCACTGTGGCCAAACTTTTTCTTTTCTTTTTTTTTTTAGAGAAAACTGAACTTTTTCCAGTTTGGATGGCAGTTATTAGAACAAGGAAAAATATAAATAAGAGGAAGACATATCCATAAATTCCTGGATCAGTGGGAGCATTTTGGATGGATACACTGGGAACTAAATGCCCTTATGGGATAAATGAAGAATTTACCATAATTTGAAATGTTGCATTTAATGTTTTGTGACTCCATCTACAGGTGACTTGGGTGTAATACATTTTGTGGGCTTTGATCTTTTAATATTGTATTTTGTTTCGTATTTTGTGTCCAACTTGTATTAATTTGCAATTAGCACTGATTAATCTTATTAGTGTATTATTCATTACTTGGTTCTGATAATCCATGATTTCTATGGACTTTGCCTACTGGTGATTATACTTTTTTATGTAGAGATTAGTGTTGAGCGAGCACCCCGATGCTCGGGTGCTCTGACCGAGCACCCCCTGAGGCTCGAGTGCTCGGCCGAGCACCCGAGCCCCATTGACTTCAATGGGGCGACACGAGCATTACACCAGGCACCCCCTGCTCTGATGAGGGGAGGGTGCCTGGTCAATGCCCCCTTCATCTCCACAATGTCCCCCTTCATCTCCGAATGCCCCCTTCAGCTCCGCAATGTCCCCCTTCATCTCCGCTATGCCCCCTTCATCTCCGCTATGCCCCTCTTCCACAATGTCCCCCTTCATCTCCGCTATGCCCCTCTTCCACAATGTCCCCCTTCATCTCCGCTATGCCCCTCTTCCACAATGTCCCCCTTCATCTCCTCTATGCCATAGAGGAGATGAAGGGGGACATTGTGGAAGAGGGGCATAGCGGAGATGAAGGGGGACATTGTGGAAGAGGGGCATAGCGGAGATGAAGGGGGACATTGTGGAAGAGGGGCATAGTGGAGATGAAGGGGGACATTGTGGAAGAGGGGCATAGAGTCTATGCCCCTCTTCCACAATGTCCCCCTTCATCTCCGCTATGCCCCTCTTCCACAATGTCCCCCTCCATCTCCGCAATGCCCCCTTCATCTCCGCAATGCCCCCGTACCTCCAGTCCCTGGTGGTCCAGCGGAGCGTCTTCAGATCTGTGCCTCTTCCGGCACAGATCCCCGCCACCCGAACATGGCGGGCGAGCACATGGCGGTACTCGACGAGTACCGCCATGTGCCGAGCAGAGCGATGCTCGAGCCGATCCGAGCATCGGCCGAGCACGCTCGCTCAACACTAGTAGAGATGAGTTTGCTGGTGCCTAACATTGCTTTAAAGTTGTGCTGAAAGCCTGTCTAATTATGCATGCAAATTTATGTTAAAGGCTTTGATGGTGCACTTCCTGGGTCCTTCTGGCCGTTTGAAGATCAGTTGATGGGTGGTTGCACTTATGCCTGATGCTTTCCTTTAAATAAATTCCCAGCAGTTGTTGGGTGTGTGCACAAATCCTGAGTGTGTTCTCCATCTTTTCTTCAGCCAAGCAGCATACCTCTCAACATTTCAAATGGCTAAAGAGGGATACTCATATTTTAGGTGGTGTTTCTGGGGTGTGGCTGGTTGGGCTAGGCATTACCAGATTTTTTAGGTTACTTCATGTCCTGTTGACACCTCTTCGTTTTACTGAATAAAAGATTTAGGGCACGATCAAAGTATTTTATTTTCATACACTAATTTATAAACACAAATACTGAAGTTTTTATATATTTTATTTTTTTAAAGGTTTATTGAAATAAATTGTAAATGCAATAACAATCATTTTGTGGAGAGAATAACAATACAAATCCAATTGTTAAACAAAAGTACAAAGGAGACATATACATGTGATCTTATATGTATTCAGAAAGGGAGATGAATCCTTGTGCCAATTATCTCTGTGATGGAACGTTCAGTATTAATATCAGCAGGTCTAGGACACTGTCCGTATCAGAAATTTCTGACAGAAAACGTCCTCTAACTGTCTGGCAAGTATACATCTACTAAGAAGGAGGGGAAAAGTGTAGGCGGAGAGGAGAGGGAGAGGGAGAGAGAAGAGGAAAATGGAGGAGTTAGAGAGGAAGATCTGCAACAGAAATACTGAAGTTTAAAGCGGAACTAACACCGCTAACAAACATTGTCTGTAATAATTCCCTATCTGGCAACTAGCTGCTTAGTAGCGCTAGTCGCCAGAATTATTACCTCTTCATGAAGACATTTGAAGTGATCCTCGGCTGCAGGACGGAGTGTGGACATCTTACCCTAGTGACGTCCGTGCGCCTGCACTGTCAGTCCCAGACGGCTGTAGTTGGTGTTGCTAGGAGCCATTTGGCTCCGGAAGGGACTGACAGTGCAGGCGCACGGACGTCACTAGGGAAAGATGTCCGCGCTCTGTCCTGCCTGTCAGCCGAGGATCACTTCAAATTTCTTCATGAAGAGGTAATAATTCTGGCGAGTAGCGCTACTAAGCAGCTAGTCGCCAGATAGGGAATTATTACAGACAATGTTTGTTAGCGGTGTTAGTTCCGCTTTAAACAAACATTAAAAGGATAGTAATACTTAAAATGTAATAAAATATATGTTGTAGAGTTTTTCCCGCCGAGTAAACCAAAGGAACTCACACTGCTGAAAGGTGTTTTATTCAAAACTTGAATTATTTAATTGCGGTATCACAGTGGCCTGAAACTGTACAGTGGTGCTGTTGCTACATCATCCCATGGAGATTTGTAGTCACCAGACCAGAGCTGTCCATAGGATGCTGTAACAACAGCGCCACTATACAATTTCTGGCCATTGTGATACTGCACCTAAAAAATTTCAAGTTTGAGTTTTAATAACTTTTGCATAAAACACCTTTCAGCAGTGGGAGTACACTTGTTTTACTCATTTGGATAAACCCTACAATAAATATTTTTTTACACATTACATATTACTATCCCTTTAATGTGAGTTCCTCATTGACTAGCCCTGATGTAGTTGATTTGCACCAGAAATACAGCTCTCCAGCTTATTGATTTTGGACTTCACAGCCCTATGTGAATCAACAGGATACGGAGCACTGCTCACAACACTGACTGGCTAGGCTGACCCTGGAATGGAGGTGCTTGCAGTCTACCAATGTCCTTACTTCTTAGAAAAGGATGCGGCTGTCATGTGCATGTGCTTTTTGTCAGTGTCTAGGTGACAGTGTTAGAAGAATATAAGGGAGGCTGCAAGGAAGTAATCTTTTGCTTGAAAACTTATTCTCTGTGCTGCTGATGATATGTACTTGTTCTCAGAGGAGGGCTGGCCTGGGGGACAGGGGGGCAAATGCCCCCTGGGCCGGCTATATGTCTGGGCCAGTGGGCCACTGCCTCACTTAATCTATATTATTGTTGCTATAAATGGAGCAACACTAGTGATACCACAGAGCTTACAGTTGAAAAGGAGCTACACAAATAATACCACACAGCTACAATCCAAATGAAGCTACACTAGTAGCCTAACGTATTTCCCCTTGTAAGCTCCATAGTATCACTAGTGTAGCATTGCTTAGATCATAAGTTCTATAGTATCAGTATTTTAGCCCATTTCAACGTGATCTTTCTTTGGAGAAGGCACTAATTGGCAATCTATTCGTTCCAAAATATCTCTTTTTAAAAACGAATCAAGTATATTAAGAGTCCAAGTCTAGGTCTTTCCTCAGAAGCTCACTGGCGCCTTTAACTTTCAGGGTGCCGTAACCGTTAGATATCCACCCAAAGATCAAAAGAAGAAATCCTGTTACTTGTAAATTAGAGTTTGGTGCTCGTGGATTCCACACAGCCCGTGGAATCCACGAGCGCCAAACTCTAATTTACAAGTAACACCATTTCAACGTGAGCTACGTGGTATCGATTTACTTCATGATATTAGTGCCATTTTTAAAATGAACAAAAGGGGGTGGTCTGGGACAGTGGGTTCAAACAATAGTAGAAATAGGCCAGTTGATTGTATTTGACCCTCGGGCCACAAGTTGCCAGCCCTCCCCTGCTTGTTCTTGTCAAAATGTATGTGGTAACACTTTCCATCAAGGGGTACAGACAGGAGCGTGGAGGGAAGCATTCCAAATAAATGATTGCCGGTCTTGACCACAGTGGTCTACTTTGATTTGTCCTCTGTGGTGCAGTTGGTTTGCTCCAAAATTCCATCTCTTTAACTGAATGAATAGAGCCCTCTTGCCGAGGAGATACGCCTGGAGTTTCCAGGTCTGTGGGTGGGAGCAGACTGATATGCAAATTAATATTTCTCCTGTATAATGGCAGAGGAGTGAGAGTAATCTTGATTGGCAGCTCCTGGGTGGTTCCATGCAATAGAAGAAAGTAAATATCTATGTATTGTTCATTCCCAGTGATGCACTTACCATAAACATGTTTCTCTCCCCAAATTTACATAGGTTATCTGTCTTATGCATAAAATAAAACTGGATCAACTCTAGGTCAAACTAACTGCACCATACAAGAAATTAAAATTCCCATTTATATAAATGGAACTCATCCCTTTGAATGCTAGAAAGGTTTCCAATGTATTTTGAGGGCTAAAAACCCATTTGGAATCAATGGAAATCCAGAGAATTTTTATTTGTACCCATGGCACAACTGGTGTGCACCAGTTGGGTTTTATATATATGTATCTATGACCATTATGTATAATAGTGGAGAGGTGCACTTCTGGGGGAAACCAGCTTCAACATAGGGGACAAATAAAAATTCTCAAGGTTAAAGTGGCTTTTAAACCTTGATTCAAGTTTACATATTTGTAATCTGCATTAAAAAACTGCTGTTTTACCATGTTACCAGTCGCCAATTTTCTCGCTTTTGAGAATCGGTCATATCCTGTATTGTGTAAAAGTCAATAAAAACTTATTGAATGAAAACTGCATGTGTCATGTAGCAAAAATACCAGGAAATGTACAGTTAGAGAGATATTCACACTTGTTCCCATATGCTAATTGCGGTACTCAGAAGACACAGTGACATGTCGTATGATAATGAAGCCTTTTCAGTGACATTTAAAATACCTAAATAACCTTAAAGTGGAACTATCAGCAAAAATAAAAATTGTCCCACGGGTTTTAACCTTTAAAACAACAATAACGCTGTGTGTCTTTTTTTTTACAAATCCCCTAGTAGCGGAGATATTTACCCGTCAACATCGGGCACTTCTACGGGATCCTGCATGTCCCGCATGAAGTCTGAGGACTTCCCAGCTGCCCCAGGGAGCGCGTTCACGCTCCCCTTTGTAGCTGGTTTTTTGTGGGCTAACGTTACAGCAAACTCAGTTTACCATGCTTTTGAGGTTGCAACGAAGGGGAGCCTGAACGCGCTCCCTGGGGCAGCTGGGAAGTCCTCAGACGGTACTGTGTCCTGTAGAATGTGGAAGTGCCCGATGTTGACGGGTAAATATCTCCGCTACTAGGGGATTTGTAAAAAAAAGACACACAGCGTTATTGTTGTTTTAAAGGTTAAAACTCATGGGACAATTTTTATTTTTGCTGATAGTTCTGCTTTAACAATAAAACACACCAGTCAATCTGGAGATTGGTGGTAAGGCCACATCATGTATTAAATAATGAATAAGTAGATATTGGTTATGACCCAAAATATGCAAATCTTATCAGCCATACTAGCCTGATAAGACAACACACCCTTCCTGCCAGGAGCCAACACAAACATAAATCCTTAACCCAACATTTCAAATGGCCAAAGAGGGACACTTTTGTTTTAGGTGGCGTTGCTGGAAGAGTGGTTGGTGGGTGGGGCATTACTAAGATTTATTTATATAATTTCATAACTTACTGACACCTCTTTGTGTAACTGAAGAAATTATTTACAATAAGACCAAAGTATTTTATTTACACAGACTAATTTATAAACATATATACTGAAGTTAAAACAAGCATTAATATGAGTTTTTGTTTGCAGTGGAGCAGTGTGATACACTTGTATAAACACCACACAGTCTAGTGTCCAAAATGAGGGACACCAGGTGGGAAAGTGGGACAGAGTGATTTGGGTCTCAAAGAGGGACTGTTCCTCCTTAAAGGGATAGTAATACTTTGTTTAATCTGTATTTTATTTTGTAGGCATTAAAAAAACATGAAGAACGATATAAGTCTTATCTCTCAAACCTTTACGGTTTGAGAGATATTCACAAGCAAAGTTTCCCCCTCCCGCCCCTTTTACCTAGTGTAAGCCATCTCTTCTCAGATGTGGAATGCAGTCCATAGACCAGACAGATAACAGGAGGGGACAATCTTCTTCCTATGAGAATAATGAAAACCCTGCCCCCCTGACAAGCTTTTCAGGTTTTTCCCTTATCTTAATTGAAGATTGTCCCTCTCTGCAGTCTACTCTGGCTGAGCAGTGTTACATCGGTAAAAGGGGCGGTAGGGGGATACTTTGTCATTGGATTACTCTTGAACTACAACTCTGACAGTATTGAAATAACACTCTCCAAAGTCCAAATACTATGATGATTAATTAGAGCTGCTTTTATTATGAAACATTACTATCCCTTTAATGAGGGACACTTAGGAGGTATGTCAATGAGTTGTTAATGCACCAAGTTTAGTACCTGGTTTGTGATCACATGTTCTAGCTCTGGCAAGGCTAACTTAGATTTTCATCTTTCCAAGGTGGATAACATAAGCACCACTGAGTTGTGTTATAGTAGCAACTCTTTATCGGCTTCTGCCAGCTGTTTAATTCCATGGCCATGAGCCAAAGTGCTTTGAGTTTCTATTGGGATAAGAGTACTACTATATATAAAATGGGTTATTATTAACCTTTTGAGTGCTTTTTAACCTTTTGAGTACCAGAAGCGCTTAAAAGGTTAAATCAAACTCTCATTAAAACTAATCAGGAATTGCTGTGTTTGTCTCAGCATAAAATTGTACAAGACTGGATAATAAATAAGTCAAGTTTGAACAAACTCATCCAGTATCTGATTTTGCCTCTGCATCTGAGTCCTAAACACAGCAGAAAGATAATGGTGAAAGCAGGGCTGGATCTTCCATTAGCAGGGCCATTGTAATGATAAGGTAAAGTGGGTGCTGCCCATAGTCGACTGGTGGAAGAGGCCACACAGTCAATGGGAAACTCTGATTGTCGTATAACACAGTTTGAAGTCCTTTGGCTCTCCTCCTCCCTGATGATCTGGGGCACAAAATATGTGTGAATGTAGGAAAACTCAGCATTTTGTGAGGAGACGATATCTCCCGTAGAAACAAGCACTTAGCACTAGGTGAGCCTAAGTGTGAGCACACAACATACTATGAAGTTAATATAAGTTCAAAATTGTGTGAGGCTTTAATACACTTGTTCAGCATGAGGGGAAAACAGGTTTAGTTCTCAGCTAATTCCTTTACTGCTTCAGTAGCAGCCAAGGGTTAACCCCTTGTGTGCTACCTTCTGTACTCCGGCACTCAAAGGGTTAAGAGACCCATTATTTTTTGCTTTGCCTGGGCCCAGCATTGGCTTAACACACTAACAGGGTTAGGCAGGATAATTGCTTATTATAAAAAAGGATAACATTAGTACAAGTTGAACACACACATACATCCAACTTGAAAAATCAATCCACATAATGTATTACCCCAAAGTCACCAGTAGATGGAGACAAACAGAATTAATATAGGTAAATGGTGTTACCTTATTATTAGTGTTGAGCGAGCATGCTCGGCCGATGCTCGGATCGGCTCGAGCATCGCTCTGCTCGGCACATGGCGGTACTCGTACGAGTACCGCATGTGCTCGTCCGCCATGTTCGGGTCTCCTCCCCGCACGTTTTGCAGCTGCTGCGCAGCCAATAAACGTGCAGGGAGGCTCTGACATCAGTGTAATGCCAGCAGCCATGTTGGCTGCTGGCATTACACTGATTGGCTGGCCAGAACCCGTGGTCGGGTGCTGTATAGCACCTGACCAGCGAGTTCGGCTCAGTCTTAGCCAGGGAGAGATGAGGATAGGAAGGGAAAGTCAGTGTAGGGAGAAAAAAAGCAAATTTGTGAAAAAAAAAGAACCAAAAGTCCTTTTTAGGACTACTGTGTGTGGGGGCAGCAGGTTATTTTGTGTGGGGGGAAAAAAACAAAAAAAAAAAAATTTCATATATTCTGTTTAGTGTGCAAAGTTGCAGATTAGAGCACATTCTGTTTAGTGTGCAAAGTTGCAGATTAGAGCACATTCTGTTTAGTGTGCAAAGTTGCAGATTAGAGCACATTCTGTTTAGTGTGCAAAGTTGCAGATTAGAGCACATTCTGTTAAGTCTTCAAACTAAAATATCAAAGTCACATATTCCATTCAGTGTGCGTCGCCGCAGTTTAGCAGCACATTCTGTGTACTGTGCAGAGTTGCAGAATAGGAAGAAATACTGTTAAGTCTTCAAAGTAAAATATCAAAGTCACATATTCCATTCAGTGTGCGTCACCGCAGTTTAGCAGCCTATTCTGTGTACTCTGCACAGTTGCAGAATAGGAAGAAATACTGTTAAGTCTTCAAAGTAAAATATCAAAGTCACATATTCCATTCAGTGTGCGTCACCGCAGTTTAGCAGCCTATTCTGTGTACTGTGCACAGTTGCAGAATAGGAAGAAATACTGTTAAGTCTTCAAAGTAAAATATCAAAGTCACATATTCCATTCAGTGTGCGTCACCGCAGTTTAGCAGCCTATTCTGTGTACTCTGCACAGTTGCAGAATAGGAAGAAATACTGTTAAGTCTTCAAAGTAAAATATCAAAGTCACATATTCCATTCAGTGTGCTTCGACGCAGTTTAGCAGCCTATTCTGTGTACTCTGCACAGTTGCAGAATAGGAAGAAATACTGTTAAGTCTTCAAAGTAAAATATCAAAGTCACATATTCCGTGTAAGATGAAGAAGGCGGGTAAAAAGGGACGGGGAAGTGGACGTGATCCTGATAGTTCAGGGCGCGGGTCAGGACGTGGAGAAACTGTGCCTGGTGCCAGAGCACAAGAAAGAAAGACATCCACCATACCTAGCTTCATGTCTAATTTTACAGGGCGTCGCAGGACATCACTCTCGAGGTCCGACCACTGCGAACAGGTGGTCGGTTGGATGTCAGCTGATACTGCTTCCAGTCGGTTAAGCACCACCCTGTCTTCCACCAAGTCCACTCTCAGTAGCCAAGAGTCTGGTCAACATAATCCTCACTCTGATCATCCTTCCTCCCACCATAGACGGTCTGGTCAAAGAAGTGATCCCACACTGGGATATAGTGAGGAGCTCGTCTCATCACCAATCCTTCATTTGACCCTCTCTCCAAGCACGCTTGCAGAGGAACATGACATCTTATGCCCTGATTCACAACCTCTAGAGGGTACCCAATCACAAGAAGATGACAGATGTGAACGGCATTTAAGGTCAAAGGAAGTAGTGGATGATGATGATGATGAGACACAGTTGCCATTAAATCAACCACTATTACTGTCTCAAGACCTTGTTGAGGAGGATGTTATACAGTTGTCAATGACTGAGTATGTGGTGGGATCAAGACATGAGGAGGATGATCAGAGTGAGGAAGTGGAGGAGGACTTGGTGGACGATGAGGTGACTGACCCCACCTGGGAAGGTGTAGAGCCGAGCGATGACAGCAGTCCTGAGGGTGAGCCATCTGCAGCACCGCAACAGGCTGGAAGAGGCAGTGGTGTGGCTACAGAAAGAAGGCGGACCGCACCAAACCGGCCCGCAAATGTTCCACGGAGCACCCCCTTGCGTAAATCTCCCTTGCCAAGGGGTAGGTGTTCCGCGGTATGGCGTTTTTTTAAGGAAAGTGCGGACGACAAAAGAATTGTAGTTTGCAACCTGTGCCACACCAGAATGAGCCGAGGCATGAACACTAGAAACCTCACCACCACCAGCATGATCCGACACATGGCATCCAAGCACCGTAATAAGTGGGAGGAACGCCTGGATCGCCCATCTGTGTCTGCAGGCCACACCACTGCCTCCTCTTCCCCTGTTTTCAGTGCCGGCCAATCGCCTGTCGAAGGCGCAGGCCCGCATACCTCCCGCCCTGCACCTGTACCATCTGAAGCACCATCAGCGACCACATCCACTTCCCTGTCCCAGCACAGCGTCCAAATGTCGTTACCCCAGGCATTTGAGCGCAAGCGAAAATACCCAGCCACCCACCCACAGGCCATAGCACTAACCTCACACCTTTCCAAATTACTGGCCATCGAAATGCTGCCATTTAGGCTTGTGGACACTGAGTCCTTCCGCAGCCTGATGGCAGCAGCTGTCCCTCGGTACGCGGTCCCCAGCCGCCACTACTTTTCCCGGTGTGCCATCCCCGCATTACACCACCATGTGTCCCGTAACATCACCCGTGCCCTGACCAACGCAGTTACTGGGAAGGTCCACTTAACGACTGACACATGGACAAGTGCTTGTGGCCAGGGACGCTACATTTCCCTGACGGCACACTGGGTGAATGTCGTGGAGGCTGGGAGCGACTCGGACCCTGGGATGGCACGGGTGCTACCCACGCCGAGGATTGCGGGCCCTACCTCCATCAGGGTTTCCGCCAGCACCTACGTTATTGGCTCCTCCTCCTCCGTTTCCACCTCCGAATTCTCTACACGCAGCGCCACTCCCCCATCAGCCAGTAGCTGGAAGCAGTGTAGCACTGCAGTGGGGAAGCGTCAACAGGCCGTGCTGAAGCTGATCTGCCTTGGGGACAAACAGCACACGGCCTCAGAGCTGTTGCAGGGGATTAGTCACCAGGCCGAGCAGTGGCTCTCGCCACTCAACCTGCAACCAGGCATGGTTGTGTGTGATAATGGGCGTAACTTGGTGGCGGCTTTGGAGCTCGGCAAGCTCACACACGTACCATGCCTAGCGCATGTATTTAATTTAGTGGTTCAGCGATTTCTAAAAACCTACCCCAATGTGCATGATCTCTTGACCAAGGTGCGCCGCGTGTGTGCACATTTCCGTAAGTCATCTACAGCTTCAACCGGCCTGTTGAAACTGCAGCAGCGCTTACAATTGCCAGCTCACCGGCTGCTGTGTGACGTGAGCACGCGCTGGAACTCCACCTTCCACATGTTGGCCCGGCTTTGTGAGCAGCAGAGGGCAGTAGTGGAGTACCAGCTGTTACACGGTCGTCGCCTCTCCGTTCAACTTCCTGTAATCAGAAGTGAGGAGTGGGAATGGATGTCAGACCTCTGTGAGGTTTTACGCAATTTTGAGGAATCGACACAGATGGTGAGCGGCGATAACGCTATTATCAGTGTAACCATCCCACTTCTGTGTCTACTGAAACGCTCGCTGCTCACAATTAAAACTGACGCTTTGCATGTGGAAGAGGTGGAAATGCGGGAGGAAGAGCTTACACAAGGTGATAGCCAGAGCACCCTCACTTCGTCTTCTCAGCGACAATTGGAGGAGGCGGAGGAGGAGGAGGAGGAAGACACGGTTGCCTCCGCTACAGAGGGTAGCCATGGAACTTTAGTTCCATCTCTTCAGCGTGGGTGGGCAGAAGAGGAGGAAGAGGATGAGGAGATTGAGAGTCATCCTCCTGGTGAGGACAGCGAAATCTTGCCTGTTGGTACTCTGGCACACATGGCTGACTTTATGTTAGGCTGCCTTTCCCGTGACCCACGCGTTATACGCATTTTAGACAACACGGATTACTGGGTGTTCACCCTTCTGGACCCCCGCTACAAAGAGAATTTCTCATCTCTCATTCCTCCGGTGGAGAGGACAAGCAAAATGGGGCAATACCAGAAGGTTCTTGTTGAAAAATTGCTCCAAAATTTTCCATCTGACAACGCTGGCGGCAGAGTACGTGCTACCTTGGCCAACCAAGAAGGGGAGAAAAGGGGAGCACACAGCAGTTCCGACAAAGGCAGGGCAACACTCTCCAAGGCGTGGGACACCTTCATGACACCCCGCCAGCACCCTCACCCTGATGCGCAGCCTAGTGTCACAAGGAGGGAAAAGTTTTGGAAGAAGCGCTTAAAAGGTTAAATCAAACTCTTATTAAAACTAATCAGGAATTGCTGTGTTTGTCTCAGCATAAAATTGTACAAGACTGGATAATAAATAAGTCAAGTTTGAACAAACTCATCCAGTATCTGATTTTGCCTCTGCATCTGAGTCCTAAACACAGCAGAAAGATAATGGTGAAAGCAGGGCTGGATCTTCCATTAGCAGGGCCATTGTAATGATAAGGTAAAGTGGGTGCTGCCCATAGTCGACTGGTGGAAGAGGCCACACAGTCAATGGGAAACTCTGATTGTCGTATAACACAGTTTGAAGTCCTTTGGCTCTCCTCCTCCCTGATGATCTGGGGCACAAAATATGTGTGAATGTAGGAAAACTCAGCATTTTGTGAGGAGACGATATCTCCCGTAGAAACAAGCACTTAGCACTAGGTGAGCCTAAGTGTGAGCACACAACATACTATGAAGTTAATATAAGTTCAAAATTGTGTGAGGCTTTAATACACTTGTTCAGCATGAGGGGAAAACAGGTTTAGTTCTCAGCTAATTCCTTTACTGCTTCAGTAGCAGCCAAGGGTTAACCCCTTGTGTGCTACCTTCTGTACTCCGGCACTCAAAGGGTTAAGAGACCCATTATTTTTTGCTTTGCCTGGGCCCAGCATTGGCTTAACACACTAACAGGGTTAGGCAGGATAATTGCTTATTATAAAAAAGGATAACATTAGTACAAGTTGAACACACACATACATCCAACTTGAAAAATCAATCCACATAATGTATTACCCCAAAGTCACCAGTAGATGGAGACAAACAGAATTAATATAGGTAAATGGTGTTACCTTATTATTAGTGTTGAGCGAGCATGCTCGGCCGATGCTCGGATCGGCTCGAGCATCGCTCTGCTCGGCACATGGCGGTACTCGTACGAGTACCGCATGTGCTCGCCCGCCATGTTCGGGTCTCCTCCCCGCACGTTTTGCGGCTGCTGCACAGCCAATAAACGTGCAGGGAGGCTCTGACATCAGTGTAATGCCAGCAGCCATGTTGGCTGCTGGCATTACACTGATTGGCTGGCCAGAACCCGTGGTCGGGTGCTGTATAGCACCTGACCAGCGAGTTCGGCTCAGTCTTAGCCAGGGAGAGATGAGGATAGGAAGGGAAAGTCAGTGTAGGGAGAAAAAAAGCAAATTTGTGAAAAAAAAAGAACCAAAAGTCCTTTTTAGGACTACTGTGTGTGGGGGCAGCAGGTTATTTTGTGTGGGGGGAAAAAAACAAAAAAAAAAAAAATTTCATATATTCTGTTTAGTGTGCAAAGTTGCAGATTAGAGCACATTCTGTTTAGTGTGCAAAGTTGCAGATTAGAGCACATTCTGTTTAGTGTGCAAAGTTGCAGATTAGAGCACATTCTGTTTAGTGTGCAAAGTTGCAGATTAGAGCACATTCTGTTAAGTCTTCAAACTAAAATATCAAAGTCACATATTCCATTCAGTGTGCGTCGCCGCAGTTTAGCAGCACATTCTGTGTACTGTGCAGAGTTGCAGAATAGGAAGAAATACTGTTAAGTCTTCAAACTAAAATATCAAAGTCACATATTCCATTCAGTGTGCTTCGCCGCAGTTTAGCAGCACATTCTGTGTACTGTGCAGAGTTGCAGAATAGGAAGAAATACTGTTAAGTCTTCAAACTAAAATATCAAAGTCACATATTCCATTCAGTGTGCTTCGCCGCAGTTTAGCAGCACATTCTGTGTACTGTGCACAGTTGCAGAATAGGAAGAAATACTGTTAAGTCTTCAAAGTAAAATATCAAAGTCACATATTCCATTCAGTGTGCGTCACCGCAGTTTAGCAGCCTATTCTGTGTACTCTGCACAGTTGCAGAATAGGAAGAAATACTGTTAAGTCTTCAAAGTAAAATATCAAAGTCACATATTCCATTCAGTGTGCGTCACCGCAGTTTAGCAGCCTATTCTGTGTACTCTGCACAGTTGCAGAATAGGAAGAAATACTGTTAAGTCTTCAAAGTAAAATATCAAAGTCACATATTCCATTCAGTGTGCGTCACCGCAGTTTAGCAGCCTATTCTGTGTACTCTGCACAGTTGCAGAATAGGAAGAAATACTGTTAAGTCTTCAAAGTAAAATATCAAAGTCACATATTCCATTCAGTGTGCTTCGCCGCAGTTTAGCAGCCTATTCTGTGTACTCTGCACAGTTGCAGAATAGGAAGAAATACTGTTAAGTCTTCAAAGTAAAATATCAAAGTCACATATTCCGTGTAAGATGAAGAAGGCGGGTAAAAAGGGACGGGGAAGTGGACGTGATCCTGATAGTTCAGGGCGCGGGTCAGGACGCGGAGAAACTGTGCCTGGTGCCAGAGCACAAGAAAGAAAGACATCCACCATACCTAGCTTCATGTCTAATTTTACAGGGCGTCGCAGGACATCACTCTCGAGGTCCGACCACTGCGAACAGGTGGTCGGTTGGATGTCAGCTGATACTGCTTCCAGTCGGTTAAGCACCACCCTGTCTTCCACCAAGTCCACTCTCAGTAGCCAAGAGTCTGGTCAACATAATCCTCACTCTGATCATCCTTCCTCCCACCATAGACGGTCTGGTCAAAGAAGTGATCCCACACTGGGATATAGTGAGGAGCTCGTCTCATCACCAATCCTTCATTTGACCCTCTCTCCAAGCACGCTTGCAGAGGAACATGACATCTTATGCCCTGATTCACAACCTCTAGAGGGTACCCAATCACAAGAAGATGACAGATGTGAACGACATTTAAGGTCAAAGGAAGTAGTGGATGATGATGATGATGAGACACAGTTGCCATTAAATCAACCACTATTACTGTCTCAAGACCTTGTTGAGGAGGATGTTATACAGTTGTCAATGACTGAGTATGTGGTGGGATCAAGACATGAGGAGGATGATCAGAGTGAGGAAGTGGAGGAGGACTTGGTGGACCATGAGGTGACTGACCCCACCTGGGAAGGTGTAGAGCCGAGCGATGACAGCAGTCCTGAGGGTGAGCCATCTGCAGCACCGCAACAGGCTGGAAGAGGCAGTGGTGTGGCTACAGAAAGAAGGCGGACCGCACCAAACCGGCCCGCAAATGTTCCACGGAGCACCCCCTTGCGTAAATCTCCCTTGCCAAGGGGTAGGTGTTCCGCGGTATGGCGTTTTTTTAAGGAAAGTGCGGACGACAAAAGAATTGTAGTTTGCAACCTGTGCCACACCAGAATGAGCCGAGGCATGAACACTAGAAACCTCACCACCACCAGCATGATCCGACACATGGCATCCAAGCACCGTAATAAGTGGGAGGAACGCCTGGATCGCCCATCTGTGTCTGCAGGCCACACCACTGCCTCCTCTTCCCCTGTTTTCGGTGCCGGCCAATCGCCTGTCGAAGGCGCAGGCCCGCATACCTCCCGCCCTGCACCTGTACCATCTGAAGCACCATCAGCGACCACATCCACTTCCCTGTCCCAGCACAGCGTCCAAATGTCGTTACCCCAGGCATTTGAGCGCAAGCGAAAATACCCAGCCACCCACCCACAGGCCATAGCACTAACCTCACACCTTTCCAAATTACTGGCCATCGAAATGCTGCCATTTAGGCTTGTGGACACTGAGTCCTTCCGCAGCCTGATGGCAGCAGCTGTCCCTCGGTACGCGGTCCCCAGCCGCCACTACTTTTCCCGGTGTGCCATCCCCGCATTACACCACCATGTGTCCCGTAACATCACCCGTGCCCTGACCAACGCAGTTACTGGGAAGGTCCACTTAACGACTGACACATGGACAAGTGCTTGTGGCCAGGGACGCTACATTTCCCTGACGACACACTGGGTGAATGTCGTGGAGGCTGGGAGCGACTCGGACCCTGGGATGGCACGGGTGCTACCCACGCCGAGGATTGCGGGCCCTACCTCCATCAGGGTTTCCGCCAGCACCTACGTTATTGGCTCCTCCTCCTCCGTTTCCACCTCCGAATTCTCTACACGCAGCGCCACTCCCCCATCAGCCAGTAGCTGGAAGCAGTGTAGCACTGCAGTGGGGAAGTGTCAACAGGCCGTGCTGAAGCTGATCTGCCTTGGGGACAAACAGCACACGGCCTCAGAGCTGTTGCAGGGGATTAGTCACCAGACCGAGCAGTGGCTCTCGCCACTCAACCTGCAACCAGGCATGGTTGTGTGTGATAATGGGCGTAACTTGGTGGCGGCTTTGGAGCTCGGCAAGCTCACACACGTACCATGCCTAGCGCATGTATTTAATTTAGTGGTTCAGCGATTTCTAAAAACCTACCCCAATGTGCATGATCTCTTGACCAAGGTGCGCCGCGTGTGTGCACATTTCCGTAAGTCATCTACAGCTTCAGCCGGCCTGTTGAAACTGCAGCAGCGCTTACAATTGCCAGCTCACCGGCTGCTGTGTGACGTGAGCATGCGCTGGAACTCCACCTTCCACATGTTGGCCCGGCTTTGTGAGCAGCAGAGGGCAGTAGTGGAGTACCAGCTGTTACACGGTCGTCGCCTCTCCGTTCAACTTCCTGTAATCAGAAGTGAGGAGTGGGAATGGATGTCAGACCTCTGTGAGGTTTTACGCAATTTTGAGGAATCGACACAGATGGTGAGCGGCGATAACGCTATTATCAGTGTAACCATCCCACTTCTGTGTCTACTGAAACGCTCGCTGCTCACAATTAAAACTGACGCTTTGCATGTGGAAGAGGTGGAAATGCGGGAGGAAGAGCTTACACAAGGTGATAGCCAGAGCACCCTCACTTCGTCTTCTCAGCGACAATTGGTGGAGGCGGAGGAGGAGGAGGAGGAAGACACGGTTGCCTCCGCTACAGAGGGTAGTCATGGAACTTTAGTTCCATCTCTTCAGCGTGGGTGGGCAGAAGAGGAGGAAGAGGATGAGGAGATTGAGAGTCATCCTCCTGGTGAGGACAGCGAAATCTTGCCTGTTGGTACTCTGGCACACATGGCTGACTTTATGTTAGGCTGCCTTTCCCGTGACCCACGCGTTATACGCATTTTAGACAACACGGATTACTGGGTGTTCACCCTTCTGGACCCCCGCTACAAAGAGAATTTCTCATCTCTCATTCCTCCGGTGGAGAGGACAAGCAAAATGGTGCAATACCAGAAGGTTCTTGTTGAAAAATTGCTCCAAAATTTTCCATCTGACAACGCTGGCGGCAGAGTACGTGCTACCTTGGCCAACCGAGAAGGGGAGAAAAGGGGAGCACACAGCAGTTCCGACAAAGGCAGGGCAACACTCTCCAAGGCGTGGGACACCTTCATGACACCCCGCCAGCACCCTCACCCTGATGCGCAGCCTAGTGTCACAAGGAGGGAAAAGTTTTGGAAGATGGTGAAGGTGTACGTAGCAGACCGTGTCAGCATCCTCAATGATCCCTCTGTGCCTTACAACTACTGGGTGTCCAAGCTGGACACGTGGTATGAACTGGCACTCTACGCCTTGGAGGTGCTGGCCTGCCCTGCCGCCAGCGTTCTGTCTGAGCGGGTATTTAGTGCTGCTGGTGGCATCATAACAGATAAGCGTATCCGCCTTTCCACCGACAATGCTGATAGGTTGACACTTATAAAAATGAACAAGGCCTGGATTTCCCCTGACTTCTCCACTCCACTGGAGGAAAGCCCTGGGGGAACATAAACTCACTTTATATATGTTATTTACAATGATGGGAATACTCTGTATTCCCATTCACCCCTTCCACCCAAAAAACGGGTATATGGTTGACTCTTAATCTTCTCATCCTCCTCCTCCTCTTCCATATGCCCTGTGCTATAATTTTTATATAGGGCCAGCTCACCAGCGGGCCCTGTGATATAATTTTTATATAGGGCCAGCTCACCAGCGGGCCCTGTTTGACAACTTTTGGTATAGGTCAGCTCACCAGCGGGCCTTCTTATATAATGTTTTATTGGGTCAGCTCTCTAGCGGGCCCTCTCATATAATGTTTTATAGCGTCAGCTCACTAGCGGGCCTTCGCATATAATGTTTAGGATGGTCAGCTCCGCAGCAGACCCTCACCCATAATGTTTTAGATGGTCGGCTCAGCGCACGTTTCCCTCTTAATCATGGCCCAAGTTCAGAAAAATCAAGGAAATTTTTGGGAGAATTTGTCTTTGCGCACGTTTCCCTCTTAATCATGGCCTCAGTTCAATAAAATCAAGGAAATTTTTGGGAGAATTTGCCTCTGCGCACGTTTCCCTCTTAATCATGGCCTCAGTTCAGAAAAATCAAGGAAATTTTTGGGAGAATTTGCCTCTGCGCACGTTTCCCTCTTAATCATGGCCTCAGTTCAGAAAAATCGAGGAAATTTTTGGGAGAATTTGCAGATGATATACAAGTAAATATACAGCAAATACTGTTTGGTAACAATTTTTCGCCTACAGTCGTTTTTATCTTCCTTTTTGTGTGTTTTACGGTCAGTCTGAAAAAATGGCGTACTACGGGCGAAAGATCGTTCCCAGCAGCAATGTTGGAGTCCAACATGCATCCAGACATCCTCCCTATGCTGTCCCTGAACCATTTCTGTGGTGTTTCCATCATTTTCTTCCCTTTTCCTATGGACCAGGCACCCTCCCCTCATCAGAGCAGGGGGTGCCTGGTGTAATGCTCGAGTCCTCCCATTCAATTCAATGGGGTTCGGGTGCTCGGCCGAGCACTCGAGCCTCCGGGGGTGCTCGGTCAGAGCACCCGAACACCCGAGCATTGGGGTGCTCGCTCATCACTACTTATTATCCATAGAAAATGCAGCAGACTAGTAGAGTAGTGGAGTGCATTCTTCAAAAATCAGTCTACATAATGTATTACCTCAAAGTCACCAGTAGATGGAGACAAACAGCATTAATATGGTTAAAGAGTATTAACTTATTAACTATAGAAACAGCAGGAGACTAATAGAGTAAAAATAATGCATGACAGTTTAAACACTCATGAAAAGTATTTTAACATTTAAATTCCACTGCCAGTGAATATTATTATTAGTATTGTCTATAATTCATTAGGCTCTAGTAGAGTCTCTTTGTAGTTGAGTAAATGAAACAAATAAGATTTATCACCTTTTATTTGCTCCAGTGAATCTTAGACTTTAGCCAGAGATGGCTAAGTCTATAGAATGTATGGGTTAACCCTCCGAGCACCAGAGGTGTGTGGAAACCATGTGTTGAAAGCTTGCAACTTAGAGCCAATCAGTTAGCCAGTAAAGGTATCATTTTTACTCTAACAAAAAAAAAATTAATATGGAAAAATTGTGGTACTGTGTTAACCACAGAAAAAGCAGGAGACTATTGGAATAAAAATGATACCTTTATTGCTTAACTGAGTGACTCAAGGATGCAAGCTTTCAAGACAAATAGGTTTCTTCTTCAGGCATAACAGTGGCGTAACAATAGGGGTCACACCTGCGACCGGGCCCGTCACTCGCCCAAAGCAGCTCAGCTGATCTCCCGGCGCTCTAGTAATGCAGAGCGCTGGGAGATGACATCATCTCCCAGCTCTCTGCATAACTGAGAACCACGCGGGAGCGGTTGATGGAGGTAGGAGATGGACATGGGGCAATGAGAAGATGGACATGGGGCAATGTGAAGGGGGGGCCCGGCGGCAATTTCTGTACCAGGGCCTGGCGGCTTCTAGTTACGCCACTGAGGCATAATATTATGCCTGAAGACAAGATCTAGTTGTCTTGAAAGCTTGCATCCTTGAGTCACTCAGTTAACCAATAAAGGTATCATTTTTGAGTGGCTTGCATCCTGGAGCCACTCAAACAAAAAAAAAACAACCAAACAAAATAAATTAAATGACACATTTCAAATTAAATTCTTAATTTCACCTATTAAGGATTAAATGAAGAAAGATGTAGAGATTGTCAGACTTACCATTATCTTCCTCCAAAAGGGGCAGAAACAGTGTAAATATCATCACTAATAGTTAATTAAAACAAATAATAGTTAATAAAGGAAACTAAAGGTAGCTTAACAGTATTAAGGTAAAAAATGGCCTTTTACAGATCAGTTGATGGGTGGTTGAACTTATGCCTGTTGCTTTCCTTTAAATAAATTCCCAGCAGTTGTTGGGTGTGTGCACAAATCCTGAGTGTGTTCTCCATCTTTTCTTCAGCCAAGCAGCATACCTCTCAACATTTCATATGGCTAAAGAGGGACACTTTTGTTTTAGGTGGTGTTTCTGGGGTGTGGCTGGTTGGGCTAGGCATTACCAAATTTTTTAGGTTACTTCATGTCCTATTGACACCTCTTCGTTTTACTGAATAAAAGATTTAGGGCATGATCAAAGTATTTTATTTTCATACACTAATTTATAAACACAAATACTGAAGTTTTTATATTTTTTTTAAGCTTTATTGAAATAAATTGTAAATACAATAACAATCATTTTGTGGAGAGAATAACAATACAAAGCCGATTGTTAAAAAAGTACATAGGAGACATATACATACATGTGTTCTTATATGTATCTTAGATAACAAGAGCAAAATTCAGAAATGGAGATAAATCCTTGTGCCAATTATCTCTGTGATGGAACGTTCAGTATTAATATCAGCAGGTCTAGGACACTGTCCGTATCAGAAATTTCTGACAGAAAACGTCCTCTAACTGTCTGGCAAGTATACAGCTATTAAGAACGAGGGGAAAAGTG
This sequence comes from Rhinophrynus dorsalis, assembly GCA_037306005.1. Lineage (NCBI taxonomy): Eukaryota > Metazoa > Chordata > Amphibia > Anura > Rhinophrynidae > Rhinophrynus > Rhinophrynus dorsalis. The sequence goes on along the minus strand of CM074722.1, from coordinate 445,225,734 downwards.
TAGGCGGAGAGGAGAGGGAGAGGGAGAGAGAAGAGAAAAATGGAGGATTTAGAGAGGAAGATCTGCAATAGATATACTGAAGTTTAAACAAACATTAATGTGAGTTTCATGTTCAATATCCCTGATGTAGTTGATTTGCACCAGAAATGCAGCTCTCCAGCTTATTGATTTTGGACTTTACAGCCCTATGTGAATCAACAGGATACTGAGCACTGCTCACAACACTGATTGGCTAGGCTGACCCTGGAATGTACTTGTTCTCAGGGCCGGCCCCTTACATGGGTCTCGGTGGGGCCGTGGACCCAGGCGCATATTAAAAGTTTCCCCTCCCGCCCCTTTTACCTAGTGTAAGCCATCTCTTCTCAGATGTGGAATGCAGTCCATAGGCCAGACAGATAACAGCAGGGGACAATCTTCTTTATATGAGAACAATGAAAGCCCTGCCCCCTTGACAAGTTTTTCAGGTGTTTCCCTTATCTTAATTAAAGATTGTCCCTCTGTGCAATCTACCTGGGCACCTCCCTTCTGCTCTGGCTGAGCAGTGTTACATCAGTAAAAGGGGCGGGAGGGGGATACTTTGTCATTGAATTACTCTTGAACTACAACTCTGACAGAACTGAAATAACACTCTCCAAAGTCCAAATACTATGATGATTAATTAGAGCTGCTTTTATTATGAAACATTACTAACCCTTTAAATGGTAAAGTGGAACAATTTAGGGGCAAACTAATTGCTGTATAGTAGCTGTATTATCGCACCCCAACACATACACACTAAAATACCTAAATAACCTTAACAATAAAACACAGCAGGCAACCTGGAGACTGGTGGTAAGGCCACAGCCTTTATTAAATAATTAATAAGTACTTACTGGTTATGACCCAAGATAAGCAAATCTCATCAGCCTGATAAGCCAACATGAAACCAAAAAATGTTTGCTCTGCCCTACCAGGAGCGAACACACACACATAAATCCTCTCTGAATGCCAGAGGGGGTATGCAAAGCAATGAACTGCATACCCCCTGGCACTCAAAGGGTTAAATAATTTACTCAGAACCCTCCGCCACCTCCCCTTACTACCCACAGCAAGGGCTGAGCCCTCCCACCGTGCTATTATTCCATTAGAGATTGTAAACCCAGATTAAATATATCAAGGCCAATATCTGACATATGAATCTCACCTAACCTATATAAGCCCATGCCACCATTCTCCAGATACACATGTCGATAAGAACCTGGACACAACTATGTTGAGTTTCTTCCTAGTGCTCTCCAATGGTTTAAATTCCTTATCCCTTAACCAACATAGCCTAGGTACTATTTCTGAAAACCCCAAAATCACCACAGGGAAAAACCGCAAAACTCTCTGAATAGACTCCCGAACTTGAAAAAAAACTCAACAGATTTTATAAAACCAAGATCATTACCTCCCACATGAATAATAATAACCGGATACGAAAACGTATCTACCTGTTCCCAGGTATCTACCTTACCATCAAATTATGTATATCTCAAGATTAAGTCCCAGATTTTCTTTATATGATTGAATAATTGCCCTCTTCCATGACCAAAATACAAAAGAATGTCCTATCTATACTTCCAGGAATGAACTTGCAAAACAAATACACGGTCACTCAAATATCATCAGTATTATTTAACCAAGGGTGTATGTGGATTCTAAACATGTTAGATTTCCATCTGCCCAACTTCATTATCGTTTCTTCCTTAGCCCCTAGCTTGAAAGCCTCCGTATCTACTCCAATTCAAAATAAATGTAACGAAAACTTTTGACCAGCTAGCTATGCATAGAGAAAAAACCTTGTAAAACTGAATTTTAGAAACTGGGAAACCATATTTGTGAAAGAATAAACTACCTGATAACTGTGGTGTAATCTGGATAAAACTACACCTGTCACTGGGCAGACTGGAGACCCAAAACCCTTAACCCCATAACCCCTTAGTGACAGCCGCATGCGTATGTGACTGTCACCTTAACGCCCGGCTAACATTTTTTTTTTTTTTTAAAGATTCCGGAGTCTCCGAACGGCGTGCAGCTGCACAGAGACCCGGACTTCCGGGACTTACCAGGTATGTCCTCTGTCACTAAGTGACAGTTTTTGCGGGACGAACCTGGTAAGTCAATTGTCAGGAAGGGGTTAAGGACCGGGAAAATCTGAGGTGGATTTCACTTAAGGTTTGGAGCAATTCTGACCTTTTTGACTATGAATTTGTTCAGCGGTGTTTTCCCTCTAAGGCTTTTATTCCAGCCACATAAATTATATACTGTTTTTTTACGCACAAATATGGCTTTCTTTTGATACAACATTTACATGGATAACCCACCATTTACTTTAATAAAATTAAACGATAAAACAAAATGCAAAAAAAATGCCATTTTTTTTTCCTCATGGGATCATTTGGGCGCAATGGGTTACATTTTTATGGAGGCTGCATGAAAGGTGTGACCTGTCAGTCATACCTACAAAATGGGCAGTTTTAAGTGGACACTGTTCCCCCTGGATGAAAATCCCCATGTCCCTCTTTTCCCTCCCTATTTTCCCACTTTTTAATTTATATGATTTGGCGGTGTGTATAACTCTATTACATGGCTCCACAACAATCACATTGCCATTATTTTTTTTTTACACTTAAAATATTTATTTTCTTAATACAATTTTTTATTTACATATTTATTCTTTTTTAATTTTATTTAAAAAAAAAAAAAAAAAAAAAAGGTGGTTTTAGCAGGTCATAAATGGACATGCATCCAGCCAGCCCCCAGAACCAGCACTGAAGAGGTTAATACCCCCATCTACTGCATGGTTTTATTTCTCTATGAGTCTGCTCTCTGCTTCTCTGTCCCTTACTTTGATATTAAGGAAGAGAGAGGCACAATGCAGACACAAAGGCAGTGTGTAAAGCACACTGCCTTTTTCACTCTAAATGCCGGTACATGTGATCGCTCCTGAAGCGATTACGTGAACCAGCAGACTAGACAAGGACTGAAGCTGAGCACTCCGGTCCCAGAGCACTCAGTTTCAGAATGAAAAGAATGATAGCAGTGTGCACGGAGGCACGCTGCTATCATTTAACTCATGACGTGCCAGGACCGTCATGGGTCCTTAACCCCCTTTGCGTCCGGTGACGTACCCGGACCGTCACTCTGGTTCGGCACTTAAGGACCGGTGACGGTCCTGGTACGCCATGTACTTTTACTCACCGCAGTCCTGCAGGAGCGCGGTGAGTAATACCGGGGACTGAAGTTGATCGCTCCAAGACCGGAGCGATCGCTTTCAGTCCCTCGTTCAGCGTTCCGCCCCACATGATCAGTCACGTGGGGCGGCACGCCGAAATTTCCCTATCTGGTCCTTAAAGGACTACACACCTCGGGACCGCTGGTCCTTAAGGGGTTAAGGGAAGTTTACGCATGATGGTCCTGTCACGTCATGTGTCGTTAAAGGGTTCAATAAAGCCATGCACCTTTCCCTTCTGGGTCAGTCATGGATCACTGGATAAACACTGCCCCAAACTCTTTGCATAATTTAACGTGCTGAACCTGCAACTTTTTCTAAGTGCCCCAGAAAATGCTAACAAAAATATTGCCTTAAATAAAACTACTTCAAAACCATTCCTACAAATCAGAGACTGACTATTTAATAATTTACTTAGTAATGAAACTGAGATTGGGCACCTGTTTTGCGGTACTGCCTTAAACCCACAGTAACCATTCAGAATTTGCAGAATTATAAAATTGTTAGCGATCCTTTCTAGCTCCAATAAAAGCAGGAAAAAAATGTATATCTGTCAAATGCTTTCTAATACATTGGCCTGACACTCTCTATCCTATCAAATACTCAATGGGGGAGATTCACTAAGCGGTGATAAAGAGGTGATAAAGTAGAGATGACTTCACCAGTTTATCACTTCTCCACTTATTACATTATTTTATGTAGCCTATTCACTAAGATCTCCAACTCTGAAGAAATCGTAGTGAATAAGCTCCATAGTATAACACAGAAATTGGAGAACTGATAAACTGGAGAAGTCATCTCCACTTTATCACCTCTTTATCACCAGTTAGTGAATCTCCCCCAGTATTTGACAAGACAGAATCTTCTTTGCTCTGCAAAGGATATATGTAGCTCTCTGTCGCCCAAATGAACAATCCATTCATACATTTATTTCTGAGAACCATCAGCATGCGGAACCATACGATGATGTATGCTAATTATGCTTTCAGTGTGGTTTCATATGATAATTAAGGTCTGTGCAGCAAAAGACTTTCAGTTTTTCCTAAACAAAAGTCTGTCTATGTATCTGCTGGACTTTTGGCTGGATTTCCCAATAGGCAGAGTAGGCAATTCCCTATAACTCCCGATTCTGAGAGAAGCCTAAGCTATACTGGCCACACCCACATTCTGAATTGTGTGTGAGGCCAGAGCAATTTCAGCATCAATTTTATACTCCTTTACAGTCTATTATTTAATCCCCTGGATTTAAAGGGATAGTAATACCTAAAATGTAAAAAAAAAATATGTTGTAGGGTTTATCCCCCTGAGTAAAACAAGAGCACTCCCACTGCTGAAAGATGTTTCATTCAAAAGTTATTAATTTTCAAAGTTGAATTTATTAGGTGCAATATCACAGTGGCCTGAAATTGTAGAGTGGCGCTGTTGCTACACCATCCTATGGAGATTTATGGTCCTGAGACCAGAGCTGTCCATAGGATCGTGTAGCAACAGCGCCACTCTACAATTTCAGGCCACTGTGATATTGCACCTAAAAAATTCAACTTTGAAAATTAATAACTTTTGAATGAAACATCTTTCAGCAGTGGGAGTACTCTTGTTTTACTCAGGGGGATAAACCCTACAACATATTTTTTTTACATTTTAGGTATTACTATCCCTTTAAGATAGATCTCCAATGCATTGCAAAGCAATTTGTTGGAGAGCTTGCTAGCAACTAAGGGGATAAAGCTTTTTTTTTGTTTTGTGTGGGGGTGGTGGTCTGGCTTCACAAGATAGCAGTCACACATTAAGCGGGCTTCTCTCCATAACCTACATTTAGCTTCCTAAAGCAACTATTGATGATTATATATTCTTTTAAAGACTTCACCCTTTTTCATCTGAACCTCTCCAGCACTGGATGCCGGGAGAGAAAAAACGGCAACTTTCAGCTACCAACCGTATTACAAACTACACGGTTCCAACCCGGTCCTTTTCCCCTTCTAATCCTGCTGTGTTACATTCCCCTCCTGCAATGGAAAATATTGCAGAGACATCGGAGTCATAGCCTCTACACATTTTAACATCATCCCCGCATAACTCTGACCATTCCTATGGAGAAATGTCTTCTCCCACTCTGCTTACCAGAGAGGATATATCTGAATTGTTATCCAATCTCACGGCCGGCCTTTTGACGAAAGAAAACCTAAACACTATGGTGTTTGAAGTGAAGGCTAGGCTACAAACTGAATTGTCAGGCATAAAGTCTGAAATCACTCAAATTGTGAGTAGACTCACATTTTTTGGAAGAAGGAAACTCCAGAGCTGCAGAGCATTCTACCATGCTTGAACGTTTGATTCAGGATCTACGCAATACCATATTTCATCTCACATCACGCTTGGATGATATAGAAAACGGAAGACGGCGTAATAACATAAGAATCAAGAATCTATCAGAAGAAGTACAACCTGCAGCCATTAGGGCCTCCATAACTACTCTATTTGCTAACATTCTCGGAAACTCCTTCAAAGAACCTATTCACTTAGAACGTGTTCATAGGGCCTTAAAACCAAAGGACAATGGCTCTCCGAAAGACATCATTGTGTACCTTAATAGGTATGAAGTCAAGGAGCTCATAATGAAAAAAAGTCAATCACAATCCAAGCTACTCCATGAGGGCTCTGAAATCTCTTTGTTCAACTATGTATCATCTTACACACTTCAGTTGCGCAGATCCGTTAAATCCCTGACTGATCATTTAAGAAATCAGGGCATAAAATACAGATGGGGATTCCATTTTGCACTTCCTGCCTCCTACAGTGGTTGCAATGTCATGGTGACATGACATTGCGTGAATTGCCTTTTCTCTTCCAGGATACGCTCTAGCATATCTAAGGTGGAGTTCTACCTGGTACCAACATCTTGTTTCAGGTGGTACTCTGGGAGGTCTGCCTTTTTTTGTTCCTCTCTGAGGAGATGGCTATCTTTAACGCTCCGATGGAAGTGGCCAACAATTTGTCGGCATGACTCCAGAAGTGCTGACAACCTTCCAGTGTTACTGCAATCCTTGAGACCAGCCTTCACTACCAGATGCAGTACATGTGCTGAGCAGTGCACACCAACAAATCTGCCATCTTGGAGAGCCTTTATCACGTTAGCTGCACCGTCAGCAACCACAAAGCCCATTTGTGCCTGTGTGCCTGCCTGCTCCCCTAGCCGCTGCGCCACCATGTTCTGCAGTGCATTGCAAATGTTATCTGAGGTGTGCTGCTGATCCATTACCTCAGCATGGAGGTGGAAAGAGTGGTGCTCTGCCTGCTTAACTACTGCACATGAACTTGTTGTCGGTAAAGATGTGGCTTGCAACACATTGGGCTGCCACCAATGCGCCGTCAATGACAGGAAGCCATGCTGGCCACTCAGAGCACTTCATAAGTCAGTGGTAAATGTGCTGACTGGCCTCCAGCCTTTCCCAGCAGGTCCTTCAAAATCCCAATGCATGACTGGTACAGTGAGGGCACTATAGCTCTACTGAATGTGGTGAGGGATGGAATTTTATATCAGGGTGCAACAGCCTCTATAAGTTGCTGGAAGGGCTCCCCATCCACCAAATTAGAAGTAGCACCCGCAACGGCTATGAGCTGTGCAATGAGGCGTGTTATTTTTCTGGACTGCTGTCTGCACATCCCCTTGGAATGAAACCCACCAAAATCTTCCATGGTGGCCTGTATTGATTTTGGGATGGGCTGTGACTGTCTGCTCTTAGGACCAGATGTGGCATGATCCCCCTGCCCTTTCTCCTGCCTACTGGTGGTGAGTGTGACACTGCTATATGTAGTAGTGCCACTTTCTGCACTTATCAACACTGACTTGTGTTAGTTGTTCAGGTATTGGTTCATCCCAGAAGTAGGTAGATGACCCAACACCCTTCCACTGCTGACTTCCCTGCCTCTGACAGTTGACATGGAAGGTGGTGGAGAAGAAGAAACTGAGGTGACACTTTCTTGATCTTCACATGCTGGAGCAACATCACTATGCTTTTTGCTTCTACGTACCTTTACAGGGGTACTAGTAGAACTAGACATGGCAGCAGGGATGTTGGGACTGGGATTGGAGGAGGATTGTGGAGTGACAATGGTGGCGGAGACACTAGCAACTACTACCTGCCTGGGAGACTCAACTGGAACTGGAGAGGCAGGTGTTGAGTTCTCAATATTAGAAGAAGTAGGTGGAGAAACAGGAGGAGTACTATGTGTAGCAGGTGAAAAATCAAGCCGTGGGGAAAAATCAAGCTCAGTGGAAAAATCAAGGTCAGGAGGCCTTGGTCCCTCATATTCTTCTTCCACCTCTTGTAGGTTTGGACTGGAAGAAAAATCAGCAGCAGCAGATTTAGGGGAGACCTGCTGAATTATCTCTTCTGCCTGGTGGCTACCAGGAAATGGTAAACAACTATCTCCCTCACCCTCACTAACATTTTTTGGAGAAGATTTTATGCTCTCAGTGGCAGTGACAGTGGCGGCCGGAGGAATTTTCTCCAAATATTGCAATAATTCCTGTTTGGGCTGCTTATACATACATTCACTGTAAAAATCCTGTGTTGATACTGCCCTCAGTGTAGGTGTCCCCAGGTTTATAGAACTGGCTGTAGCGGAGGTGGTGACGAAACTGGCAGTGGCACTAGTCATTGTGCAGGTGGTTCTGGGTGGATCATCATGAAACAGCTGACAACGAGAAATAGATGCAGGCTGCCTCTTGGTCTCAGAGGAGGATATGGACCTCTATACCATGCTAGTAGAGGTAAAATGACCCACAGTTCCCTTCTTATTTTTATTTTTGGGTTTGGAGTGCTGCTACTGACAGTCCTCTTTTTTAGCTGCCTGCTGCTGCTAGCTCTGCCTGAAAGCAACAGCACTGTGGTGGTGTTGGCGGTTGTGGGTCACTGCAGATGGTACCAGGACGAGCAATATCAGGTTGTTCACTAGGACTCAAATCCATTACAGGCAGGTCAGTAGTGTACTAGAATAATTTTTAAATTTTAAATCCTGGCCACATGACAAATGGCACACTGGCTGTGTCACTCTGGAAATTATTTACACAACTCCCTATTGTTTTTCTTTTAACCCCTTAAGGACCAGCAGCCCCAGGGTGTGTGGTCCTTTAAGGACCAGATAAGGAAGTTCAACGTGCCGCCCCACGTATCTGATCACGTGTGCCGGCATGTTGAACGAGGGACTGAAAGAGATCGCTCAGGTCTTGGAGCGATCAACTTCAGTCCCTGGTATTACTCACCATGCTCCTGCAGGAGCGCGGTGAGTAAAAGTACATGACGTACAAGGACCGTCACTGGTCCTTAAGTGCCGGACCAGAGTGACGGTCCGGGTACGTTACCGGAAGCAAAGGGATTAAACAGGAACGAAGATGACTTGCTGTGACAATAAGGCATTTTTGCTGGATACCTGACTGCCTACACAAATGGTACACTGGCTTTATCACTCTGGAAATTATTTACACAAATCCCTACTGGTTTGCTTTTCAAAAGGAACGAAGATGACTTGCTGTGACAATAAGGCACTTTTGCTGGATGCCTGCCTGCCTGCCTACACAAATGGCACACTGGCTGTGTCACTCTGGAAGTTATTTACACAAATCCTGCCTAAACAACAACAACTGTCAGATTGGCTGTGTAAATGGAAAAAAAAAAACAGCTCCTGACAGTGGCAATAAGGCGCTAGACTGGCACTAGACTGGCTATAAGGCACTAGACTGGCACTAGACTGACACTAGACTAGCTATAAGGCACTAAACTGGCTAGTAAAATCGCTTATCTCTGGACACTCTCTCTCTGCTTCTTCTCTCTCTGTGGTCCACAATGGACTAACAGGTAATGTAGGCTGTCTGGGTGTCTGTGTCATTAGTCCAACCCCCTCATCATGAAATGAAGAAACTAATTGGACTAGAGAGGACCTCCATCATGAAACAAAGAAGCTAATTGGACTAGAAAGGGAAGGAAAGTAGCGTGCGCGGGAAGCGTTGTCCGAATATACGAATTTTGCATCACAATTTCATACCAGGGCTTTTTGGATTTGGGTCTCTTAAAATGAACTGACCTTGCCATTCAGCCAGCACGAATGACGCCGAATGACCCTTATTCGTTCGAATTCCGAATTTGGATTTGCACAAGTCTGCTGAAGAGCCACCGACTGGTCCCAGGACCGGGATCTCCTGCTGTCTGCTAGACGCTGACATCAGGAGAAGTGGAGGGAGGGGGGAACTTTACATGTGAATATCTCTCAAACTATAAAGGTTTGAGAGATAGGATTTGTGCCATATAATTAATTTTTTTAAACGCTACAGAACAAGAATTTTTTTTCATAGGACATTAATGTCCCTTTAATCCCCACCCCAGATCCAAAGACGCTATATTGCCCCATGTCTTTCCACATAGTTACGGAGGTATCACTGTTCAATAGATGTTTATATTTAACATGCATGTTATAGATTTCTTTGCATATAAGTTTCACAATACGTCCTCATCTCTTTATGACCTACGAAAGATGAGTATTTATGTTTAGTTTTTCTCAATCGCCCTTCCCCACTTACAGGTTGAGGATATATATATGTCACTGGGCACTGAGAAGGATAAACATATATGTGAACAAATTGTTATAATATAGCTTTGGTATAATTTTCTTTCTTGGCATATGAATATCCTCACCATGTTCCTTGATCCGCACTACAAGTAGTCATTCACTACAGAGTAAACTTGGTCGTCATTTAAACTTCCTATCCCTTTTCTCCTCTCTACCCCATCCCTCATACCTGACCCTTCTTCCCCAGTTACCTTCCTCCCCAATCCTTCTAGAGCGATACACCATATAATTTAATATTCATATACTGATTAGATGACTGATTTATGCTATGCAATAGAGGTCTTGAGGAGTAGGCAATGATCAGCACTCTTGAACTGTGATATAACTAGGTTAATACCTTTGCCTTCTCACTCGCATACTCTTTGACTCAGTTACTATTGTTTTTCATGACCTGATATGCAATGTATATTCTTCTCCCTTAGTAACTGATTTCAGATGCACACATCTATTTGGACTGAGAGGTCCATTTAACTGTATAGTTTAACGTGATCTCTATTAATGCCCCTCCTCCTTTATCTCCCCCTTGTCCCAACAATCCTGTACTTGCCTTATACCAATATAATTACCTCTCCTCAATGTTTTTCTGACCAGTACTTAACTGTGCGATGTTCCTTTTCATCCACTATATGCCAAACTGCAATGCATACTTATATCACTGTTCAGCTCTACTTTCCATTAGTCTCATTGCTAAGTCTTTAGACTAATTATATACGTACCTCCCTCAACACCTTGCATTAAAATTGAATGTTTACATTGTTTTTGTTGAATTAATAAATGTTCAGTGACATTAATGTTCCTCTTTGCTCCATCGATACTAATACCTGCGCATATTTTAAATGAACTGTTCTCTCTGCTCCCTATTCTCACCCTTCTTCCATTCTCTTCTCTCCTGGCTTTCTCCTATGTCATTTGTCTTACTACTTTGAGGCCTACTCCTCTTAGCCTCTCCAAATTCATCATTCCATAATCTGTCTCTTCCTCCATCACTGATTAGTTATACACCATTTATATATGATATTCATCATGCATCCTTCCCGGTTTTATATTCATCACATTTTTTATGTATTTTCTTTAAAATGGTATATATCTCGCTGAATGATTTACAACATGTCCATCTGGGGACTCCCCCATCTTAAGGTCACTGGCTTTTGATACATTTTACTATCCCCCTAGACTTCGATCACCTGAGCTATACACTTTTATTCTACTTTTCTCATCATTACTCCTTTTGCTTTACATTTACTTTTCCTTTGATGTTTTTCTACTGCTCTATCCACTTCCCCCTCTCTATTCTTCCTCCCCACCATGTTGTTGTTTTTTGTTTGTGTTTTTTTCCTCCCCCCCCCCCCTCGGCTCTTCTCGGAAGAGATATGTTGTACTCAATGATATCCACATATGGCTCAGCTTAAAATGATTACATTAAATGCCAAGGGGTTGAACTCACATGAAAAACGCTCAATAGCTTTCTGAGAATTCCACCACCTACATGCAGACATAGTTATGGTCCAAGAAGCACATTTCAGCTCTAAAAACTCCCCACGTTTCACTAATAAGCATTATCCAATTGCATACTTTTCTTCCTCTAATGAAAAATAAAAGTGGTGTCTGTATTCTTATAAACAAAAATGTTCCATGGCAACCAATCAAGCTCATATCAGATCCAGATGGATGCTACATCTTGGCCAGAGGCTTATTGTACAACAAATCGTATACCCTTGCTAATGTATATGGGCCTAATAGCAACCAAATATCTTTCCTGACTAAATTCTTTGCTACACTTGACACCACCTCCTCAGGTCACCTAATTTTGGGGGGTGACTTCAATGTTCCTCTCTCACCCACCCTAGACTCACCTACAGGCAAATCATCTATAAAGCTATCTCATCTGACTCACCTCTGTTAGTGATGAGCGAGCACCCCAATGCTCGGGTGTTCGGGTGCTCTGACCGAGCACCCCCGGAGGCTCGACTGCTCGGCCGAGCACCCGAGCCCCATTGAAGTCAATGGGAGGACTCGAGCATTACACCAGGCACCCCCTGCTCTGATGAGGGGAGGGTGCCTGGTCCATAGGAAAAGGGCAGAAAAGGATGGAAACACCACAGAAATGGTTCAGGGACAGCATAGGGAGGATGTCTGGATGCATCTTGGACTCCAACATCGCTGCTGGGAACGATCTTTCGCCCGTAGTACGCCATTTTTACAGACTGACTGTAAAACACACAAAAAGGCAGATAAAAACGACTTTAGGCGAAAAATTGTTACCAAACAGTATTTGCTGTATATTTACTTGTATATCATCTGCAAATTCTCCCAAAAATTTCCTCGATTTTTCTGAACTGAGGCCATGATTAAGAGGGAAACGTGCGCAGAGGCAAATTCTCCCAAAAATTTCCTTGATTTTTCTGAACTGAGGCCATGATTAAGAGGGAAACGTGCGCTGAGCCGACCATCTAAAACATTTTGGGTGAGGGTCTGCTGCGGAGCTGACCATCCTAAACATTATATGCGAAGGCCCGCTAGTGAGCTGACGCTATAAAACATTATATGAGAGGGCCCGCTAGAGAGCTGACCCAATAAAACATTATATGAGAAGGCCCGCTGGTGAGCTGACCTATACAAAAATTGTCAAACAGGGCCCGCTGGTGAGCTGGCCCTATATAAAAATTATATCACAGGGCCCGCTGGTGAGCTGGCCCTATATAAAAATTATATCACCGGGTATATGGAAGAGAGTCAACCATATACCCGTTTTTTGGGTGGAAGGGGTGAATGGGAATACAGAGTATTCCCATCATTGTAAATAACATATATAAAGTGAGTTTATGTTCCCCCGGGGCTTTCCTCCAGTGGAGTGGAGAAGTCAGGGGAAATCCAGGCCTTGTTCATTTTTATAAGTGTCAACCTATCAGCATTGTCGGTGGAAAGGCGGATACGCTTATCTGTTATGATGCCACCAGCAGCACTAAATACCCGCTCAGACAGAACGCTGGCGGCAGGGCAGGCCAGCACCTCCAAGGCGTAGAGTGCCAGTTCATACCACGTGTCCAGCTTGGACACCCAGTAGTTGTAAGGCACAGAGGGATCATTGAGGACGCTGACACGGTCTGCTACGTACTCCTTCACCATCTTCCAAAACTTTTCCCTCCTTGTGACACTAGGCTGCGCATCAGGGTGAGGGTGCTGGCGGGGTGTCATGAAGGTGTCCCACGCCTTGGAGAGTGTTGCCCTGCCTTTGTCGGAACTGCTGTGTGCTCCCCTTTTCTCCCCTTCTCGGTTGGCCAAGGTAGCACGTACTCTGCCGCCAGCGTTGTCAGATGGAAAATTTTGGAGCAATTTTTCAACAAGAACCTTCTGGTATTGCACCATTTTGCTTGTCCTCTCCACCGGAGGAATGAGAGATGAGAAATTCTCTTTGTAGCGGGGGTCCAGAAGGGTGAACACCCAGTAATCCGTGTTGTCTAAAATGCGTGTAACGCGTGGGTCACGGGAAAGGCAGCCTAACATAAAGTCAGCCATGTGTGCCAGAGTACCAACAGGCAAGATTTCGCTGTCCTCACCAGGAGGATGACTCTCAATCTCCTCATCCTCTTCCTCCTCTTCTGCCCACCCACGCTGAAGAGATGGAACTAAAGTTCCATGGCTACCCTCTGTAGCGGAGGCAACCGTGTCTTCCTCCTCCTCCTCCTCCGCCTCCTCCAATTGTCGCTGAGAAGACGAAGTGAGGGTGCTCTGGCTATCACCTTGTGTAAGCTCTTCCTCCCGCATTTCCACCTCTTCCACATGCAAAGCGTCGGTTTTAATTGTGAGCAGCGAGCGTTTCAGTAGACACAGAAGTGGGATGGTTACACTGATAATAGCGTTATCGCCGCTCACCATCTGTGTCGATTCCTCAAAATTGCGTAAAACCTCACAGAGGTCTGACATCCATTCCCACTCCTCACTTCTGATTACAGGAAGTTGAACGGAGAGGCGACGACCGTGTAACAGCTGGTACTCCACTACTGCCCTCTGCTGCTCACAAAGCCGGGCCAACATGTGGAAGGTGGAGTTCCAGCGCGTGCTCACGTCACACAGCAGCCGGTGAGCTGGCAATTGTAAGCGCTGCTGCAGCTTCAACAGGCCGGCTGAAGCTGTAGATGACTTACGGAAATGTGCACACACGCGGCGCACCTTGGTCAAGAGATCATGCAAATTGGGGTAGGTTTTTAGAAATCGCTGAACCACTAAATTAAATACATGCGCTAGGCATGGTACGTGTGTGAGCTTGCCGAGCTCCAAAGCCGCCACCAAGTTACGCCCATTATCACACACAACCATGCCTGGTTGCAGGTTGAGTGGCGAGAGCCACTGCTCGGTCTGGTGACTAATCCCCTGCAACAGCTCTGAGGCCATGTGCTGTTTGTCCCCAAGGCAGATCAGCTTCAGCACGGCCTGTTGACGCTTCCCCACTGCAGTGCTACACTGCTTCCAGCTACCGGCTGATGGGTGAGTGGCGCTGCGCGCAGAGAATTCGGAGGTGGAAACGGAGGAGGAGGAGCCAATAACGTAGGTGCTGGCAGAAACCCTGATGGAGGTAGGGCCCGCAATCCTCGGCGTGGGTAGCACCTGTGCCATCCCAGGGTCCGAGTCGCTCCCAGCCTCCACGACATTCACCCAGTGTGCCGTCAGGGAAATGTAGCGTCCCTGGCCACAAGCACTTGTCCATGTGTCAGTCGTTAAGTGGACCTTCCCAGTAACTGCATTGGTCAGGGCACGGGTGATGTTACGGGACACATGGTGGTGTAAGGCGGGGACGGCACACCGGGAAAAGTAGTGGCGGCTGGGGACCGCGTACCGAGGGACAGCTGCTGCCATCAGGCTGCGGAAGGACTCAGTCTCCACAAGCCTAAATGGCAGCATTTCGATGGCCAGTAATTTGGAAAGGTGTGAGGTTAGTGCTATGGCCTGTGGGTGGGTGGCTGGGTATTTTCGCTTGCACTCAAATGCCTGGGGTAACGACATTTGGACGCTGTGCTGGGACAGGGAAGTGGATGTGGTCGCTGATGGTGCTTCAGATGGTACAGGTGCAGGGCGGGAGGTATGCGGGCCTGCGCCTTCGACAGGCGATTGGCCGGCACCGAAAACAGGGGAAGAGGAGGCAGTGGTGTGGCCTGCAGACACAGATGGGCGATCCAGGCGTTCCTCCCACTTATTACGGTGCTTGGATGCCATGTGTCGGATCATGCTGGTGGTGGTGGTGAGGTTTCTAGTGTTCATGCCTCGGCTCATTCTGGTGTGGCACAGGTTGCAAACTACAATTCTTTTGTCGTCCGCACTTTCCTTAAAAAAATGCCATACCGCGGAACACCTACCCCTTGGCAAGGGAGATTTACGCAAGGGGGTGCTCCGTGGAACATTAGCGGGCCGGTTTGGTGCGGTCCGCCTTCTTTCTGTAGCCACACCACTGCCTCTTCCAGCCTGTTGCGGTGCTGCAGATGGCTCACCCTCAGGACTGCTGTCATCGCTCGGCTCTACACCTTCCCAGGTGGGGTCAGTCACCTCATCGTCCACCAAGTCCTCCTCCACTTCCTCAGTCTGATCATCCTCCTCATGTCTTGATCCCACCACATACTCAGTCATTGACAACTGTATATCATCCTCCTCATCAAGGTCTTGAGACAGTAATAGTGGTTGATTTAATGGCAACTGTGTCTCATCATCATCATCATCCACTACTTCCTTTGACCTTAAATGCCGTTCACATCTGTCATCTTCTTGTGATTGGGTACCCTCTAGAGGTTGTGAATCAGGGCACAAGATGTCATGTTCCTCTGCAAGCGTGCTTGGAGAGAGGGTCAAATGAAGGATTGGTGATGAGACGAGCTCCTCACTATATCCCAGTGTGGGATCACTTTTTTGACCAGACCCTCTATGGTGGGAGGAAGGATGATCAGAGTGAGGATTATGTTGACCAGACTCTTGGCTACTGAGAGTGGACTTGGTGGAAGACAGGGTGGTGCTTAACCGACTGGAAGCAGTATCAGCTGACATCCAACCGACCACCTGTTCGCAGTGGTCGGACCTCGAGAGTGATGTCCTGCGACGCCCTGTAAAATGAGACATGAAGCTAGGTATGGTGGATGTCTTTCTGTCTTGTGCTCTGGCACCAGGCGCAGTTTCTACGCGTCCTGACCCGCGCCCTGAACTATCAGGATCACGTCCACTTCCCCGTCCCTTTTTACCCGCCTTCTTCATATTACACGGAATATGTGCTGCAAATCTGCAACTTTGCACAGTACACAGAATGTGCTGCTAAACTGCGGCAACGCACACTGAATGGAATATGTGACTTTGATATTTTACAGTTTGAAGACTTAACAGTATTTTTTCCTATTCTGAAACTGTGCACAGTACACAGAATGTGCTGCTAAACTGCGGCGACGCACACTGAATGGAATATGTGACTTTGATATTTTACAGTTTGAAGACTTAACAGTATTTTTTCCTATTCTGAAACTGTGCACAGTAAACAGAATGTGCTGCTAAACTGCGGCAACGCACACTGAATGGAATATGTGACTTTGATATTTTACAGTTTGAAGACTTAACAGTATTTTTTCCTATTCTGAAACTGTGCACAGTACACAGAATGTGCTGCTAAACTGCGGCGACGCACACTGAATGGAATATGTGACTTTGATATTTTACAGTTTGAAGACTTAACAGTATTTTTTCCTATTCTGAAACTGTGCACAGTACACAGAATGTGCTGCTAAACTGCGGCGACGCACACTGAATGGAATATGTGACTTTGATATTTTACAGTTTGAAGACTTAACAGTATTTTTTCCTGTTCTGAAACTGTGCACAGTACACAGAATGTGCTGCTAAACTGCGGCAACGCACACTGAATGGAATATGTGACTTTGATATTTTACAGTTTGAAGACTTAACAGTATTTTTTCCTATTCTGAAACTGTGCACAGTACACAGAATGTGCTGCTAAACTGCGGCGACGCACAGTGAATGGAATATGTGACTTTGATATTTTACAGTTTGAAGACTTAACAGTATTTTTTCCTATTCTGAAACTGTGCACAGTACACAGAATGTGCTGTTAAACTGCGGCGACGCACACTGAATGGAATATGTGACTTTGATATTTTACAGTTTGAAGACTTAACAGTATTTTTTCCTATTCTGAAACTGTGCACAGTACACAGAATGTGCTGCTAAACTGCGGCGACGCACACTGAATGGAATATGTGACTTTGATATTTTACAGTTTGAAGACTTAACAGTATTTTTTCCTATTCTGAAATTGTGCACAGTACACAGAATGTGCTGCTAAACTGCGGCAACGCACACTGAATGGAATATGTGACTTTGATATTTTACAGTTTGAAGACTTAACAGTATTTTTTCCTATTCTGAAACTGTGCACAGTACACAGAATGTGCTGCTAAACTGCGGCGACGCACACTGAATGGAATATGTGACTTTGATATTTTACAGTTTGAAGACTTAACAGTATTTTTTCCTATTCTGAAACTGTGCACAGTACACAGAATGTGCTGCTAAACTGTGGCGACGCACAGTGAATGGAATATGTGACTTTGATATTTTACAGTTTGAAGACTTAACAGTATTTTTTCTTATTCTGAAACTGTGCACAGTACACAGAATGTGCTGCTAAACTGCGGCGACGCACATTGAATGGAATATGTGACTTTGATATTTTACAGTTTGAAGACTTAACAGTATTTTTTCCTATTCTGAAACTGTGCACAGTACACAGAATGTGCTGCTAAACTGCGGCGACGCACACTGAATGGAATATGTGACTTTGATATTTTACAGTTTGAAGACTTAACAGTATTTTTTCCTATTCTGAAACTGTGCACAGTACACAGAATGTGCTGCTAAACTGCGGCGACGCACACTGAATGGAATATGTGACTTTGATATTTTACAGTTTGAAGACTTAACAGAATGTGCTCTAATCTGCAACTTTGCACACTAAACAGAATGTGCTCTAATCTGCAACTTTGCACACTAAACAGAATGTGCTCTAATCTGCAACTTTGCACACTAAAAAGAATGTGCTGCTAATCTGCAACTTTGCACACTGAACAGAATGTGCTCTAATCTGCAACTTTGCACACTAAACAGAATGTGCTCTAATCTGCAACTTTGCACACTAAACAGAATATATGAAGTTTTTTTTTTTGTTTTTTTTCCCCACACACAAAATAAACTGCTGCCCCCACACACAGTAGTCCTAAAAAGGACTTTTGGGTCTTTTTTTTTACAAATTTGCTTTTCTTCTCCCTACACTGACTTTCCCTTCCTATCCTCATCTCTCCCTGGCTAAGACTGAGCAGAACTCGCTGGTCAGGTGCTATACAGCACCCGATCACGGGTTCTGGCCAGCCAATCAGTGTAATGCCAGCAGCCAACATGGCTGCTGGCATTACACTGATGTCAGAGCCTCCCTGCACGTTTATTGGCTGCGCAGCAGCCGCGAAACGTGCGGGGAGGAGACCCGAACATGGCGGGCGAGCACATGCGGTACTCGTACGAGTACCACCATGTGCCGAGCAGAGCGATGCTCGAGCCGAACTGAGCATCGGCCGAGCATGCTCGCTCAACACTAACCTCTGTCATAGTCAGCCAAATTCTTGGAATACTGCCTGAGCATTACATAATCCAAAAGACATTATCGGGTATTCATAATGTCTGCTGCAAGTGTTAAAAGTGGATTTCCACTCATGCCCCTCCTTAATTCTCACCGTATTATAGGCTGCCCTGAGACAGAGTTTGGTAAAAACCTTCGAGCCCTTAATGCGATCGAACAGCTCGGTGATCAAAGGCATGGGGTATGCGTTTTTGACCATCAACTTATTTAGATCTCTGTAGTCGATACATGGTCTCAACTCCCCATCCTTCTTTTTTACGAAAAAGAACCTAGCGCCAGCAGGTGAGGAGGACTTGCGAATGATCCCTCTGGCCAGGGCATCAGACACATACTCCTCCATGGCACAATTCTCCTCCACCGACAGAGTATATACTCATTCCCTAGGAGGTACGGCTCTGGGAATCAAATCAGTAGTGAAGTTGTACGGTCTGTGCACTGGCAAAACACTAGCCTCTACCTTACTGAATACATACTTGAACAATTGGTCCTTTGTAGGTAATGAAGGAGAGGTACATATTATTCTGGTAGGCTGCTGTAGGCACATCTCAGCGCAATAGGAAGACCAAGACACAATGTCACAAATCTGCCAGTCTCTCCTGGGATTGTGAGTCTGAAGTCAAGGAAACCCCAGGATAACTGCATAATGTGGAGACTTTATGATCTGAAATTGTAGGGTCTCCACATGGAGCGCCCTACCCTTAGGGATAATGGAACTGTCTCCTGAGTGACATGTGACTGCTGTAATGGTCTGCCGTCAATGGCTTCAATAGCCAGAGGAGAAGAGAGAGGCAACAACGGGATATAATGCTGGACAGCGAAATCAGCATCCATGAAGAAGCCAGCAACTCTCAAGTCCACCAGGGCCGGAGCTGTGATAGAAGAAGTGGACCAGGACACCACTACGTTGAGAATAGGTTTCCCAAGCTGGGAATCTGGGGACTGTGATCAGGGGCGGATTTGCCATAAGGCAGAGTAGGCATCTGCTTACAGGCGCACCCCACAGAGGGGCGCCTTTCATTGGAATCAATTATTATTTTATATATTGTTTTTTAATATTTTTATTCTCAGCTCTGTGGCGACAGTAACCCTACCCCCTACCCGCTCCCTCGTTGGCTCTTTATTAATGCAGAGCACTGGGAGATGACATCATCTCCCAGTGCTCTGCATTCCTAAAGAGAAGACCTCGAGGGAGCAACAGCAGCTACAGGTGTGTGCAGAAGGAGGCACAGACTTCTCCTGCCACTGGACCACCAAGGAGGTAGGAAATGGATGCTGGGAGCAAAGTGGGGGCAATGTGGAGATGATGGGGGCAATGTGAGGGCAAGTTGGAGCTGATGGGGGCAAGCTGGAGCTGATAGGGGCAATGTGAGGGCAAGTTGGAGCTGATGGAGGCAAGCTGGAGCTGATGGGGCAAGTTGGAGCTGATGGGGGCAATGTGAGGGCAAGTTGGAGATGATGGAGGCAAGTTGGAGCTGATGGAGGCAATGTGAGGGCAATATGGAGCTGATGAGGGCAATATGGAAATGATGAGGGCAATATGATATTGGGGGTAATGTGGAGATTTGGAGCATTGTGGAGGTGTCCAGTGGAGATGGCCAATGGTGTGTGTGTGGGGGGGCGCTTCATTTTTCTGTGCCTACAGGCTCCTGAGATGTAAGTCCATCCCTGACAAGAGAGGTAAAATGGTGACTGCAAAACTGGCAGGCAATCGGAAAACCAGCGAAACAGGCATTCTGGGAAACAAAGTCTTCACTTTTGCCATTGCCTAGCAATGCCTACATGCTGGCCGTGGAATCGCCATGGGTTCCCAAGACATACAGGATGTGAACCGAATGGAAGGGCATGAGGAGACAAGAAGAAAGAGCCCACCCTGACCTGTATGTAAAAGAGGTGCAGAGATATGGTCCAATGAAGATTGCCCATAGAAGTCAAGGGAATATAGATAGTAACATAGTAACAGCTCGGCAGCGCGGGCACCCATTCTTAAAGGGGCTGCAGTACTAAACAGGACAAAGAGACCAGGGTACCCAAGGACCGTAAAGAGCCTAGGGACCATGTGAGGGGAACCCAAAAGATAGCCCCAGCCAAGAAGACCCACAGAACCTCAACACCATGAGAATAGCAGGGAAAGGGTTAAAGGGACAATAATGGCCCCAAAATTTTTTTTACAGTTATGTAGAGTTTAAAATATTAATCAAATCGCTCCAAACCCTATCTCTCAAACCAATATGGTTTGAGAGATATAGGGATTCAAAGTTCTCCCCCTCCCTCCCCTTCTCCTGATGTCAGCTGTAAAGCTGACAGCAGGAGAATTGAGTCGTACAACTCGAGGAGGCTCTGCAGCAGAGCCAAAATCGCGTTACTTAAAAATAATTAATTCATTGGAAAGGTCTAAAAAGTGTGCCTGGTTTGCAAGCACACTTTGTAGATCTTTCCAATTAATTAATTTCCAATTAATAAAAGTACCACGATTTCGGCTCTGCTGCAGAGCCTCCTCGAGTCGTACAACTTGATTCTCCTGCTGTCAGCTTTACAGCTGACATCAGGAGAAGGGGAGGGAGGGGGAACTTTGAATCCCTATATCTCTCAAATCATAGTGGTTTGAGAGATAGGGTTTGGAGCGATTTGATTAATATTTTAAGCTCTACATAACTGTTAAAAACATTTTGGGACATTATTGTCCCTTTAAACTAATCCAACTGCATCCATCCTTTCTCCATAGCTCAGGGGATGAACAGTACATAGATAATAAAGATACCCAACATGAGTGCAAGGCTCAGAGAAAACCTCTGAATGGAGAGGCACGGTTCTCTATGGAATTGTCTCAGACTAATGGGCGACCAACAAAAAGGCACATTAAAAATGTCACCTGGTTAAAAAGGGCGAGATTCTGATGTTGCAGGCTTAAACATCGAGTAACCAGACAGCAGAGCTGTATGCAATGTGGCAGAAAGGTGAAGGGGTTAAGAAAAAAATAAGCCATTTTGTTGGTCGCCCAATTAACAAGACCTGGCACCAAAGCAGTGTGCAAAACATTTTGTTGAAATGCCTCTGGTCACTACATGGTTAACTAAAACTCTGCCCATGCTCTTTACCTTTAAAATTCTGTATGTAACATTGCTGCTTTTCACAGCCAACAGAAATAGCTATTCTTACAACTGACGTGCGCCTCTTGTACCACCAACACCCACTGCTCATTCAGCATAGCATGAATGGTAATGAGTGTCAGTGTTGGAACAGCTCCTCTGTCTCCTCCATACAAACAACTCCAGTCTTCATATACAAACAGCTCCGTGCCTTCCAGTACAAACAGTTCAATCTAAGGCTCTCCCCATACAATCAGCTCCATCCAGTGTTCTAGCGCCCCATACCAATAGCTCCAGCAGAAAGGGTCAAGCAGGAGCCTCAGGCAGAATGGATCAGTCCACCCAGACAGAATAATATTATTCCCTGCACCAGTTCTGGTGACCAAGGCGGACATGTGAGTTACAAGACCCACCATTAGGTGAATCACCCATGTCCTCTGCTCTCCTGTGCCACCTCTCCCCAGTTCGTCTCCTGCTCTAAGGGGTATTGAAATGTCGCAAGAAGAGGAGAACATATACTGTCTCATGCCCACTGTGGGTGTTGCCCAACTTAGTGGGGTTGTGAGAAGTGAAAATGCCCTGATGTGCCATAAAGATAAAATACATCTGCTTTATGATCAGAGATGTATGTACAGACAACGGAAGCCCAGCTCTGGTGACATATCCTTCTGCCCTAAGTAACCTAATTTATACAGTATAGATTGCTAGCTCTGTTGTGTCGCCACGATACAGTTAAACTCCCCACTGAATGCCAGAGAGCTATACAAAGTATTGCACTGGATAACTCTCTGGCACTTAACGTTCTGCATTACAGGGGCTGTTTATTATTTATTATATTAAATTGCAGGGGCTGTTGTTTATTAATGAAATATTGCTGTCTATTTGGCGATAGAAGAATGTTGCTCTTTTGATTGGTACAACATTCTGATATTGCCCCTTTGCTTCAGGTGACATTTTTAATGCACGGTTTTCATGGTCGCCCAATAGATGGCAACATTTCAGCAGGATACTGAGAGGCACAATGGGGACCAAGACACTCAGAGGGTTACTCACTAGTACTCTGTCTACAGGCTACCATTGTACTGATAGTAAGCAGAGCCCCAAGAGACTCTGCTGGGAGGGAAAACTTGGCCAGCAAGATTCCCTCCACGGGGCTGCAAGGGCCCACACAGCACCTATATGGTACACAGGTCAATTCACTCCAGAGGAGGCCCAGTAATGGTAACCCGTCTATTGGGGGAATTTTGCCAGCTCCATATCTATCAGAAAAACAATGAAAAAAAAATTAAATCTAGGAGAGTGTCTCTGCTCCATCCGTTCAACACAGAGGACACATTCATACTGGAGATGCAATGTGGGGGAAGCGTTGAGCTGGAGGAGTGGCTGGGAGCCTCCACCTACAAGACTCTGTATTTTGAGATGTGTCCTTCCCTCCCCATGGTACCTGTGTTGTGTTCCATATTGGACATAAGAGAGAGAAAAAAACAAACAAAAAAAAATAAAATAATAAAAAAAAATATATATATATTGAAAAAGAATATGCTCCTGTTGAAATATCACTGAAGGTGCTCTTATAGTGCTGTAGCCTATGTTTTACATTGTATGGTTGCTAGAAGTGTAAGTAAAGTTATTTTTGTTGTCAACTTCCCCTTCCTGCTGCAACAGGAAGAGAAGCAGCGAGCAGTTTTTTTTTTTTTGTTTTTTTTTAAATAAAAGACACAGACGCTAGAAGTACCTGTGTGTGTTTTTACCTCCATATTTATATAACTTGTTTACATACCCAGTTATCCTATCCTAACAATACAAATAGCAACAGCTCCCCAAAAAATTTTAGGTGATACTGTCCCCTTTAGAAAATCCTTGCACGTTGATCAATGATTTAATTGATTTTTATCTCATCCATATGTGCTAATGAAGGAACCACTTGCATAGGATATCCTGAAAACCTATGAAAACCTAAAGTCTGTAACTCTATGGGGCATATATGTTTGTGATTAATTTCTAATGTATCAATTTAGTGCTGACAATATGATTCAGATGCTCCAGTTTACAGGCACACAGGTACACTTTCCATTTGACTAGAATTGTGATAATGTCAGCTCAGATGTGCAAAGTGGGCTACAAATATCATACAACGAGGTGAGTAAGGAAGAAACACGGAATGATGGCACGAAAGGGTGCAAAATGTGTAAAGACAAACAAGCAATAGGTTGCACAAACTTAAAACATTCAGACACTTTGTATCCCGATAAAATCAACAATCTCTTTATTATCTTCCGAATTGCAACATTCCAATACAAGGTATCAAAAATAGTAAATAAAAAACTCTACAGACAGTGAGACGTCTTCATGAGCAGGTGTTAGCAAAACTGATCAACGCGTTTCGCATGTGTAAAAGCTTAGTCGTGACCCTGTGTTTGTCTCAATGCTGCACTCCCCTATATAGCTTCCGGTTCATTAATTATGACAACCTGACATGTCTGCAAAATCACAAATTCCCACCAGGATCTAAAGTTAACCCCATTGTATATTCTATACATATACTAAAGGAGAGCAGGAGAGCTCCTAAGCTGGCACACTTTGACAAAGGTACCTATATCTCAATGTGTGAGGATAGGTATGAAGAGCATCTTTAAGAAGTTTCAATATTGCTATTAACCCCTTTGTCACTACAGCCGCTACAACGTTTTTGTTTGTTTGCAAAATGTGTAACACAGCTATTTACTATTGACTGAGTGGTAACGCTAGTAGGAAGAGAGTGGACTGGTGCCAGATATTGTTGAACCTTGAGCTGTGATGTTGCATTGCCTTAGAGCATACACACACCATTGTGAACAATAGACTGACCCAATCTGAATACACATACACACAGCACCATTTGCGTGAACACTGCCACTATGTGCCCCATCTTGTTCACTCCATGCCCATCTCCTTACTGACTTACATTAAAGGGTTACTTTAAGGGTTAAATGGTTGAATGTACAACACACCTTTTGAATGTGCTGTTGTGTTGGTTGTTCAGTAGAGGGCGACATTTTCATAGGATACCTATCTACTTGTCTCAGTGCACTTTGCATCACTGAAGCTTTTTTACAAGCTAAAATTTCCTATAGGATATAACTAGCAATGTAGGACGGCATTGCCCATCATGTTATGACAGTTGGGAGTACGTGTTTGAAATGTAGACACACTGATAAACACAGACATATGCAGCACACAGGCAGACACATACACATAGTGAGCGGCAGAAACATGCAAAAGACATGTATACACACACCAGAGATGCACACATTTAGACACACATGTAACAGATACACACACACACACACACAAAACAGACATGCGCAGATTCACATGTGCGCAACAGACATGCTCACACAACACACGCAATAGACATACACACACACAACAGACCTGCTCACACACAGGCAACAGACATACACATACACAACAGACCTGCTCACACACACGCAGCAGACATACACACACACACAACAGACATACACGCACAAAGAGGGGACATTGATACAGTGATAGTGGCCCCCCATGTGTGGAGGTTTCTGCTCTTGCTGGCAACCTGGATCTGTAGGTTCTGAATGTAGAAGTGTGGGCTGTGGCCACCCTGGGATTAGTGTAGGAGCTTTACAGTGCTGTGTAGATAACATTCTTGTATTAAAGTGAATATCTGCAGTATTTAGAGCAATAGAAGCCAAATGTAGCCCTCTAAGGACCAGAGGACATCACTTTACAACGTGTTGCCATCCCCACTGTGGTCCTGAATCCATGAAATCAGTGGTATTTGTTACTTCCTTTACTTTGTGGCAGAATTGCAGTATTATGGCTCTATGTGTATTTGGCGTGTAGAAGTGGAAAGCAGAAAATAAAGGATTATGGACTCGACTTTTATCAGGGACAACATACACTATTTATGTCCATGTCTGTTTTTAATCCAAACTGGTTGGTGGCAGAGATGTCTCCAATGCATTGCAAAGCAATGCAGTGAACACAACTCTACACATTTAACTTTGTTTTCAGGTATCGCACAATGGGAGGGCCCACACACCACATACACTGTTTTCAGAAATGTCTCCAATGTATTGCAAAGCAATGCAGTGAACACAACTCATGCACATTCAATGGTGTATTAGGATGTCACAGCATGGGTGAGCACACACATCTTATACAGACACTTTTGTCCAAGTTCAACTCACAGACCACATAGCAAAGCCAAACGACATGAGGGTGTGGTTTTCCATGATGTCATTTTAATTTGAACAACATACACCTAATAGATAGATCATCGGATCAAAGATATGGGGCTGGTTTCAAATGCAGGAGATAGATGTTACCATTAGTGATGAGCGAGCATGCTCGGCCGAAGCTCAGTTCGGCTCGAGCATCGCTCTGCTCGGCACATGGCGGTACTCGTACGAGTACCGCATGTGCTCGCCCGCCATGTTTGGGTCTCCTCCCCGCACGTTTCGCGGCTGCTGCGCAGCCAATAAACGTGCGGGGAGGCTCTGACATCAGTGTAATGCCAGCAGCCATGTTGGCTGCTGGCATTACACTGATTGGCTGGCCAGAACCCGTGATCGGGTGCTGTATAGCACCCGACGCGCGAGTTCGGCTCATTCTTAGCCAGGGAGAGATGCGATCAGGCAGGGAAAGTCAGTGTAGGGAGAATAAATATGTGGGAACTCTTTCAAGACCCAAAAGTCCTTTTTAGGACTGTTGTGTGTGGGGGCAGCATTTATATTTTGTTTGGGGGGGCACAATTTCTTTTTTTTTGTGGGGGGGGATATTTATAAGGTGACATTATACTAGGTGCACAGGGACAAATATTTCACAGTGCAGTGACAAGGTGACATATTCTGTTAGGTGCACAGGGCCAATTATTTTACAACGCAGCGACAAAAAGGGCCATTTTAAACGTGTGCCTAGCCATAGATTATTGTCACATTCTGTTTAGTGTGCAAATTCACAAATTAACGTCACATATTCCGTTCACTGTGCCTAGCCGCAGATTAGCGTCACATTCTGTTTCGTGTGCCTAGCCGCAGATTAGCGTCACATATTGTTTAGTGTGCAAATTCACAAATTAACGTCACATATTGTTTAGTGTGCAAATTCACAAATTAACGTCACATATTCCGTTCACTGTGCCTAGCCGCAGATTAGCGTCACATTCTGTTTCGTGTGCCTAGCCGCAGATTAGTGTCACATTCTGTTTCGTGTGCCTAGCCACAGATTAGCGTCACATATTGTTCAGTGTGCAAATTCACAAATTAACGTCACATATTCCGTTCACTGTGCCTAGCCGCAGATTAGCGTCACATTCTGTTTCGTGTGCCTAGCCGCAGATTAGCGTCACATATTGTTTAGTGTGCAAATTCACAAATTAACGTCACATATTGTTTAGTGTGCAAATTCACAAATTAACGTCACATATTCCGTTCACTGTGCCTAGCCGCAGATTAGCGTCACATTCTGTTTCGTGTGCCTAGCCGCAAATTAGCGTCACATTCTGTTTCGTGTGCCTAGCCTCAGATTAGCGTCACATATTGTTTAGTGTGCAAATTCACAAATTAACGTCACATATTCCGTTCACTGTGCCTAGCCGCAGATTAACGTCACATTCTGTTTCGTGTGCCTAGCCGCAAATTAGCGTCACATATTGTTTAGTGTGCAAATTCACAAATTAACGTCACATATTGTTTAGTGTGCAAATTCACAAATTAACGTCACATATTCCGTTCACTGTGCCTAGCCGCAGATTAGCGTCACATTCTGTTTCGTGTGCCTAGCCGCAGATTAGCGTCACATTCTGTTTCGTGTGCCTAGCCGCAGATTAGCGTCACATATTGTTTAGTGTGCAAATTCACAAATTAACGTCACATATTCCGTTCACTGTGCCTAGCCGCAGATTAACGTCACATTCTGTTTCGTGTGCCTAGCCGCAGATTAGCGTCACATATTGTTTAGTGTGCAAATTCACAAATTAACGTCACATATTGTTTAGTGTGCAAATTCACAAATTAACGTCACATATTCCGTTCACTGTGCCTAGCCGCAGATGAGCGTCACATTCTGTTTCGTGTGCCTAGCCGCAGATTAGCATCACATATTGTTTAGTGTGCAAATTCACAAATTAACGCCACATATTCCGTTCACTGTGCCTAGCCGCAGATTAGCTTCACATTCTGTTTCGTGTGCCTAGCCGCAGATTAGCGTCACATATTGTTTAGTGTGCAAATTCACAAATTAACGTCACATATTCCGTTCACTGTGCCTAGCCGCAGATTAGCGTCACATTCTGTTTCGTGTGCCTAGCCGCAGATTAGCGTCACATATTGTTTAGTGTGCAAATTCACAAATTAACGTCACATATTGTTTAGTGTGCAAATTCACAAATTAACGTCACATATTCCGTTCACTGTGCCTAGCCGCAGATTAGCGTCACATTCTGTTTCGTGTGCCTAGCCGCAGATTAGCGTCACATTCTGTTTCGTGTGCCTAGCTGCAGATTACCGGCATATATTCCGTTTAATATGAAGAAGGCGGGTAAAAAGGGACGGGGAAGTGGACGTGATCCTGATAGTTCAGGGCGTGGGTCAGGACGCGTAGAAACTGTGCCTGGTGCCAGAGCACAAGACAGAAAGACATCCACCATACCTAGCTTCATGTCTCAGTTTACAGGGCGTCGCAGGACATCACTCTCAAGGTCAGACCACTGCGAACAGGTGGTCGGTTGGATTTCAGCTGATACTGCTTCCAGTCGGTTAAGCACCACCCTGTCTTCCACCAAGTCCACTCTCACTAGCCAAGAGTCTGGTCAACATAATCCTCACCCTGATCATCCTTCCTCCCACCATAGAGGATCTGCTCAAAGAAGTGATCC
Source organism: Rhinophrynus dorsalis (assembly GCA_037306005.1). NCBI lineage: Eukaryota > Metazoa > Chordata > Amphibia > Anura > Rhinophrynidae > Rhinophrynus > Rhinophrynus dorsalis. Next base: position 445,197,193 of record CM074722.1, on the reverse strand, counting down.
CACACTGGGATATAGTGAGGAGCTCGTCTCATCACCAATCCTTAATTTGAACCTCTCTCCAAGCACGCTTGCAGAGGAACATGAGATCTTGTGCCCTGATTCACAACCTCTAGAGGGTACCCAATCACAAGAAGATGACAGAGGGGAACGGCATTTAAGGTCAAAGGAAGTGGATGATGATGATGAGACACAGTTGCCATCAAATCAACCACAATTACTGTCTCAAGACCTTGATGAGGAGGATGATACACAGTTGTCAATGACTGAGGATGTGGTGGGATCAAGAAATGAGGAGGATGATACACAGTTGTCAATGACTGAGTATGTGGTGGGATCAAGAAATGAGGAGGATGATCAGAGTGAGGAAGTGGAGGAGGACTTGGTGGACGATGAGGTCACTGACCCCACCTGGGAAGGTGGAGAGCCGAGCGATGACAGCAGTCCTGAGGGTGAGCCATCTGCAGCACCGCAACAGGCTGGAAGAGGCAGTGGTGTGGCTAAAGAAAGAAGGCGGACCTCACCAAACCGCCCCGCAAATGTTCCACGGAGCACCCCCTTGCATAAATCTCCCTTGCCAAGGGCTAGGTGTTCCGCGGTATGGCGTTTTATTAAGGAAAGTGCGGACGACAAAAAAATTGTAGTTTGCAACCTGTGCCACACCAGAATGAGCCGAGGCATGAACACTAGAAACCTCACCACCACCAGCATGATCCGACACATGGCATCCAAGCACCGTAATAAGTGGGAGGAACACCCGGATCGCCAATCTGTGTCTGCAGGCCACACCACTGCCTCCACTTCCCCTGTTTTCGGTGCCAGCCAATCGCCTGTCGAAGGCGCAGGCCCGCATACCTCCCGCCCTGCACCTGTACCATCTGAAGCACCATCAGCGACCACATCCACTTCCCTGTCCCAGCGCAGCGTCCAAATGTCGTTACCCCAGGCATTTGAGCGCAAGCGAAAATACCCAGCCACCCACCCACAGGCCATAGCACTAACCTCACACCTTTCCAAATTACTGGCCATCGAAATGCTGCCATTTAGGCTTGTGGACACTGAGTCCTTCCGCAGCCTGATGGCAGCAGCTGTCCCTCGGTACGCAGTCCCCAGCCGCCACTACTTTTCCCGGTGTGCCGTCCCCGCCTTACACCACCATGTGTCCCTTAACATCACCCGTGCCCTGACCAACGCAGTTACTGGGAAGGTCCACTTAACGACTGACACATGGACAAGTGCTTGTGGCCAGGGACGCTACATTTCCCTGACGGCACACTGGGTGAATGTCGTGGAGGCTGGGAGCGACTCGGACCCTGGGATGGCACAGGTGCTACCCACGCCGAGGATTGCGGGCCCTACCTCCATCAGGGTTTCCGCCAGCACCTACGTTATTGGCTCCTCCTCCTCCTCCTCCGTTTCCACCTCCGAATTCTCTGCGCGCAGCGCCACTCACCCATCAGCCGGTAGCTGGAAGCAGTGTAGCACTGCAGTGGAGAAGCGTCAACAGGCCGTGCTGAAGCTGATCTGCCTTGGGGACAAACAGCACACGGCCTCAGAGCTGTTGCAGGGGATTAGTCACCAGACCGAGCAGTGGCTCTCGCCACTCAACCTGCAACCAGGCATGGTTGTGTGTGATAATGGGCGTAACTTGGTGGCGGCTTTGGAGCTCGGCAAGCTCACACACGTACCATGCCTAGCGCATGTATTTAATTTAGTGGTTCAGCGATTTCTAAAAACCTACCCCAATTTGCATGATCTCTTGACCAAGGTGCGCCGCGTGTGTGCACATTTCCGTAAGTCATCTACAGCTTCAGCCGGCCTGTTGAAGCTGCAGCAGCGCTTACAATTGCCAGCTCACCGGCTGCTGTGTGACGTGAGCACGCTCTGGAACTCCACCTTCCACATGTTGGCCTGGCTTTGTGAGCAGCAGAGGGCAGTAGTGGAGTACCAGCTGTTACACGGTCGTCGCCTCTCCGTTCAACTTCCTCTAATCAGAAGTGAGGAGTGGGAATGGATGTCAGACCTCTGTGAGGTTTTACGCAATTTTGAGGAATCGACACAGATGGTGAGCGGCGATAACGCTATTATCAGTGTAACCATCCCACTTCTGTGTCTACTGAAACGCTCGCTGCTCACAATTAAAACCGACGCTTTGCATGTGGAAGAGGTGGAAAAGGGGGAGGAAGAGCTTACACAAGGTGATAGCCAAAGCACCCTCACTTCGTCTTCTCAGCGACAATTGGAGGAGGCGGAGGAGGAGGAGGAAGACACGGTTGCCTCCGCTACAGAGGGTAGCCATGGAACTTTATTTCCATCTCTTCAGCGTGGGTGGGCAGAAGAGGAGGAAGAGGATGAGGAGATTGAGAGTCATCCTCCTGGTGAGGACAGCGAAATCTTGCCTGTTGGTACTCTGGCACACATGGCTGACTTTATGTTAGGCTGCCTTTCCTGTGACCCACGCGTTATACGCATTTTAGACAACACGGATTACTGGGTGTTCACCCTTCTGGACCCCCGCTACAAAGAGAATTTCTCATCTCTCATTCCTGCGGTGGAGAGGACAAGCAAAATGGTGCAATACCAGAAGGTTCTTGTCGAAAAATTGCTCCAAAATTTTCCATCTGACAACGCTGGCGGCAGAGTACGTGCTACCTTGGCCAACCGAGAAGGGGAGAAAAGGGGAGCACACAGCAGTTCCGACAAAGGCAGGGCAACACTCTCCAAGGCGTGGGACACCTTCATGACACCCCGCCAGCACCCTCACCCTGATGCGCAGCCTAGTGTCACAAGGAGGGAAAAGTTTTGGAAGATGGTGAAGGAGTACGTAGCAGACCGTGTCAGCGTCCTCAATGATCCCTCTGTGCCTTACAACTACTGGGTGTCCAAGCTGGACACGTGGTATGAACTGGCACTCTACGCCTTGGAGGTGCTGGCCTGCCCTGCCGCCAGCGTTCTGTCTGAGCGGGTATTTAGTGCTGCTGGTGGCATCATAACAGATAAGCGTATCCGCCTTTCCACCGAAAATGCTGATAGGCTGACACTTATAAAAATGAACAAGGCCTGGATTTCCCCTGACTTCTCCACTCCACTGGAGGAAAGCCCCGGGTGAACATAAAGTCACTTTAGATATGTTATTTACAATGATGGGAATACTCTGTATTCCCATTCACCCCTTCCACCCAAAAAACGGGTATATGGTTGACTCTTAATCTTCTCATCCTCCTCCTCCTCTTCCATATGCCCTGTGATATAATTTTTATATAGGGCCAGCTCACCAGCGGGCCCTGTGATATAATTTTTATATAGGGCCAGCTCACCAGCGGGCCCTGTTTGACAATTTTTGTATAGGTCAGCTCACCAGCGGGCCTTCTCATATAATGTTTTATTGGGTCAGCTCTCTAGCGGGCCCTCTCATATAATGTTTTATATCGTCAGCTCACTAGCGGGCCTTCGCATATAATGTTTAGGATGGTCAGCTCCGCAGCAGACCCTCACCCATAATGTTTTAGATGGTCGGCTCAGCAGCAGACCCTCATTCCTAATGTTTTAGATGGTCAGCTTAGCGGCATGCCCTCGCCCCTAATGTTTTAGAGGGTCACCAGCAGGCCATTAATCCTAATTTTTCAAGGCTGTGTATGATGCCCTCCTTTATGTGTAATAAAGGGTGTATTGGAGTGACATTTCAGTCTAATTTTTGGCAGCCCTTTCACTTAGTGCATAGGCTTTATGAGTGTTGGACCACTACCTGAACTATTGTACCACAATGTGAATGAGGCCCTCCATTTTGTGATATACAGGTTGTATCGGAGTGCCTCAGGTCCTCCCATTGAATTAAATAGGGCTGGGGTGTTCGACAGAGCAGAAGGTATTTCTTGGCTTCATCCACTAAGTCACTTCGTCACTTTTACTCAATGGATCAGACCCCACTGTTCCGACTATAAATTTTGGACTTAACAAGGGCAAACGGACATGTTGTAAAACCTGTGGTAGCTGCGGCCTCCGTTCCTGAATGCTGTACCTTACCCGGGCCATAACCACGTTGAACACCTGCTTTACACTGCGCACGTTTCCCTCTTAATCATGGCCCCAGTTCCGAAAAATCGATGAAATTTTTTGCAGAATTTGCAGATGATATACAAGTAAATATACAGCAAATACTGTTTGGTAACAATTTTTCGCCTAAAGTCGTTTTTATCTTCCTTTTTGTGTGTTTTACGGTCAGTCTGTAAAAATGGCGTACTACGGGCGAAACATCGTTCCCAGCAGCGACGTTGGAGTCCAAGATGCATCCAGACATCCTCCCTATGCTGTCCCTGAACCATTTCTGTGGTGTTTCCATCATTTTCTGACCTTTTCCTATGAACCAGGCACCCTCCCCTCATCAGAGCAGGGGGTGCCTGGTGTAATGCTCGAGTCCTCCCATTGACTTGAATGGGGCTCGGGTGCTCGGCCGAGCACTCGAACCTCCGGGGGCGCTCGGCCAGAGCACCCGAACACCCGAGCATCGGGGTGCTCAATCATCACTAGTTACCATCTATTACATCAATAAATTCTAGTGATGATCGAGCGTGCTCGGCCGATGCTCGGATCGGCTCGAGCATCGCTCTGCTCGGCACATGGCGGTACTCGTCGAGTACCGCCATGTGCTCTCCCGCCATGTTCGGGTGGCGGGGATCTGTGCCGGAAGAGGCACAGATCCGAAGAAGCTCCGCTGGACCACCAGGGACTGGAGGTACGGGGGCATTGCGGAGATGAAGGGGGCATTGCGGAGATGAAGGGGGACATTGTGGAAGAGGGGCATAGACTCTATGCCCCTCTTCCACAATGTCCCCCTTCATCTCCGCTATGCCCGTCTTCCACAATGTGCCCCTTCATCTCCGCTATGCCCCTCTTCCACAATGTGCCCCTTCATCTCCGCTATGCCCCTCTTCCACAATGTCCCCCTTCATCTCCTCTATGCCATAGAGGAGATGAAGGGGGACATTGTGGAAGAGGGGCATAGCGGAGATGAAGGGGCACATTGTGGAAGAGGGGCATAGCGGAGATGAAGGGGCACATTGTGGAAGACGGGCATAGCGGAGATGAAGGGGGACATTGCGGAGATGAAGGGGGCATTCTGAGATGAAGGGGGCATAGCGGAGATGAAGGGGGCATTGACCAGGCACCCTCCCCTCATCAGAGCAGGGGGTGCCTGGTGTCGCCCCATTCATTTCAATGGGGCTCGGGTGCTCGGCCGAGCACTCGAGCCTCAGGGGGTGCTCGGTCAGAGCACCCGAGCACCCGAGCATCGGGGTGCTCGCTCAACACTAATAAATTCCTATTGATGGAGATAGAGATGGAGATAAAAGCAGAGATACAGTTAGCACCTGCTTTTGAATCCAGCACATGATCTGCGTGACAACAATGATGTGGGAAAGGTAATCAATTGAACCTGGCAATTACAGATGCTCATCGTTTGGGATTGACATTGAAGAACAACAGGTTATCTTCATGAACGTGGAATCAAAGTGTCACTGGGACATACCTCTGGATCATGAGGGGTCATGCCATGGATGCCTGTAGGAGGTGAAGACAGGATTTGAAACAGCACTGTACACACAACAGTCATGCTATTGCTGAACCATCATCATAGGTTTGAGTGCCAGAGGGGTACACAACACATTGCTCATAAATGAGTTGATGATCTCTCTGGCACTCAATGGGTTAATATGTTGTATCCGAAACGGAGTAGACCATCTATTGATTGTCCATGTATTGTCTAGCTGTCATGTAGACATGAGGTTGTTAACAAGGGGATGGCAAGCAGACATATGTATGCGTGACTTGAATACTGGGCACACACCTCCTCAGTATGTGAATCAGGACTCATGACATTGATCCTCTATTTTGTGGGTCTTGGTTCACATACTGAGGCGGTGTGTGCTCAGGGTTCCCGTCACACATACACATTTCTGCATGCCATCTCCTTGTTATTAACATCATGTTTTCATGATGGCTAGATAACACATTGTCAGACAATGGAGTAGCATTGACACTATGCCACACACACACAAACAGATCAGCATGTTGGGCCTTGCAACCTGCCTCACAGATTGTTACTCCCATACTGTAGCCAACAACAACACCACACTATAAGCATCCCTATTCTGATCCATTAGTCATTGCCCAACCATTGCACACATGCTAATTCCATAATTCTTGTAACCCTTTGAGTGCCAGAGGGCACTCAATGTATTGCTTACCCCTCTGGCAGTCAAAGGGTTAATCCATAGGATTCAAGAGTAGTATCCAATGCATTGCATGTCATTGCATTGGATATCCCTTTCTGACTCTAAGGGTTGCAGGGGTGTTATGGCTATAATCAATTTTGTGGATGTAGTATTCTGTCAGTTCAAGTTAGGATATGTTGAACATGGCCAATTTGGGGTCCCATTGATCCCAGGTTGCAGTTTGATATCCGTGACATGCAATTGTTGGATCGGAGGGCTGTGTTGATGGGTCATCCAGTGGAGTAGGACAGATGGTTACGTGTTGATTGTGTGTGTTTGCACGCATTACACAAGCATGACCATGGTCACACATGCTTTATACACACACTTCATCTGCATCACACTTCAAGTATCCTCATCTTCATCAATGGAAAAAGGGACCTCCATGGGCTGTTGTGGCTTCTTCTCATCAACTAGACGTATGTGTTCAGCAATATTCTGTTGTAGGGCACACACCAGGATGATGTCACATGCTTTACCAGGTGCATATTTTCAAGCGGCCCCTGAATGATCCAGGCAATGGAACATGGCTTTGAGCAGGTCAAAGGTCTACTCTATGGCATTCCTTGTCTTGACATGTGCCTCGTTACAACGCTCCTGCGCAGGTGTGTGGGGCCTGGCTATTGGTATGAGCAGCCACGAATTGCACCTATAGCCAGCACCACCTGTGGACAATGAGTGAGATGGTGATATGAGAATCCAATATTATGTGGATGATGTACTCCAGGCAAGTGTTTGCTGGTGTGTCTGTGGTTGGTGGTGTCATTGATTGTAATTGGTATATTCCTGTTAGGTGTGTGTGTGTGATGTTCTGGGGTGCATGTTGTGTCTCCATTGGCTGTTGATGTTGCATAGGTGAGCTTAATTTGTTTTGTGAGTGACAGGTGTGCTTGTTGTGTTGTTTGTTCACCCCTGTTGTACCAGGGTATGTTGTGATGGCGTCTGTTGTGCTGCATTGTGTTACCCTTGTCCCTTTGGGGTCACTGAGTTCTTGTTGTTTGTCTGTGACTTGTTTGTATGGTCTAGGCCAGTGGTTCGTACCAGGGTGTCGAGGCATTTTAGTGTGCCATGAGCACCGGATCAGGGTGCCTCACTTTTGCCATGGAGGGTTTTTCAACATTACTAACATTTTTTGGATATTTGTTTTCTAATGTAGATTTATAGGAATTTTATGATGCACGATTTTCTCCTTATTGTCCTTCCCACTGTGAGAACTAATAATAACTATATGTTCATGTATTGTTCCTTTCATTGAGTCCTTGGGCAAATGATTATGACTTCAAGGGATGCCTTGGATGAGAAGATTGAGAACCACTGGTCTAGTCCTTGTTGGTGTGCTTGCTTTACATTGCTGGGGTTAATGTTTGACTTTTGTATGCTTGGGTTATGTGGTGTGTGTGTTGTATGAGCTGCTGTATCTCTTTTTTCTTTTCTTCTACAGTGGTTTTGACTCTGCATTGTGTGGTGTTTGCCTAGAAAAAGTGGGTCTTAAATTTCTGCTGGTAAATGTTGCAATTTATCGCTCATTGTTAGTGATGAGCGAGCACCCCAATGCTCGGGTGTTCGGGTGCTCTGACCGAGCGCCCCCGGAGGCTCGAGTGCTCGGCCGAGCACCCGAGCCCCATTGAAGTCAATGGGAGGACTCGAGCATTACACCAGGCACCCCCTGCTCTGATGAGGGGAGGGTGCCTGGTCCATAGGAAAAGGGCAGAAAATGATGGAAACACCACAGAAATGGTTCAGGGACAGCATAGGGAGGATGTCTGGATGCATCTTGAACGTCGCTGCTGGGAACGATCTTTCGCCCGTAGTACGCCATTTTTACAGACTGACCGTAAAACACACAAAAAGGAAGATAAAAACGACTTTAGGCGAAAAATTGTTACCAAACAGTATTTGCTGTATATTTACTTGTATATCATCTGCAAATTCTCCCAAAAATTTCATCGATTTTTCTGAACTGAGGCCATGATTAAGAGGGAAACGTGCGCAGAGGCAAATTCTCCCAAAAATTTCCTTGATTTTTCTGAACTGAGGCCATGATTAAGAGGGAAACGTGCGCAAAAACAAATTCTCCCAAAAATGTCCTCGTTTTTTCTGAACTGAGGCCATGATTAAGAGGGAAACGTGCGCAAAGGCAAATTCTCCCAAAAATTTCCTCAATTTTTCTGAACTGGGGCCATGATTAAGAGGGAAACGTGCGCTGAGCCGACCATCCAAAACATTATGGGTGAGGGTCTGCTGCGGAGCTGACCATCCTAAACATTATATGCGAAGGCCCGCTAGTGAGCTGACGCTATAAAACATTATATGAGAGGGCCCGCTAGAGAGCTGACCCAATAAAACATTATATAAGAAGGCCCGCTGGTGAGCTGACCTATACAAAAAGTTGTCAAACAGGGCCCGCTGGTGAGCTGGCCCTATATAAAAATTATATCACAGGGCCCGCTGGTGAGCTGGCCCTATATAAAAATTATATCCCAGGGTATATGGAAGAGGAGGAGGAGGATGAGAAGATTAAGAGTCAACCATATACCCGTTTTTTGGGTGGAAGGGGTGAATGGGAATACAGAGTATTCCCATCATTGTAAATAACATATATAAAGTCACTTTATGTTCCTCCGGGGCTTTCCTCCAGTGGAGTGGAGAAGTCAGGGGAAATCCAGGCCTTGTTCATTTTTATAAGTGTCAACCTATCAGCATTTTCGGTGGAAAGGCGGATACGCTTATCTGTTATGATGCCACCAGCAGCACTAAATACCCGCTCAGACAGAACGCTGGCGGCAGGGCAGGCCAGCACCTCCAAGGCGTAGAGTGCCAGTTCATACCACGTGTCCAGCTTGGACACCCAGTAGTTGTAAGGCACAGAGGGATCATTGAGGACGCTGACACGGTCTGCTACGTACTCCTTCACCATCTTCCAAAACTTTTCCCTCCTTGTGACACTAGGCTGCGCATCAGGGTGAGGGTGCTGGCGGGGTGTCATGAAGGTGTCCCACGCCTTGGAGAGTGTTGCCCTGCCTTTGTCGGAACTGCTGTGTGCTCCCCTTTTCTCCCCTTCTCGGTTGGCCAAGGTAGCACGTACTCTGCCGCCAGCGTTGTCAGATGGAAAATTTTGGAGCAATTTTTCAACAAGAACCTTCTGGTATTGCACCATTTTGCTTGTCCTCTCCACCGGAGGAATGAGAGATGAGAAATTCTCTTTGAAGCGGGGGTCCAGAAGGGTGAACACCCAGTAATCCGTGTTGTCTAAAATGCGTATAACGCGTGGGTCATGGGAAAGGCAGCCTAACATAAAGTCAGCCATGTGTGCCAGAGTACCAACAGGCAAGATTTCGCTGTCCTCACCAGGAGGATGACTCTCAATCTCCTCATCCTCTTCCTCCTCTTCTGCCCACCCACGCTGAACAGATGGAACTAAAGTTCCATGGCTACCCTCTGTAGCGGAGGCAACCGTGTCTTCCTCCTCCTCCTCCGCCTCCTCCAATTGTCGCTGAGAAGACGAAGTGAGGGTGCTCTGGCTATCACCTTGTGTAAGCTCTTCCTCCCCCATTTCCACCTCTTCCACATGCAAAGCGTCGGTTTTAATTGTGAGCAGCGAGCGTTTCAGTAGACACAGAAGTGGGATGGTTACACTGATAATAGCGTTATCGCCCCTCACCATCTGTGTCGATTCCTCAAAATTGCGTAAAACCTCACAGAGGTCTGACATCCATTCCCACTCCTCACTTCTGATTACAGGAAGTTGAACGGAGAGGCGACGACCGTGTAACAGCTGGTACTCCACTACTGCCCTCTGCTGCTCACAAAGCCGGGCCAACATGTGGAAGGTGGAGTTCCAGCGCGTGCTCACGTCACACAGCAGCCGGTGAGCTGGCAATTGTAAGCGCTGCTGCAGCTTCAACAGGCCGGCTGAAGCTGTTGATGACTTACGGAAATGTGCACACACGCGGCGCACCTTGGTCAAGAGATCATGCACATTGGGGTAGGTTTTTAGAAATCGCTGAACCACTAAATTAAATACATGCGCTAGGCATGGTACGTGTGTGAACTTGCCGAGCTCCAAAGCCGCCACCAAGTTACGCCCATTATCACACACAACCATGCCTGGTTGCAGGTTGAGTGGCGAGAGCCACTGCTCGGTCTGGTGACTAATCCCCTGCAACAGCTCTGAGGCCGTGTGCTGTTTGTCCCCAAGGCAGATCAGCTTCAGCACGGCCTGTTGACGCTTCCCCACTGCAGTGCTACACTGCTTCCAGCTACCGGCTGATGGGTGAGTGGCGCTGCGCGCAGAGAATTCGGAGGTGGAAACGGAGGAGGAGGAGCCAATAACGTAGGTGCTGGCGGAAACCCTGATGGAGGTAGGGCCCGCAATCCTCGGCGTGGGTAGCACCTGTGCCATCCCAGGGTCCGAGTCGCTCCCAGCCTCCACGACATTCACCCAGTGTGCCGTCAGTGAAATGTAGCGTCCCTGGCCACAAGCACTTGTCCATGTGTCAGTCGTTAAGTGGACCTTCCCAGTAACTGCGTTGGTCAGGGCACGGGTGATGTTACGGGACACATGGTGGTGTAAGGCGGGGACGGCACACCGGGAAAAGTAGTGGCGGCTGGGGACTGCGTACCGAGGGACAGCTGCTGCCATCAGGCTGCGGAAGGACTCAGTCTCCACAAGCCTAAATGGCAGCATTTGGATGGCCAGTAATTTGGAAAGGTGTGAGGTTAGTGCTATGGCCTGTGGGTGGGTGGCTGGGTATTTTCGCTTGCGCTCAAATGCCTGGGGTAACGACATTTGGACGCTGTGCTGGGACAGGGAAGTGGATGTGGTCGCTGATGGTGCTTCAGATGGTACAGGTGCAGGGCGGGAGGTATGCGGGCCTGCGCCTTCGACAGGCGATTGGCCGGCACCGAAAACAGGGGAAGAGGAGGCAGTGGTGTGGCCTGCAGACACAGATGGGCGATCCAGGCGTTCCTCCCACTTATTACGGTGCTTGGATGCCATGTGTCGGATCATGCTGGTGGTGGTGAGGTTTCTAGTGTTCATGCCTCGGCTCATTCTGGTGTGGCAAAGGTTGCAAACTACAATTCTTTTGTCGTCCGCACTTTCCTTAAAAAAACGCCATACCGCGGAACACCTACCCCTTGGCAAGGGAGATTTACGCAAGGGAGTGCTCCGTGGAACATTTGCGGGCCGGTTTGGTGCGGTCCGCCTTCTTTCTGTAGCCACACCACTGCCTCTTCCAGCCTGTTGCGGTGCTGCAGATGGCTCACCCTCAGGACTGCTGTCATCGCTCGGCTCTACACCTTCCCAGGTGGGGTCAGTCACCTCATCGTCCACCAAGTCCTCCTCCACTTCCTCACTCTGATCATCCTCCTCATGTCTTGATCCCACCACATACTCAGTCATTGACAACTGTATATCATCCTCCTCATCAAGGTCTTGAGACAGTAATAGTGGTTGATTTAATGGCAACTGTGTCTCATCATCATCATCATCCACTTCCTTTGACCTTAAATGCCGTTCACCTCTGTCATCTTCTTGTGATTGGGTAGCCTCTAGAGGTTGTGAATCAGGGCACAAGATGTCATGTTCCTCTGCAAGCGTGCTTGGAGAGAGGTTCAAATTAAGGATTGGTGATGAGACGAGCTCCTCACTATATCCCAGTGTGGGATCACTTCTTTGAGCAGATCCTCTATGGTGGGAGGAAGGATGATCAGAGTGAGGATTATGTTGACCAGACTCTTGGCTACTGAGAGTGGACTTGGTGGAAGACAGGGTGGTGCTTAACCGACTGGAAGCAGTATCAGCTGACATCCAACCGACCACGTGTTCGCAGTGGTCGGACCTCGAGAGTGATGTCCTGCGACGCCCTGTAAAATGAGACATGAAGCTAGGTATGGTGGATGTCTTTCTGTCTTGTGCTCTGGCACCAGGCACAGTTTCTACGTGTCCTGACCCGCGCCCTGAACTATCAGGATCACGTCCACTTCCCCGTCCCTTTTTACCCGCCTTCTTCATATTACACGGAATATGTGCTGCAAATCTGTAACTTTGCACAGTACACAGAATTTGCTTCTTAACTGCGGCTACGCACAGTGAATGGAATATGTGACTTTGATATTTTACAGTTTGAAGACTTAACAGAATTTTTTCCTATTCTGAAACTGTGCACAGTAAACAGAATTTGCTTCTTAACTGCGGCGACGCACACTGAATGGAATATGTGACTTTGATATTTTACAGTTTGAAGACTTAACAGAATTTTTTCCTATTCTGAAACTGTGCACAGTAAACAGAATTTGCTTCTTAACTGCGGCGACGCACACTGAATGGAATATGTGACTTTGATATTTTACAGTTTGAACACTTAACAGAATTTTTTCCTATTCTGAAACTGTGCACAGTACACAGAATTTGCTTCTTAACTGCGGCGACGCACACTGAATGGAATATGTGACTTTGATATTTTACAGTTTGAAGACTTAACAGAATTTTTTCCTATTCTGAAACTGTGCACAGTAAACAGAATTTGCTTCTTAACTGTGGCGACGCACACTGAATGGAAAATGTGACTTTGATATTTTACAGTTTGAACACTTAACAGAATTTTTTCCTATTCTGAAACTTTGCACAGTAAACAGAATTTGCTTCTTAAATGCGGCGACGCACACTGAATGGAATATGTGACTTTGATATTTTACAGTTTGAAGACTTAACAGAATTTTTTCCTATTCTGAAACTTTGCACAGTAAACAGAATTTGCTTCTTAAATGCGGCGACGCACACTGAATGGAATATGTGACTTTGATATTTTACAGTTTGAAGATTTAACAGAATTTTTTCCTATTCTGAAACTGTGCACAGTAAACAGAATTTGCTTCTTAACTGCGGCGACGCACACTGAATGGAATATGTGACTTTGATATTTTACAGTTTGAAGACTTAACAGAATTTTTTCCTATTCTGAAACTTTGCACAGTAAACAGAATTTGCTTCTTAAATGCGGCGACGCACACTGAATGGAATATGTGACTTTGATATTTTACAGTTTGAAGACTTAACAGAATTTTTTCCTATTCTGAAACTGTGCACAGTAAACATAATTTGCTTCTTAACTGCGGCGACGCACACTGAATGGAATATGTGACTTTGATATTTTACAGTTTGAACACTTAACAGAATTTTTTCCTATTCTGAAACTGTGCATAGTACACAGAATTTGCTTCTTAACTGCGGCGACGCACACTGAATGGAATATGTGACTTTGATATTTTACAGTTTGAACACTTAACAGAATTTTTTCCTATTCTGAAACTGTGCACAGTACACAGAATTTGCTTCTTAACTGCGGCTACGCACAGTAAATGGAATATGTGACTTTGATATTTTACAGTTTGAACACTTAACAGAATTTTTTCCTATTCTGAAACTTTGCACAGTAAACAGAATGTGCTGCTAATCTGCAACTTTGCACACTAAACAGAATGTGCTCTAATCTGCAACTTTGCACACTAAACAGAATGTGCTGTAATCTGCAACTTTGCACACTAAAAAGAATGTGCTGCTAATCTGCATCTTTGCACACTGAACAGAATGTGCTCTAATCTGCAACTTTGCACACTAAACAGAATGTGCTCTAATCTGCAACTTTGCACACTAAACAGAATATATGTTTTTTTTTTTTTTTTTTTTCCCCCCCACACAAAATAAACTGATGCCCCCACACACAGTAGTCCTAAAAAGGACTGTTGGGTCTTTTTTTTTTTTCACAAGTGCTTGTCTTCTCCCTACACTGACTTTCCCTTCCTATCCTCATCTCTCCCTGGCTAAGACTGAGCCGAACTCGCTGGTCAGGTGCTATACAGCACCCGATCACGGGTTCTGGCCAGCCAATCAGTGTAATGCCAGCAGCCAACATGGCTGCTGGCATTACACTGATGTCAGAGCCTCCCTGCACGTTTATTGGCTGCGCAGCAGCCGCGAAACGTGCGAGGAGGAGACCCGAACATGGCGGTCGAGCACATGCGGTACTCGTACGAGTACCGCCATGTGCCGAGCAGAGCGATGCTCGAGCCGAACCGAGCTTCGGCCGAGCATGCTCGCTCAACACTACTCATTGTCCCTACAGCAAACATTTGCATGGCTTTGGGGACAGCTTTTGCATTAGCCTCAATGGGCGATATTTTCATGACCGCTAGGTTTTCAGAACTGCCGTTAGTTCTTCATAGTCGGAACATTTGTATCTCTTACCTTGCTTTTAAAACCACCGTCGGCAGTTTTTTCTGCCGACGGGGACATTTGGATCGAGGCCTATGTATGAGAGAGAGAGATTTATACAAGCATGTTAAACCATATAGTGCAATGCAGTATACAGTGGTGTGTCATGTCAGAGTTAACCCTTTGAGTGCTGAAAAGACATCCAATTCGTTGTGGTGCAATGCATAAGTTACCTCTTTGGCACTCAAATGGTTAAACAGAGTGCTATTAATGTATAAAGACGGTGTACTTATGACATAAATAATGTAGAATTAGAGCCCCATGTTACTGTCACCAGCTCAGTGGAGACACTCTTCTCCCCACAATGTCCAGATCCAGCGCGGGAGGAAGAAGCTGCTGTTAATTCTGAGGGAGCAGGCCGGAGCCTAGGGGCTAGCAGGGGTATCAGCTATGGAGAGGTAGTGCTGGTCGTCTGTGAGTTGAGGAAAGACCAGGGATCTTGGGCATCCACTGTCCATCTCAAAAAATAAAAAAGGCTCCAAAAAAGCCCAACATGGTCACACCGGAAAAAGTCAAGCATATATAATGTTTTAAAGGGATAGTAATTCTTCTATTAAAACAACCCTAGACAGCACTATTGGGTTGTGTTTACATTTATATATTGCTTTTAACTTTTTGTGTTAAATATATTTTTATTAAACTTTTGATATTGTTTGAATCGGAGCCGTGCTGAGTATTCTACGTGTGTGTGAGTTAGTCAGCGATCATTGATATGACCATTCTACACTGTGAGTACCCATCATTACTTTATATATATCACTATTGAAGACAAGATTACACTATTGGGCGCCCTTCTCTCTTTTTCTTGTTTTATATGGTTGGTCATTTTGGAGAGAGCGATTTGTGAAGGTGCTGCCTATGGAATTGTATTGAATCACAGAATTGCTGTTTTGGGGCAGCTTTAATCATCCCCACAAGCATTGTAGCTGTTTCCCACATACATGTAGAAGCAGCCATTACTTTTGTGAGTACAGTCCACTTGGGTGATTGGTGGAGGTCCTAATCATTTATTTGGTTCAACACACGGGGCGCCTTTTTTTCTTCTCTTCCTATTTTATCTGCCAATACTTCTGTTGAGCTTTTCTCTGAGTCTGCTTTTTTTAACATTACGCTATATTTAATTTATTGCAGTGTTGTAGTTTAAACGCTACTGAAGCCGAAAGGATCCCTCTCCCACCACTTCATGTTCTGAACATTCTCTACACTTTCATTGAAGTCCAAGCCTCCTTTTCACATCCTGAGCACAACTAAACGGTTCTAAACAGCCTAGTAAGTTCTTCTATGTCCCTAGGAGTTCCACAACAGAAAATATCCAGGGGGCTACATGTGTATGTATGTATGTATGTATGTGCATGTATTTGTTTCACAGTGTGTATGCATGTATGTATGTATGTGTGCGTGTGTTTGTCAGCTATGGTTTTTGTTGCTGTTGAGGAGGAAGTTGAGGGCAGGCTAACTCCTTGCAGAGCCCTGCCCACTCCTGTCAAAATCCTGCCCCCTCATTATCTCAAGGACTGGCAGTAGGAAGGAGACATGAATATCCCCTCCTTACTTCCACCCCTGGGTGTGTTAGGCTTCGGACAAGTTTTTCGGTCACATGATGCTTTCTCTTATTTTTATATATTTACATTTTATATATAAATCCATGCTCTCTCCTGAATTGGAAGTATCAATAACCTGGGTGCCAGGTCCATGAACATATATACAGTTTTTGAAGCTGAAGAACCGCACTCACAGGATTTTCAAATGATGAATGAAGTGCAATATTTATTGTATCAACGTTTCTGCCCCTCTTTGGGTCTTTGTCATGATAGATATATATATATATCTGATAAGTGCCTTAAGGAGGAGTTGAACAGACATGTATTGAGATAGTTACTAATTCTGATGCCACAGAACCACACACCCAAAGACAATAGTGAAGCAATTCAAGGACAAACCATTTGCACTGTAGGGGAAAATTAAAAATCTCCCTTGATTCAAGTAGGGCTTCTAATCCCTTGAATGTTAGGACAGACTCCACTTTTGTCTTTTAGTAACTTGTTAGAATCCCTTTAAAGGAACACTGACACCTTTTTGTAATAATAAATCTCCACTTACCGGGGCAACCTAATGGACACAAACATACATTTTGCATGGATTGGTTCCCCCAAATTAAAACTGAATTAGTGCTGGATATCATGACCACAGAGGCAGATGTGATCATACTCTCCTGATCTGAATTACCGGGTCCCTGCGGACAGAGGCTGATTCTGCGGAGGTGATGAGTTTCTTCTCCTTTTCACCATCTTCCTCCCACTTCCCTCCCACTTCTTGTCCTTCCCACCCTGTTCTGCCCACTTCTGACCCACTTCCCGCCCACTTTAAGACACACAGCTGAGTAACCCCTGGCACACCCAATAAGCCCACCTCAGAGTAACTGGGCAGGCAAATGGCAAATGAGATTCAATATAGACAAGTGTAAAGTTATGCATTTTGGGTATAATAATAAAAATGCAACATATAGTTTAAATGGTGTTTCTCTGGGGAAATCTACTAATAAAAAGGATTTGGGAGTAATGGTAGACAATAGACTTAGCAGTAGCATGCAGTGCCAGCTGGCAGCTGCAAAGGCCAATAAGATATTGGCATGTATTAAAAGGTGTATTGACTCAAGGGAGGAAGATATAATTATGCCTCTTTACAGGTCCATGGTAAGACCCCACCTAGAATATGCTGTTCAATTCTGGGCGCCCTTTCTGAAAAAGGACATTATGGAACTAGAGAGAGTGCAGAGGAGGGCTACAAAACTAGTAAGGGGAATGGAGAGAGGCTAGAAAAGTTAAACTTGTACACACTAGAGAAATGGCGTCTTAGAGGGGATATGATAACATTATATAAATATGTTCAGGGCCCATACAAAGGGCTCTCCAAAGACCTGTTCATTAACAGAACAGTACAAAGGACAAGGGGCCACCCGCTTAGACTTGAGGAAAGGAGATTTAATCTACAACAGCGGAAGGATTTCTTTACAGTAAGGACAATAAAGGTATGGAATTCACTTCCTGATGAGGTGGTGCTATCAAATACATTAGATGCCTTTAAAAGGGGTCTGGATATTTATTTAAAAGAGCATAACATAGAGGGCTATGTGCATTAGTATTGGGATTAATATTTAGTTAGGGCTTGTTGATCCAGGGAAAAATCTGATTGCCATTTGGAATCAAGGAAGGAATCCCCCCCCCCATTCAAGGCAGAATTTTAAATTGCTATATTGAGGGAGTTTTTTGCCTTCTTTTCGATCAACGATGGTAAACAGGAATAGGAAAAGGGTTGAACTAGATGGACACAAGTCTTTTTTCAAACTAAATTACTATGTTACTATGTTACTCAGGGCCGGATTTATAATTAGGCAGAGTAGGCATCTGCCTACAGGCACACCCAACAGAGGGTCACCTGTCACTGGGATCATCCGATCATGTGTGTGGTGGGATTTTTTTTTTATTATTAAATTCGCCTCCCGCTCGGCGCCATGAAGACAGGTCTGTGCCTCCTCCTTCGGCACAGACCTGTAGCTGCTGCTCTTCCTCATTGGGTTTTTAGTAATACAGAGTGCTGGGAGATTACATCATCTCCCAGCGCTCTGCATTACTGAAGACCGAGTGGGAGCTCCAGCAGCTACAGCTCTGTGCAGAAAGAGGAGGCACAGAGCTCTCTTGCCGCTGGGCCACCAGGGGAGAGGTAGAAAACAGACACTGGGGCAATGTGTGGACAATATGGAGCTGATGGGGTAATGTGGAGCTGATGGGGGCAATGTGGAGCTAATGGGAGGAATGTGAAGCTGATGGGGGAAATGTGGAGCTGATGGCATTGTGGAGATGATGGGGGCAATATGGAGCTGATGGGGGCAATGTGAGGGCAATATGGAGCTGATGGGGGCAATGTGGAGCTGATGGGGGCAATGTGAGGGCAATATGGTATGGAGATGATGGGGGCAGTATGGAGCTGATGGGGCAATGTGAGGGCAATATGGTATATGGAGATGATCGGGGTAATGTGAGGGCAATATGAAGATAATGAGCATTGTGGAGGTGTCCAGTGCAGATGGCCCACGGGGGGGGGGGGGCGTTTCAGATTTCTCTGCCTACAGGCTCCTGAGATGTAAATCCTGCCCTGATGTTACTATGTTACATAATTGACATCCCCTGTCCGGCAGCACATAAGCTCAAATAGTAGAAGTTCCCAGGTATGGGCATGATTCTTTTTTGTGGGACTCCCAAGAACCTTGTGTGACTTCTTAGGAACCTTGAGTACTGCAAGAAACAATCATGTCTGCCTTCATTGACATGTACCCCTTCATAACCTCCTCCATTGCTACTAATGAACACAGCTGCAGCTTACTTCCCTGTAACATTATCTCCTCTCACTTCATATTTCTTTGCTGCTGTACCTCATTGCACAACTACAGTACATTTTTACTATACCAGGGCAAGCTGTTTTACTGCCCCCACTTCAACCCAATCATACTCTTCATTTCTCATTCTTCCATGAGACTATCAACTGAATGTTATGTCCTACAATTCCTCATGGCATCTGCAGGGCTGGATTTCCCAATAGGCAGAGTTGGCAGTTATTTAGAGTTCCAAATTTTGATGAGCGTCTCAGCTGTGTGGGCCACACTAACATTCTGAATTGTGGCTTGTGGCCAGAACAATTTTAATGTCCCAGGACCCATTTTATAACCAACTACAGGCTATTATTTAACCCCTTGAATGCTTGAGATATCTCTCTAGAGGTTAAAGCCTTTTTTGACTTTGTTTCAGGCCAAAGGTACAGTATTTTCTGTGCCAGGGAATAGTGGACAGGACTGAGGAAAGGCCATGTGGCAAACAGGGGTGTGGCCATAGGTGGGGCTAAGGGCACCTATAGTGCTTTGTCTAGTGGTGCCTAGGTTGTAAATCCAGGCCTGAGCCTCTGACACTTTCCTTTCTCTATTGAGCGCACTGTGTGCACATTGTTCTGTTGTCAAGTTAAATGATTGTGTGCCGCATTATATTTCCTTGTTAAATTATTGTACATTGAGGAACTGGTTAGCACCTTATTAATAAATGGTAATAGTAAAAAGAACTTGAGCACTTCTGGAGCAAACCCAACCTATTTAGACATCTTTACCATTCATGTTGTTAAAACTTAATTGGTCTGCCCCAGGGTATATCCAGTTCCTCTTATTACATCATTTTCGTCAACTTCAATAGATCAGTAATGGTTGTTTGTCCGAGCAGAACATAGTATTAAAGTGATAGTAATAGTTGAAAATAATTGTATTTTATATTGTAGCCCTTAAAAAAACATGAAAAATGATATAAGTCTTATCTCCCAAACCTTTATGGTTTGGGAGATATTCACATGTAAAATATAGTAAAATGCTCTTTTCCTGGCTGTTTCAGCCAAGTCTGCCATCTAGTGGACAGATTTGGAATTCGGTCCACAGAGCAACCAGCAGCTCTTTAGCAGTGCCGAGATCATGATCTTTGAAAAGTACTACTTAATTGGAACTATCTACAAAGTGTGCCTGGCTTAAAATCACACTTTTTAGACCATTCCAATTAAGAAATTCTTTTTAAAGATGGTGATCTCAGCACTTCTGGAGAGGCACAGCCGGTCCCGGGACCGGAGTCCAAATCTGAAGGGTGGAGCAATGACGTCACTCCAGGGGAAACTTTACTTCTGAATATCTCCCAAACCATAAAGGTTTGGGAGATAAGACTTATATCATTTTTCAAGGGCTACGATATAAAATAAACTTATTTTCAAGTATTACTATCCCTTTAAAGTAATTCAGGCTTCTGATTACAAAAATATTACTCTTTGATTCATGTCTTCAGTTAATTAAATTGATTTTCTATCATAGCTCATTCGATGTAAGAAAACAATAACAGGTAACTATAAAAGCATTTATTTATTCAGAGAAAAGAGTGAACATCCTACTTGATAGGTATCTTAATGATTTAGTGCAAATAATCATTTATTGGAGGGTTTTTTTCAGATGGAAGATTACTCCATTAAAAGTTAACTCGCACATATTTAATTTCTTGTCTTTTTTCGTTTAACAAAATAAAATCTACAAAAATTGCTTTTTGGGGGGTGCTGATTCATTAGTTCCTAAACAGAATTTCTGTCATTGACTGTAAAGCTCTCCAAACACTAAAACAAAGAGGCATTATCTTGAACTGTAATACATTGTGAATAATCTCCTAACAATGCTAGGAGATTATTTTTTATATTCCACTCAAATTTACAAGCCTTGTTGGAAGTGAAATTGTAAAACTGACATTATATTTGGAACTGGAAAAATGAGAGTAAGCAGTTGATACATATAAAGTACAGAATTTCAGGATGAGGATTTGCCTCCTGACACTTGACCCTTCTCTGAGTGTTAAATTCAGCAGAAAGATGAAGATGAATGCAGAATTGGATTCCCCAATAGACAGAGTAGACAACCTTCTAGGATGATGCATTTTAAGGCCATCTCATCTGTGTTGGTCACACTCATCATGTTGTATTATGGGTATAGCCTGTGTAATTCAGGATTATTAAAAGGATAGTAATGTTTCACAATAAAAGCAGCTCTAATTAATCATCATAGTATTTGAACTTTGGAGAGTGTTACTTCAGTTCTGTCAGAGTTGTAGTTCAGGAGTAATTCAATGACAAAGTGTCCCCCTCCCGCCCCTTTTACTGATGTAACACTGTTCAGCCATATCAGAAGGGAGGTGCCCAGGTAGACTGCAGAGAGGGACAATCTTCAATTAAGATAAGGGAAAAACCTGAAAAGCTTGTCAAGGGGGGCAGGGATTCCATTGTTTTCATACAAAGAAGCTTGTCCCCTGCTGTTATCTGTCTGGTCTATGGACTGCAGTCCACATCTTAGAAGAGATGGCTTACACTAGGTAAAAGGGGCTGGAGTGGAAACTTTGCTTGTGAATATCTCTTAAACCATAATGGTTTGAGAGATAAGACTTATATCATTCTTCATGTTTTTTAATGCCTACAAAATAAAATAAAGTTAAAACGAAGTATTACTATCCCTTTAAGGATATTTTTGTGTTTGTATGGCAGGGTAGGCAACCTTTGGAACTCCAGCAGGTAGTGTAGTCTCCAAAAGTTGGAGTACTAAAGAGTGTCTACCCCTGTTAGATGGTGATGGTATTTTCTGAGCTAGGAAACAGTAGACGGTAATGAGGGTGTGGTCTTAAGCTGGGTCAAGGAACATCAAGGTGCCTTGACTAGGGGCACCGGGCGAAAGACAGATGAATCTTCTTCTCACAGTGGCTCATTCACTTTCCATAGTTGTATCTGGAATTTGGATTGTAATTGGAACTGACAATGCTGTACAGTTTCATTGCTCCACTAAGAAAGATGATGATTATAATAAAAAAAAAGATTATGGTCAATACAGTGGCAGAGATATTGAGATTGCGGGCTTTGCCGCCGTAATTTCTTGCTCCTAGCTTGTCTCCAATCAGCTTCCGGTCCCGAGCCTGAAAATTGGGTAAAAAGACAGAGAAATTGTTAGGAAAAATGTCTAGAAGAGCTGTAAAAGTATAGTAATATTTTATTATAGAAAAATATATATTTTAGTTTTTTTTCCTGTTCATTACAAGGATACTCTTACTACTGGGGGATAATTCATTAAAAAAGTTTTGACAGCTCAAATTCTCTTAGCAGGGGAGTATAGTTTTTTCTCACCAGGAAAAGCCTCACAACAGATGCTTTTCATAGAAAAAGTTGCTATTTTTTAAAGGGAAATCATTACCTCTCTAGAATCCAAAATCAATAACAAAATAAAAAATAAAAAAGATAAAATAAAACTGGATTTTTGTTTTCTATAGTGCAAATGTTTTGTGCCATTATACGTTACACTATTTGCACAAAAACACAGAGAATCAATTTTGTGGTGAACCTGTTTCACCACAGGGAACAAATTAACATCCCCATTGATTTAGGTGGGGCTTTAAATGGATAGTAACACTTCATTTGTTAAAAAATACATATTGTATAGTTTATCCTCCTGAGTTATACAAGGGTATCCCCCTTTGCTGAGAGGTAGTTTATTCAAAAGTTATTGCAGTCAAACTTGCATTTCTTAGGTTCAGTATCTCAATGGCCTGAAATTACTGTGTTGCTGTTGCTACACAATCCTATGGAGGTTTATGGTCAACTGACAAGAGCTTTCCTTAGGATTGTGTAAAAACAGCACCACTGTAACATTTCTGGCCATTGAGATACTGCATCTAAAAGAATAAAAAATTAGCTGCAATTACTTTTGATTAACCTCTTAGCAGTGGGAGTACCCTTGTTTTCAGTGGCGTAACAATAGGGGTCGCACCTGTGACCGGGCCCGTCACTCCAGGGGCCTGGCCGCCCCCCGCGACCCCCTCACCCGCAGCAACTCCCACTACAGCAGCCGGTTGTAGTAATACAGAGCGCTGGGAGGTGACATCATCTCCCAGCCTCTGCATTACTAGAGCGGCGCGCGGGAGCTTCACTTGTAGAGATCTGTGCCGAAGGAGGCACAGATCTGTGTGTCAAGCCACGCCGCTAGACCACCAGGGACTGGAGGTAGGGGCATTGTGGAGATGAAGGGGGCATTGTGGAAGGGGCAATGTGGAGATGGGGGCATTGTGGAAGGGGCAATGTGGAGATGAAGGGGCATTGTGGAAGGGGCAATGTGGAGATGAAGGGGGCATTGTGGAAGGGGCAATTTGGAGATTGGGGGGCATTGTGTGCAGATGAAGGGGCATTTTGGTGATGAAGGGGCATTGTTGAAGGGGCACTGTGGAGATGAAGGGGACATAGTGGAGTTGAATGGGGCATTGTGGAAGGGGCAATTTGGAGATATGGGGGCATTGTGGAGATGGGGGCAATGTGGAGATGAAGGGGCAATTTGGAGATTGGGGGGCAATGTGGAGGTGGCCAATGTGGTTGAGGGGGTCTGGGGCCAATGTGGTCGGGGGGGCCCATGGCAATTCTTGCACCAGGGCCCGGTGGCTTCTAGTTACGCCTCTGCTTGTTTTACTCAGGAGGATAAACCCTACAATATATTCTGTTTTACATATTAGGTGTTACTATTCCTTTAAACACCTTGAATGCTAGAGTGGTCTCCATTACATTGTTTAACAAAGAATTTGAGACCATTCTAACATTCAGAGGGTTAAAAGTTAAAAAAATGTTAAATTCCTCAACTGTGATACAACTGGTTTGTTCCAAAGTTGCACCTCTTTTGATTTGTGCATATGGGCCTACATCCTCACATGTTGTGAGTGTGAGATGATAGGCAAGCTAGCAAAAGGGGTTGGGAGACTGTACTAGGTACTGGTGACCGGTTCACTTTTGAATTATTGCCCACTAATGGGTGACCAACAAAACTGCGCAATAACAATGTCTCCTGGTTGAAAATGGGGACATTCTGATGTTGAGACATCAGAATGTCACCCGCATAAGTGTCAAGTAACCAGGCAACAGAGCTGTATGCAATGTGGAGGAGAGGTGAAGGGGTTAAGAAAAAAATTAGCCGTTTTGTTGGTCACCCAATTAAAATCTTGGAACAGTACACTGGTGGCACCGTAGACAAAGTCAGCTTTCTTAGAACAGTCTCTCCAGAAATGACTATCATAGACTAGGGAATGCCCTTGAAGGCATTTCCCATTTAGTCCCTTTTTCTCTTGCTTTAGAGTTTAACAAATATTTTGGAGATTTCCACTCTCACTGCAGAAAAATTGAGGGCCAAAGTTACCTTTGGATGCGGTAAAAGCATTGTAGATAGGAGTACTCTGCCGTGTAGAGTGTAACAATTTCTCTCCTCCCTCGTGTATAATTTCCTCTTTCGTTACTCTTGTTTATAATTTTTTCTTAGATGCACACTTAAGATTTTCTTTTGACTTAAACGCACATATATTTTGAATATTAAGGGTGTAGGAATGACTCTGCTCCCTCTTATGATGGCAGTTGAGGAGTTAATGTTAACCCCTTCACTGCAGCAGCTTCACATGATGTGTTTCATACACATTTTCTAATCACGACAGTGTTTATTAAGATACACACAGATTTCGCATGCCAAGGGTGTTGGGATGACTCCGTTTCCCACTAGGACAGCATATGAGGGGTTAGTATTTACCTCTCAACTGCAGTAATAACATTGTGGCTAGTAACTCATTAGTTACTTGAGAAGAGGAAGATCTTGATATATTCAAGACAGCATTAGTGCAATTATTGCTTTACAAATT
The DNA here is from genome assembly GCA_037306005.1 of Rhinophrynus dorsalis. NCBI lineage: Eukaryota > Metazoa > Chordata > Amphibia > Anura > Rhinophrynidae > Rhinophrynus > Rhinophrynus dorsalis. Next base: position 445,172,387 of record CM074722.1, on the reverse strand, counting down.
ATTTTCTGATTATTATTGTCAGGCAAAAAATATAAACACTTTTTGTTTTTTTCACAGGTGTTTGGAAGACTCTGCTCCCTCTCTAGATAGCAGTTAAGGGGTTAACGTTTACCTCTCTACTGCAGTAATAACATTGTGGAGAGTAATCTCCTGTTCAGTTGGAGGAAGGAGATTTTTTTGTGTTCATTTAGGTATTAAAGCACATTTTTATTTATTTCAATAACATTTGTGAGAAAGTTGACGGGATTTTCAGCTAATGTTTAAAAAACCCTAACGGACTGACAATCTATTTCTATATGGTCTATGAACATTCTAGAGCAACGGAGATAGGCTGTTTTTGGGATTTGGAGAACATTAATGACTCAGGATGCTAGACTGAAACAACTATTACTTCTAGATAGAAAAGTCGTCTGATAAGGAAAATTATGAGTATACTTTATGTATAATTCAGGATTATTATATACTGTGAAGTGATGAAGGAGTAATAGATTAGTTACCTGTTTGAATACACATGAGACTAGAGGTAGTAGTAGATTAAGTGTAAGGAGAGAACATAATATTTTTATTATGTATGTGTTAATTATTTTAAATTTGATCTAATTAAAGTATAAGTTTTAACACTTTCACCAACGATAGGACCTTGACCCAGAGGGCTTAACTTTAGTTCATCAAGTGCCCTAATAATATCTATTTTTTTTATGAGAGGGTTGAAAAAATGTTTATTTTCTTCTCCTTTTTCTCTTTTTTTCTTGATTGTAATACATCATCATCCATGCCTTTCAGGAGCAGGAAGCATAAAATAGCAGGTAAATGTAGGAGGGCAACATGTGGCTCTTCATCTGTTACTGAACTATAATGCCTATCATCTTCTGGCAAATAGATAAGTGAGTTATTGTCAAACATCTGAAGAGCCACATGTTTCACATGCCTTAGTGCTTCCACTGTTAAGTATGAGATGATCAAGCCAGGAGGAAACATAATTGGAAGTATTTAACACTTTGAGTGCCAAAGGGGTACACAACACATTGAAAAGCAATGCATTGGATACCCATCTGGCACTCAAAGAGTTAAGGCAGGGATGCTCAATTTTGTGACCTCAAGCTGTTGGGGAGTCCAACTCTCACCATCCACAACCAGACAATAGCTTATTAGGGATGATGAGAGTTTTGTCCCCAACAGGTGACGGTCCAACAGTTGACTGCCCCTGACATGAGATATAATATTGCCATAGGGTGCTGAAAAGGTTAAATAGAGATGCCTATGTCAAAGTCTTATGAAAGGGATACATTTGGTTTGAAATAGCCCATTGCTATACATTTCACATAAGTGTCCATCCCTGTTTTACCCTTTGAATACGAGAGACAAATTACTTCCCAATAAGGTTCTTCTAACAAGGAGTTAAAGTAGCTATTTGGGTATCTTAACTTATAATACTTGCATGGAATAATATTCAGTACAAGTATACAGTAATATATAAAGGTTATCTGCATATAATATCTAACCCTACTAGTTTGCAGCACAATTGGACCAATTCCTCTAAGTAAATCAGCCTCAATCTTTTCTTTTCTCATATCTCCCTTCCCTAGCTCTCCCTGTGTGTTTCACCTCTGTTCCTGCACTTCCCCTCATAAAACCCTTTTCCTTTCTCTTTTCTGTTGTATTTTAACTCTATGCCACCTGTTTCTCTATCCCTACTTTTTTAATTTTCCAGCTTTTTAGCTTTTTAATGGGAATGATTGTAGGAATTCTATTGTAGTTAGAACTGGCAAACTGGATTCTGCCCCGGTACTTAGACAGCTAGTTTATCTAATTGTTCTTAGAAACTCAGCAGTCACCTATTTACTGGTAATCTGGAGTATGTCCCGGTACCAAGATAGATACCATGTGTACTCCAGTTTTGGCTAATTAGAATTTGTCCCGGTATTTAGACAGCTAGTTAATCTGATTGTCTATAATATTCTAGTTCTAGCATGCCTGTTTATTGGTAAACCGGAGTATACCTTGGTACTTTAACAAATATCATATGTATCCTTTGCAATCTTTGGCTAATTAGAAGGTGTCCCGGTATGTGCTGAGCTATAGTTTGTGACACGGATGATCATTATTAGCTCAGATCCTACAGAGCACGGGATATTTTGAATGTATATCAATTAAACCAATCTAATGAGTCTCAATTTGAAATCACTCATATGAAGAAGTATATAGATGTTCCGGATCCTATGCAGTACTTTCTCAATTTGTTACAGACTATATGGGAACAAATAATCTGTGACTAGATATTTTAAGGAAAGTCGGATAGTGCTCTGGCATTTCAGATTAGTTATTTACCTATCATTTAGGGACACTTTGATATAATTTATGCTAATATTTCATTCATATTTCTTTTTCCATCTTTTTGAGAAACAAGGTTTTAGTTTATTTTTAATAAAAGTTATGTTTTTAAGATTATTTCCTTACATAGGATGTATGTGATCACGTGAAACAGTGATTACAAGTGTGCTAGTACTGCAGGGTTTCTTTTTTCTCCTTTTTTATTTTTCTTGAATCCTTTTATCCCCTTCTCACTCATCTTCTCTCCCTCTGGACAGCCAAACTATCGTCTTCTTCCTCCTACCTTCCTCCCTCTTTCATCTGACAACTCTAAGGTATTTTTGTGTGTCTATGTAGCTGTGTGTGTATATGGGCATGTGTATATGAGTGTGTGTGTATACATACACACATACACTCATACATATGTAAGAATGTATGTGTTGTTTTGGGTAGACAGAGTTTACAATGAACATACCTAGGAACTTTCAGAATGAGCTAAACCTGATATATTTGAAATATTAACCCTTAGCTCTCCCTATAACATAGAGTAGATGATTTGTGCCTGCTTGTTTTAACCCATAGGTGCTCCAGTCAGTCTTCAATTAACCAATAGCACACTATAACTTAGAGACCTAACTGCCTGAGCACACATAAGATAGGCAAGGCTTCTTCACTCCCTGCATTTCTGGTAGAAATGACAGCAATTCAGAGAATAAATAAGCAGTTCATTGTGCAGATTAAACAGTACAAAACAATGGAATCTATTCCCCTTCAAATTTGGCTCTTCACCCTGAGACACTGGGATCTGTGGGAAAACTCTAAGCCTCAGTTACGGAAATGAACCTCTAAGTTTGGGACAACATGCCATCTGTGTGTGTGAGTGTGTGTGTGAAAATTAACCCTCTTTACCTTCACAGAGAACACAAGTGCAATGAATCCCAGACAGCAGAAGTTCATGTACATGGTGTTAAAGATGGACCATGGCAGGTGATCTCGTAGAGCAGATTCTTGGGATACGATGGACACCACAGTAGATTGGACTGGCTGATTACGGGGCACCATCAGTACACTTGATGGGTCGTACCTCTGGTTGATGTATGCTGGAGGAGCTCCTGCCATAGATGAAGAAGGCTTTTCAGAGTAACCACTGGTGTCCATAATTATCTTGGTGATAACAGTGAAGATAATGAGTTCTAGAGTGGTTTTGTTAGTAGAATTGTGGTTTTATGTAAATGGAGGGAAGAGGAGGAGTAAGACAGTAAGAACAAATTCACTTCCCTGATTTATAAACCCTTCAATGAGGTAACTTCAGTACAAAGTGTTGAAAGTCCATTAGTTTACTACATCTACAGATTCAGTCCACATTGGGGTAAAAGGGCAATATATCTAAAGTAAAGAATATAAATAAGCATTAATATGTTTATGAATATATTAGAGTTATAGAATAAATTATAGTGAACACAATTATAGAGAAGCTGAATATTCTATTAAATGAAGACTGAATATGTACAGTAAAATGTTTCCTGCCAGGGATAAATATCACCATCATAAATATACATGATCTCAGTCTTGATTTTTAGGGTATCCATTGAAAATGTTGCAGACAAAACAGCGTATAAGTAAACGGAGCATTAAGCATGTTGCCATGATGAAAAGGGCGACATGAGAGTCTCGCTCTGGATCAAAAGCGCAAGCTTCTCATGTCACCTCCTTAAATGTCACTTGAACCCACATCCATTAGTGCCTACATACCTTCGCTATATTTAATCCGACAAGAATCTCTCATACAAACCAAGCACATCAGAAACCACGCCTCCAGACAAAAATATAGTACCCACCAACACGGCACACACAGAGAACCTGCATACCTTACCATAGCTTTAACCCTTTGTGTGCCTCCAACCTCCTTTGATCCCTTCACTTAGTCAGTCTGCACATCTGTGTCTTTTCAGATATTGAAGCAGAAGTTAAAGACTCAGGCGAGCAGACTGATTGATGGGATGAATAGCGGTCGGAGGCACACAAAGGATTAAAGCTATGGTAAGTTATGTGGGTTCTCTATGTGTGCCAGGTTAGTGGGTACTATATTTTTGTTTGGAGGCATGGTTTCTGATGTACTGGTTTGTATGAGAGATTCTTGCTGGGTTAAATATAGCGAAGGTATGCAGGCAGTAATGGATGCAGGTTCAAGCAACATTTAAGGAGGCGACATGAGAATCTTGCGCTTTTTATGCAGTGTGAGATTCTCATGTCGCCATTTTCATCACAGCGACATGCTTAATGCACTGTTAAGTAGCACGCTGTTTTATCTGTGACATTTTAAAAATGAACAATTCTTACTACCTGTAGTATCTCTCTTTGTTCAATACTAATTTACATTGGATCAATCTTGTTCTTATATAAGTTTTCTTGTCAAGATGATATAATTCTATTAACCCATTACAAAAGTATCTCAGTTGTTTTGCCGACACATTTACCACAGTTAACTTATTCTTTTTTATCACAGGTGCACCCCAGTCATTTTGATGACACCTTTATCATAGGTACAGAAGCACCATTATTGTTGTGCTGACACCTTTCATTGTGGTTATATCCAAGGTCCTAGTTTATCAGATTACTTACGCATGTATAGCTGTTACTCGTTTCAAGCTCTGAGGTGGTTTGTGGTTTGGCTAGTCTCTTCCTGTTAGACAACTCTTGCAGTATGAATAAGAATTGAGATTTGGCTTGAGTGAAATAAACACATATAAAATATATAATGCTTATAGCAATAAAACGATAAGCTTATTATAATGGGCGTTGCCTATGACAGTAATAAATTATGTATTTTTTTATACAAATACAAATACACTGTTATAAACAATCACCCTCAGTATACATATTTCTCTTTTAATTTGTCTGTGTGTCGTCCAAAGGAACATAGACAACCTATGGATCTCTAGCTATTGGGAACTATAGCTCCCATAATCCTCAACCAGCCATTGACTGGATCAAAATGATTAGAGTTGTAGTCTAAAACAGCTGGAGAGCTAATGGTTACCTGCCTCTATTATAAGAACATGAATCAATGGGCTGTGATGAATGTTCCTATGAAAGTAAACTAAAGTTATTATTAAACGTCTATGTGTTAAACTTCAAATGTTATAATCTCAGCTGTGGAGTAATAAGAGATAATAGACTTTTAAGAGCAGTTGATATAAATCAGATTAGAAGTGTGATTGGTCTCCCTTGGACTGCCACTGGTACCTGCACTTACCTCTGTGCACACACAAGCACATTCATTCTAAAACAGGCTATTTTTCTTTCAAATTTTACAGCTGGCATTCTGTTCACACCACCAAGAGATGCCAGAGTTAACCTTTTGAGTGAAGGATGGGTACTCATCCTGCACTCAAAGGGTTAAATGCAGTGTGGCATATCTTTTAAGCATTATATAGAGCCATTCCATTAGAATAAAAATTGTAAGTCAGTCCTTTCATTCATAAATAAAAGTAAGAGACAAGCATGCATAAGGGCACAGACCCCTCCCCGCCCTCCATACATACTGAGTCATTGCCCGAGTTCCGATGATGGAATTTTGAACAGAGACTGGCTTTTATTTGTCAGTCTCTGTTCAAAATGGATGCCAACCTCCAATTTAGTTCGTCATCTTTATCAACTCATTACATGCCAGATTATGCCTCCACACACAGTGGGTCAATGAGTTGGAGAGATATCAAGCATCAAAGTTTTTAAAGGGGCAATATCAACCAAAAACCATGGGCTCAATTCTATTTCCCACATTAAAATACAAAAAATGGCAATGGTGGTTTTGAAAGCACAGTTTGGAATTCTATCAACTGTGTTGTGTCTTGATTCTTAGGGTATCCATTGAAATTGTTGTAGACAAAACAGCGTGCAAGTAAACGGAGCATTACAGCATGTCACAGTGATGAAAAGGGCGACATGAGAATCTCGCCCTGGATCAAAAGCGCAAGCTTCTCATGTAGCCTCCTTAAATGTCACTTGAACCCGCATCCATTAGTGCCTGCATACCTTCACTATATTTAACCCAACAAGAATCTCTCATACAAACCAAGCACATAAGAAACCACACCTCCAAACAAAAATATTGTACCCGCACACACGGCACACACAGAGCATCTCCATACCTTAACATAGCTTTAACCCTTTGTTTGCCTCTGACCTCCGTTCATCCCTGCAGTCAGTCAGTCTGCACGTCTGTGTCTTTTCACGTATTGAAGCAGAAGTTAAAGACACAGGCGAGCAGACTGATTGATGGGATGAAAGGCGGTCGGAGGCACACAAAGGGTTAAAGCTATGGTAAGTTATGTGGGTTCTCTATGTGTTCCATGTTGGTGGGTATTATATTTTTGTTTGGAGGCATGGTGTCACGGTTTGTAATGACTCTCAGACACAGAGTAAGATAAAAATCAAAAGTTATTGAAAAGTTTAATGGGAACCCTCACGGGTCCAGTACATACACATATGTCACATACACAAGATGGATTCAAACAGTAGTTATCAAGATACTGCAATATAGGCTAAACCGGCCTTGCCAATATACCGGCCAAGGCAGGCTGGAGGGTACGCACGCACTGAATGTGGCTCTACAGGCCTTGCCAATATACCGGGCAAGGCAGCCTGGATGATGTCGCAATAGAAGCAAACTGGCTCTACCGGCCTTGCCAATATACAGGGCAAGGCAGACTGGAGGGTACACAATGCACTGAATGTGGCTCTACCAGCCTTGCCAATATACCGGGCAAGGCAGTCTGGAGGATGTCGCAATAGAAGCAAACTGGCTCTACCGGCCTTGCCAATATACCGGGCAAGGCAGCCTGGAGGGTACACAAAGCAATGAGAGTATGGCTCTACCGGCCTTGCCAATATACCAGGCAAGGCAGCCAGGAATAGGAAGACAGCTCCACTAATGATGAGAAGTAGGGGCAACAGCCAAAGACGGAGAGTGGAGCAAACCAGTATCACATACTGGACAACGTATCGCCCAACCGGTTACATGCAACGGAATCAGCAACCGGTATGTGGAGTAAACCAGTACCGCGTACTGGAGCAATGGAACGCCCAACCGGTTCTATACAACGGAATCAGCAACCAGTATGTGGAGTAAACCAGTACCGCGTACTGGAGCAATGGAATGCCCAACCGGTTCTATACAACGAGTTAGCTGTCGGTATGTGGAGTAAACCAGTACCGTGTACTGGAGCAATGGAACGCCCAACCGGTTATATACAGCGGAAACAGCAACCGGTATGTGGAGTAAACCAGTACCGCGTACTGGAGCAATGGGATGCCCAACCGGTTCTATACAACGGAATCAGCAACCGGTATGTGGAGTAAACTTGTACCGCGTACTGGAGCAATGGAACGCCCAACCGGTTCTATACAACGGAATCAGCAACCGGTATGTGGAATAAACCAGTACTGCGTACTGGAGCAATGGAATGCCCAACCGGTTATATACAGCGGAAACAGCAACCGGTATGTGGAGTAAACCAGTACCGCGTACTGGAGCAATGGAACACCCAACCGGTTCTATACAATGGAATCAGCAACCGGTATGTGGAGTAAACCAGTACCACGTACTGGAGCAATGGAACGCCCAACCGGTTCTATACAACGAAATCAGCTACCGGTATGTGGAGGAAACCAGTACCGCGTACTGGAGCAATGGAACACTCAACCGGTTCCATACAACAGAATCAGCAACCGGTATGTAGAGTAAACCAGTACCGCGTACTGGAGCAATGGAACGCCCAACCGGTTCTATACAATGGAATCAGCAACCGGTATGAATGGAGGAACCCGTGATAAGAATGTCTCCCAGGCGACTAGGTAGCCAGACGATGACAATCAGGATACAGCATCAGGAACAGTCTGCAAGCCCGGACAACCACAGGAACGGCAGGACGGCCAACCAGGTCAGGAACGGAAGCAGGAACAATGCCAGCACCAGATCAGGGATGTAGGATGAACAAACGGTAGCACCGGATCAGGAGCAGAAGCAGGAACAACAGCCCAACCGGATCTGGAACGAAGACAGGAACCTGGAAGCATCAGCTCTGACAGTGGATAAACGCTGACACTGGTAGCAGATCAGCAGGCCCAAGGATACAGGTAAGGCAGGTGACTGCAGACACAGAGACACCAAGAAAGGGAAACAAAAGGGTGCCTTAGCCCAGTTTAAATAGGCAGTACTAGGCGGACGATAGACAGGCGGTCAATGGAGAATACACACACCTGACTGGCAGCAAGGGCGAGCAATCACGGGCACCGTGATACATGGTTTCTGATGTACTGGTTTGTATGAGAGATTCTTGCTGGGTTAAATATAGTGAAGGTTTGCGGACAGTAATGGATGTGGGTTCAAGTGACATTTAAGGAGGCGACATGAGAATCTTGCGCTTTTTATCCAGTGCGAGATTCTCATGTCGCCATTTTCATTACAGCGACATGCTGAATACACTGTTAAGTAGTGCGCTGTTTTATCTGTGACATTTTAAAAATGGACCATTCTTACTATCTGTAGTACCTCTCTTTGTTCAATACTAATTTACCTTGGATCAATCTTGTTCTTATTTCTTATCCAGATGATATAATTCTAATAACCCGTTACAGAAGTATCTCAGTTGTTTTTGCCGACACCTTTACCACAGGTACCTTATTTTTTTTTTTTAGCACAGATGCACCCCAGTAGTTTTGATGACACATTTGTCATAGGTACAGAATCACCATTATTATTGTGCAGATATCTTTCATTGTGGTTATATCCAAGGTCCTAGTTTATCAGATTACTTACTCATGTGTAGCTCTTACTCGTTTCAAGCTCTGAGGTGGTTTGTGGTTTGGCTAGTCTCTTCCAGTTAGACAACTCTTGCAGTATGAATAAGAATTGAGATTTGGCTTTAGTAAAATATATACATATAAAAGATATAATGCTTATAGCAATAAAATGATATAAAGCTTATAATAAGGGGCGTTGTCTACGACAGTAATAAATGATGTACTTTTTTTTATACAAATACTAATAACGTGTTATAAACAATCACCCTCAGTATACATAATTCTCTTTGTATTTATGTAGTCCAAAGGAAGATAGTCAACCTATAGATCTCTAGCTATTGGGAACTATAGCTCCCATAATCCTCAACCAGCCGTTGACTGGATCAAAATGATTAGAGTTGTAGTCTAAAACAGCTGGAGAGCTAATGGTTACCTACCTCTAATATAAGAACATGAATCAATGGGCTGTGATGAATGTTCCTATGAACGTATACTAAAGTTATTATTAAACGTCTATGTGTTAAACTTCAAATGTTATAATCTCAGCTGTGGAGTAATAAGAGATAATAGACTTTTAAGAGCAGTTGATATAAATCAGATTAGAAGTGTGATTGGTCACCCTTGGACTGCCACTGGTACCTGCACTTATCTCTGTGCACACACAAGCACATTCATTCTAAAACAGGCTATTTTTCTTTCAAGTTTTACTACTGGGATTCTGTTCACACCACCAAGAGATGCCAGAGTTAACCCTTTGAGTGAAGGAGGAGTACTCATCCTGCACTCAAAGGGTTAAATGCAGTGTGGCATATCTTTTAAAAGTTGCATAGAGCCATTCCATTTGAATAAAAATTGTAAGTCAATCCTTTCATTCATAAATAAAAGGCAAAGACAAGCATGCATAAGGGCACAGACCCCTCCCCCCATACATACTGAGTCATTGCCCGAGTCCCGATGATGTAATTTTGAACAGAGACTGGCTTTTATTTGTCAGTCTCTGTTCAAAATGGATGCCAACCTCCAATTGTGTTCGTCATCTTTATCAACTCATTACATGCCAGATTATGTCTCCACACACAGTGGAGCAATGAGCTGGAGAGATATCAAGCATCAACGTTTTAAAAGGGACACTATCAACTAAAAACCATGGGATCAATTCTATTTCCCACATTAAAACACAAAAAAATGGCAATGGTGGTTTTGAAAGCGCAGTTTGGTATTCTATCAACTGTGTTGTCAAAAACAACCACCGTGTAAAAATGTCCAATGGGCAGAAAACTTGCTCCCATTGGAAACCACGTAAAACTAGATGAATTTGTTATTCTATTACACTCAGGGGTTTTAGCTCACATTAAGGAATGCACTTTTTTAGCCGTAAAATCTGCAACATGAAAAGGAGGTGCAGAATCTCTAACGTGAGGTGAAAACCACTGGTGTGTGTTCGAAAAGTGGTTTCCAACACAAATTTGTGCTTTAAAACAAAACAAAAAAAAAAATAACCCTATGAGTGCCAGTGGGGTATGCAACACATTGCACTGTAAGAACAAATTCACTTCCCTGATTTACAAACACTTCAATGAGGTAATTTCAGTTCAAAGTGTGTAAAGTCCATCAGTTTACTACATCTACAGATTCAGTCCACACTGGGGTAAACGGGCAATATGTCTACAGTCAGTGGCATAACAATAGGGGTCGCAGGGGTCGCACCTGCGACCGGGCCCGTCACTCTCAGGGGCCCGGCCGCCCCCTGCGACCCCCTCGCCACCTGTCCGCAGCACAGCTGACATCCCAGCGGCCAGCGCTCGAGTAATGCAGAGCACTGGGAGATGATATAATCTCCCAGCGCTCTGCATTACTAAGGACTGCGAGGGAGCATGTCACACACCCCGCTAGACCACCAGGAGGTAGGAGGACGGGGGTCAGTAGGGGCAATGTTGCGATGGGGGCATTGTGGAGATTGGAGGGCAATGTTGCGATGGGGGCATTGTGGAGATTGGAGGGAAATGTGGAGAATGAGGGGCATTGTGGAGATTGGAGGGAAATGTGGAGAATGAGGGGCATTGTGGAGATTGGGGGGAAATGTGGAGAATGAGGGGCATTGTGATGGGGGCATTGTGGAGATTGGGGGGAAATGTGGAGCATGAGGGGCATTGTGATGAGGACATTGTGGAGATTGGGGGGAAATGTGGAGCATGAGGTGCATTGTGATGGGGGCATTGTGGAGATTGGGGGGAAATGTGGAGCATGAGGGGCATTGTGATGGGGCATTGTGGAGATTGGGGGGAAATATGGAGAATGAGGGGCATTGTGATGGGGGCATTGTGGAAGGGGCAATGTGGAGATGGCCAATGTGATTGAGGGGGGCCAATGTGGTCGGAGTGGGGGCCCGTGGCAATTGTTGCACCAGGGCCCCATGGATTCTAGTTACGCCTCTGTCTACAGTAAAGAATATAAAAAAGCAATAATAAGTTTATGAATATTAGAGTTATAGAATAATTATAGTGAACACAATTATAGAGTACTCTTGCTAAACATTCTATTAAATGAAAATGAATATGTACATTAAAATGTTTCCTGCCAGGGATAAATATCAGTGTCATAAATATATATGAGCTCAGTCTTGATTCTTAGGGTATCCATTGAAATTGTTGTAGGCAAAACAGCGTGCAAGTAAACGGAGCATTAAAGCATGTCACCGTGATGAAAAGGGCGACATGAGAATCTCACCCTGGATCAAAAGCGCAAGCTTCTCATGTAGCCTCCTTAAATGTCACTTGAAACCGCATCCATTAGTGCCTGCATTCCTTCGCTATATTTAACCCAACAAGAATCTCTCATACAAACCAAGCACATAAGAAACCAAACCTCCAAAAAAAATATTGTACCCGCACACACGGCACACACAGAGCACCTGCATACCTTAACATAGCTTTAACCCTTTGTTTGCCTACGACCTCCGTTCATCCCTTCAGTCAGTCAGTCTGCACGTCTGTGTCTTTTCAGATATTGAAGCAGAAGTTAAAGACACAGGCGAGCAGACTGATTGATGGGATGAAAGGCGGTCGGAGGCACACAAAGGGTTAAAGCTATGATAAGTTAAGTGGGTTCTCTATGTGTGCCATGTTGGTGGGTATTATATTTTTGTTTGGAGGCATGGTGTCACGGTTTGTAATGTCTCTCAGACACAGAGTAAGATAAAAATCAAAAGTTATTGAAAAGTTTAGTGGGAACCCTCACGGGTCCAGTACATACACATATGTCACGTATACAAGATGGATTCAAACAGTAGTTAGCAAGATACTGCAATATAGGCTCTACCGGCCTTGCCAATATACCGGGCAAGGAAGCCTGGAGGGTACACAACGCACTGAATGTGGCTCTACCGGCCTTGCCAATATACCGGGCAAGGCAGCCTGGAGGATGTCGCAATAGACGCAAACTGGCTCTACCGGCCTTGCCAATATACCGGGCAAGGCAGCCTGGAGGGTACACACGCAGTGAATGTGGCTCTCCAGGCCTTGCCAATATAACGGGCAAGGCAGCCTGGAGGATGTCGCAATAGAAACAAACTGGCTCTAACGGCCTTGCCAATATACTGGGCAAGGAAGCCTGGAGGGTACACAACGCACAGAATGTGGCTCTACCGGCCTTGCCAATATACCGGGCAAGGCAGCCTGGAGGATGTTGCAATAGACGCAAACTGGCTCTACCGGCCTTGCCAATATACCGGGCAAGGCAGCCTGGAGGGTACACAAAGCACTGAGAGTATGGCTCTACCGGCCTTGCCAATATACCAGGCAAAGCAGCCAGGAATAGGAAGACAGCTCCACTAATGCTAAGAAGTAGGGGCAGCAGCCAAAGATGGAGAGTGGAGCAAACCAGTATCACATACTGGACAACGAATCACCCAACCGGTTACATGCAACGGAATCAGCAATCGGTATGTGGAGTAAACCAGTACCGCGTACTGGAGCAATGGAACGCCCAACCGGTTCCAAACAGCGGAAACAGCAACCGGTATGTGGAGTAAACCAGTACCGCGTACTGGAGCAATGGAACACCCAACCGGTTCTATACAGCGGAAATAGCAACCGGTATGTGGAGTAAACCAGTACCGCGTACTGGATTAATGGAACGCCCAACCGGTTATATACAGCGGATCAGCAACCGGTATGTGGAGTAAACCAGTACCGCGTACTGGATTAATGGAACGCCCAACCGGTTATATACAGCGGATCAGCAACCGGTATGTGGAGTAAACCAGTACCGCGTACTGGAGCAATGGAACGCCCAACCGGTTCTATACAACGGAATTAGCAACCGGTATGTGGAGTAAACCAGTACCGCATACTGGAGCAATGGAACGCCCAACCGGTTCCAAACAGCGGAAACAGCAACCGGTATGTGGAGTAAACCAGTACCGCGTACTGGAGCAATGGAACACCCAACCGGTTCTATACAGCGGAAATAGCAACCGGTATGTGGAGTAAACCAGTACCGCGTACTGGATTAATGGAACGCCCAACCGGTTATATACAGCGGATCAGCAACCGGTATGTGGAGTAAACCAGTACCGCGTACTGGATTAATGGAACGCCCAACCGGTTATATACAGCGGATCAGCAACCGGTATGTGGAGTAAACCAGTACAGCGTACTGGAGCAATGGAACGCCCAACCGGTTCTATACAACGGAATTAGCAACCGGTATGTGGAGTAAACCAGTACCGCATACTGGAGCAATGGAACGCCCAACCGGTTCTATACAACGGAATCAGCAAGCGGTATGTGGAGTAAACCAGTACCGTGTACTGGAGCAATGGAACGCCCAACCGGTTCTATACAATGGAATCAGCAACCGGTATGTGGCGTAAACCAGTACCGCGTAATGGAGCAATGGAACGCCCAACCGGTTATATACAGAGGAAACAGCAACCGGTATGTGGAGTAAACCAGTACCGCGTAATGGAGCAATGGAACGCCCAACCGGTTCTATACAACGGAATAAGCAAGCGGTATGTGGAGTAAACCAGTACCGTGTACTGGAGCAATGGAACGCCCAACCGGTTCTATACAATGGAATCAGCAACCGGTATGTGGCGTAAACCAGTACCACGTAATGGAGCAATGGAACGCCCAACCGGTTATATACAGAGGAAACAGCAACCGGTATGTGGAGTAAACCAGTACCGCGTACTGGAGCAATGGAACGCCCAACCGGTTCTATACAACGGAATAAGCAACCGGTATGTGGAGTAAACCAGTACCGCGTACTGGAGCAATGGAACGCCCAACCGGTTCTATACAACAAAATCAGCAACTGGTATGTGGAGTAAACCAGTACCGCGTACTGGAGAATTGGAACACTCAACCGGTTCTATACAACGGAATCAGCAACCGGTAAGTAGAGTAAATCAGTACCGCGTACTGGAGCAATGGACGCCCAACCGGTTCTATACAACGAAATCAGCAACCGATATGAATGGAGGAACCCATGACAAGAATGTCGCCCAGGCGACTAGGTAGCCAGACGATGACAATCAGGATACAGCATCAGGAACAGTCTGCACGCCCGGACAACCACAGGAATGGCAGAACGGCCAACCAGGTCAGGAACGGAAGCAGGAACAACGCCAGCACCGGATCAGGGATGTATGATGAACAAACGGCAGCACCGGATCAGGAGCAGAAGCAGGAACAACAGCCCAACCGGATCTGGAACGAAGACAGGAACCTGGAAGCAGCAGCTCTGACAGTGGATAAACGCTGACACTGATAGCAGATCAACAGGCCCAAGGATACAGGTAAGGCAGGTGACTGCAGACGCAGAGACACCACGAAAGGGCAATCAAAGGGTGCCTTAGCCCAGTTTAAATAGGCAGTACTAGGCGGGCGATAGACAGGCGGCCAATGGAGAATACACACACCTAACTGACAGCAAGGGCGAACAATCACGGGCATCGTGATTGTACCCCCCTCTCAAAGACCCCCCTTCTAGAAGAGGGACCTGGCTTTTGAGGGTACTTAGAGTGAAAGATCCACAGTAATTTGGAAGCATGAAGGTCCTTACTATCCACCCAGGATCGATCCTCAGGACCATAACTCTTCCAATGTACCAAATACTGCAGTTTTCCTCTAAATCTGTGAGAATCAATAATACTCTGAACTTCGTACTCCTCCTGGCCCTCTACTTCAATAGGTCCTGATACCACAGGGTTAGTAGTATAGCGGTTGCATACAAGAGGCTTGAGGAGAGACACATGGAACACATTGTGAATGTGCATGGACGCAGGGATGTCCAATGCATAAGAAACACCTGTACGGACCAATAAAGCAGGGAGCCAATGTATTAGACGGGACTTGTAACTTAAGGTTTCTGGAGGATAACCATACCCTATCCCCAACCTGGAAGGAGACTGCTGGCAGCCATCTACGATTAGCATGATGTTGATAACGCTGAAAAGACTGACTGAGTGCCCTTTGAACCTGTGACCATGTGGAGCGGAGCTGCTCAATATGCTCATCCAGAGCTGGAATCTGTTGAGACTGAAATGAATCCGGGAGCAAGCACGGCTGGAACTCGTTGTTGATAAGAAACGGGGAGCTCCTGGATGAAGAGTTAACCGCACAGTTCCTGGAGAACTCTGCCCATGGCAACAGGTCGGCCCAATTGTCATCATGGTCAATAACAAAACAGCGCAGGAACTGCTCCAGTCCCTGATTGGCCCACTCAGCAGCCCCATTGGTCTGGGGATGATATGCAGAAGAAAAGGATAATTGGATGCCCATCTGTTCACAAAAGGCTCTCCAAAACCTAGACACGAGCTGGCTCTCCCGGTCGGACATCAGAACTCTGGGTACCCCGTGCAGCCGGAATACTTCTTTAGTGAAAACCACAGCTAATTCTCTGGCAGAGGGAAGGCCACGGAGAGGTACGAAATGAGCCATTTTAGAAAACCTGTCCACCACCATAAGTATGAAGGAATACCCTCTAGACACTAGCAATTCTCCCATAAAATCAATAGAAACGTGGGACCAGGGAAGTTCGCCACTAGGCACTGGTTGGAGTAGGCCCACAGGGAGGTGTCTAGGGGTCTTGGCACGAGCACAGGTGGCACAGGCATTGGTAAATGCAGCACAATCTGCCCTCAGGGAGGGCCACCAGAACACTTGTGAGAGAGACCATATCAATTGATCCCTACTGTCACGGTTTGTTATGACTCTCAGACACAGAGTAAGATAAAAATCAAACTTTATTGAAAAGTTTAATGGGAACCCTCACGGGTCCAGTACATACACATATGTCACATATACAAGATGGATTCAAACAGTAGTTAGCAAGATACTGCAATATAGGCTATACCGGCCTTGCCAATATACCGGGCAAGGCAGCCTGGAGGGTACACACGCACTGAATGTGGCTCTACCGGCCATACCAATAAACCGGGCAAGGCAGCCTGGAGGATGTCACAATAGAAGCAAACTGGCTCTACCGGCCTTGCCAATATACCGGGCAAGGCAGACTGGAGGGTACACAACACACTGAATGTGGCTCTACCAGCCTTGCCAATATACCGGGCAAGGCAGCCTGGAGGATGTCGCAATAGATGCAAACTGGCTCTACCGGCCTTGCCAATATACCGGGCAAGGCAGCCTGGAGGGTACACAAAGCACTGAGAGTATGGCTCTACCGGCCTTGCCAATATACCAGGCAAGGCAGCCAGGAATAGGAAGACAGCTCCACTAATGCTGAGAAGTAGGGGCAGCAGCCAAAGAGAGTGGAGCAAACCAGTATCACATACTGGACAACGTATCGCCCAACCGGTTACATGCAACAGAATCAGCAACTGGTATGTAGAGTAATCCAGTACCGCATACTGGAGCAATGGAACATCCAACAGGTTCTATACAACGGAATCAGCAACCGGTATGTGGAGTAAACCAGTACCACGTACTGGAGCAATGGAACGCCCAACCGGTTCTATACAACGGAATCAGCCATCGGTATGTGGAGTAAACCAGTACCGCATACTGGAGCAATGGAACGCCCAACCGGTTATATACAGCGGAAACAGCAACCGGTATGTGGAGTAAACCAGTACAGCGTACTGGAGCAATGGAATGCCCAACCGGTTCTATAGAACAGAATCAGCCATCGGTATGTGGAGTAAACCAGTACCGCGTACTGGAGCAATGGAACGCCCAACCGGTTATATACAGCGGAAACAGCAACCGGTATGTGGATTAAACCAGTACCGCGTACTGGAGCAATGGGATGCCCAACCGGTTTTATACAACGGAATCAGCCATCGGTATGTGGAGTAAACTTGTACCGCGTACTGGAGCAATGGAACGCCCAACCGGTTCTATACAACAGAATCAGCAACCGGTATGTGGAGTAAACCAGTACCGCGTTCTGGAGCAATGGAACACCCAACCCGTTATATACAGCGGGAACAGCAACCGGTATGTGGAGTAAACCAGTACCGCGTACTGGAGCAATGGAACGCCCAACCGGTTCTATACAACCGAATCAGCAACCGGTATGTGGAGTAAACCAGTAACGCGTACTGGAGCAATGGAACGCCCAACAGGTTCTATACAACGAAATCAGCTACCGGTATGTGGAGGAAACCAGTACCGCGTACTGGAGCAATGGAACACTCAACCGGTTCTATACAACGGAATCAGCAACCGGTATGTAGAGTAAACCAGTACTGCGTACTGGAGCAATGGAACGCCCAACCGGTTCTATACAATGAATCAGCAACCGGTATGAATGGAGGAACCCGTGATAAGAATGTCGCCCAGGCGACTAGGTAGCCAGACGATGACAATCAGGATACAGCATCAGAAACTGTCTGCACGCCCGGACAACCACAGGAACGGCAGGACGGCCAACCAGGTCAGGAACGGAAGCAGGAACAATGCCAGCACCGGATCAGGGATGTAGGATGAACAAACGGCAGCACCGGATCAGGAGCAGAAGCAGGAACAACAGCCCAACCGGATCTGGAACGAAGACAGGAACCTGGAATCAGCAGCTCTGACAGTGGAGAAACGCTGACACTGGTAGCAGATCAACAGGCCCAAGGATACAGGTAAGGCAGGTGACTGCAGACGCAGAGACACCATGAAAAGGAAACCAAAGGGTGCCTTAGCCCAGTTTAAACAGGCGGTCAATGGAGAATACACACACCTGACTGACAGCAAGGGCGAGCAATCACGGGCACCGTGATACATGGTTTCTGATGTACTGGTTTGTATGAGAGATTCTTGCTGGGTTAAATATAGTGAAGGTATGCGGACAGTAATGGATGCGGGTTCAAGTGACATTTAAGGAGGTGACATGAGAATCTTGCGCTTTTTCTCCAGTGCGAGATTCTCATGTCGCCATTTTCATTACAGAGACATGCTTAATACACTGTTTTATCTGTGACATTTTAAAAATGGACCATTCTTACTACCTGTAGTACCTCTCTTTGTTCAATGCTAATTTACCTTGGATCAATCTTGTTCTTATTTCTTATCCAGATGATATAATTCTAATAACCCATTACAGAAGTATATCAGTTGTTTTGCCGACACCTTTACCACAGGTACCTTATTTTTTTTAGCACAGATGCACCCCAGTAGTTTTGATGACACATTTATCATAGGTACAGAATCACCATTATTATTGTGCAGATATCTTTCATTGTGGTTATATCCAAGGTCCTAGTTTATCAGATTACTTACTCATGTGTAGCTCTTACTCGTTTCAAGCTCTGAGGTGGTTTGTGGTTTGGCTAGTCTCTTCCCGTTAGACAACTCTTGCAGTATGAATAAGAACTGAGATTTGGCTTGAGTAAAATATATACGTATAAAAGATATAATGCTTATAGCAATAAAATGATATAAAGCTTATAATAAGGGGCGTTGTCTATGACAGTAATAAATGATGTACTTTTTTTTATACAAATACTAATAACGTGTTATAAACAATCACCCTCAGTATACATAATTCTCTTTGTATTTATGTAGTCCAAAGGAAGATAGTCAACCTATAGATCTCTAGCTATTGAGAACTACAGCTCCCATAATCCTCAACCAGCCGTTGACTGGATCAAAATTATTAGAGCTGTAGTCTAAAACAGCTGGAGACCTAATGGTTACCTACCTCTAATATTAGAACATGAATCAACAGGGTGTGATGAATGTTCCTATGAAAGTATACTAAAGTTATTATTAAACGTCTATGTGTTAAACTTCAAATGTTATAATCTCAGCTGTGGAGTAATAAGAGATAAAAGACTTTTAAGAGCAGTTGATATAAATCAGATTAGAAGTGTGATTGGTCTCCCTTGGACTGCCACTGGTACCCTGCACTTATCTCTGTGCACACACAAGCACATTCATTCTAAAACAGGCTATTTTTCTTTCAAGTTTTACAACTGGGATTCTGTTCACACCACCAAGAGATGCCAGAGTTAACCCTTTGAGTGTAGGAGGGGTACTCATCCTGCACTCAAAGGGTAAAATGCAGTGTGGCATATCTTTTAAAAGTTATATAGAGCCATTCCATTTGAATAAAAATTGTAAGTCAATCCTTTCATGCATAAATAAAAGGCAAAGACAAGCATGCATAAAGGCACAGACCCCTCCCCGCCCTCCATACATACTGAGTCATTGCCCGAGTCCCGATGATGGAATTTTGAACAGAGACTGGCTTTTATTTGTCAGTCTCTGTTCAAAATGGATGCCAACCTCCAATTGAGTTTGTCATCGTTATCAACTCATTACATGCCAGATTATATCTCCACACACAGAGGAGCAATGAGCTGGAGAGATATCAAGCATCAACGTTTTTAAAGGGACACTATCAACTAAAAACCATGGGCTCAATTCTATTTCCCACATTAAAATACAAAAAATGGCAATTGTGGTTTTGAAAGCACAGTTTGGTATTCTATCAACTGTGTTGTCAAAAACAACCACCGTGTAAAATTGTCCAACTGGCAGAAAACTTGCTCCCATTCGACACCACGTAAAACTAGATGAATTTGTTATTCTATTACATTCAGGGGTTTTAGCTCACATTAAGGAATGCACTTTTTTAGCCGTAGAAGCTGCAACATGAAAAGGAGGCGCAGAGTCCCTAACGGGAGATGAAAACCTCTGGTGTGTGTTTGAGAAGTGGTTTCCAACACAAATTTGTGCTTTAAAACAAAAAAAAAATAACCCTATGAGTGCCAGTGGGGTATGCAACGCATTGCACTGTAAGAACAAATTCACTTCCCTGATTTACAAACCCTTCAATGAGGTAATTACAGTTCAAAGCGTGTAAAGTCCTCAGTTTACTACATGTACAGATTCAGTCCACACTGGGGTAAAAGAGCAATATATCTAAAGTAAAGAATATAAATAAGCATTAATAAGTTTATGAATATTAGAGTTATAGAATAAATTATAGTGAACACAATTATAGTGTAGTCTTGCTAAACATTATATTAAATGAAAATGTATATGTACAGTACAATGTTTCCTGCCAGGGATAAATATCAGTGTCATAAATATATATGAGTTCAGTCTTGATTCTTAGGGTATCCATTGAAATTGTTGTAGACAAAACAGCGTGCAAGTAAACGGAGCATTAAAGCATGTCACCGTGATGAAAAGGGCGACATGAGAATCTCGCCAGTGGATCAAAAGCGCAAGCTTCTCATGTAGCCTCCTTAAATGTCACTTGAACCTGCATCCATTAGTGCCTGCATACCTTCACTATATTTAACCCAACAAGAATCTCTCATACAAACCAAGCACATAAGAGACCACACCTCCAAACAAAAATATTGTACCCGCACACACGGCACACACAGAGCACCTGCATACCTTAACATAGCTTTAACCCTTTGTTTGCCTCCGACCTCCATTCATCCCTGCAGTCAGTCAGTCTGCACGTCTGTGTCTTTTCACATATTGAAGCAGAAGTTAAAGACACAGGCGAGCAGACTGATTGATGGGATGAAAGGCGGTCGGAGGCACACAAAGGGTTAAAGCTATGGTAAGTTAAGTGGGTTCTCTATGTGTGCCATGTTGGTGGGTATTATATTTTTGTTTGGAGGCATGGTGTCACGGTTTGTTATGACTCTCAGACACAGAGTAAGATAAAAATCAAACGTTATTGAAAAGTTTAATGGGAACCCTCATGGGTCCAGTACATACACATATGTCACGTATACAAGATGGATTCAAACAGTAGTTAGCAAGATACTGCAATATAGGCTCTACCGGCCTTGCCAATATACCAGGCAAGGCAGCCTGGAGGATGTTGCAATAGAAGCAAACTGGCTCTACTGGCCTTGCCAATATACCAGGCAAGGCCACCAGGAATAGGAAGACAGCTCCACTAATGCTGAGAGGTAGGGGCAGCAGCCAAAGATGGAGAGTGGAGCAAACCAGTATCACATACTGGACAATGTATCGCCCAACCGGTTACATGCAACGGAATCAGCAACCGGTATTTGGAGTAAACCAGTACCGCGTACTAGAGCAATGGAACGCCCAACCGGTTCTAAACAGCGGAAACAGCAACCGGTATGTGGAGTAAACCAGTACCGCGTACTGGAGGAATGGAACACCCAACCGGTTCTATACAGCGGAAACAGCAACCGGTATGTGGAGTAAACCAGTACCGCGTACTAGAGCAATGGAACGCCCAACCGGTTCTAAACAGCGGAAACAGCAACCGGTATGTGGAGTAAACCAGTACCGCGTACTGGAGCAATGGAACGCCCAACCAGTTATATACAGCAGAAACAGCAACCGGTATGTGGAGTAAACCAGTACCGTGTACTGGAGCAATGGAACGCCCAACCGGTTATATACAGCGAAAACAGCAACCGGTATGTGTAGTAAAAAAGTACCGCGTACTGGAGCAATGGAACGCCTAACCTGTTCTATACAACGGAATCAGCAACCGGTATGTGGAGTAAACCAGTACCGCGTACTGGAGCAATAGAACGCCCAACCGTTTCTATACAATGAAATCAGCAACTGGTATGTGGAGTAAACCAGTACCGCGTACTGGAGCAATGGAACACTCATCCGGTTCTATATAACGGAATCAGCAACCGGTATGTAGAGTAAACCAGTACCGCGTACTGGAGCAATGGAACGCCCAACCGGTTCTATACAACGGAATCAGCAACCGGTATGAATGGAGGAACCCGTGATAAGAATGTCGCCCAGGCGACTAGGTAGCCAGACGACAACAATCAGGATACAGCATCAGGAACAGTCTGCACGTCCGGACAACCACAGGAATGGCAGGACGGCCAACCAGGTCAGGAACGGAAGCAGGAACAACACCAGCACCGGATCAGGGATGTAGGATGAACAAACGGCAGCACAGGATCAGGAGCAGAAGCAGGAACAACAGCCCAACCGGATCTGGAACGAAGACAGGAACCTGGCAGCAGCAGCTCTGACAGTGGAGAAACGCTGACACTGGTAGCAGATCAACAGGCCCAAGGATACAGGTAAGGCAGGTGACTGCAGACGCAGAAACACCACGAAAGGGCAACCAAAGGGTGCCTTAGCCCAGTTTAAATAGGCAGTACTAGGCAGGCGATAGACAGGCGGCCAATGGAGAATACACACACCTGACTGACAGCAAGGGCGAGCAATCACGGGCACCGTGATACATGGTTTCTGATGTACTGGTTTGTATGAGGGATTCTTGCTGGGTTAAATATAGTAAAGGTATGCGGGCAGTAATGGACGCGGGTTCAAGTGACATTTAAGGAGGCGACATGAGAATCTTGCGCTTTTTATGCAGTGCGAGATTCTCATGTCGCCATTTTCATCACAGCAACATGCTTAATGCACTGTTAAGTAGCGCGCTGTTTTATCTGTGACATTTTAAAAATGGACCATTCTTACTACCTGTAGTACCTCTCTTTGTTCAATACTAATTTACCTTGGATCAATCTTGTTCTTATTTCTTATCCAGATAATATAATTCTAATAACCCATTACAGAAGTATCTCAGTTGTTTTGCCGACACCTTTACCACAGGTACCTTATTTTTTTTTAGCACAGACGCACCCCAGTAGTTTTGATGACACGGTTAGCATAGGTACAGAAGCACCATTATTGTTGTGCTGATATCTTTCATTGTGGTTATATCCAAGGTCCTAGTTTATCAGTTAATTTACGAATGTACAGCTGTTACTCATTTCAAGCTCTGAGGTGGTTTGTGGTTTGGCTAGTCTCTTCCTGTTAGACAACTCTTGCAGTATGAATAAGAATTGAGATTTGGCTTGAGTAAAATATATACATATAAAAGATATAATGCTTATAGCAATAAAATGATATAAAGCTTATAATAAGGGGCGTTGTCTATGACAGTAATAAATGATGTACTTTTTTTGATACAAATACTAATAACGTGTTATAAACAATCACCCTCAGTATACATAATTCTCTTTGTATTTATGTAGTCCAAAGGAAGATAGACAACCTATAGATCTCTAGCAGAGCCGGATCACAGGCAAGGCGCACAAGGCGCCTGCCTAGGGCCCGGCCAAATGAGGGGGGCCCGGAAAGCCTCATTCAACTTGAATGAGGCTTTCCGGGCCCCCCTCATTTGGCCGGGCGATTCAACCCCATCGCCCGCATCTTACCTGATCTCCCACTCGGCACGCCTCTCTAGTAATACAGAGCGCTGGGAGATGACATCATCTCCCAGCCTCTGCATTACTACAGCGGCGCGCGGGAGTTTCATTTCAACAGATCTGTGCCGAAGGAGGCACAGATCTGTCAAGTAAGGCCGCTAGACCACCAGGGGAAATGTGGAGATGAAGGGGCAATGTGAAGGTGGGTGCATTGTGGAAGGGGAAATGTGGAGATGAAGGTGCAATGTGGAGGTGAAGTGGAGATGGGGGCATTGTGGAAGGGGCAGTGTGGAGATGAAGGGGGCATTGTGGAAGGGGCATCGTGGAGATGAACGGGGCATTGTGGAAGGGGCATCGTGGAGATGAAGGGGGCAATGTGGAAGGGGCAATATGGAGATCAAGGGGTCATTGTGGAAGGGGCATTGTGTAGATGAAGAGGGCATTGTCGAAGGGGCAATGTGGAGATGAAGAGGGCATTGTGGAAGGAGCATTGTGGAGATGAAGGGGGGCATTGTGGAAGGAGCATTGTGGAGATGAAGGGGGGCATTGTGGAAGGAGCATTGTGGAGATGAAGGGGGCATTGTGGAAGGGGCATTGTGGAGATGAAGGGGGCATTGTGGAGATGAAGGGGGCATTTTGGAAGGGACATTGTGGAGATGAAGGGGGCATTTTGGAAGGGACATTGTGGAGATGAAGAGGACATTGTGGAAGGGGCAATGTGGAGAAGAAGGGGGGCATTGTGGAGAAGAAGGGGGCAATATGGAGGTGGCCAGTGTGGTTGGGGGGCCCATGGCAATTCTAGGGGGCAGAAAAGGAGTGAAGAACAGACTAGGGGGGAGGAAAATAGTGGAGAACAGACTAGGGGGCAGAAAAAGAGTGGATAACAGACTAGGTGAAGGAAAATAGTGAAGAATAGACTAGGGGGGCAAAAAAAAGAGTGGAGAACAGATTAGGGACCAGAAAAAAATAGTAGAGAACAGACCATGGGGGAAGGAAAATAGTGAAGAACAGACTAGGGGGGCAGAAAAAGAGTGGCAAACAGACTGAGGGCAGAAAAAGAGTGGAGAAATGACTAGGGGACAGGAAAAGAGTGGAGAACAGAGCAGGGGGCAGAAAAAGAGTGGAAAACATTAGGGGGTTAGAGAAAGAGGGAGAAACAGATTGGAGGCTTCTCCTCATTATGCCATTCCTCTTTTCTTTCTACCCTCCTTTTGCCCTTGCCATCATTAGCTGTGTGGTATCAGTGGGGTGGCCCCATTTTGATTGTAAGCTGTGTGGTATTACTGGCGTAGCCCCATTTCAATTGTAAACTGTGTGGTATCACTGGTTTAGCCCCACTTCAGTTGTAAGCTGTGTGGTATCACTAGTGTAGTCTGATTTCAATTGTAAGATCTGTGGTGTCACTATAGGCAATGGGCAAATCAAGAAACTATTGCGGCAAGAGTGTGGGGAGGGGCAAACTGGCAGGGGGGCCCAATTTGGGATCCTGCCTAGGGCCCTATGAAGGCTTAATCCGGCTCTGATCTCTAGCTATTGGGAACTATAGCTCCCATAATCCTCAACCAGCCGTTGACTGGATCAAAATGATTAGAGTTGTAGTCTAAAACAGCTGGAGAGCTAATGGTTACCTACCTCTAATATTAGAACATGAATCAATGGGCTGTGATGAATGTTCCTATGAAAGTATACTAAAGTTATTATGAAATGTCTATGTGTTAAACTTCAAATGTTATAATCTCAGCTGTGGAGTAATAAGAGATAATAGACTTTTAAGAGCAGTTGATATAAATCAAATTAGAAGTATGATTGGTCACCCTTGGACTGCCACTGGTACCTACACTTACCTCTGTGCACACACAAGCACATTCATTCTAAATCAGGCTATTTTTCTTTCAAGTTTTACAAATGGGATTCTGTTCACACAACCAAGAGATGCCAGAGTTAACCCTTTGAGTGAAGGAGGGGTACGCATCCTGCACTCAAAGGGTTAAATGCAGTGTGGCATATCTTTTAAATGTTATATAGAGCCATTCCATTTGAATACAAATTGTAAGTCAGTCCTTTCATTCATAAATAAAAGGCAAAGACAAGCATGCAAAAGGGCACAGATCCCTCCCCCCATACATACTGAGTCATTGCCCGAGTCCTGATGATGGAATTTTGAACAGAGACTGGCTTTTATTTGTCAGTCTCTGTTCAAAATGGATGCCAACCTCCAATTGTGTTTGTCATCTTTATCAACTCAATACATGCCAGATTATATCTCCACACACAGTGGGGCAATGAGTTGGAGAGATATCAAGCATCAAAGTTTTTAAAGGGGCACTATCAACTAAAAACCATGGGCTCAATTCTATTTCCCACATTAAAATACAAAAAAATGGCAATGGTGGTTTTGAAAGCGCAGTTTGGTATTCTATCAACTGTGTTGTCAAAAACAACCACCGTGTAAAAATGTCCACCGGGCAGAAAACCTGCTCCCATTGGACACCACGTAAAACTAGATGAATTTGTTATTCTATTGCATTCAGGGATTTTAGCTCACATTAAGGAATGCACTTTTTTAGCCGTAGAATCTGCATCATGAAAAGGAGGCGCAGAGTCACTAACGGGAGGTGAAAACCTCTGGTGTGTGTTCGAAAAGTGGTTTCCAACACAAATTTGTGCTTTAAAACAAAAACAAAAATTAACCCTATGAGTGCCAGTGGGGTATGCAAAGCATTGCACTGTTAGAACAAATTCACTTCCCTGATTTATAAATCCTTCAATGAGGTAATTTCACTTCAAAGTGTGGAAAGTCCATCAGTTTACTACATCTACAGATTCAGTCCACACTGGGGTAAAAGGCCAATATGTCTAAAGTAAAGAATATAAATAAGCAATAATAAGTTTATGAATATTAGAGTTATAGAATAAATTATAGTGAACACAATTATAGAGTAGTCTTGCTGAACATTCTATTAAATGAAAATGAATATGTACAGTACAATGTTTCCTGCCAGGGATAAATATCATGGTCATAAATATATATGATCTCAGTCTTGATTCTTAGGGTATCCATTGAAAATGTTGCAGACAAAACAGTGTGCAAGTAAACGGAGCATTAAGCACATCGCCGTGATGAAAAGGGCGACATGAGAATCTCGCCCTGGATCAAAAGTGCAAGCTTCTCATGTCACCTCCTTAAATGTCCATTAGTGCCTGCATACCTTCGCAATATTTAACCCAACAATAATCTCTTATACAAACCAAGCACATACGAAACCACGTCTCCAAACAAAAATATAGTACCCACCAACACGGCACACACAGAGAACATGCATATCTTACCAAAGCTTTAACCCTTTGTGTGCCCATTCATCCCTTCAGTCAGTCAGTCTGTGCGCCTGTGTCTTTGCAGATATTGAAGCAGAAGTTAAAGACAGAGGCGCGCAGACAGACTGAGGGGATGAACGGAGGTCGGAGGCACACGAAGGGTTAAAGCTATGGTAAGGTATGCGGATTCTCTAAGTGTGCCATGTTGGTGGGTACTATATTTTTGTTTGGAGGCATGGTTTCTGATGTACTGGCTTGTATAAGAGATTCTTGTTGGGTTAAACATAGTGAAGGTATGAGGGCAGTAACGGATGTGGGTTCAAGCGACATTTAAGGAGGAGACATGAGAATCTTGCGCTTTTTATCCAATGTGAGATTCTCATGTCACCATTTTCATTACAGCGACATGCTTAATGCACTGTTAAGTAGCGCGCTGTTTTGTCTGTGACATTTTAAAAATGAACTATTCTTACTACCTGTAGTACCTCTCTTTTGTTCAATACTCATTTACCTTGGATCAATCTTTCTCTTGTTTCTTATCCAGATGATATAATTCTAATAACCCATTACAGAAGTATCTCAGTTGTTTAGCCGACACCTTTACCACAGGTAACTTATTTTTTTTTAGCACAGACGCATCCCAGTAGTTTTGATGACACGTTTATCATAGGTACAGAAGCACCATTATTGTTGTGCTGATATCTTTCATTGTGGTTATATCCAAGGTCCAAGTTTATCAGTTTATTTACGCATGTACAGCTGTTGCTCGTTTCAAGCTCTGCGGTGGTTTGTGGTTTGGCTAGTCTCTTCCTGTTAGATAACTCTTGCAGTCTGAATAAGAATTGAGATTTGATTGAGTAAAATATATACATATAAAAGATATAATGCTTATAGCAATAAAACGATATAAAGCTTATAATTAGGGGCGTTGCCTAGGACAGTAATAAATTATGTACGTTTTTTGATACAAATACTAATACAGTGTTATAAACAATCACCCCCAGTATACATATTTCTCTTTTAGTTTGTATTTATGTAGTCCAAAGGAAGACAGACAACATATGGCTCTCTAGCTACTGGGAACTATAGCTCCCATAATCCTCAACCAGCCATTGACTGGATGTAAATGATTAGAGTTGTAGTATAAAACAGCTGGAGAGCTAATGGTTACCTACCTCTAATATTAGAACATGAATCAATGGGCTGCGATGAATGTTACTATGAAAGTATACTAAAGTTATTATTAAACGTCTATGTGTTAAACTTCAAATGTTATAATCTCAGCTGTGGAGTAATAAGAGATAATAGACTTTTAAGAGCAGTTGATATAAATCAGATTAGAAGTGTGATTGGTCACCCTTGGACTGCCACTGGTACCCTGCACTTACCTCTGTGCACACACAAGCACATTCATTCTAAATCAGGCTATTTTTCTTTCAAGTTTTACAACTGGGATTCTGTTCACACCACCAAGAGATGCCAGAGTTAACCCTCTGAGTGAAGGATGGGTAACCATGCTGCACTCAAAGGGTTAAATGCAGTGTGGCATTTCTTTTAAAAGTTACATAGAGCCATTCCATTTGAATAATAATTGTAAGTCAATCCTTTCATTCATAAATAAAAGCCAGCGACAAGCATGCATATGGGCACAGACCCCTCCCCCCATACATACTGAGTCATTGCCCGAGTCCCGATGATGAAATTTTGAACAGAGACTGGCTTTTATATGTCAGTCTCTGTTCAAAATGGATGCCAACCTCCAATTGTGTTTGTCATCTTTATCAACTCATTACATGCCAGATTATGTCTCCACACATAGTGGAGCAATGAGTTGGAGAGATATCAAGCATCAAAGTTTTTATCAACTAAAAACCAATGTCTCAATTGTATTACCCACGTTAAAATACAAAAAATGGCAATGGTGGTTTTGAAAGCAGTTTGGTATTCTATCAACGGTGTTGTCAAAAAAACCACCGTGTAAAAATGTCCAACGGGCAGAAAATTTGCTCCCATTCAACACCACGTAAAGCTAGATGAATTTGTTAATCTATTAGAGTTATAGAATAAATTATAGTGAACACAGTTATAGAGAAGTCTTGCTGAATATTCTATTAAATAAATACTTAATATGTACAGTATATTGTTTCCTGCCAGGGATAAATATCACCATCATAAATATACATGATCTGAGTCTTAATTTTTAGGGTATCCATTGAAAATGTTGCAGACAAAACAGTGTGTAAGTAAACGGTGCATTAAGCATGTCGCCGTGATGAAAAGGGCGACATGAGAATCTTGCCCTGGATCAAAAGCGCAAGCTTCTCATCTAACCTCCTTAAATGTCACTTGAACCCAAATCTACTTGTGCCTGCATAACTTAGCTATATTTAACCCAACAAGAATCTCTTATACAAAACAAGCACATCAGAAACCACGCCTCCAAACAAAAATATAGTACCCACCAGCACGGCACACACAGAGAACATGCATACCTTACCATAGCTTTAACCCTTTGTGTGCCTACAACCTCCGTTAATCCCTTCAGTCAGTCTGCACACCTGTGTCTTTGCAGATATTGAAGCAGAAGTTAAAGACACAAGCGCGCAGACTGACTGAGGGGATGAACGGAGGTCGGAGGCACACAAAGGGTTAAAGATATGGTAAGGTGTGCGGGTTCTCTATGTGTGCCCTGTTGGTGGGTACTATATTTTTGTTTGGAGGCATGGTTTCTGATGTACTGGTTTGTATGAGAGATTTTTGCTTTGTTAAATATAGCGAAGGTATGCGGGCAGTAATGGATGCCGGTTCAAGCGACATTTAAGGAGGTGACATGAGAATCTTGCGCTTTTTATCCAGGGCGAAATTCTCATGTCGCCATTTTCATCACAGCAACTTGCTTAATGCACTGTTAAGTAGCGTGCTGTTTTATCTGTGACATTTTAAAAATTAACCATTCTTACTACCTCTACTACCTCTCTCTGTTCAGTACTAATTTACCTGAGATCAATCTTTTTCTTGTTTCTTATCCAGATGATATAATTCTAATAACCCATTACAGAAGTATCTCAGTTATAAGGTGTGCGGATTCTCTATGTGTTCCGTGTTGCTGGTTACTATATTTCTGTTTGAAGGCATAGTTTCTGATATACTGGTATGTATGAGAGTTTCTTGCTGGGTTAAATATAGGGAAAGTATGAGGGCAGTAATGGATGCTGGTTCAAGCGACATTTAAGGAGGTAGCATGAGAATCTTGCACTTTTTATCCAGGGCGAGAATCTCATTTCGCCATTTTCATGACAGCGACATGCTTAATGCGCTGTTTACTTGTCCGCTGTTTTGTCTGTGACATTTCAAAAAAGAATCATTCTTAGTACTTCTGGTACCTGTCTTTGTTCAATACTAATTTACCTTCGTTCAATCTTGTTCTTATATAAGTTTTATTGTCAAGATGATATTATTCTAATAACCCATTACAGAAGTATCTCAGTTTTCTTGCCAGCACCTTTCCCACAGGTACCTTATTCTTTTTTAGCACAGACGCACCCCAGTCGTTTTGATGACACCCTTATCATAGGTACAGAAGCACCATTATTGCTGTGCAGATACCTTTCATTGTGGTTATATCCAAGGTCCTAGTTTATCAGATTACTTACTCATGTACAGCTCTTACTTGTTTCAAGCTCTGAGGTGGTTTGTGGTTTGGCTAGTCTCTTCCTGTTAGACAACTCTTGCAGTCTGAATAAGAATTGACATTTTCTTGAGTGAAATATACCCATATAAAATATATAATGCTTATAGCAATAAAATGATATAAAGCTTATTATAAGGGGCGTTGCCTTTGACAGTAATAAATTATGTACTTTTTTTGATACAAATACTAATACAGTGTTATAATCAATCACCCTCAGTATACATATTTCTCTTTTAATTTGTCTTTGTGTAGTCCAAAGGAAGGCAAACAACCTATGGGTCTCTAGCTACTGGGAACTATAGCTCCCATAATCCTCAACCAGCCGTTGACTGGTTGGAAATGATTAGAGTTGTAGTCTAAAACAGTGTGCAAGTAAACGGAGTATTAAGCATGTCGCCGTGATGAAAATGGCGACATGAAAATCTCGCCCTGGGCCAAAACTGCAAGCATCTCATGTAGCCTCCTTAAATGTCACTTGAACCCGCATGCATTAGTGCCTGCATACCTTCGCACACAGAGAACATGCATACCTTACCAAATCTTTAACCCTTTGTGTGCCCGTTCATCCCTTCAGTCAGTCAGTCTGCTCGCCTCTGTCTTTGCAGATATTGAAGCAGAAGTTAAAGACACTGGCATGCAGACAGACTGAGGGGATGAACGGAGGTCGGAGGCACACAAAGGGTTAAAGCTATGGTAAGGTATGCGGGTTCTCTATGTGTGCCATGTTGGTGGGTACTATATTTTTGTTTGGAGGCATGCTTTCTCACGTACTGGTTTGTATGAGAGATTCTTGCTGGGTTAAATATAGCGAAGGTATGCGGGCTGTAATGGATGTGGGTTCAAGCGACAGTTAAGGAGGCGACATGAGAATCTTGCACTTTTTATCCAGTGTGAGATTCTCATGTTGCCATTTTCATCACAGCGACGTGCTTAATGCACTGTTAAGTAGCGCGCTGTTTTGTCTGTGACATTTTAAAAATGAACCATTCTTACTACCTGTAGTACCTCTCTTTGTTCAATACTAATTTACCTTGGATCAATCTTTTTCTTGTTTCTTATCCAGATGAAGGAATTCTAATAACCCGTTACAGAAGTATCTCAGTTGTTTTGCCGACACATTTAAAACAGGTACCTTTTTTTCATAGGTACAGAAGCACCATTATTGTTGTGCAGATACCTTTCATTGTGGTTATATCCAAGGTCCAAGTTTATCAGTTTATTTACGCATGTACAGCTGTTCCTCGTTTCAAGCTCTGAGGTGATTTGTGGTTTGGCTAGTCTCTTTCTGTTACACAACTCTTGCAGTCTGAATAAGAATTGAGATTTGGCTTGAGTAAAATATATACATATAAAAGATATGATGCTTATAGCAATAAAATGATATAAAGCTTATAATAACGGGCGTTGCCTCGGACAGTAATAAATTATGTATTTTTTTTTATACAAATACTAATACAGTGTTATAAACAATGACCCTCAGTATACATATTTCTGTTTTAGTTTGTATTTATGTAGTCCAAACGAAGATAGACAACCTATGGATCTCTAGCTGTTGGGAACTATAGCTCCCATATTCTTCAACCAGCCATTGACTGGATCGAAATGATTAGAGTTGTAGTCTAAAACATCTGGAGAGCTAACAGTTACCTACCTCTATTATAAGAACATGAATCAATGGGCTGCGATGAATGTTCCTATGAACGTATACTAAAGTTATTATTAAACGTCTATGTGTTAAACTTCAAATGTTATAATCTCAGCTGTGGAGTAATAAGAGATAATAGACTTTTAAGAGCAGTTGATATAAATCAGATTAGAAGTGTGATTGGTCTCCCATGGACTGCCACTGGTACCTGCACTTATCTCTGTGCACACACAAGCACATTTATTCTAAATCAGGCTATTTTTCTTTCAAGTTTTTCAACTGGGATTCTGTTCACACCACCAAGAGATGCCAGAGTTAACTCTTTGAGTGAAGGATGGGTACCCATCCTGCACTCAAAGGGTTAAATGCAGTGTGGCATATCTTTTAAAAGTTATAT
Organism: Rhinophrynus dorsalis; assembly: GCA_037306005.1. Classification (NCBI taxonomy): domain Eukaryota; kingdom Metazoa; phylum Chordata; class Amphibia; order Anura; family Rhinophrynidae; genus Rhinophrynus; species Rhinophrynus dorsalis. The sequence goes on along the minus strand of CM074722.1, from coordinate 445,139,569 downwards.
AGAGCCATTCCATTTGAATAATAATTGTAAGTCAGTCCTTTCATTCATAAATAAAAGGGAGCGACAAGCATGCATATGGGCACAGACCCCTCCCCCCATATATACTGAGTCATTGCCCGAGTCCTGATGATGGAATTTTGAACAGAGACTGGCGTTTATATGTCAATCTCTGTTCAAAATGGATGCCAACCTCCAATTGTGTTTGTCATCTTTATCAACTCATTACATGCCAGATTATGTCTCCACGCACGGTGTAGCAATGAGTTGGAGAGACATCAAGCATCAAAGTTTTTATCAACTAAAAACCAATAGCTCAATTGTATTACCCACGTTAAAATACAAAAAAGGGCAATAGTGGTTTTGAAAGCACAGTTTGGTATTCTGTCAACTGTGTTGTCAAAAACAACCACCGTGTAAAAATGTCCAACTGGCAGAAAATTTGCTCCCATTCGACACCACATAAAACTAGATAAATTTGTTATTCTGTTACACTCAGGGGTTTCAACTCACATTAAGGAATGCACTGTTTAGCCATAGAATCTGCAACATGAAAATGAGTCGCAGAGTACCTAACGGGAGGTGAAAACCACTGGTGTGTGTTAGAAAAGTGGTTTCCAAAACACATTTGTACTTTAAAATAGAAGAAGTTTAAATTATATGAACACAGTTATAGAGTAGTCTTGAACATTCTATTAAATGAAAACTGAATATGTACAGTATAATGTTTCCTGCGAAGGATAAATATCACCATCATAAATATACATGAGCTCAGTCTTGATTCTTAGGGTGTCCATTGAAAATGTTGCAGACAAAACAGCGTGCAAGTAAACGGAGTATTAAGCATGTCGCCGTGATGAAAAGGTCGACATGAGAATCTCGCCCTGGATCAAAAGCGCAAGCTTCTCATGTAGCCTCCTTAAATGTCACTTGAACCCGCATCCATTAGTGTCTGCATACCTTCGCTATATTTAACCCAACAAGAATCTCTTATACAAACCAAGCACATCATAAACCATGCCTCCAAACAAAAATATAGTACCCACCAACACGGCACACACAGAGAACATGCATACCTTACCATAGCTTTAAACCATTGTGTGCCTCCAACCTCCGTTCATCCCTTCACTTAGTCAGTCTGCACGTCTGTGTCTTTTCAGATATTGAAGCAGAAGTTAAAGACTCAGGCGAGCAGACTGACTGATGGGATGAAAAATAGTTTTCTAAATAAAAATGGCTAATACAACAACATAACAGTGATTCTTAAAGCTCTTACAAAATCAGCAAAGTTGTTTCTCAGTGATGGCGTTCCTTTAAGAAATGGAGCACAGACATATGTAGATATATGACATGTAATGTATTGATTTTTAATAAACTATTTTTAAAGAGTAAAGAATATTTATTTTATTCAGTGGTCCTTTATAACATTGAGAATGTTAGTAGAGAAGACAATGGCCAAATGAATATATATATATATATATATATATATATTAATATATATATACACACACACACTCATTGGCCACTTTATTAGGAACCCCTACTTGTTAACACAAATAGCTAAACAGCAAATCATGTGACTGCAACTCAATCTATAAAGCATGCAGACATGGTCAAGAGGTTTAGTTGTTGTTCGACCAAACATTAGAAAATAGGTAGAATGCATGACCTAAGTGATTTTGACCATGTTATGATTGTTGGTGACACCATCTCAGAAACAGCTGCCCTTCTATGATTTTCATGGGCTACAGTCTCCAGCGTTTACAGACAATGGTGCAATAAACAAAAAAAAAATCCAGTGAGCATCAGTTGTGTGGGTGAAAACACCTTGTTAATGAGAGATATCGGGGAGAATGGTTAGACTCCCTTAAAAGGACAGTATTGCTTAAATTTAACTAATTTTAATATTGTAGAGATTAAAAATATGAATAGAATGACGTATGTCTAATCTCTCAAACTTGTATAGTTTGAGAGATCGAAGCATCTAAAGTTCCCGTTTCACAAGAAGTCTGCCATCTAGCTGAGAGAAGCAGATTCTGGTCGCGGAACCATCCTGCGGCTCTTCAGCAGAGCGGAAATAGCACAATATAGAAATAAATACTTCATTGGAACGGTGTCACGATTCTCTAGAGCAAATAATCACACAAAACAGTACAAGTGAATTTAAACCAGTTTATTCAGAAAAACAATAATAATAATAGCGAATACTTCCTCAGTCAAAGGGGAGACAGACGTGAGGACAGTGTCTAGTCCACTACCCAGGAGCTGACACTGAACCACCGGATGTATGTATAGTGTAATACCCAGCGGAGGCACAGAGCGTAGGATAACCAGCAGATACCAGGACAGTATACTGATAGCACTACTCGAGGCAGCAGAGTAAGTGATTGGATAGAAGCAGCCAAATAGGAGCCCACAGAACTGAGACAGAGGAGTAAGACTAAGCTGCAATCTACCAACCTGAAGGCAACTGTGAATCACAGAGCATAGGTAGTACTGCAAGTGCTTAAGCAAGGCAGCCGGTATGTAACGCACAGAGTGAGAGCAACAGAGAGAGACTAAGCTGCGCTTACAGCCCCGATGGCAAACGGAACGCACTGAGTGAAGGCAACCTGCAAAGCTACCAGCTGAGCTGAGCAGCAGGATAATGGAGTGCGCCCCTTAGATCGACCCAGTGGTAGTCAGACAGGAGAGAGGGACAATACGGAGTGTCAGTCAGACAGGCCATACTCAGAAGCCAGATCAGGTAGTCAGCCACAGTCAGGGTCAGCACGGAGCGGGTAGTTGGACAAGCCAGAGTCATACACAGATCAGGAAGTCAGCCACAGTCAAGGTCACAACCGGATCGAGTAGTCAGACAAGCCAAGGGTCGAACACCAGGAGACAACGTAAACCAAGCAAGGGTCAGAGGAACAAACTAGATGCGCACAGGAACACTACGAAAGGGTGACTAAGCCCAGTTCGTGCCCAGCATATAAGGCCATCACCGGAAGGCAGAGCTTGATCAGCCAACTAACAGGGAGCTACAAAATAGCGAGCACGATGTGAGAGATGCGCGACTGCAGACGGATCAGGCAAGCAGCATGTAGCACACTCAGGTCACTGGCTGACACAACAGGCAAGTAATCACAGCACCGTGATAAACGGTCTGCAAATGAAGTCAGTGGAATTGCTCCACTACATAATCTGAAACACAGTGCATTGTAGCAGTAGTGTTCTCTCATTCTCCCCTCACTACCTACAGAATATAAAAGCTAAAAAGGTGTTAGACAGTGCATGTGCAGATCTATGTCTACCAGGGGACAGTGGAAGCAGGCTGTGGTCAGTGTATCGATGGGCAGTGGAATCAGGCTGGGAGTCAGGCAGTGCATGTGGAGATCCATGTCTACCATTGGGCAATGGAGCCAGGCTGGGAGTCAGACAGTTCATATGGGGACCTGTGATTACCAGGGGGCAGTGGAACCAGTCTGGAGGATTCTGTGTATGCGTGTATCTGTGACTATCAGCGGGCAGTGGAACCAGGATTGTGGTCAAACAGTGCAAGTGGGGATCTTGTCTACCAGAGGGCATTGGAGCCATGCTGGGGCTCAGACAATGCATGAGGTGATCTGGCTTTACCAGGTTACAGTGGAACCAAGCTGGGGGGTCAAACAGTGCATGTGAAGATTTGTGTCTACTAGGGTGCCCTGGACCTAGGCTGGGGGTCAGCGTATGTGTGGATCTATGACTATCACTGGGCAGTGGAAGCAAGCTGAGAGGTAAGACATTGTATTGTTGATCTCTGACTACCAGTCGACAGTGGAACAAGGTTGGGATGTTAGACAATGAATATGTGTTTCTGAGGCTAGCACTGGAACTGGAACAAGGCTGGTGTACCAGACAGTGTAAGTGTGGATCTCTGACTACTGTGACTACCAGTGGCTAATGGAACAAAGCTGGGGGAGCAGAAAGTGTATATGTGGTTCTGTGGTTACCAGTAGACAGTGAAACAAGGCTGGGATGTCAGACAGTGTATGTGTGTGTGATTCTGTGGCTACTAGGTAAAAGCTGAACAAGGTTGGGATGTCAGATGGTATATATGTGGCTCTGTGACTACCAGCGCAATAAGTCTGGGTGTGAGACAGTGTATGTGTACCTCTGTAACTACCGGTAGAGCTTTACAAGACTTGGTTGTTAAAGGGACATTAATGTCCCCCCCAAAAAAAGTCTCATTTTGTAGAGTTTAAAATATTAATCAATACGCTCCAAACCCTATCTCTCAAACCGCTATGGATTGAGAGATATAGGGAGTCAAAGTTCCCCCCTCCGTCCCCCTCTACTGATGTCAGCGTCTAGCTGACAGCAGGAGATTCGGGTCCGAGGACCAGCAGGCGGCTCTGCAGCAGAGCCGAAATCGGATTATTGCTAAAGAATTCATTCATTGGAAAGGTCTACAAAGTGTGCTTGCAAACCAGGCACACTTTTTAGACCTTTCCAATGAATTAATTTTTTAGCAATAAGGCGATTTCGGCTCTGCTGCAGAGCCCCCTCGAGGCGTACAACTCGATTCTCCTGCTGTCAGCTTTACAGCTGACATCAGGAGAAGGGGAGGGAGGGGGGAACTTTCAATCCCTATATCTCTCATACCATAGCGGTTTGAGAGATAGGGTTTGGAGCGATTTGATTAATATTTTAAACTGTACAAAACAGACATTTTTTTGGGGGGACATTCCTATCCCTTTAAACTTTGTATGTGTGGTCCCATGACTATCAGTAGGACAAGGCTGCGGTGACAGGCTGTGCATGCACAATTCTGTGACTACCAGAGCTCACGAGACACCAGCATTTTTTATTTATGCCACTGGACCTCCTTTCCATTTATCAATATATTATCTGAAAAATAAATAATCAGATTGCAACTGGTAACAGTCATTTTGCAGCAGTTGTACCTACTGTTGATCCTCTATAATACTGTGTTCAGAAACCTCTAGTAACAGTGATGAAATTTTCCTTTCTTTGCCTAGGAAGCTTTGCTAGAGGCACATAAGATCTTCGACCCTGGAGATTCCTACCCCAGCTAGAGATGGAGTAGTCCCAGTCAATCTCAGGCTTTCAGACACAAAGATGTGATATGTTGTCATCTCATTCCTCCTGCACTGGAGAGCAACCACACACATCATACTCTCTTTTTTCAGATGTACAATACATGACCAAAAATATAAGGACACCTTTTCGTCAAACATCTCATTCCAAAATCATAGGCATTAATATGCAGTTGCACCCCCCCCAACCTGTTGTGCATTAAGGGGAAAGTAGCTTCTCTGTATACATCTCTAATTACTGCCCAATTACAAGGGACTTTATTAAAGGTATAGTAGTGGTTACAAATGATATTTGTACATTGTTTTTTCTAATATTAAAGAGTTTAAATGATGCAAGTCACACTCTTTAATAGTCAGCAATTTAGTAGAGATAACTGTTTTATTTACTCTCTCCTAACCTTTTCCCCAATCTCAGCCTCTTCTGAAATTATAAACTGTATAACTGCTTCCTGAGCGCTGACTGCAACTTAGTCTGAATACTCTTGTATTCAGAAAGGCTGTTATCTTGTATCAGCCCATCTATAGACAAACCTGGACAATCACCTCAAGATTGCTATGGTCCTGGGAGCCCTGGGAAAGACAGAAATGGCTGCTCCCTCAGATCATATTATGAGTCTCTGATAACACATTGAGCATATTTACAGATGATAATCCAAAGCACAGGGTGTTTAAGTGTGTAGCACTCCAGTTCATTTTTAAGCGTTAATATTACTTTAAATAAATTGACAGATCCACATTAATAAGAAAGGCCCAATTCTGAAGCACACCAGCTGCATCATAGGGACAAATCAATATTCTCCAGTTTCACATTGATTCAAATGGGGCTTTGAATCCTTTGAGCACCAGAGGAGTACACAACACAATGGGTTAATCCACTGAATTGTAACAATGCATTGCAAAAGCATTTAATGAAGTTACAAGCTCCATTTAAATCAAAGAGACATTTAATTCGGCCCCTTGTAGTATGGTTAGTTTGCCCCAAAATTGCTCCAATTTCTCGAATTAAACTTGAGTCGGTGCATACCTCCAAACATTTCAAATGGCCAAAGAGGGACACTTTTGTTTTAGGTGGTGTTGCTGGGAGAGTAGCTGGTTTGTGGGACATTACGTACTTTTTAGGTAATTTCATGACTTACTGACACCTCTTTGTGTAACTAAAGAAATGACAGCAAGAACAAATTATTTTATTCACGCAGGCTTATTTATGAACGTATAAACTGAAGTTAAAACAAGCATTAACCCCTTAAGGACCAGTGCGATCATGCACGGCCGGCATTTAAGGACCACGCCAGGAGCCCTGAACTCCATGGACCGTCATTGGTCCTTAAGTGCCGGACAGCCGTGACGGTCCTGGCACGGCAATGGTCCTTAAGGGGTTAATATGAATTTTAGTTTGCAGTGGAGCAGTGTGATACACTTATATACACACCACACAGTCTAATCTCCAAAAAAAGAGTGATATCAGGGTGGGAAAGAGGGACAGAGTGATTTGGGTCTCAAAGAGGGACTGTTCCTCCTAATGAGGGAAACGTAGGAGGTATGTCGATGGATTGATATTGCACCAACTTTAGTACCTGGTTGACGATCACATGTTCTAGCTCTGGCAAGGCTGACAGACTTTTATATTTCCGAGGTTTATAACATAAGCACCACTGAGTTGGGTTATAGTAACAACTCTTTATTGGCTTCTGCCAGCTGTTTAATTCCATGGCCATGAGCCAAAGTGCTTTGAGCTTCCATTGAGATAAGAGTACTACTATATATAAAATGGGTTATTATTAACCTTTTGAGTGCCTTTTAACCATCTGAGTTCCAGAAACGCTTAAATGGTTAGATCAATTAACCCCAACCAGGAATTGCTGTATTTGTCTCAGCATAAAATTGTACAAGCCTGGATAATAAATAAGTCAGGTTTGAACAAACTCATGCAATATCTGATTTTGCCTCTGCATCTGAGTCCTAAACACAGCAGGAAGATGATGGTGAAAGCAGGGCTGGATCTTCCATTAGCCGGGTCATTGTAATGATAAGGTAAAGTAGGAGCTGCCCATAGTCCACTGGTGGAAGAGGCCACACAGTCAGTGATAAACTCTGATTGTCGTATAACACAGTTTGGAGTCCACTGGATCTCCTTCTCCCTGATGATCTGGGGCACAAAATATGTGTGAATGTAGGAAAACTCAGCATTTATTGAAGATATCTCCTGTAGGTAAAGCACTTAGCACTAGGTGAGCCTAAGTGTGAGCACACAACAAACTTAGGTATTCATATTGTGTGAAGCTTTAGTACACTTGTTTCGCATGAGGGGAAATCAGGTTTAGTTATCAGCTAATTACTTGACTGCTTCAGTAGCAGCCAAGGATTAAGAAACCCACTACTGTTTGCTTTGCCCATGGCCCAGCATTGGCTTAACATTCTAACAGGGTTAGGCAGGATTAATTGCAGACTATAAAACAGGATAAGATTAGTTCAAGCTGAACACACACACATCAAAAGTAATGCATTCTTGAAAAATCAGTCCACATAATGTATTACCCCAAAGTCACCAGTAGATGGAGACAAACAGCATTAATATGGTTAAAGAGTATTACCTTATTAACTATAGAAAAAGCAGGAGACCAATAGAGTAAAAATAATACCTTTATTGGCTGAGTGGAGCTAGGATGCAAGCTATCAAGACAACGTAGGTCTCTTTTTCAGGCATAATAAGAATGAAGGCTGAATACACAATGCATGATAGTTCAAACACTCATGAAAATTATTTTAACATTTAAATTCCACTGCCAGTGAATATTCTTATCAGTATTGTCTATAATTCATTAGGCTCTAGTAGAGTTTCTTTGTAGTTGACTAAATGATACAAACACGATTTATCACCTTTTTTTTGATCCAGTGAATTCTAGTATTTAGCCAGAGATGGCTAAGTCTATAGAATGTATGGGTTAACCCTCCGAACATCAGAGGGGTGTGGAAACCATGTGCTGAAAGCTTGTAATTTAGAGCCACTCAGCCAGTAAAGGTATCATTTTTACTCTAACAAAAAATATTAATAAGGGTAAATTGTGGCACCGTGTTAACCACAGAAAAAGCAGGAGACTAGTGGAGTACCTTTATTGGTTAACTGAGTAACTCAAAAATACATGCTTTCAAGACAAATAGGTCTCTTCTTCAGGCATAATATTAAGCCTGAAGATGAGATCTAGTTGTCTTGAAAGCTTGCATCCTGGAGCCAATCAGTCAAAAAAAACAAAGAAAAAAACAAAGAAAAACAAAATTAAATGACACATTTCAAATTAATTTCTTAATTTCACCTATTAAGGATTAAAAGAAGAAAGACATAGAGATTGTCAGACTTACCATTATCTTCCTCAAAAAGGGGCAGAAACAGTGTCAATATCATCACTAATAATTAAAACAAATAATAGCTAATAAAGGAAATTAAAGGTAGCTTAACAGTATTAAAGTAAAAAAATGGCATGTACCCATGTAGGGAATGTGGAAACAATACAGGGATTTTTAATGGAAGACACAGTCAAGCGACCCTGCAGGGGCACAGAATTTTTGTTTAAACATTTTACTACTTGTGATCCTAAAAATGTCATATTTTTGAGTTCTTGTGGTCTTAGCTATGTGGTACAGACAAGTAGGAAGCTAACACTTAGGTTAAATGAACACAAGTCAACAATTAAGAATTATGACACCAAAGAATCCATTGAGTCACATTTTTTTTTCTTTTTTTTTTCTTAGAGAAAACTGAACTTTTCCCAGTTTGGATGGCAAGTATTAGAACAAGGAAAAATATAAATAAGAGGCAGACATATCCATAAATTCCTGGATCAATGGGAACATTTTGGATGGCTAGACTAGGAACTAATGCCCTTATGGGTTAAATGAAGAATTTACCATAATTTGAAATGTTTCATTTAATGTTTTGTGGCTCCATCTACAGGTGACTTGGGTGTAATACATTTTGTGGGCTTTGATTTTTTAATACTGTATTTTGTTTGGTATTTTGTGTCCAGCTTGTACTAATGATAACCTTTTTCAGAATTTGCAATTAACATTGATTCATCTTATTAGTGTATTATTCTCTACTTGGTTCTGATAATCTATGATTTCTATGATTACTGGTGAGTATACTTTTTATAGAGTGCTCATGTCTAATTAGCATTGATTTGATCTTGTGCTAATAACCTGTCTAATTATGCATTCACATTTATGTTAATGGATTTGATGGAGCACTCTCTGGGTCCTTCTGGCCTATTAAAGATCAGTTGGTGGGTGTCTTCACTTAAAGGGATAGTAATACTTCATTTCAACTTTATTTTATTTTGTAGGCATTAAAAAAACACGAAGAATGATATAAGTCTTATCTCTGAAACCTTTATGGTTTAAGAGATATTCACAAACAAAGTATCCCCCCCCGTTCAACCAGATCAGAAGGGAGGTGCCCAGGTAGACCGCAGAGAGGGACAATCTTCAATTAAGATAAGGGAAAAAGCTGAAAAACTTGTCAAGGGGGGAAGGGCTTTCATTTTCATACAAAGAAAATTGTCCCCTTCTGTTATCTGTCCTGTCATACAACCAGATTCCACATCTGAGAAGAGATGGCTTACACTAGGAAAAAGGGGCGGGGAGGGGAACTTTGCTTGTGAATATCTCATAAACCATAAAGGTTTGAGAGATAAGACTTATATCATTCTTCATGTTTTTTAATGCCTACAAAATAAAATAAAGTTAAAACGAAGTATTAAGCTCAAAGTCAACCACAACAGCACAAAAGATTATGTTGATAATGTTCCCTCCCCCCACTTGGTCTACTCACATGGGAGAGAGGTTTCACCTGCCTCTCAGTTTAGCTGGCCTGCACTGGAATTATTGAGCTTCACTCTAACAAACAGAGACACTTTTGTTTTAGGTGGCGTTGCTGGAAATGTGGTTGGTGGGCAGGCATTACCGAGAGTTATTTATATAATATCTTGACTTACTGACACCTCTTTGGGTAACTGAAGAAAAAATTCACAGCAAGACCAAAGTATTTTATTTACACAGACTAATTTATAAACATATATACTGACGTTAAAACAAGCATTAACATGAGTGGGTGATACACTTACATACACAGCACATAGTCTAATCTCCAAAATGAGGGACACCAGGTAGGAAAGTGGGACAGAGTGATTTGGGTCTCAAAGAGGGACTGTTCCTCCTTAATGAGGGACACTTAGGAGGTATGTTGATGAGTTGTTAATGCACCAACTTTATTACCTGGTTCGCAATCACATGTTCTAGCTCTGGCAAGGCTAACTTAGATTTTCATCTTTCCAAGGTGGATAACATGAGCACCACAGAGTTGGGTTATAGTAGCAAGTCTTTATCGGCTTCTGACAGCTGTTTATTATTGAGCTTCTCTCTAGACTAGTGACTTCTCCAGTGGCTCAAAGGTGTAAGGTAATCACATCTGGAGATGTTGTTCCCAGGGTTTTACTACATATAAAGGGTTCCTCTAATCGCTTCTCTCATTTATGCCGACAACAGGCATACTGGATTTTCCACCTAGATACCTTGGCTCCTAAGGGGTTAAATGAGGAGCTAGAAATTAGTAATTAACGCTTTCAGTGCCAACAGAGGTGTAACCAGAAGCCACTAGGCCCTGGTGCAAAAATTGCCAGGGAGCCCCCCCCCCGACTACATTACCCCCAATTGGTCATCTCCACATTGCCCCCATTGGCCACCTCCACATTGCCCCCAATGTCCTTTTCCACTTTGCTCCCAATGTCCATCTCCATATTGCCCCAATGACCTCCCTGGTGGTCCAACAGTGTGGCAGGAGAGGTCTGTGCCTCCTTTGGAATAGACCTTTATTAGTAGCTTGGAGCTACTGCACGGTCCTCTGTCCAGTAATGCAGAGTGCTGGGAGATGATGTAATGTCCCAATGCTCTGCATTACTAGAGTGCCAGAGACAGAGATGGAGCTCAGCTGCTAATAGAGGTCTGTGCCGAAGAAGGCACAGACCTCAGCTTGTTGCAGGCACCGGGGGGGGGGGGCGCAGGGAGCAGCTGGGCCCCTAGGGTGACGGGCCTGGTGGCAGTTGCTACCCCTGCAATCCCTATTGTTATGCCACTGAGTGCCAGAGGGGTATGCAAATCATTGCCGTGCAATGCATTGCGTGGCCCTCTGGCGCTAAAAGGGTAATTGGCTGTGACACTTAAGCTTTGCAGATTTTTTATTTCTCTTCTTTAGCTGTAGTTCAACTACAGCTTCAGAGCCTTAAGTCCTTTGTACCATTGGTATCATAGGGCAATCACAAATTAAAAACATAACATAAAAAAAGAAAAAACCCTTGATTTTCCTGGCTATTTTCTCTTTGGATCAAGTTATTCTGGTTTGTCTTTAACTGCATGTGTTCCTCAGCACAACTCATTGCACCATATGTAAAACACAAAGGAAATAGCTTTAGTGCAAAATTGAAGCACAATTTTTAACACACAAACAATTCCTCTTGATACTGATTTTCATTTCAACCCTTTCAGTGCCACCTGGATATGCAATGCATTACATACCTCTCTGACCCCACTGACACTCAAAGGGTTAACACATTGTGTGGAAGAGAAGTCTCCAATGCATCCTGTTTATGAGCTCTGCATTTGATTTCTATACATTCCTCTGTGTTCAGCCAATTCATATTGGTCTACATGCATACATAGATACATAATGTAAAATGCTATTTAGCCAAGTGGATTCCAGCAGCCAGAGTTGTGCCCCTGGATTATATATGACCAATTACAGGACAATCTTTCACAGACTAAAATATTTTCTTTCCCCATTAAACTTTACATTGTATATACAAAACTACAATAATAGAAAATCCTGAGTGATCAGAATGACAGGCGTTCCATCCATCCTGATCTTCTTAAGTACCCATTGTAGGAGAGGAATTGGAGGAAAGACATAAGCAAGGTGGAAGTTCCACTGGATTAACCTTGGCAATGGCCAGAGGATCTCCCCTCTGGGAGCAGAATGTCAGAGCTTTCCTGTTTTCTTTAGTGAGCATGAGCTTTATCATTGGCAAATCTCACTGTTGGGCAATCAGGTAGAAGACCACCGGATTGAGTTTCCCCTCTCCTGCATGCACGTCTTGGTGCTGAATGTTTCTACCCCTGGAATATGAACAGCAGAGATGGCCAGAACGTGGGTTTCTTCCCAACAGAGAAAAATAGGATTTTAGTCTTTCCTGTTAAATCCTTTTCTCTTAGTCCATACAGGTTACAGGTCTCCCACCCTGTCAAGGGACCATGCTTGGCTCTCCTGTGGCAAAATGTGGGGGTCCTTTCGGGTTCATGCTCACAGAAGTCTTCCTTTATCCTCTTACTACCTAGTCAGTAGTTAGTCTGCAAATCTTCCTGGGTGGGGATTGGCTAGCTGCAAGCTAAGGAGAGGAGGTAGGCTCCACCCAGCAGTCACTTCTTAGAATTGTTCCTGCCTACTTAAAGGGGCTGATCGCCTACCCAAAGTTACCAGTAACCAAAGTTACCAGTAATCTGTACTGGACGACAGAGAAAGTACCTTACCTCAAACCATGTGGCGACACTTTGATTACCCCCTTGACAGTTGATGTAAGCCACAGCCATGGCATTGTCCGACTGGACCCTCACTAGTTTTCCCTTCAATAGGGTAGTCCAGTACATGAGGGCCACATGGATCACCCTGCGTTCTAGGACATTGATGGACTGAAGGGACTCCTCCGCAATCCACCTGCCCTGGACCCCAAGCGAAACAGAACCACACCCCAGACACTCAAGCTGGTGTCAGTTGTGACCGGAGTCCATTCTAGTATCACAGAGGGAGCAACCACCACCGAAGGTCCCTGCTGGCCTCTGGCAAGAGGGAGATCTGCCGATCCAGGTGTGCCTGATTCCCAGATCAACTCTGGATGCCATGTTACTGAAGTTCCCTTGTGTGCATCTGAGAGTAAGGCACATCCTCCAGTGTTGACACTAGCCTGCCCAACACACTCATGTGCTCCCGGATCATTGCCAAGGGCCACTACCCACCTTAGACACCTCCTGCATTGACAGAGGATTTTCTCTTCTGGCAGGAAGGCTTTACCTAGGCTGGTGTAAAACCTCATGCCCAAGAAAACCAGCTCCTGGGAAGGCACCGGAGAGGACTTCAGCATGTACAGAATCCACCTGTGGTGGACCAGCAATCAAGCAAAGTCTGGGCCAAGAGTTCCTCGGAGGGAGTCTTGAGCAAAAGGTCATCCAGATAGGGTGTCATGGAAATGCCCCAGATGTGAATGAAGGCCTCTAAAGCCCCCATGACTCTGGTGAACACTTGTGGCGCAAAAACCAGGCCAAATGAGAGAGCTGTGAACTGGTAATGTCCCAAGCCAAAGGCATTGGCTGTCCGGGTGGAGGGATGTGTAGGTACACATCCTGAAGGTCTAGGGATGCCAGATACTCCCCTTGCCACATCTCTGCGATAACAGAATTAAAATATTCCATATTGAAGCTCATAGTTACCATATATTTGTTGAGACCTTTGAGGTCCAAGACGGGACAACTGTCACCGTCCTTTGTAACCACAAACAGGTTGGAATAAAAACCTGAACCACGCTCCGGGGGAGGTACTGGGATCAGAATCTTCTTTGCCAGCAGTGAGTCCACTGCCTCCGGATGAGGAAGGCTGACAAGATACAGCCAAAACTTTGATCAAATAAAATCAGATTTATTTCACATTCTATCTTCAAAGTCCTGAGAGTGCTTATGTCCTTCCAATAAAGAGTTATATATATATATATATATATATATATATATATATTTTCTCCCTCTAGACCCCCCTCTGCCTCTTTCACCCGGTCTTGGTGATGCCCCCTCTTGATGCTCCTTTGCCTTTCTCCTCTCCCCTTTTTGCCTGTTACAGTTTCCCCAATTCCCCCTCTGTCTTTTTCTCTGTCTTGACCCCCCTCTGCCTCTTTCACCCGCTCTTGATGCCCCCTCTTGCCTCTCTTGATTCCCCTTTGCCTTTCTCCCCCTCTTGAATGATCTCCCCTTTTAGCCTGTTACAGTTTCCCCAATTCCCCCTGTCTTTTTTTCCCTCTTGACCCCCCTCTGCCTCGTTCATCTGCTCTTGATGTCCCCTCTTGCCTCTCTTGATCCCCCTTTTGATGATCTCATTCTCTCCCCTTTTTGCCTGTTAGGCCGCTGTTACAGTTTCCCCATTCCACTCCCTCTCTTGCCTGTCGTGTCTGCCAACAGGACTGAGTCTGGTTTCTGTGGCGCAGTGGCGCTTCACTTAGGTGCGGACAGGCTGTGATGCGCAGACGCAGTCATGCAGTTCTCTTCTTCACACCGGTGCGTGCTGCATCTGATGTCACATCAGACTGGGTCTAGTCCCGGCTGACTGCCTCCACTGCACTTAACCTGACTCTGTCTGTCTCTGACTACTAGACGCCGCAATGCGGCCTGGACCCGGCGGCCGTTAGTCCTCTTTCTTCAAACAAATCTCACGGCCGCGGTCCTGTCACCTTGCAGCCACGGATGATGTCACATGTGTTGTCATTAAGGCAGCAGCAGCCCCAGGGAAGCTGGCATACCAGGAATTTTCCCTGTATCCCGGTAGGCCAGTCCGGTCTTGACTCTGTCCGTGGAATCACCATGGGTTTCCAAGACATAAAGGATGTGAACCGGATAAAAGGGCATGAGAAGTCAAGAAGAATGAGCCCACCCTGACCTGTATGTAAAACAGGTGCAGAGATATGGCCCAAAGAAGTCAATGGAAGTCAATGGAATAAAGATTCTGCGGCGCTGGCACCCGTTCTTAAAGGGGCCGCAGTAATAAATCGGGCAAAGAGACCAGGGCACCAAAAAGCCTAGGGACCATGTAAGGGGAACTCAAAAGACAGCCTCAGCCAGAATTCCAACCAGGGGAGAACAGCAGGGAAAGGATTAAACTATCCAAACTGCAGCCATCATTCCTCCATAGCTCAGGGGATGAACAGTACATAGGTAATAAAGATACCCAACATGAGTGCAAGAGCCCAAGGGCTCAGAGAAAACCTCTGAATGGAGAGGCACGGTTCACTATCAAATTGTCTCCCACTAATGGGCGACCAACAAAAGAGCGCATTAAAAATGTCGCCTGGTTGAAAAGGGCGAGATTCTGATGTTGCAGGCTTAAGCGTCGAGACATCAGAATGTCACCCACATAAGTGTTGAGTAACCAGGCGACAGAGCTGTATGCAATGTGGCAGAGAGGTGAAAGGGTTAAGAAAAAAATAGTAGTTTTGTTGGTCACCCAATTAAAAGACCTGGCACCTAAGCAGTATGCAAAACTTTTCTTCGCAATGCCTCTGGTCACTATAAGGTTAACTAAAACGCTACTGATGCTCTTTACCTTTAAAATTCTGCATGTAACATTGCTCCTTTTCACAGCCAACGGAAATAGCGATTCTTACGACTGACATGCGCCTCTTGTACCACCAACACCCACTGCTCATTCAACACAGAGTGAATGGTAATGAGTGTCAGTGTTGGAGCAGCATCTCTGCCTCCTCCATGCAAACAACTCCAGCCTCCCTAAACAAACAGCTCAATCTAAGGCTCTCTTCATACAGTCAGCTCCATCCAAGGTTCTAGCTCCCCATACAAACAGCTCCAGCAGAAAGGGTCACGCAGGAGCCTCAGTTAGGCAGTATGGATCAGTCCACCCAGACAGAATTATATTATTCCCTGCCCCAGTTCTGGTGACCAAGGCGAAGACCCACCATTAGGTGAATCCCCCACGTACTCCACTCTTCTGTGCATCCCCTCCCCCGTTTGTCTCATGCTGAAAGGGGTATTGAAAGTGTTGTAAGGAAAGGAGAACATATACTGTCTCATGCTAACTGTGGGTGTTGCCTCACTTAGTGGGGTCACAATCCTGCTGTGCATTGGGTTGAGTAGTGAAAAATGCCCAGATGTGCCATAAAGATAAAATACATCTGCTTTGTGATCATAGATGTATGTACAGATAACGGAAGCCCAGCTCTGGTGATATATACTGCTGCTCTAAGTAACCTAATTTATACAGTATAGATTGCTAGCTCTGTTGTGTCGCCACTATACAGTTAAAATCTCCATTGAATGCCAGAGAGCTATACAAAGTATTCTGCTGGATACCTCTCTGGCAATCAAGGAGTTAGGTCAGCATTAATGGTCTGCACTACAGGGGCTGTTTTTATTAATTATATTATATTGCAACATTTTGATATCACTCTTTTGCTTCAGGTGACATTTTTAATGTGCCTTTTCATGGTCGCCCAATAGAAGGCGACATTTCCATAGGATATCGAGAGGCACAAGGTAGGGACAGTGTGGACCAAGGCACTCAAAGAGTTACTCACTAGTCTTCTGTCTTCAGGCTACCAGAGTGTCTCTGCTCCATCTGTTTAACACAGAGGACACATTCATACTGGAGATACAAGGCAGGGAAGGGTTGAGCGGGAGGAGTGGCTGGGAGTCTCCACTTACAAGAATCTGTCTTTTCAGATGTGTCCTGCCATCCAAAGGAGGGACTTAAACCCCATGGTACCTGTATTCCATATTGGGCGTAAGAGG
Source organism: Rhinophrynus dorsalis (assembly GCA_037306005.1). NCBI lineage: Eukaryota > Metazoa > Chordata > Amphibia > Anura > Rhinophrynidae > Rhinophrynus > Rhinophrynus dorsalis. Next base: position 445,122,890 of record CM074722.1, on the reverse strand, counting down.
AAAAAAAAAAAATATATATATATACATATATTAGGCAGTGTAGTAGAGAGACCAGAAGTGGAAGAAGGTAAGCTTCCAAATGCTGGCCAGGAATACATTATTTTAAAAAGAATATGCCCCCCATAAAGTTTTACGTGATAATGTCCCCTTTAGAATATCCTCACTTGTGGATCAATCATTGAATTGATTTTTATCTCATCCACATGTGCTAATGAAGGAACCACTTGCATAGCATATCCTGAAAACCTGTCACACCCTAAAATATAACTCTATGGGTTCATGTATGTTTGTGATTCATTTGTAATATATCAATTTAGTGCCAAAGACATGTTCTACCCTTTGCTTCTACTTCTCTACATGTAACAGTGCACTTTCCTATAGGGTATAATATGATGGCATTGGTGCGGAGAAAAAAATTGCATACCTTTACATGTTTGGTATAATTTTTTTTATTTTTTTTATGCCAAAAAAAAAGATATGTATCTGGTCACTCATATAAACATATACAAGGAGAACCACAAGCACATTTGTAAAAAAACAAATAAACAATAAAACAGTTATGCATTACAATTCGTGAAACAACCCTTCCCCATTTAGGCTTATTTAATATGAATAACTGGAACAATTCTGGGGCATAGGTGACAAATGAAAACTCCACTGATATAGGTTCAAGAAAGTTCTCTAGCATTCAAGGGGATTTAAAGCCCTATTGAATTCAGAAACAACAAACTCTCTTGGATACTGGCCCCAGTCACAACTTCATTGCCTGTAGTTACATTACACCCAGCTGTCGGTGGTATGCTCCAGAATTTCTCCAACTCTTCATATTAAAGTATAGTAACATTTTTTATTGAAAACATATATATTGCAGGGGTTATCCTACTTGGTAAAACACAGGTATTTTCACTGCTGAAATAGGGTTTATTTAATAGTTAATGCAGTTCAACCTTTAATTTCTGGGTGCAGTGCAGTATCTCCATGGCCTGAATTTTTACCATTGTTCTTTTGCTGCAATATCCTGTGGAAGACTATGGTCAACTGACCAGAGCTGTCCATAGACTGATATAGCAACAGTGCCACCATAACATTTCAGGCCATGGAAGTACTGCACCCAAAAGAAGCAAGTTTGAGCTGTAATAACTTTTGAATACATCTCTCAGCAGTGGAAGGATCAGTGATTTACTCAACAGAATACATCTGCACTGTATATTTTTGCAAGTCAGCCTCTAAATACATAAAACAGTATCTGACCCTTTCTAATGAGGAAACTATAAAACGCAGTAATACTGAAAGTGTGCATTTAACCCTTTGAGCACCAGAGATTTACATAACTCATTGCTCACAGGGTTAAATTTTATTGGAAATCAACTGAATCAAAGGAAAAAGATTTATTGAAAACAATTAGATTTTTTTTTTTAGCTTGTAAATACAGAACCCTTTGAGTGCCAGAGGGGTATACAATCCATTGCGGAGCAATGAGTTGCATACCCCTCTGGTACTCAAAGAGTTAATGGGCTGGCTATATGTACAAAGTGAAGAGTCCAGCGATCCTGGGCAAACTAATTGCACCAATTGATTAGAACGGGGCTTTGAACACTTAGAGTGCCAGATGGGTATCCAACGCATTGCAAAAGCAATGCACGGGATATCCCTCTGGCACTCCACTCAAAGTGTTAATCCCTTGAATGCTAAAGAAGTTTCTAATGCTTTGCAAAAGGGGTTAAAATACTCATTTTGTTATTTATTTGCACAGGAATTGTTCTACTTCCTCTTTATGCATATGACCCTGTAAATTTTGTACTTCAACCCTTGGTGTGCCATATGGTTTTGCACTTTACTCTTACATCAAAATGATAAAGCGGTCTTGCTGACAGCATGAGCATCCACTGGGGGGGGGGCTGCAAGAGGGGGCACTTGCCCCTCCTGCCTTTGCCACTACCCTGGATAGAAATAGGGGCTGGGCAGGGTGGCCTGGGGCCAGGGCCGGATTTGCCATAAGGCGAAGTAGGCACCTGCCTACAGGCGCACGCCACCAGGGGGCGCCTGCCATTGGGATTTTTTTTTTTTTCATCCCCTAGCCTGCCAGGCCAGCCTTTGATCCGGACAGTCTGGGTGGACTACAAAGGGGGGGGGGGTAATGTATGCTGCGCTGCAAGAGTTGTTTACCCCCAGATAGATATTCAGCAGAGATCAGAACTGCCACCTGCCTCCTGGCATTTAGGAGGAGATTTGAGCCAGGGCAGATGGAATCTCAGACAACACTATACATTCCCTATCCTTACCACTAGATGTCAGTGCTCCTTGTTAGGAACCTCCCACACAGTTCTATTGTTTGCATGGGGACCTTATTTCTGGTGACACTTCTCTTTTTCCTGTCAGGCTGTATAATGGTTAGTGGTAGTTTTTATCTTCTTAATGGTTATTTGTTTGAGGATCTGCATAAAGTTTCTTATGGATGACTGAGAGAGTTATAAGATTTTGTCACATACCACTGAATGCATGTTTCCACTATTTGCACATGTACTGGGCAAGTTAAGAGAATAAAAAGAACAAAGTTACTTAGCTCTGCTCAAAGTTGATATACACGTAGGTGATGTATAGCGTGTGAGGGGATGACTCAGTCCAGCCACAGAGTCTACTACAGTTGATGGGGAAGGTGACTGGTGGGTTTAGTAAATGGCAGTCATTCAGCTAGTAGCAATATGGAGGCTGAATGAAAAGTCAAAATACACAGAAGGGTAGTGCTTTTGGATGCAATAAAGCCAAGCTCCACTCTAGAAGTATAGTAACTTTCACATGATTCTAGTCACAAAGCAGGATAGAACTGGACAGAAAGGTGTTACAGGGAAGGGGGAGGTGTAAGTAGACTTTTGTTAGCTGGCAATGATTTGAGAGACATGAATACAAATCCGTTACTGGCAACCAGCGCTGCGCACAGTGGCAGCAGTAACCATCTGCATAGTAAGGTCTGTGCCTCTTTCGGCACAGATCTGTATGCTGTTTCTCCTTTCTTGGCTCTTTAGTAATGGAGAGTGCTGGGAGATGACATCATCTCCCAGCGCTCTGCATTATTGAAGAGAAGGCCACGGGAGCAACAGCATACAGATCTGTGCCGAAGGAGGCACAGACTTTTCCTGCCGCTGTACCACCAGGGAGGTAGGAAACAGATATGGGGGGCAATGTGAAGATGATGGGGGCAATGTGAGGGCAGGTTAGAAGCTGATGGGTGCAATGGAGATGATGGGGGCAAGTTGGAGCTGATGGAGGCAATGTGAGGGCAAGCTGGAGCTGATGGGGGAAATGTGAGGGCAAGCTGGAGCTGATGGGGGCAAGTTGGAGCTGATGGGGGCAATGTGAGGGCAAGTTGGAGCTGGTGGGGCAAGTTGGAGCTGATGGGGGGCAACGTGAGGGCATTATGGTTATGTGGGGGGTAATGTGGAGATTTGGAACATTGTGTAGGTGTCCAGTGGAGATGGCCAATGGGGGGAGGGGGGCGCTTCAGATTTCTGTGCCTACAGGCTCCTGAGAGGTAAATCTGGCCCTGCCTGGGGCATATTATGGCTTTGCCCCATCCCTGGAAAATGTTCAGCTGACACCCGTGTATGGTTTAAGCAATTAAGGGTTAGATTACATTACAGATGATACATGTTATCACTGGTTTATCTCACAAGATCCTGTTGACATCTGTGGAGGAGTTTGGAGATACAGCTGTACCTCAGAACTCTTTTGATTCAGTTTTCAGAATGAATTACAGGGTCTTCAGGAACAGAAGTAGATTCTCTGGATTAGTGAGTTTCCGGTTAACCCTGCCAACTTCTTACCCTATCCCGCCCACTCCCTGCCTGTTCTGTCCATTTTCAGGCCAAACCCTGCCTGACCTTCAAACCAGTCTTGCCTACTGATTAAGCCCCACCCACATTATGATGTAAGTCTTGATTTTGGACACACCCACTCCAACTGCTAAATGTATAACCTGCAATGGAGTCCATGCCTTAGCTGGCTTTGGGACATATTCCACAAGAGGTCAGTTATTGGACAAACCAATGACACCATAAAGCATTCCCAAATACTATTAATGTAAATGGGCTTTTAAAGGGATAGTAATACTTTGTTTTATCTTTATTTTATTTTGTAGGCATTAAAAAAACATGAAGAACAATATAAGTCTTATCTCTCAAACCTTTATGGTTTAAGAGATATTCACAAGCAAAGTATCCCCTCCTTGTTCAGCCAGATCAGAATGGAGGTGCCCAGGTAGACTGCAGAGAGGGACAATCTTTAATTAAGATAAGGGAAAAAGCTGAAAAACTTGTCAAGGGGGGCAGGGCTTTCACTGTAAGAAGATTGTCCCCTGCTGTTATCTGTCTGGTCTTACAACCAGATTCACATCTGAGAAGAGATAGCTTACACTAGGTAAAAGGGATGGGAGGGGGAAATTTTGCTTGTGAATATCTCTTAAACCATAGAGGTTTGAGAGATAAGACTTTTATCGTTCTTCATGTTTTTTTAATGCCTACAAAATAAAATAAAGATAAAACGAAGTATTACTATCCCTTTAATCTTCTAAATGTTAGAAAGGTCTCCAGCTTTGCAGTGCCTGGGAGACCTCTCTACCATTAAAAACCTATGCAGATCAATGGGAATTTTTATTTATCACCTATGTTGCAGCTGATTTGCCCCATAACTGTATCTCTTTAGATTCTGGAATATAGTCCTTTGTCATTGGAAAAATGAGAACAAGAAAGCAACTCCGGTAATGTAGACAGGATATAGGAAGTGATTCTTCTTCATCGATTCGCTATTCTCTGTCAACATAAGATTGAAACGAAGGTAGAAATCTGCAGAAGATTCTTCACTTCCCATATCAGGGGTTTCAGATACTAATAGCAGAACGGAGCATAACCGAATAAACTGTTATTAATATAATGAAGAGGAGGATGGACAATACAGTGGCAGAGATGTTGAGAGCACGAGCTGTGGAGCTGTAACTCATAGACGCATTTCTGTCATTGGCAATTTTTCGATCCCGAGTCTGTGGAATAAGGAAAAGACAAAGACGTTTTAACACTCATGAGATTTGCAAGTTAGCAACATTATGATGTGTAAATGTGAAAATGTTCTTTTGTGACAAACTGTGCATGAAATCATCTTACATTTACATGGGTTTACTATCCCAGCACAGGACAGGCTCTGACAAAATCCTTTTAAATGTTTGCTTGTTCCCCCAGAGCTGTGAGAACTAGCTCAAAACTCCTCTGGTTTGCCCAGCAGATCATGGAGATGTGCAAGGCTGGATGACATCAGGGCCTCATTTACAGGAAATGTTTCTGTAGAGTTTAATATAGAGGGGAGCAATGTCCTATAAGTCCAGAGGGAGGCGCTGATGTAACTAGCCTAGCACATCTCCATGATCTACAAAGCAAACCAGTTTTGACTTACAGAAACTCAATTATCAAAACTATAAGAGTTATCTCAGTAACAAATCTTCTTATGCAAACTGACCTTCACATGAGAGTCATTCTGAAGTCCTCTTACAAAAGCCATAATTTCTAATTAGATTGTAAGCTCTTTGGGACAGAATCTCTTTTCCATTGCAAGACCATTCCTGGGAACTTTTTGTTCTAGAGACCCCTCATGTGGTGTCACTGGGGGATATAAATGACGAGATTAGTGTCACAAAGGGTGGGGGGCTTAACTGAATGTGTTATAATGGGGGGGGGGCAGAACAGAGTGGGAAGGAGAAGTGAGCAGGACATGGGAGGAACATACTTCCCAGAAGCAGAAGTGGGCAGAGTTTCATATGAAGCTCTCCACCACCGGAGAATCAACCTCTATCCCTGGAGACTCAGTAATTCAATGCAAAAACCAGAGTGTCCAGGGGAAATCCGGAGCATTCCCAAGTATGTGTATGACTCACGTGGTTGCACTTATAACCCACTAACAACACTATTATGGTACTTTAGACTGATGGTCTTATCTCTGTTTTTTGCATTGTACTATTAATGTTACTGTAATCTGCTGTGTACATGTATGACACTATATAAATAAAGATATGTATATAAAGCCATACACCATCAAGAAACGTTTTTAAAGAAATATATGTATGTTATATGGGTTTTCTTGCAGAATAAAACAAGGGTACTCCCACTGTTGGGAGGTATATCATTCCTTAATTATTACAATTTAAACTGTTGTTTTTCAACATTAACAGTGCCCTCTGGTGTCCAGACAGTTCACCTACTATTCAACTGGTGTTTAGTTAGTAGTTCTATTGCATTCTATAGAGGGCATTATGTATAAAAGAAAGGTAGAAAAACACTGGAGCAAATCATCTGCGCCATATGGAACATACAAACATTCCCATTGATTGAAATTAAGCTTTTAACCTATTAAATGCCAGAGAGATCTCCAACGCATTGAGGCCCAATGAATTGGAGATCTCTTTAGAATTTAAGGTGTTAAAAAGTTCCATTTAAATCAATGGGGATTGGGGAAATGTTTATTTGTCCCCTGTCTTGCAGTTGATTTGCTCCAGAATTGCACCACTTTTGTAGATAAGGTGCAGAGAGACAGACGTGATGAGGACGTAGAGAAGATCTCGAGCAGTATAATGTCCTTGCCTGTTTAAAGATACAGTAAGTACACATGTTCCAAAAGGCAATGGAAATCTTTAGAACAGTGGTTCTCAGCCCGTGCCCTCAGTGGCCACTAACAGGCCAGGATTTGAGGATTTCCTGGTCAGAGCACAGGTGAGTTAATCAATGTGAATGAGCCTCTGATCACCACACCTGTGCTGTAGCAGGGAAATTAATAAGTCCTGGCCTGTAAGTGGCCACTGAGGGCGCGGGTTGAGAACCTCTGCTTTAGAACATGTGATACAGAATTATGACAATTAAAACACATGTATGATGCTGATGCAGGGAGAAATTCAATTGTCGTTTTGGAGTCAGTAACTCATTTTATTTTTTCATTGAGGTAAAACTAGAAATTTATTCCATATGGATTTGTTTATCTCAGGAGACTTTTAATGCATAGGCACACCTTTGGGGAGATGCACTAAGAGGTGATAAAGAGGTGATATAGTGGAGATGACTTCTCGAGTGATATCACTTCTCCAGTTCCTATGTTATTCTATGGAACCTATGCACTAAGTTTTCTTCAGCTTTGGAGATGTTAGTGCATAGGCTCCATAGAACATACACTAACATCTCTCACCTTGTAGCAATCTTAATCCATAGGCACCAGAGAATAAATTGATCACACCTCGGGTTGCTCACCCCTGCCCTAGTTCATAACCACCTTGGAGTTATTCTGGAGCAAACCAACAGTACCATAGGGGTTAAATTAAAATTCAACTATGGTGCAGTTGGTTTGCTCCAGAACAACTCCAAGGAGGCTCTAAACTAGGGCAGGGGTGAGCAACCAGAGATGTGATCAGTTTATTCTATGGTGCCTATGGATTAAGATTCCTACAAGGTGAGAGAATGCTGTTGAATGCTAGAAAGGTTATACCATTATTAAGGCAGCAGGACATTACTCCAGGACAATTTATGTGATAGATGCTCAGCTGTCCTCTCTTGGAATGACATATAGCAGAGACTGTGTACAGATACAGAGCCACTTAACTGAAGAAAAGAAAAGAGTCTGGAGCTGCTGACAGAGACAAAGGGACAGTAGCCCATATTTATAAAAACAAACTGGAATTACTCTGGAGTGAACCAACTGCATCATAGGGGACAAATTAAAATCCCTAAATTTCCATGCAATTGAATAGAACTTTTTAACCCCTTGAACGCATTGGAGACCTCTCTAGCATTCAAGGGGTTTAAAGCCCAACTTAATTTAACAGGAATTTCTATTTGTTCCCTATGGAGCAGTTGGTTTAATCCAGAATAACTCTAGTTTCATACTTACCAACATTTCAAATTGTCACAGAAGAACACTTTTGTTGTAGATGGTTTTGCCTATATAATAATTCGCTAAAACGTGTGTAACGCCACGACATGCGCAGTAGACACCGCTGCACGTGCTGCAGTCATGCGCAGTAGAGACTGCCTGCGCCGCGGCTGAGACAGAGCTGGGAGCTCCAAAGGAGCGTCCAGCTCTGTATCAGCCGTGGTGCGGGCAGTCTGTACTGCTCGTGACTGCCCCGCCACCGGGTGGCAGTGGCCCGTGTAACGGGCTGTTCAACTAGTGTTATATAAAGTAAGACCAAAGTATTTTATTCACACACTGACACACACACACACTAATTTATAAACACTTGTACTGAAGCAATAACATGAGTTTATTGTTAGGGACCATACTTTTAGCGGAGGGACCCATGGACGTGGGGAGAGCCCCCCTCCACTCTATTTCCTTTTATTAGGTAGTGTTTAGGTTCCTTTAAATATTTAATAAATAGTTGTGGTAGTGTATTAGCACAAAAAATTAAAGGGACAGTAATGTCCCTAAAAAAAAAAGATATACAGTTTTGTAGCCTTTAAAAAAAATCAATATGCTCCAACCTCGATCTCTCAAACTGCTATGGTTTGAGAGATATAGGGATTCAAAGTTCACCCCTCTCTCCTGACGACAGCGTCTAGCTGACAGCAGGAGATCCCGGTCAGGGGACCAGTAGGCGGCTCTGCAGCAGAGCCGAGATCGCGTTAGCTATAAAGAATTAATTCACTGGAAATGTCTACAAAGTGTGCTTGCAAACCAGGCACACTTTGTAGATCTTTCCAATGAATGAATTCTTTATAGATAACACGAACTCGGCTCTGCTGCAGAGCCTCCTCGAATCGTACGACACGATTCTCCTGCTGTCAGCTTTACAGCTGACATCAATAGAAGGGGAGGGAGGGGGGAACTTTGAATCCCTATATCTCTCAAACCATAGTGGTTCGAGAGATCAGGTTTGGAGCATATTTATTTTTTTTAAAGTCTACAAAACTGGATATATTTTTTGGGACATTACTGTCCCTTTAAATGGTGAAGGCCCCTTTAAATATTTTAAATAAATAAATAATGCTGAGGAGGATTTCTTCCAGAAGTTTCCCATATTTTCCCGCCTGGAATGGTGATTGGCTAAAGGTAAGTTGCCTCGAGCCAGCTAGCCTATTCTAGGTGGGAAAAATGGGTATATAAGCCCCTAGTATCCCCCTTTTACTTCACCTTGTGGCCAGCTGGGAGCTCCATTTCAGCCTGTTTCAAACCAGTCCATGTGGAATTCTTAACATACTACAACTTAGAGATATCACAGAACACAAGCAGGACTTCTCATCTACCCTTCTGGTAGAATTTACACTAAATTAAAGACTAAAGCATACCACCCAAGTGTCCCTCTTTAGGAGGGACAGTCCCTCTTTGAGACCCAAATCCTTCTGTCCCTCTTTCCCACCCCGGTGTCCCTCTTTTTAGGAGATAATACTCTATAGTGTGTATATAAGTATATCACATTGCTCCACAGCAATAAAACTCACATTAAAAGGATAGTAATACTTAAAATGTAAAAAAAATATATGTTGTAGGGTTTATCCCCCTCAGTAAAAAAAGGGTACTCCCACTGCCGAAAGGGGTTATATTCAAAAGTTATTAAAGATCAAAGTTGAATTCTTTAGGTGCAGTATCACAGTGGCCTGAAAATGTACAGTGTCGCTGTTGCTACACCATCCTATGGACAGCTCTGATCGTATCTAAAAAAATTAAACTTTGATCTTTAATATCTTTTGAATAAAATACCTTTCGGCAGTGGGAGTACCCTTTTTCTACTCAGGGGGATAAACCCTACAATATATATTTTTTTACATTTTAAGTATTACTATCCCTTTAATGCTTGTTTAAACTTCAGTATATATATTTATAAATTAGTCTTTGTAAATAAAATACTTTGCTCTTGCTCTAAATCATTTATTTAGTTACACAAATAGGTGTCAATAGGTCATGAAGTAACCTAAAAATTCTTGGTAATACATTGCCCACCAGCCACGCCCCCAACAACACTGCTTAAAATACAAGTGTCCCTCTTTGGCCATGTGAAATGCTGGGAGGTATGCTAAAGAAGCAGATAATTGGCACAGATCATATAGTAGGTAACTCTGGACTGTATCACCCTAAGAATTAGGACCTTCACTCTGACATTTAGGCCAAAACTCTAAGTCTCAGGGTCAAACCCTGAGAGTTCCCAGGTATGCACATCTCCCTAGTGTCCCTTTTCTCCCTTTCCCGTATCTACACCACATGTTTCTAATTACTTTCTCTGTTCTGTTTTTTTTAGACCATTATGAGAAAGGGAAGGGAGTGGGGGATTTTGTTACACGAGGCCAGAGCAGGGCTGCATTTTCCAAACCACACAAGCAAATAAAACATAACAACATACTCAAGGAGGGTGAAGAAGGGATGCATTCATCAAGTGCTGTAGCATCCCTGTTTTTGATGATCCAGAGGACCCCCCCCCTCCAAAACAAAAACAAACAAACCCTAAACCTATTTCTAATTATTCCTAAAGTGGTTAAAACATTCCTTTATGACTCTCCCAGCTGCATACCTCCCAAGTGTCCCTCTTTAGGAGGGACAGTCCTTCTTTTAGACCCAAATCTCACTATCCCTCTTTCCCACCCTAATGTCCCTCTTTTTAGGAGATCAGACCATGTGGTGTGTATATAAGTGTATCACATTGCTCCACAGCAATAAAACTTACATTATTGTTTCTTTAAACATTAGTATATGTGTTTATAAATTAATCTGTGTAAATAAAATACTTAGGTCTTGTTATAAGTAATTTATTAGGTAACACAAGGAGGTGTCAATAGGTCATGAAACAGCCTAAAAATGCTTGTTAATGCCCCGGCCACACCCCCAGCAACACCCCCTTAAACACAATTGTCCCTCTTTTGCAATTTGAAATGTTGGGAGGTATGCAGCTGTTGGAATTTTCTGTCTTGTTCTGAGCTAAAAGGTATCCAGTACTTTTTCGAAAAGTGTCTACAGTGAGGCTGATGTTCTAAATAAAAATGGTGCAATTATGGAGCAAACACATTCCACCACAGAAGACAAATAACTTCTTTTCTATCGATTTAAATGGGGATTTTAAAGCGGAACTATCATCAAAATTGAATTGCCCCCAAATCCTTATTAACTTATCGGTATGAATATACATACTTATATATACATATTTTGCTGAATAAGTCTGGCATTATTGAGAAACAGAACTCATTTGGCAGGTAACAGAGGAGACATCTTGCAGAGAAGGCATCTCAGAGTCTGCACTGTCCGTCCTGTTCACCTGCAGGATTGGTGAGTGGAGTTCCTTGGTATCTTAATCCCTTTGCGTCCACTGATGTGCCAGGACCATCACGGCTGTCCGGCACTTAAGGACCAGTGACGGTCCTGGCACGTCACGTACTATTTACTCCAAGACTGGAGTAATCTCTTTCAGTCCCCCGTTCGGTGTCTTTAGAAGGGACAGTCCCTCTTTGAGACTCAAATCCCTCTGTCCCTAATTCCCACCCTGATGTCCCTCTGTTTAGGAGATCAGACTGTGTGGTGTATGTATTTGTGTATCACATTGCTCCACAGCCATACCACTCACATTCATGTTTGATCAGACTTCAGTATTTCTGTTTATATTTTAGTTTATGTAAATTAACCCCTTGGCGTCCGCAGTCTTGGGAAGTAACCTTCCATTAAGGACGGCTTTGAGGAGTCTGACGTGCCGGCACACGTGATCTGTGATGTGTACTGGCACGCCGCACTGGCAACTGAGAGAGACCGCTCCAGTCTTGGAGTGGTCAATCTCACTCCCCGTTTTTACTTACAGCTCTCTCGGAGGAGCAATGTAAGTAGAATGTATGTGATGTACTATGACCGTCGCCGGTCCTTAACGCAAAAACTGAGTGACGGTCATAGCACAGCACGGGGTTGTTATGGGATTAAATATTTCAAAATCATTTATTCAGTTAAATAAAACGGTGCCAACAGGTTGTAAAATAACCTAATAATTCTTGGTAATGCCCTGCCCACAAGACACACCCCAAGCAACACCACTAAAAACAAAAGTGTCCCTCTTTGGCCATTTGAAATGTTGGAAGGTATGGAACACCAAAAAAGAGAAACACTAAATTGGAACAAATGTCGGTGACAGTTTAGTGCAGTGGTTCTCAATTTTTTTTTTGTTCGGGGCACCCCTAAAACGTAATCTAGAACATTCGTGGCACCCCTAACATATTTAATGTACTTTATCAAGGGCATAAGAAGGGTACAACACATAAATATACAGTAATTATTATGTTTTATAATCATAATAACAAAACTAAATATATTGTGCATAAAAATTTCTAGAAATCTTTATTTAAAAGTCAATTTTTGTTAGTCTTCATAGAAAACTTGGGGCACCCTAAGTTGATGTCCGTGGCACTCACACTGGTTGAGAATCACTGGCTTAGTGCATAGGCTCCATGGAATAATACAGTAATTTAAGAGTTTCTCACTAGAAAATATATCTCCTCTTTATCATACCATAGTGCATCTCCATTCCCCTCACCCAGGTGAGGTTTCAGTAAACTATGACACAGGAGTGATAAACTCTCCAGTGTGATACACTTCCCAATTACTTTGCTATTCTATGGAGCCTTTAGTTACACAAACTAATCTATACTCATTTATACTGATTTTTAAACAAACATAATGTGAATTTTATAGCTGTGGAGCAATGTGATATAGTTATATACATACACCAAACAGTCTGATCTCCTAAAGAGAGGGACACCAGGTTGTGGAAGAGGAATTTGGGTGTCAGAGTGGAACACTTGGGAGGTATGCCCTACCACTTTTATGAGGAGACTATTCCAATAATCTTCCAAGAAAAATGGGCATGCAGTCTATCAGTTACTTACCTTGACAGAGAACACAAGTGCAAGAAGTCCCAGGCAACAGACGTTCATATACACAGTGTTAAAGATGGACCAGACCAAGTGATCACGAATGGGAGGCTCATCGGAAGTTATGGTCACCACAGTGGATTGAGTTGGATTACTGGAGATATTCTGAAAATCTCCCATCTCCACCGTCTGTGGACCCAGGCCTTGGTTACCAAAATATAAAGGGTCTGAAGGCACTGTAGGCTTCATAGAATTATCTTGTGCCATGATCTGATATTAAGAAAAGTAGTGGGATGGCTGCTTCTTTCCTTGTTGAGTTTGGCTGCTGGGCTGTAAGGCATGGGAATGAGTAGTGGTATTAGATGTTGTAATGTGCTGGAAGGGTGGGGTCTGTAAGAGTGAAATATGAGACAAGGTTTCTGTTTCCTGTTTTGACATTTTGAGTCAGAGGTCCAGGTTTAACCCCTTAAGGAACGATGAAGGTCCTTGCACGTCATGAGTCCAACATGCAACAAGGACCCATGAAGTGCCAGGATCGTCATGGATTTCAGGGCTCCCAGCGCGGCTGCACGCCATTCGGGGACCCCTGATTCGGATCGCTTAAAATGATTATTATTTTTTTTAAATGGTCCGTGGCCCTTAAGTGCCGGCTGCGTGTGCGTGCGGTCGGTCCTTAAGGAGTTAACCCTTTGAGTGCTAGAGGGGGGACATGCAGCGCATTGCAAAGCAATGCTTTGCGTACCTCGTCTGGCACTCGTAGGGTTAAATTAACTCCTTCATTGCACAGTGACCCTACAGTATTTGTACATTCTAGAGTCCAACAAATCTGATGTACTAAGAAAAAGAGAAGCAACTCTGGATCAAACTCATTGCATCCTAGGAAACAAATAAAACTTCTCCAATTCCCATTGATTAAAGTGGCCGTTTAAGCCCTTGATTGCTATCTAGTATTCAAAGTGTTAAAAGTTCAGTTCAAATCAATGAGAACGTTTATACCCTCTCTATAATGCAACTGGCTTGCATCGGAATTGCTCCATATTTGATTAGTACATATGCCTCAGTGAGGCCATACCTCCCAACATTTCAAATGGCGAACGAGGGACACTTTTGTTTTAGGTGGTGTTTATGGGAGTGTGGTTGGTGGGCGGGGCATTGGCGTTCATTTTTAGGTTATTTCAAGATCTATTGACACCTCTTTAAGTAACTGAATAAAATATTTACAGCAAGACTTAAGTATTTTAGTTACACAGACATATTTAGAAACACACATATTGAAGCGTAACTACATATTTATGTGAATTTTTTTGCTGTGGAGCAAAAAATTCTGATCTCTAGAAAAGATGGACAAAAGGGTAGAAAAGAGGGACAGAGGAATTTGTATCTCAAAAAGGAACTGTCCCTCCTAAAGAGGGACACTTGGAAAGTATGGTGAGGCCGATGTATTAAGAAGATCCGGAGCAATTTTGAAGCCAAACAAATGTAACATAAAGGAGAAAAATATAACCCAATGTATTTACATTAGACTTAAAGGGATAGTAATACTTAAAATGTAAAAAAATATATATGTTGTAGGGTTTATCCCCCTGAGTAAAACAACAGTACTTCCACTGCTGAGAGATATTTTATTAAAAAATTATAACAGCTCAAACTTGAATTTTTTAGGTGCACTATCACAGTGGCCTGAAAATTTACAGTAGCGCTGTTGGGCCATGGTGTTATTTCAATACTGTCAGAGTTGTAGTTCAGGAGTAATTGAATGATAAAGTATCCCCCTCCAGGCTCAGCCCCTTCTACTGATGTAACACTGCTCACCTCAGAGCAGGAAGACTGTCGGGATGGTTTGCAGAGGGGGACAATCCTCAGTAAACATAAGGAAAAACCTGTCTTTATCACCTTATAACAGCTTAGTGAATCTCCCCCTGAAAACCTTATCTCACTACCAGAGATTTTTATAACCAGTGGCTCCTCTGTAGTTAAACAGTTCCCCTTATCTTCTCTCTGCTCTACATCCAAACCACTGCTCAGTCACTATTTATTGACCACTTCAGTTACACATATAGCACGCCTCCCAACATTTCAAAAGGCCATATGTCACGATCCTTAACCCCTTAAGGACCGGGAAAATCTGAGTTTGATTTGACTTAAGGACCAGAGCAATTTTGACTTTTTTGACTATGTCTTTGTTCAACCATATTTTCTCTTTAATTCCTTTTGTGCACCCACATAAATTATATACTGTTTTTTTAAGCACAAGTAGGGCTTTCTTTTGATACCACAATTATATGAATACCTCATTGTTTAATTTGATTAAAATAGAAAAAAAGAGGAAAAAAATTGAAAAAAAAAACATTTTGCTTACATTTTTCTGTCAGGATTTGCATACTATTAGTTAATGAAAAAAAAATACCCCTAAATATATTCATTTGGTTCTCCTGAATATAAGAATACCCCATATGCCTAGTATTTTTGTCCTTTACTCACATTTACAAGGTAAATATTACAAGATGGCTGCCGTTATTTCCAACTTGTGATTTCTCAACAATTGGCATGTGAGCATCATAGCTTAGCTGACGGTGCCAGAACCAAAAATATCCCACAAAGGTATATGTTTCTGAAAACTAGACAAAATAAGGTAAATAATCAGGAGAATTTTGGAGTTTTTCATGCAGCTATTTTTCCAGAAAAAAATTTCAAAATTGTGGTAATATTTTGTTTTTTTGCAGTTTTCACACTTACATTTCAATACTACTGTTGATATCAAGCACATGATAGATGAAGATTTTTAAAAATGCATTGTTTAGTGTTCAGCTCCTTCTTCTGAGTACGGCAATACCCCATATGCATAGGTTTCTCAAGGTTTGGGAGAGCTACGGGGCCCAAATTGGAACATGCGCGTTTCCAGTTTCACACTTTGAATTTTCACAGCTTGCATCACTGGTGCTATGTCTCATTTGGGGCTGTGTAACAGTGCTCCACTCTAAGATTTCCCCCAAAAAGTATATATTTTTGGAAAGTAGACACCCCAGGCTTTCATTTTATGTATGTTTTCAATTTTTTTACTCAGCCATTTTACCACCAATAGCTCGTAAATCTTGACGTAACTTAAAAAAACAGCGTTTTTCACACTTGCACTTCAGTGTTGATGTGAATTTCAAGCACATGATAGGTGAAGATTTTTAAAAATGCATTGTTTAGTGTTCAGCTCCTTCTTCTGAGTACGGCAATACCCCATATGCATAGGTTTCTCAAGGTTTGGGAGAGCTACGGGGCCCAAATTGGAACATGCGCGTTTCCAGTTTCACACTTTGAATTTTCACAGCTTGCATCACTGGTGCCATGTCTCATTTGGGGCTGTGTAACAGTGCTCCACTCTAAGATTTCCCCCCAAAAGTATATATTTTTGGAAAGTAGACACCCCAGGCTTTCATTTTATGTATGTTTTCAATTTTTTTACGCAGCCATTTTACCACCAATCGCTCGTAAATCTTGACGTAAGTTAAAAAAACAGCGTTTTTCACACTTGCACTTCAATGTTGATATGAATTTCAAGCACATGATAGGTGAATATTTTTAAAAATGCATTGTTTAGTGTTCAGCTCCTTCTTCTGAGTACGGCAATACCCCATATGCATAGGTTTCTCAAGGTTTGGGAGAGCTACGGGGCCCAAATTGGAACATGCGCGTTTCCAGTTTCACACTTTGAATTTTCACAGCTTGCATCACTGGTGCCATGTCTCATTTGGGGCTGTGTAACAGTGCTCCACTCTAAGATTTCCCCCCAAAAGTATATATTTTTGGAAAGTAGACACCCCAGGCTTTCATTTTATGTATGTTTTCAATTTTTTTACGCAGCCATTTTACCACCAATCGCTCGTAAATCTTGACGTAAGTTAAAAAAACAGCGTTTTTCACACTTGCACTTCAATGTTGATGTGAATTTCAAGCACATGATAGGTGAAGATTTTTAAAAATGCATTGTTTAGTGTTCAGCTCCTTCTTCTGAGTACGGCAATACCCCATATGCATAGGTTTCTCAAGGTTTGGGAGAGCTACGGGGCCCAAATTGGAACATGCGGGTTTCCAGTTTCACACTTTGAATTTTCACAGCTTGCATCACTGGTGCCATGTCTCATTTGGGGCTGTGTAACAGTGCTCCACTCTAAGATTTCCCCCCAAAAGTATATATTTTTGGAAAGTAGACACCCCAGGCTTTCATTTTATGTATGTTTTCAATTTTTTTACGCAGCCATTTTACCACCAATCGCTCGTAAATCTTGACGTAAGTTAAAAAAACAGCGTTTTTCACACTTGCACTTCAATGTTGATGTGAATTTCAAGCACATAATAGGTGAAGATTTTTAAAAATGCATTGTTTAGTGTTCAGCTCCTTCTTCTCAGTACGGCAATACCCCATATGCATAGGTTTCTCAAGGTTTGGGAGAGCTACGGGGCCCAAATTGGAACATGCGCGTTTCCAGTTTCACACTTTGAATTTTCACAGCTTGCATCACTGGGGCCATGTCTCATTTGGGGCTGTGTAACAGTGCTCCACTCTAAGATTTCCCCCAAAAAGTATATATTTTTGGAAAGTAGACACCCCAGGCTTTCATTTTATGTATGTTTTCAATTTTTTTACGCAGCCATTTTACCACCAATCGCTCGTAAATCTTGACGTAAGGTAAAAAAACAGCGTTTTTCACACTTGCACTTCAATGTTGATGTGAATTTCAAGCACATGATAGGTGAAGATTTTTAAAAATGCATTGTTTAGTGTTCAGCTCCTTCTTCTGAGTACGGCAATACCCCATATGCATAGGTTTCTCAAGGTTTGGGAGAGCTACGGGGCCCAAATTGGAACATGCGCGTTTCCAGTTTCACACTTTGAATTTTCACAGCTTGCATCACTGGTGCCATGTCTCATTTGGGGCTTTGTAACAGTGCTCCACTCTAAGATTTCCCCCAAAAAGTATATATTTTTGGAAAGTAGACACCCCAGGCTTTCATTTTATGTATGTTTTCAATTTTTTTACGCAGCCATTTTACCACCAATCGCTCGTAAATCTTGACGTAAGTTAAAAAAACAGCGTTTTTCACACTTGCGCTTCAATGTTGATGTGAATTTCAAGCACATCATAGGTGAATATTTTTAAAAATGCATTGTTTAGTGTTCAGCTCCTTCTTCTGAGTACGGCAATACCCCATATGCATAGGTTTCTCAAGGTTTGGGAGAGCTACGGGGCCCAAATTGGAACATGCGCGTTTCCAGTTTCACACTTTGAATTTTCACAGCTTGCATCACTGGTGCCATGTCTCATTTGGGGCTGTGTAACAGTGCTCCACTCTAAGATTTCCCCCCAAAAGTATATATTTTTGGAAAGTAGACACCCCAGGCTTTCATTTTATGTATGTTTTCAATTTTTTTACGCAGCCATTTTACCACCAATCGCTCGTAAATCTTGACGTAAGTTAAAAAAACAGCGTTTTTCACACTTGCACTTCAATGTTGATATGAATTTCAAGCACATGATAGGTGAATATTTTTAAAAATGCATTGTTTAGTGTTCAGCTCCTTCTTCTGAGTACGGCAATACCCCATATGCATAGGTTTCTCAAGGTTTGGGAGAGCTACGGGGCCCAAATTGGAACATGCGCGTTTCCAGTTTCACACTTTGAATTTTCACAGCTTGCATCACTGGTGCCATGTCTCATTTGGGGCTGTGTAACAGTGCTCCACTCTAAGATTTCCCCCCAAAAGTATATATTTTTGGAAAGTAGACACCCCAGGCTTTCATTTTATGTATGTTTTCAATTTTTTTACGCAGCCATTTTACCACCAATCGCTAGTAAATCTTGACGTAAGTTAAAAAAACAGCGTTTTTCACACTTGCACTTCAATGTTGATGTGAATTTCAAGCACATGATAGGTGAAGATTTTTAAAAATGCATTGTTTAGTGTTCAGCTCCTTCTTCTGAGTACGGCAATACCCCATATGCATAGGTTTCTCAAGGTTTGGGAGAGCTACGGGGCCCAAATTGGAACATGCGGGTTTCCAGTTTCACACTTTGAATTTTCACAGCTTGCATCACTGGTGCCATGTCTCATTTGGGGCTGTGTAACAGTGCTCCACTCTAAGATTTCCCCCCAAAAGTATATATTTTTGGAAAGTAGACACCCCAGGCTTTCATTTTATGTATGTTTTCAATTTTTTTACGCAGCCATTTTACCACCAATCGCTCGTAAATCTTGACGTAAGTTAAAAAAACAGCGTTTTTCACACTTGCACTTCAATGTTGATGTGAATTTCAAGCACATGATAGGTGAAGATTTTTAAAAATGCATTGTTTAGTGTTCAGCTCCTTCTTCTGAGTACGGCAATACCCCATATGCATAGGTTTCTCAAGGTTTGGGAGAGCTACGGGGCCCAAATTGGAACATGCGCGTTTCCAGTTTCACACTTTGAATTTTCACAGCTTGCATCACTGGTGCCATGTCTCATTTGGGGCTGTGTAACAGTGCTCCACTCTAAGATTTCCCCCAAAAAGTATATATTTTTGGAAAGTAGACACCCCAGGCTTTCATTTTATGTATGTTTTCAATTTTTTTATGCAGCCATTTTACCACCAATCGCTCGTAAATCTTGACGTAAGTTAAAAAAACAGCGTTTTTCACACTTGCACTTCAATGTTGATGTGAATTTCAAGCACATGATAGGTGAATATTTTTAAAAATGCATTGTTTAGTGTTCAGCTCCTTCTTCTGAGTACGGCAATACCCCATATGCATAGGTTTCTCAAGGTTTGGGAGAGCTACGGGGCCCAAATTGGAACATGCGCGTTTCCAGTTTCACACTTTGAATTTTCACAGCTTGCATCACTGGTGCCATGTCTCATTTGGGACTGTGTAACAGTGCTCCACTCTAAGATTTCCCCCCAAAAGTATATATTTTTGGAAAGTAGACACCCCAGGCTTTCATTTTATGTATGTTTTCAATTTTTTTACTCAGCCATTTTACCACCAATCGCTCGTAAATCTTGACGTAAGTTAAAAAAACAGCGTTTTTCACACTTGCACTTCAATGTTGATGTGAATTTCAAGCACATGATAGGTGAAGATTTTTAAAAATGCATTGTTTAGTGTTCAGCTCCTTCTTCTGAGTACGGCAATACCCCATATGCATAGGTTTCTCAAGATTTGGGAGAGCTACGGGGCCCAAATTGGAACATGCGCGTTTCCAGTTTCACACTTTGAATTTTCACAGCTTTCATCACTGGGGCCATGTCTCATTTGGGGCTGTGTAACAGTGCTCCACTCTAAGATTTCCCCCCAAAAGTATATATTTTTGGAAAGTAGACACCCCAGGCTTTCATTTTATGTATGTTTTCAATTTTTTTACGCAGCCATTTTACCACCAATCGCTCGTAAATCTTGACGTAAGTTAAAAAAACAGCGTTTTTCACACTTGCACTTCAATGTTGATGTGAATTTCAAGCACATGATAGGGGAATATTTTTAAAAATGCATTGTTTAGTGTTCAGCTCCTTCTTCTGAGTATGGCAATACCCCATATGCATAGGTTTCTCAAGGTTTGGGAGAACTACGGGGCCCAAATTGGAACATGCGCGTTTCCAGTTTCACACTTTGAATTTTCACAGCTTGCATCACTGGTGCCATGTCTCATTTGGGGCTGTGTAACAGTGCTCCACTCTAAGATTTCCCCCCAAAAGTATATATTTTTGGAAAGTAGACACCCCAGGCTTTCATTTTATGTATGTTTTCAATTTTTTTACGCAGCCATTTTACCACCAATCGCTCGTAAATCTTGACGTAAGTTAAAAAAACAGCGTTTTTCACACTTGCGCTTCAATGTTGATGTGAATTTCAAGCACATGATAGGTGAAGATTTTTAAAAATGCATTGTTCAGTGTTCAGCTCCTTCTTCTGAGTACGGCAATACCCCATATGCATAGGTTTCTCAAGGTTTGGGAGAGCTACGGGGCCCAAATTGGAACATGCGCGTTTCCAGTTTCACACTTTGAATTTTCACAGCTTGCCTCACTGGTGCCATGTCTCATTTGGGGCTGTGTAACAGTGCTCCACTCTAAGATTTCCCCCCAAAAGTATATATTTTTGGAAAGTAGACACCCCAGGCTTTCATTTTATGTATGTTTTCAATTTTTTTACGCAGCCATTTTACCACCAATCGCTCGTAAATCTTGACATAAGTTAAAAAAACAGCGTTTTTCACACGTGCACTTCAATGTTGATGTGAATTTCAAGCACATTATAGGTGAAGATTTTTAAAAATGCATTGTTTAGTGTTCAGCTCCTTCTTCTGAGTATGGCAATACCCCATATGCATAGGTTTCTCAAGGTTTGGGAGAGCTACGGGGCCCAAATTGGAACATGCGCGTTTCCAGTTTCACACTTTGAATTTTCACAGCTTGCATCACTGGTGCCATGTCTCATTTGGGGCTGTGTAACAGTGCTCCACTCTAAGATTTCCCCGCAAAAGTATATATTTTTGGAAAGTAGACACCCCAGGCTTTCATTTTATGTATGTTTTCAATTTTTTTACGCAGCCATTTTACCACCAATCGCTCGTAAATCTTGACGTAAGTTAAAAAAACAGCGTTTTTCACACTTGCACTTCAATGTTGATGTGAATTTCAAGCACATGATAGGTGAATATTTTTAAAAATGCATTGTTTAGTGTTCAGCTCCTTCTTCTGAGTACGGCAATAC
The DNA here is from genome assembly GCA_037306005.1 of Rhinophrynus dorsalis. Lineage (NCBI taxonomy): Eukaryota > Metazoa > Chordata > Amphibia > Anura > Rhinophrynidae > Rhinophrynus > Rhinophrynus dorsalis. Next base: position 445,101,287 of record CM074722.1, on the reverse strand, counting down.
CCCATATGCATAGGTTTCTCAAGATTTGGGAGAGCTACGGGGCCCAAATTGGAACATGCGCATTTCCAGTTTCACACTTTGAATTTTTACAGCTTGCATCACTGGTGCCATTCTCATTTGGGGCTGTGTAACAGTGCTCCACTCTAAGATTTCCCCCCAAAAGTATATATTTTTGGAAAGTAGACACCCCAGGCTTTCATTTTATGTATGTTTTCAATTTTTTTACACAGCCATTTTACCACCAATCGCTCGTAAATCTTGACGTAAGTTAAAGAAACAGCTTTTTTCACACTTGCACTTCAATGTTGATGTGAATTTCAAGCACATGATAGGTGAAGATTTTTAAAAATGCATTGTTTAGTGTTCAGATCCTTCTTCTGAGTACGGCAATACCCCATATGCATAGGTTTCTCAAGGTTTGGGGGAGCTACGGGGCCCAATTTTGAACAAATATTGAATTTTCACATCTTGGTTAACTGATGCCATTACTCATTTTGGGCTATGTTCCAGTGCTGCACTTTAGAATTTCCCCCCAAAAGTGTATATTTTTGGAATGTAGACACCCCCAGCTTTCATTTTAGGTGTGTTTTCAAATTTTTTACACAGCCGTTTTACCACCACTTTCTCATAAACTTGACATAAGTAAAGAAACAGCGTTTTTCACACTTTGCCTTCATTGTTGATGTGAATTTCAAGCACAGAATAGGTGAAGATTTTATAAACTGAATTGATTAGTGTTCAGCTCCTTCTTCTGAGTAGGGCAATACCCCATATGCATAGCTTTCTCATGGTTTGGGGGAGCTACGGGGGCCAAATTGGAACATGCGCGTTTCCAGGTTCACACTTTGAATCTTCACAGCTTGCATCACTGGTGCCATGTCTCATTTGGGGCTGTGTAACAGTGCTCCACTCTAAGATTTCCCCCCAAAAGTATATATTTTTGGAAAGTAGACACCCCAGGCTTTCATTTTATGTATGTTTTCAATTTTTTTACGCAGCCATTTTACCACCAATCGCTCTTAAATCTTGACGTAAGTTAAAAAAACAGCGTTTTTCACACTTGCACTTCAATGTTGATATGAATTTCAAGCACATGATAGGTGAATATTTTTAAAAATGCATTGTTTAGTGTTCAGCTCCTTCTTCTGAGTACGGCAATACCCCATATGCATAGGTTTCTCAAGGTTTGGGAGAGCTACAGGGCCCAAATTGGAACATGCGCGTTTCCAGTTTCACACTTTGAATTTTCACAGCTTGCATCACTGGGGCCATGTCTCATTTAGGGCTGTGTAACAGTGCTCCACTCTAAGATTTCCCCCCAAAAGTATATATTTTTGGAAAGTAGACACCCCAGGCTTTCATTTTATGTATGTTTTCAATTTTTTTACGCAGCCATTTTACCACCAATCGCTCGTAAATCTTGACGTAACTTAAAAAAACAGCGTTTTTCACACGTGCACTTCAATGTTGATGTGAATTTCAAGCACATGATAGGTGAAGATTTTTAAAAATGCATTGTTTAGTGTTCAGCTCCTTCTTCTGAGTATGGCAATACCCCATATGCATAGGTTTCTCAAGGTTTGGGAGAGCTACGGGGCCCAAATTGGAACATGCGCGTTTCCAGTTTCACACTTTGAATTTTCACAGCTTGCATCACTGGTGCCATGTCTCATTTGGGGCTGTGTAACAGTGCTCCACTCTAAGATTTCCCCCCAAAAGTATATATTTTTGGAAAGTAGACACCCCAGGCTTTCATTTTATGTATGTTTTCAATTTTTTTACTCAGCCATTTTCCCACCAATCGCTCGTAAATCTTGACGTAAGTTAAAAAAACAGCGTTTTTCACACTTGCACTTCAATGTTGATGTGAATTTCAAGCACATGATAGGTGAATATTTTTAAAAATGCATTGTTTAGTGTTCAGCTCCTTCTTCTGAGTACGGCAATACCCCATATGCATAGGTTTCTCAAGGTTTGGGAGAGCTACAGGGCCCAAATTGGAACATGCGCGTTTCCAGTTTCACACTTTGAATTTTCACAGCTTGCATCACTGGGGCCATGTCTCATTTGGGGCTGTGTAACAGTGCTCCACTCTAAGATTTCCCCCCAAAAGTATATATTTTTGGAAAGTAGACACCCCAGGCTTTCATTTTATGTATGTTTTCAATTTTTTTACACAGCCATTTTACCACCAATCGCTCGTAAATCTTGACGTAACTTAAAAAAACAGCGTTTTTCACACTTGCACTTCAATGTTGATGTGAATTTCAAGCACATGATAGGTGAAGATTTTTAAAAATGCATTGTTTAGTGTTCAGATCCTTCTTCTGAGTACGGCAATACCCCATATGCATAGGTTTCTCAAGGTTTGGGGGAGCTACGGGGCCCACTTTTGAACAAATATTGAATTTTCACATCTTGGTTAGCTGATGCCATTACTCATTTTGGGCTATGTTCCAGTGCTGCACTTTAGAATTTCCCCCCAAAAGTGTATATTTTTGGAATGTAGACACCCCCAGCTTTCATTTTAGGTGTGTTTTCAAATTTTTTACACGGCCGTTTTACCACCACTTTCTCATAAACTTGACGTAAGTAAAGAAACAGCGTTTTTCACACTTTGCCTTCATTGTTGATGTGAATTTCAAGCACAGAATAGGTGAAGATTTTATAAACTGAATTGATTAGTGTTCAGCTCCTTCTTCTGAGTAGGGCAATACCCCATATGCATAGCTTTCTCATGGTTTGGGGGAGCTACGGGGGCCAAATTGGAACATGCGCGTTTCCAGGTTCACACTTTGAATCTTCACATCTTGCGTTACTGGTGCCATGTCTCATTTGGGGCTGTGTAACAGTGCTCTTTTTTTAAGATTTCCCCCCAAAAGTGTATATTTTTGGAAAGTAGACACCCCAGGCTCTCGTTTTAGGTGTGTTTTCCAATTTTATACACTGCCATTTTACCACCAATCCTGTGAAAATTTGACGTAAGTAAAAAAAATTCAGCATTTTTCACACTTTTTCCTTCAATGTTGATGTGAATTTCAAGCACAGAATAGGTGACGATTTTATAAACTGAATTGATTAGTGTTCAGCTCCTTCTTCTGAGTACGGCAATACCCCATATGCATAGCTTTCTCATGGTTTGGGGGAGCTACGGGGGCCAAATTGGAACATGCGTGTTTCCAGGTTCACACTTTGAATCTTCACAGCTTGCGTTACTGGTGCCATGTCTCATTTGGGGCTGTGTAACAGTGCTCTTTTTTTAAGATTTCCCCCCAAAAGTGTATATTTTTGGAAAGTAGACACCCCAGGCTCTCGTTTTAGGTGTGTTTTCCAATTTTATACACTGCCATTTTACCACCAATCCTGTGAAAATTTGACGTAAGTAAAAAAAATTCAGCATTTTTCACACTTTGCCTTCAATGTTGATGTGAATTTCAAGCACAGAATAGGTGAAGATTTTATAAACTGAATTGATTAGTGTTCAGCTCCTTCTTCTGAGTACGGCAATACCCCATATGCATAGCTTTCTCATGGTTTGGGGGAGCTACGGGGGCCAAATTGGAACATGCGCGTTTCCAGGTTCACACTTTGAATCTTCACAGCTTGCGTTACTGGCGCCATGTCTCATTTGGGGCTGTGTAACAGTGCTCTTTTTTTAAGATTTCCCCCCGAAAGTGTATATTTTTGGAAAGTAGACACCCCAGGCTCTCGTTTTAGGTGTGTTTTCCAATTTTATACACTGCCATTTTACCACCAATCCTGTGAAAATTTGACGTAATTAAAAAAAATTCAGCATTTTTCACACTTTGCCTTCAATGTTGATGTGAATTTCAAGCACAGAATAGGTGAAGATTTTATAAACTGAATTGATTAGTGTTCAGCTCCTTCTTCTGAGTACGGCAATACCCCATATGCATAGCTTTCTCATGGTTTGGGGGAGCTACGGGGGCCAAATTGGAACATGCGCGTTTCCAGGTTCACACTTTGAATTTTCACAGCTTGCGTTTCTGGTGCCATGTCTCATTTGGGGCTGTGTAACAGTGCTCTTTTTTAAGATTTCCCCCCAAAAGTGTATATTTTTGGAAAGTAGACACCCCAGGCTCTCGTTTTAGGTGTGTTTTCCAATTTTATACACAGCCATTTTACCACCAATCCCTCGTAAACCATGACGTAAGTAAAAAAAAAAAAAAAACAACGTTTTTCACACTTAGGGTTGGCGGCAGTATACTGGGCTGCATACAAATTGGTTTGGGAAACAATTTCACCTAAAATGTCTTCCCCCAAAAACAAATAAAAAAAATGATCATGGGTAAATCCTTCCACATCAATTTGAATCCCTGGGTTGCCTGTGAAATCTGAGATTTGTGGGCATAAATTGATGCCCATTCATTAGGATCCGGAGTGGCAGGTGTTGGGGCATTTCTTTGGGCAGGTCTTTTGGCAGGTCTTTGGGCAGATCTTTTGGCAGGTGCTGGGGCAGTTGCCAGGGCAGCTCTTGGGGCAGCACTTGGGGCATTTCTTTGGTAGGTCTTTGGGCAGATCTTTTGGCAGGTGCTGGGGCAGTTGCCAGGGCAGCTCTTGGGGCAGCACTTGGGGCATTTCTTTGGGTAGTTATTTTGGTAGGTCTTTGGGCAGTTCTTTTGGCAGGTGCTGGGGCAGTTGCCAGAGCAGCTCTTGGGGCAGTGCGTCTTTTCTTGACAGAAGGCCCAGCGTCATCACTAGAGCTGCTCTCACTTTCTGAAAACTGGCCTATGTCAAAATCTGACGCAGTGTCTGTTGCCTCAGAGTCAGATGCCAAAAAGGCATATGCCTCTTCAACGCTGTACCTGCGCTGCATTTTGCCCACTAAAAAAACTTTTTTTTTCTTACGCTATCCCTAAACCTAAATCTAACCCTAAAACTTACCCTAGCCTACGTATATCCTGAACCTACCTAACCCAAATGAACTACCTATCTAAACTGCACTTATTATATATATATATTTTTTTTGGGGGGGGGGGTTTGGGGTTTTTTGGGTTTTTTATTTTTCTTACGCTATCCCTAAACCTAAATCTAACCCTAAAACTACCCTAACCTACGTATATCCTGAACCTACCTAACCCAATTGAACTACCTATCTAAACTGCGCTTATTATATATTTTTTTTTGGGGGGGGGTTTCCCCTAAACCTAAATCTATCCCTAAAACTTTCCCTAACACACGTCTACACTAAACCTACCCAACTACCTACCAAAATACCTAAACTATATTTATTATTAAAAAAAAAAAAAAAAAAAAAATTTAAAAAAATTAAAAAAAAATTTAAAATTTTTTAAAAAAATCTAAAAAAATTCAAGGGGGATGGGGGGTGTCCCACAGATCAGAAAACACTGATCTGCAGCAAATTGATCACTCCAAGAGTGATCAGATGGGGGGGCACTTATTGATCACTGCAGAACAGTGATCAAAGGGTTAATTTTCTTTATTTAAACTTTTTTTTTTACAGGCACACTGGAACACCATCTCCCTCTGTCTCTCTCCACCTCAGCAGTATGCAAGGTGGAGGGAGGCAGAGAGATCTGACAGGGACAGTATTTACAAATACTGTCCCTGTCATTCAGGTTTTGCAACATGTGATTCGCTTTTGAAGCGAATCGCATGTTGCAACAATGTTTCTGCCGCTTGTTACTAAGTGTCCCAATACCGGGACACTTAGTAACAAGCGGCTTGAACTCTTCCATCGCTCCGTGCGGCCGCGATGGAAGAGTTTAACCCTTGACATACCAGGACCGTCAAGGGTCGTTGGATCACATTTACCCTTGACGGTCCTGGTACGTCAAGGGTCGCTAAGGGGTTAAACTGGTGTTTATCAGTTTGTGTTTTCTTAACCCATGTGTTTCATCTCTCTCATCTGACTGAACCGATCCATTTTGATGATTAGTATTGCTTTTGACTTGATAAAGGGAGGCTGTTACACTTGAAAGCA